>CM041778.1:399478378-400207937 GCA_023374045.1 Limonium bicolor | reverse complement strand
ATTCCCTCTGGTTTGATGCTTGACTGTTCTACTTTGTTGTTCAGCTATGAGTTATTGTCTTCAGGTTGATGATCCTTGACATATTTGCTGCAAGCTGTACGATCCTCATCCAATTGCATATGATAAAACTTGACATTTACAGGAAGAGATGACTTACGGAATGCCAAGAAGGAGTTTGCTAAAACTGAGGATGATTTGAAGTCTCTTCAGAGTGTTGGACAAATTATTGGCGAAGTTCTCAGACCTCTCGATAATGAGAGATGTAATCTTAGCCATGTTCATTGTTTCTCTTGTAGATTGTTTATACTGATTACCTGGAATTAAAGCAGCCTGCATTTCAATTTTTATTTGCAGATTCACTCTTGTTGTGGAAGTGTATTGAGTCTGGTTATCTTGTCATTAATGCTTTTGTAATAATTTTCAGTGATTGTGAAAGCTAGTAGTGGGCCGAGATATGTGGTTGGTTGTCGCAGTAAAGTGGACAAGGATAAGCTAACATCTGGCACTCGTGTTGTTCTTGATATGACCACTCTCACTATTATGCGGGCCCTTCCTCGTGAAGTATGAGCTCTCTCTCTCTTCTCTCTCTCGCGTGTTACCCCCTCCTCCCCCCCCCCCCATTTGCTCTTCTTTTCCAACGTCCAGTGGATATCTGCTTTGAGTTTGACCTAAATTTGTACAGCCTAGGGTATTTTTCTGTTTCTATTATAGAAGATGCTTTTTTTTTCAACTGGAAACCTGTAGGAAGAATTGCAATATACTCATCGAAGCAAATTTTGGGTCTGAAAAAACTTGATCTGGAAAAGAAGTATATACATGAACTTTCCTTCTTTTACTTTGTTGGATCTTTGAACGAGCTCTACTGATAATGTAATGCTATCACGAGGTAGATGCTCCTGTTAACGATCACTCGTGTAACTTGTTTTGCTGTCATGTTGCATTACTTGTTGGATCTTTAAAAGAGCTCTACTGATGATGCAATGCTTCACGAGGTAGATGCTTCTGTCAATGATCACTCGTGTAACTTGTTTTGCTGTCCTGTTGCTTTACTGAGTGTAGTGAGGTTCTTTGTCATACATCTTACTCTAAAAGCATACAGTTGAGGTTTTTTTTTCCCAGCTGTCTTGTTTGCATCTGTATATAGAGGGTTTTGGTTAAATTTGATCTAGCTGATCACTACACGATCTTCCCTCTCTCAAGTGAAAGTTGTTTCACTTTTATTGTGTTGGTTGAGAGTTTGCTATTTTGAACTTTTTAGAATATTTGAAGGGATGCAATACTCTTCAGTTTTTAGTTTATAAGACTACAGGTGGGTAGTTTAGATGGTCTCTTATTTATGGTTGTTGGAAAATGTTCAGGCTAAGAATGAAGTGATTGGGAGAATTATTAGTTCTTTTGGGATTTGGATATGGGTGGAAACAAAACGTTATTATTTCCATCAAGTTCCAGAGAATGAATGACGAACTTGCAACGGATCTATGGTACGATTTCAGTAAAGAAACAGATTATCAGATGACTGGGAATAAAGCTGGAAAACACTGGCACACAGATTAGATCGAAGAATCTAGCCATCAATTGAATCTAAAAGTTTCAGGAGAGAGGAATAAGTTCTCACCAGTGCTGTTTTGCTTCTGTAGATGAACTAAGTTTGATTTGGGTTGTTGGGTGGGTTTCGGTTTTTTTAAATGCCCCTCTTGTATGAATATTTTTATCTTTTCATAAGAGAAATAGAGAGATGATAATGTACCTGCGTCTGCAACTCTGCATGTTGTCAGCTGATCCATTACTTCAACAGGTTGATCCAGTTGTGTACAACATGCTCCATGAAGATCCTGGTAACATAAGTTACTCTGCTGTTGGAGGCCTTTCGGATCAGATCCGAGAGCTAAGGGAGTCTATTGAGCTTCCATTGATGAACCCAGAGCTTTTCCTGAGGGTGGGAATCAAACCTCCAAAGGTAATAGAGAAAGTTCCATGTGCTTATTTCTTGTACCCTCAGTTTGACTGCTTTTCAAATGGGGCCATCTATAAATTCTGTCATTCTTTGAATGCTGGCTATTATAATTCTAGATAGTTTCTTCTATCAGGGTGTTCTTCTGTATGGACCTCCTGGGACGGGAAAGACATTGCTTGCTCGTGCCATAGCCAGCAATATAGAAGCTAACTTCTTGAAGGTCTGTTATTCTTCACAATTTGTAGGCCCTATGATGATAAATCTTTTCATTTGGCTTCTGTAAAAAGTTAAACATGACTTATTTCTTATTTGGTACATTTAGGTTGTGTCCAGTGCTATTATAGATAAGTATATTGGTGAAAGTGCAAGATTGATCCGTGAAATGTTCGGGTATGCAAGGGAACACCAAGTAAGGTTCTGCTCCACTGTGATTGCCTTCAAATGTTAAGAAATCTTCTGGGATCTTATTCAATGCTTTTACATTTTCAGCCATGCATCATTTTCATGGATGAGATAGATGCCATTGGTGGACGGAGATTCAGTGAGGGTACAAGTGCTGATCGTGAAATTCAAAGAACCCTCATGGAGTTGCTTAACCAGTTGGATGGGTTTGATCAGCTTGGAAAGGTTAGTATATTTCTAGCATAGTACGTCAGCTTTAAAACAAATATATATTGTTGATTACACTACTCTCTATTATGTACTGGCTTGGCAAGTTGGCATGTCTTGGATCTGATATTGGTGCTAAAGATATTTTATAATGGTACTGGGCATAATCCCGCTTCTAAAGTTTTTCTTGTTATTTTTTCTGCTTTTTCTGGAATATAGGTCAAAATGATAATGGCGACCAACAGACCTGATGTGTTGGACCCTGCACTTCTACGGCCAGGACGGCTGGACAGGAAGATTGAGATACCATTGCCGAATGAGCAGTCAAGAATTGAGATCTTGAAGATCCATGCTTCTGGAATTGCTAAGCATGGAGAGATTGATTATGAAGCTGTTATAAAGCTTGCAGAGGTAAGATGAAAAACTCAAACAATCAACCCACTTCACATGTGTCAGATTTTGACTGGTTGAGGTATCTTGCTAGTAGGGATCCTGATTACATCCGTGTTCGTACAGGGATTCAATGGGGCTGATTTATGAATATTTGTACCGAGGCTGGATTCAGCTATATCCGTGCCGAGCGGGATTATGTCATTCATGAAGACTTTATGAAGGTAGTTGTTTCAAATACTTTTTGTACTCTTATCTAATATGGGGTATCATATGAGGTTCTTGCTTAAAGTTCTGCCTAGCATTGGGTAGTTTAGGAGGTAAAGACTTGCCGTCTTATGATGGAAGCATATGTTGAAATTTTATCCTTGCATTGTTCTGACCAGAAGTTTCGTTCCATAGTAACTGCAGCCTCAATATACAGGAAGATGAGGTGTATGGAGTTGCCCCATCTTATGCCTTAGATGTTACCCGCCCTTAACTCTATCATACGGGATTCCTTACCTTTTTATTTTTTATATTGGTGCATATGCCCATCCCTGTTCTGAAGGATTAGCTTTTGTGCTATATTTTTTGAAAAATCTATTGCAGGCTGTCAGGAAACTCAGCGAAGCCAAGAAACTAGAGTCCACCGCTCATTACAATGCCGATTTTGGCAAGGACTAGACCCATTTGTCTGATCTTATATGTTCTCTTATCGCCATAGTGCTGATACAACATAGAGCAGCATTGTACCTTGTGCAGCCCTGTTTCGGTTGCTCAAGTGAAATGCTCTGCTACCCTTGCGCGTCTGCTGATCTCAAAGATTTCTTGGATTATTGATAATAGATAACGAATGTAGCGTAAGTTTCCTTTTTCATCCTGCGTGCTTACTTGTCTGTAGCTTTTATTCAATAGCAGAAGCATGTGTCTGGGTTTTACTACTTTGCTGCATCTCGTTATCTGGCGTACATTGGTAAGACAATTGTGTCGGGATTTTAGAAATGAGAAACTGTAACCGAAGTTTTAGTAAATGCTGGTTCACGAACAGATTTGTTGCTCTTATTTTTCAAAACTTTTTGATAAATGCTCATTCGTCTACTATTTTGTTGATTTTTGAATAGAAATTTTTATTGGTAGGCCCATTGTGTTGGGAAGTTTATTAGGCTATAAATTATATAAGATGCATATTTTTAGATTTGTTTGCTATATCTTGTAAAATATTAATAAAATATAAAAACAAATTATAAACAAGTTACAGCTCTTTCAAACAACTATAATTATATATTTAACAAATTTAGAGTATTACATAAAGTCCATATGTATGAAAAACATTTCATTTATCATATACTAATAATTTAAATGCATCATACTATGACAATAATAGTAATTTATTCATTGCTTCGTTAAAAGTTTACACAATATTAGGTTTGATTCACTATATTAACAAAAGGGTATTCGTTTCAACTTTCAGATTATACAATTGTTACAAAAAATACGTTAAGTGCAATTAATTGTTAGAATGTAGTCATAAAAAATGCTTTTGTTATCTTTTAATAGTAAATCATCTTATTAGAATTTTTTTAATTTAATTAATTATTTATTGAAATGACAATCTTTAAAAAAAACTAAAATTTTTAAAAATTATTATTTTGTAAGAAGGAAATTCTATATGTAATAGTTGGAATGGTGGAATTACTAAATTCAAATATCGGGATTAATTATTGTTTGAAAAGATAAAGTTTTAAAAAGATATTTATTTTGAAATTCTCATTTTATAAGAATACAAAGGAGTCGGGAGGGTGATATTATTTAATTTAAATTATAAAAATGAAGTGGAAATGAATTTGACATAATACGGTTATAGAGGGAATCGAATATTGATATAAATTTTGATTTGAACGAATCTTAGAATGAATAAACCACATTTCTGAACGTTTTAGAAGTAACTTTTAATCAAAAATTCACATTTTCATGTGTTCGTTATTTATGCTTCTTCGTCAACTTCTTGTTCAGGATTGATAGGTTTCTCAGGCGTCAATATAACAGGTTCCTGACGAACATGAAGATGTCCAAAAACAAGATGGTTCATGTAACATTCTCAAGTACTGTGACAGTCCAGTCTAATCAGCCCACATGTGTGATATTGTCCGCTTTGGCACGCAGACCACACAGATTTGTTCTTGGGGTTTCCTAGCCCCAAAACGCGTCACACAAAGAAGAGGTATCCATGCACCTCTAAGGCACACTTTATTCTCCTCTCCAACCGATGTGGGATGTAAACCTCAAGGGTATTACACTCCACCCCCTTGGGAGCCCAGCGCCCTCGCGGGCCCACTGGCACATCGACCAAGGTCTGGCTCTGATACCATCTGTGACAGCCCAGCCTAATCAGCCCACATGTGTGATATTGTCCGCTTTGGCACGCAGGCCGCACGGATTTGTTCTTGGGGTTTCCTAGCCCCAAAACGCGTCACACAAGGAAGAGATATCCATGCACCTATAAGGCACACTTCATTCTCCTCTCCAACCGATGTGGGATGTAAACCTCAAGGGTATTACAAGTACCCACTGTTGTGATATTGTCCGCTCTGTCACGCGGGTTACTCGGTTATGTTTTTGGGGTTTCCTACTTCCAAAACATGTCACAACAAAGAGAGTATTCCAATCGATATGGGAGGTAATCCTCGCCAGGTGTTACACTTCACTCTCTTGGCATCCCAGTGCCCTAGCGGGCCACACTGGCACACCGTTCTGGGTCTGACTGTGATATCATATTTAATATTCTTCGGTATCCACTGTTGTGATATTGTCCGTAGGGCGCACGGTTTTGTTCGTGGGGTTTCTTATTCCCAAAACGCGTCACAATAAAAAGAAGTATCATCACCCATATAAGGAATGGTTCGTTCTTCACTCCAGTCAATATGTAAGGTAACCCTCGCTAGGTGTTACAGATCATGAAAACTACTATCGTCTGTTTCGAACAATATGTGGATGAGTTAACCACAAATGCTTGATGATCCTTCAAGAGAAACTTGAGCGTGGCAAAGTATTCAAGACTAATGAGCAACAATATGGACATGCATTAGATGTTATTCACGACTTATGGAAGACGTTGGAGTTAGATGTCATTCAAGTGATTGAAAGGAATGAGAAACTTACATTAGATGTCATTCTCGACTTGTGGAAGACATTGGAGTTAGATGTTGGGAAGCCAATGAAGGAAAAAACCCTCAACATAACATGATGAGACAAAGAAATATGAAAGTCGTTAAACGATGAAATTTTCCATCTGGATGACTCAGTGATTCTTCGCTCGCTCAATTAGTGATTCTCTCTCGTTCATTGTTCGATCTTAATGAGCCATCTGTTCAAGTTCTACATAGGTAATCAAGACAACATAGTTCAACCACATGAAGATTACCATTTGTATAATCTTCTTTTAACACTTTATTTTTTTTAATTTTTTTAAACATTCTGGTTCATTGTTATCAGGTTCAAATCAAACCATGAACACATGAAAAAAAGGCCAAACTGTAAAATTTGGTGTTGATGAGAAGTCAGCTCCACCAGAGAACTCAGCTCTACCAAAAAAGTCAGCCTTGGCACATTGGTGATATGAATCATCAATCCTTAACTGCCATGTCTCGACTCTCGTACCTTAACAACCCATATCCAAATTGTTAACCACACCGGGTTCACCCCCAACACCACTTACCATTCCTTCCTCTCAAATTCCAGGAATACAACTTGAAATCTCCCTATCCCAGAGCCACATCCAAACCCATTAAACACCCTTCCCACCGTTACTACCAATCCAAGCTCATCTCAATCACTCAGCCTAGCCACCATCGAAGCCCAAGTTTGCTTGGAGTTTGGCAAGAAACTAAACTGTCACTTTCCAAATCCAAAAATTTCAATCCATAACATTACAAATTCAATGCGGCGGGCTAATGATTCCACACAGCTCAAATCGAATGATAGACCACATATATTTCAAAACATAAGAGGAATCAATCGAACAGAACGATGGGCAATGTTCAGAAAGGAAGTCAAAGACTCAGGCACCAGCATAGTGGAAATTTCCGAAACCCACCATTCGAGACCCATCACTGATCGTCATGGAATTCGGGAAGCAGAGCGGAACTCAAAATGGCTAGAAGTTCCTGCCATAGGACACTCTGGTGGAATCATTTTTTGATAATTATAGACACATGGCCTAGGGTGCCACAAGGGCAAATCAAACAACACCGACTCAACTCTTACATACCTTTTTAGTCCTACCTTATACATACATTACACGGGACATCTTACTAAAGCCTAGAGATCTTGTCCTAGGAACGTTCCTTGACCTCTCCTTAGAGGTGACCCTCGAGCATCTATCGGAAACTTCTTACAACCTTTCCCTTGCATCTTTGACGATATGGCGGACATGCTCTCCTTGTGACCGTCCTACACGCCACTCCATTCCTCAAATCTGGTGGAATCATAGTAATGTGCAATCCAAATATAGTTATTGTTAGGCTCTAGATGAATAGTGGTGGAATTAAGATGGCCAGCCATTTCCTTCTCACGCACTATCATTTTTGTCTACTCTTCAACACACCCAGACGCCAGGTTAGCAATGTACAATGAGATTTTAGCCGTCCAATTCCCTTCTCTGATCCATAGTTGCTGGAGGCATGAATGAGGTTATTCAAGGTAGTGATAGAAAAAGAGGTAGAGACTCCACAAGATCTAGAGGTAAGAATGACTTGCAGCATTGGATAGATCAAATGGAATTATCTGAGATTGACTTACAAGGAGCTTTATACACCTAGCGCAATTGACAACCAATGAGTAAGTTAGACTGTGCTTTTGTGCAAACAGAATGGTTCATAGCTTTTCCTCAAATCTCTTTGCGCGGTAATCCTTGGAGATTATCATATCACTCTTCCATGACCATCTCCCTCAGCAAAAACAATTGGGGACCTCGACCTTTTCGGGCCTTGAATGGCTGGCTTGACCACCAAATTTCAGGAGTTTGTTTCGATCAAAATGGAGCGCACTGGGAAACAAGCCATTCCTAGAAAAAATATAAAAGATTAAAGTGTCGCTACGACGCTGGGACAAAGAAGTCTACAGTCATTTTGATCACCGGCACGAGGTGAAACTTACTAGCACTCCGGATATGTTCTTGACCGGTCGTGGATGTGTTTGGGTTAGACAATTTCAATGGTTTAACTAGAGATGATGATTCACAAACTGGAAACTCCTTTTTGATTGAGAATTTACACTTCAGAATTTCACTCAATCTCCCTCCACCCGAACCTATGAACTCCGGGACAGTTATGGACTTATCACAAAAGTCCTCTTCCCTCTCCTGACTACAGGCCTACGGTTCCCTAACCGTTCCCTGACTGGTCAGTCTACCAAATACAAAAGTATTGAACTGATTTACACAGTCTAACCACGCTTACTTACTCCCTAGCATACACACTCACACTCAGATGCACATAGTACTCACACTTGTACTTGTTGTTCTTCTTCTTACTTGTGTGTCATCCTATTTAATACGACATGTTCTGTATATATATATATATACATCATCAAGCTAACTTATAACTACCAATCTATGATAGACTATTCATTAGGGTTTGATTGATCTTGTTCTCAACAAAAGTAGTTCTGCTCAAGGTAGGCTGATTACCAACTTGTTGGTAGGCACAACCAGGACATGTGTCGCTCACTGGTTGGACATGTTGTAGGCAGGAGCTCAAGTGGTTGGCTGCTCTTAGTGATGTCCACTTGTCTAGCCTGATGGCTTCATTAATGTTGTGTAATTAATGCCTCTTTATGGCTTCATATTTGTCTTGTTATCTTGTTCATGATTATGTTTTTTCAACTCACTTTTTCGTGAACTCTACCAACTTCGCATGTGTTGTTGGTTCACTTATTCTCAATTGATGTATCTTGCATTCTTGGACATTTCCGATGGTGAGAGTCGTTGTTGTGTTGTGCTGGTGTTCAGTGTGTACTAGGAGCTCTGCTGGAGCTCTGTAGACAGGTGCCCGACTGGTAGGGCACTAGTCATGACTAGAGTGTGCTTGCAACGTTGCATGCTAAGCCACTCTTTTATCTGTTTACCTGATCTTCATACTTAAATAAACATGTCAGATAAATGACACAGGTTTGTTATCATCAAAACTTCAGGAATTTGACCTAACATTTTCCCCCTTTTTGATGATGGCTACCAATATAAAAATGAGCGCTTTAAGGTACAAAAATGTTTTGTGACAATTATGTTTCCAGAAGAGAGAATTTCCCCTGAGTTAGTTGAGAGTAGTGAAGAGAAGTATGACCATAGGAAGCTAAGCTGAAATTTTCATTAAGATATGCACAGAACATGGTATACGTTCATTACAAGCTAGTGCAAATCTTTTCCCCATTTCCCATACATCAAAATAAGACAGCAACTAGACGATTGACATAGTTGAAAAGTCTAAGTCTTTCATAGATTATAAACAACAAGTTGATGGACACATTTAGATAGTGTGGCGTTTGGAGGTGGTGGAGGTGGACACATCTAACCATGGATTTCTTCAGTAGAGTCACTCTCAATGGTTTTGTTTTTTAGAGGAGATTCTGCTGTGGTTGAAACTTCAGAGTTTGTGGAGTATTAGGAACAACTTGTATAGTGTATGTAGCAACTCATGTTAGATTCTGTAGGTCCTGTATTGATGGACCAGGCTGTGGAAGAGTTTAAATCAGGATCTATGTAGGCTTGTGCAACATACTTCCTTGGATGTTTGGTGTACATGAATTTGCGAATGGTGGAGTAGATTCTTTGCTCATTTGAGCTTGTTGAACTTTGTAGTTCGTGTTCCATGACGAGAAAGAGATGAAGTGAGGGTGGACGGCGTATGAAGTATAAGAAGAGATTAGATGATGATGAAGGAAGGCGGTGAAGAATGAGATGACTGGTCATGGGTTTTATAGACAACTAAAAGATAGGCTCCACGATTGATCGGAGAGAGGTAATTAATGAGTTCGTTGCCTTTTTGTTCAGTCTACGTAGTAGGCTTTCAGGTGGCAAGTGATTGGGTTGGATTAGTGGAATTATGTGATTGAATGTCCCTTATCAATTTGTTATTTTTAATCAAAAAGTAGTAGACATGTCAATGTAGTCGGTCTTAAAAGAAAACATGCATTCATTTATAGAATTTGATGATTGCTACATGCATATCAGAATCAATTAATGTACTTTGAAACAGATTTTGTCAATGAAAAAAAAAGTTAAAAAAATCTAGTTTATTCTAGGACATCTCATGGTTTCTCTCAAGCCTTTAAGAGGCATAGAACTCTCAGGCTATGTGCTTATCTATGTAATCTATGGTTCCTTGAACCATAGATTGGACACTAGACTCCTAAGAGACAACCTAAACAGCTGTAAGAGTAAGTCTTACATGCTGGAGAATATCTCGAGCTTGAGTATCCAGACTGGTCCTCAACCTGTCCTGCACAGGTGAGAAGTTGCGCTTTCTTTTTAGGGCTGATGACTTGGCAACTGGGCAAGGCTCTGATCGTGAGTCTTCACTTTTGGTAGGCTTAGACTGGACTGTGAGCTTATCTCCTTGGGTCTTGATCCCAATTTTAGACAACATCTTTGAGTAGATGCTGTCCTAAGTGCTCCGCAAGTACACGGTGAAGCGGTCGGTCTCCACTCCGAACGCAAGTAGAGCCTCTGTGACTACTCCTTCGTGTACTAACCCCTGATTGACATGTATTCTCTCATCAAGGGTAAAGAGGATCATGGCAGGGAGATCCAACTTTCCCTTGGTCTTGAAGGCGTACATTATCCTCTCATCTCAAGCATTGACGATGTGGGTGTGTTGATTCCTCGTGGTGATGTTGTGGTGAAGATGTTGTGCAGCACCCTATCTGCCATAGACATTTGGACAGCGTTGAAGTTTTTCATTGTCGCACCCTTGTTGAAGAGATTGACCATCTTGCCTCCCTTGTGTGCCAGATTGTTCCAAGTTGTGTCCTTGGGCACGACCAATCCTTCAGTCTCCAGTTTGAAGTGCTCAACGATCCACTTCTTCATGATGTTGGTGTGGGTATCCCATACGTTAGAGATGAGATAGTCATCGTTGTCACTCTAGAGTGGTCCCAGATTGCACATGTGCTCTTTGAGGAGCTCGGTGTAGCAGGGGATTGGCTCCTGGTAGAATTCGAGCCATCCTTGGAATTTTATGAGCTCTACTATCTCTTCTAGGCCCATTTTCTCCATCCATTCCACGTCCATCATCTTAGGCAGAACTGGACAAGACTTGTCGTCTACATTCACAGCCTTGATCATCGTTAGCTGCAGCTGGCTAAGCCTCTGCGGGCGCTTAAGTGATTGAGCCGGTAGTGGTTTGACGACAGCCTCCTTGGTTTAGAAGGGCTCTTCCAGCTCATGCTCCTGGGCTGAGGAATCCATTGTTTGTTTCCATTTTGCGCTCTTGATCGCTTCACATTCCTCAAGAGTGAAGAGGATTGGTTATTGTGATTCTGTGCCGCTTCCTTCTTCCTCTTGACTCGATCGGTGAGGTGTCGGGGACCGATCGGTTACCATGTGGACAGGTGGACTTTCCTTTTCAGCAGAGTCTGGTGCGGTCACACCTTTTTCTTAAGTTGCTGCTTCTTCTGATGGTTCCCTTTGTGACTTCACGTCACTTTGAATTTCCTCCTCTTCAACCTCTTGAGCTATCCGTTCGATGATCTCTATGGGTTTTTCTTCTTCACCCTCGCTTGTCAAGTGAAGTCGTCGAGAGGCAAGTTTTGGACTAGATTGAGTTTTTCATGACCCTTGTTGTTTCTGTTGGAGTCGTTTTGACACTCGAGGTGTTCGAGTTTGGCTAGCGGAGGCATGGGTGAAACTTTTGTTTAGGTAGTTTTGGATTTGTGTGCGGCGGATTGCTTGGTGGGAATTTTGTGGATTTTGGTGGTTGGTCGGTCGATGTCATAGGAAGGGGTTCTAAGGAAGTGGTTGTAGGAATTATTGTAGGTTTGATGTTTCCAGATTGAATTAGGTGATGGAGTTTAGGAAGATAAGTGCTTATATAGGTTCCCTTCTCTGCTTGCAGTTCACCTTCATCCATGACCCTGAGTGTGAGAAGATCCTCTTGGTCTTTTGGTAGGCGAGTAGGGGCCGTGCAGTTGTAGGAGTTGTCGGTAGTGTGTTGGAGGTCTTTTCTGGACTGATAGCCTTGGTGGAGACTATGGAATGTCGGCGAGCAGTCTTGGGTGCCATTTTAGATCGAGGATTTTGCTGGAGTTTAGTACTTTTAATCGAGATTTCTTAGCGAAGCTTTTTTATTTGAGCATTTGAAAGTGTTTGCACTAAACTCACGGAAGTGTCTTTGAGAGAGAGAAGAGAAGCTGATTTTATAGCACAAAGAGATTAGAGAGTTCGAAAGCAGTGTGTGATTGAAGTAAAACTCTTGTCTCACTTCTATAGAGTATCGAGTAACAGCTGGGTACCGTTCCCCGTCCGCTCACTGACAGGTCATAACGGTACTATTCACAACAGACATCGGTTGTGATCATTCGGTGATCGGTCCATTTTTGTTTCTAGAATCTATCCATTACGTTTCCTATTCTAGCTTTACTTTTGTGAAGTAGCTGACGTATCTGTCTCAAGTAGTCGTTTAATCTGACTATTATGCTTTAAACCATACAAAGACTACTGAACGTCATGTATCAGACGTTGCTTGCCTGTCGTTGACCAGTCCTAAGGGTTGAAAGATAGCCTATTCTTGATATATGAATATCATGCCAAGATTATGGATAATCTTATTGAATCTTTCACTACTTAATGGTTTGTGAAGATGTAAGCTGGTTGTTTTTCACTTGAAATGCATTTCAACTAAACTAATCTCGTCTCACAACATCTTTTAAGAAAAATGATGCCTTAGATCAATGTGTTTAGTATGTGAGTGATCCACTAGTATTTTCACACGATAACATACCTGTTTTGACATCATAGTTACCAGCTTGTTGTGAAAATCATAGGAGTTGTGCACCACAGCTTGCTGCGGCTATGTATTCAGACTTAGCAGGTGAAATTGCAACACTCTGTTGCTCTTTGGATCCTCATGTAGTTAAGCATGAACCAATTAAAGAGGGCAGTCCCTGTCGTGCTTTTCCTGTTGGTTATAGATCCCTGAAATATCCATTTGAATATCTTTTGTTGGAATACAATTGTTCCTTCATCATTTCCTTCATGATCGAGTTGTTGACCTGTTGCTGACTGGTCAGGCATGAGTTCTTACGCTGGTAACTCATCTTTGTAGTTGTCTGTGTTGTCTTGTTTGATTGAAAATAATTGCTTCTTCACCAGCTCCTCTGAGAGCATGTATTTGTCCTGTAAACACTTGAAATTTCTCAAGGATTTCATCCTTGGAGGCAATAAAGATTTTCTACACAGGGTGTGAGCAATCATCAATAACAAATACAAACCAATTTTCTTCATGACTCCTAATCCTCTTAACAGGATTAGATAGATCTTCGAGCCATGATTTCCTTTTTATTACCCAGACTACAATGTGTGGAATAGAAATGAGTTGAGTTTCCTTTGTCACAAATTTAGGATACACTAAGTAAATTAAATTTAACCTGTCAACCAATTTGACATAGTTAGCAACATAATGAAAAACCAACCATACTTACACCGACGATTTTACCATGTTGATGCCAAAGAAAATGGTTCCTTGGCATCCTGATTCGAGTGAGAGGAACTTCCACTTATCTTCCTGTCATGTGTTTTGGGCATTTGTTGTCGATGTATCACCAGGGATCCCTTCTCACTCGATTGTACACTTAACGAGTTAGTTTTTAGAATTAGGGTCCCAAAGGTGTTTGGGCCCATTATCACCAACAATCTTGATTCCATGATCCTCTTTTATCACCCATTTTAGTCCAATTTTCTTCAGTTGTCAATGTTGTATAACTCGTGTTTTATGGCATCTAGAAATGGGGTGACCAAGTTGTTTGCAAAGGTGACGGACTCCTTGCCTAAAGGTGCCAGATAGGTACCCGACCGACCGTTTGCCGTTCCATTTGGGTGTTCTAGTGTTTTTCTCTAATCTTACACATTTTTCTTTAAAAGAAGCTAGTTCTTTTTCCTTTTTGCTAAGAGCATAAACTAATTCATCAATTTCAGGTTGTTTTCCCATTCTAAATCTTTCATGAGCAGCAAGTATTTCACAGTAGTCATCTCGTATTTTTCTTAACGCATCATTGAGTTCCACTATCTTGTTCCTATCTGAGTTGTTTCTTAGATCTTCAGTTTCATTTGAAAGCTCTTTTTTTCGGTTTCAAGTACTTCCCGTTGATCAACCAATATGAGAGAGATTTTTTAAGCCCTAGCAGCTCAGCTTCCTAAATATTCCTTCTAAGTTGAGAGTAATTTACCTCAGTTAGTTTTTCTTCTTCATCGGATTCTAATGTTTCCTCTTCTTGAGCCATTAAGTATGTGTCTTTAATGTAGAGGTGAGTTTTTTCCTTCTCCTGACTTGTCGCTATCTATGGTTTGATCGACCCCCATGCAGCGACAAAAGCTTCCTTCCATGGTTTCCTATTGAGAGGCTATCAGACAGGTCTCCTGACTTGGTCGTTGTCTGATAAGTCGGGAATTTATCTATGTCTAGGGGGTTTATTTGTGCTTAATTCATTGTTATCTGTTATTAAATTCCTGCCTTATGGTTATTTTTATGCTTCTACTTGCAATTGTCTTCTATGATGGGTTTATGTGTTATTTCAGGCGAAAATATCAAGAAAACGCATTCCCGATCATTGTAGTTTTATTCTGGACTCTCAAACATGTTGAACAAAGTGAAGACATGCATTATTCTTCAATTTTAGGTTGGGTCCGGGACCTTGCACAGACCCTAAGTCCCGGACCAACCATTGACCTGACTCTTGACCAGATTTGAAGACTGGTCCGGGACTTGACACACACCCTAAGTCCCATACAAAGGCGTTACTCTCGACCAGATTTGAAGACTGGTCCGGGACTTGATACACACCCTAAGTCCCAAAATTATACAAAGGCATTACTCTCGACCAGTTTTAAGGACAGGTCCGGGACTTGATACATATCCTAAGTCCCGGACCATGCTTGGAGATGAATTCTCGGTGGTTTTTAGAGGCTGTTCTGGGACTCTATACTCGGACTAAGTCCCGGACCAAATAGATAAAACGCGGCCAGATTCTGCACGGAAGGAAGAAATTAAAGATAGATTTTGGGAATTTATAAAAGGGGAGACTTACCTGACGTGAAGGATATGCTTCAATACACCATAGAACACAGCTTTTACACAGAAGAGAAATGAGAGAGAGAAAGGTTGAGTTTTGGGAAGATCTTGGAGATTATCAGAGAGAGAGGGCTGAAGGAAGAATAGAGAATTCACGACGGCTACTGAAATTAGAGTTTCTTCTTGTTCTTCCTTTCCTGCCTTTCTATTCAACTTGAGCATTCTTATTATGGATATGTCTGAGTAGTCTCTTTTAATTCCGGTTTTCTATGTATCCCTAGATTGATTATTCCTGTACCTTTGTGATTTTCTACAATTCGATTAAATAAAGTTCTTTTCCTTGCTGAATTTCCTTAATCGTTCATAATCTGGCCAGTTATAAAGATTATTATTTTGTTAGCTTATAAGTGACAACTGCGGATTTCAATTGAATACAGGAAAAGAACCGGTTAGTATAGAGACGATAATTCCTCTAAATCGCTAATTGACCATTAATCTAGATTGTTCTTAAGGCGGTTAGTAAATAATGGGTTGGTAACGAGAGTTAGACTTCGGTCTTTACTAACTAGAATTTGCTCAGCGGGAGACCGGAGGTAAATTATCTTTGTTCTAGGGTGTTATTCAGAATTGTCTTGGAAATCACTTAGGAAAAGGAATTACAGATTTAGGGAGATGTAGTAAACCGGGATTTCTTTCCCAAATCAGTTTCAAAACAATTATTTTCTTGCTTTTTACTATTTTACATTCTGTTTACAACTTTTATTTCTCGTTAAATCAAAACCCCCAACCAATTTCTTGTTTTAATTTGTTATTTAGTCTTTTTATTCCTTTTCGTTTAGTAAAGATTAAAACTAGGCATCACCTCCTCTGGTTCGATACTTAGGGAACACTCTATATTAAAACTTGCTAGAATTGACCGTTACACTTGCCGTTAGGTTTTATCCCAACAAGTTTTTGGCGCCGTTGCCGGGGAGGCATGGTTATTTAGTTTAATCTTTATTCTTGTTTGTTTAGTTCTGAGTTGCTTACTGTTTAAACGTTCAAGTTTTATTCTGTTTTTGTTCTTCTTGATTTGACTAGAGTTTTCTTTATATCTTCTAGATTCTGTTCAGATTTGTGTGTTTTATTTAATTCTGTCTCGTGTCTTTTATTACTTCTGTCGCAGTAGGTTCATTAGGTTTTAATTCTCAGTTTATTTAATCTGTTTGTTTTGATCCAATTAGATTAGATTTCAGATTTTATCTTTTGGTTTAATTACTAGTCATTAGCCGATAGCATAATTGACCGGTAGGTTCTATTAGTTTTATTTTATTTTATTTTATTTTAATCTATTTTTATTTCTAGGTTGATTTTGTTATAGATTTTCTTTTATCTTCCAGATTTGTTTCAGATTTTATCTCTTTATTCTGAATATATATTTTGTGTTTAGTCACTAGGATTTTTATCTATATTCCTGAATATTGTGTGAGTTAATATCTTTTTATCTCTCTCGTTTTTTTGCTATTTTAATTTATTGATTCTGTTCTTTTAATTTTCGAAGAAGCTTCCACCTAAGCTTGATGATCTAGGTACTCCGTCATACCTTGCGCGATAGGTAATGTGATGTGGTAAGGGTTTATGTGATTTAGGTGCTAGTATTAATTTAATGCCCTTATCAATGTATTTGAAGCTTGGTTTAGGAGAGTGTGAACCTACCCGAATTACTTTGCAATTAGCTGATAGGTCGATCATCTTACCTAGAGGGGTGGTAAGAGATTTAATTGTTTCAGTTGGTACTTTTGCTTTCCCCGCCGACTTTGTTATTTTAGACATGGAGGAAGACAAGGTAGTACCACTTATTTTAGGTCGACCATTCATGCGAACAGCGAGGACTCTCATTGATGTTGAAGGGGGGAAGATAATACTACGGTTACATGATGAGCAGCTTGTATTTGACATGACCAAGGCTGCTACCCACCCTTGTGATGTTCATGCTTGTTTCAGTTTAGATTGTATTGACACCTTGATGCAGGATTATTCTTACAGCCCCGTGGAGCTGGATGCATTGGAGAAATGTTTAGTAGATTCCATAGAAACCGCTCATGATAATTCTAAGGTTTCTACTACATTTCAGCTCTCTGCTGGGAGGCCATATAGGAAGAACCACAGAATCGAGGAGAAACCGCTGGACCAAGTTCCAAAGACGCTAGCTCCTTCTATGGAATCACTACCTTCTCTTGAACTTAAACCTCTTTCTAGTCACCTTAAATATGCTTTCTTAGTTCCTCCATCTGATTTGCCTGTTATTATTTCTAATACTTTAAACCGATGAACAGGAGGAAGCTTTGTTGCAGATTCTAAAGAGGAAACAAAAAGCATTAGGATGGTCCATTGCTGATATCAAAGGTATTGCTCCCACGTTCTGCACCCACCACATTTATCTTGAGGAGAATTACAAGCCATTGAGACAGCCCCAGCGAAGACTGAACCCAAACATGAAAGAGGTAGTTAAGAAGGAGGTTATCAAGCTTTTGGATGCAGGTATTATCTACCCGATTTCTGACAGCGAATGGGTAAGTCCTACACAGGTAGTACCTAAGAAGGGAGGTTTAACTGTGGTACCTAATGATAAAGGTGAATTAGTTCCTCAGTGTACTGTTACTGGGC
The DNA here is from genome assembly GCA_023374045.1 of Limonium bicolor. Lineage (NCBI taxonomy): Eukaryota > Viridiplantae > Streptophyta > Magnoliopsida > Caryophyllales > Plumbaginaceae > Limonium > Limonium bicolor. The sequence continues at coordinate 400,190,078 of CM041778.1, read as the reverse complement.
ATAGGGTTTGCAGGACAAGAATATTATTGTTTCTTAGATTGTTACTCCGGTTATTTTTAAATTCCAATTGCTAAGGAAGATCAGGAGAAAACCACTTTTACATGTTCGTATGGTACTTACGCTTATCGACGCATGCCTTTTGGTTTATGTAACGCACCAGCTACTTTCAGCGATGCATGACTGCTATTTTGCTGATTTTATTGAAAAGTGCATAGAAATATTTATGGATGATTTCTCTGTATTTGGACTAACTTTTGATTCATCCTTAAGAGACTTGGATTTAATCTTAGCTAGATGCAGGGAAACTAACTTGGTGCTTAATTGGGAGAAGTGCCACTTCATGGTGCAGGAAGGCATCGTGCTCGGACATAAGATTTCTAAGAAAGTGATAAGCCGCAGACTTATCGTATTTTGTGCATTAGATTTAGTATTATATTTATCTAAATAGAGTTATATACGTGTTATTTATGCTTATTATGTGTTAAAGTATATTATTTGTACAGACTTATGTTTTTATGCGTTTTCTGTGCAAGGAATGATTTTCTAGGCAAAAGTTCAATTGAAGCCGTACTCAATGCCGGGTGTATCCTGCACGGCATAAACGCAGATTAGAAAAGAGGCCTTGCCGGACATGATGCCGGGTAGATTCCATCCGGCATAAGAAAGAGTCGCCACGGTTGACCAAGCGATAGCAGTTATTGACCGTTGGTGATTAGGATGGTGCCGGGTGTGATGCCGAGTATCTCCTACCCGGCATATGTACTGTTTCGCACGGAATTGGCGGTTTCAAACAACCGTTAGTTGGGCGCATTTATCACGTGTGCCGGCTACTGACGATCCGGCACGACGCCCGGCAACAGACACATATGATGCCTATAAATAGGCCGAGGAAGGCTGTAATTTGATACACTTCAACATAACCAAATCCAAATCCACGCCATTTTACACTTCATTTCTACCACATTCCACCTTCCATGTTGTTGTCCAAGAGTTTCTCTACAGATCCATCCACGAAGAAGAGGAGAAGATTTCCTTTTCAGGTTAAGGCTTTTTTGATCAATCTCCTCTCCCCATGTATTTCTTCTTTATTTGAGTGGATGGTGAAGTAGAGATCCTTATTAGTTTGGTTAGGGATGAGTTCTTTCCTTGTAAACACTTTGACCATTCAGCATATATATTCCCAAGTTTTACTAAGACTCAGATCTTAATGAGAGGTGGAATGAGATCGCTACTTGTTTCTCCTATCTTCTAAAAGGTGTTTTGGTTGAGAGTCTTGGTGGTCTTTCACCATTGTTAGGTTCAGAGTGCAGATGACAAAACCGAAAGAGTTGAATAACCTTATCCATTTTCGTTATTCCGGTCGAATACTAACGGAGATCCTTGGGTTCGTAACGGGTAGCGAGTCCTTGTTTTAATGTTTGAGACTAGGACAGAAATTTGCATTTTCATTCTTGTCGGGTTGGTTCTGTCCGGCACATTCAATGTCTTTGAATATGCCACGCAGAAACTATCCGGCAGGAATCCGGAATGTCATTTTTCGGGTGGTTTCAGAGACTTGTTATGTATTGAGTGTTCACAGTGGTACTTGGGTTGATCTAGTCCCGAATCATACATTTAGATAGTTTTTTGTTTAGTTATTTAGTTTAGAACCATATTTTTTTCCCCCTTATTATTATGAATAGGCTTTTGCCCGGATTAGGACTAATTTTCTATAAGTCCCTTGGGTTCGATACTCTCGGTCGTAATATATTTACACTATACTCCGACTGGGTTTTATTTGCTACCCGTAGTAGAGTTGTAGGATTAGTTTATTATTTTATTCTTTTGTATATAGTTTTATCCCTACAATTTTCCTGTTAGCAAATTGGCGCCGTTGTCGGAGAATTAGTCCAAGTCCTAAATTCGGTAAAACGCCCTATTCTTTTTTTCTCTATTCTTTAATTTAATTTGTTCATTTTATTTTTCGGTTGAACATGCCAGGTACATTGCCGGGTGTTCTCAATCCGGCATGTTGGAGGAAGACCTACGCTGGATAGATTTTACCCGGCGCACAATCCGGCATAATCAAACTTCAACTTTTACTTCACATTGTCCTTTTTCGAATCTTTGATTTGTCTATAAATATTCTTTTCCATTGCTCCTTTTCCCTTTCCCTTTCCCATTTTATTTTCTTTATTTTTGAGTTTAAAAAGGCCGGGTGGTATGCCGGGTAACTCAACCCGGCATTAGTGGAGGAAGTCCACTGCCGGATACAACAAATCCAGCAACCTGTCCGACAATTTCAAATTATTAACAATATTAAATTATTTTCATAAAATGTTAAATTCCTCATAGCATTCTATTCTTTTCCTACACCATTCACTTAGATCTCTCTTTTAATACTTCCTAATTGTTGATTCTTTATTGAATTTTTTTTAGTTCGCAGAAGACCGGACGCAACGCCGGGTACTATCAACCCGACAGTATTGGAGGAAGTCCAATGCCGGGTGCCATACACCCGGCACCGTGTCTGGCATTGATAAGTAAGGAATTTGTCTAAGTTTACTAGACTAATTCATGCTTAATTCTCTACATTATGACATTAACTTCCCTCCGTAATGCTTTATTTATTCTTTATTGTTATTTGTCTCCAATGATCGATTTCATATGTTTTCAGGATAAAATGCAACAAAGTGCTTAAATGAAGATTTTAGAGGTTAGAGCAACATGGGAAGTCAAACCAGAGTCAAAAGGGAGATTTTCATTGACCACGGCTGTGCTTTATTGAGGGTCCGAGTTTGGAGCTGGGTTTATAAACCCGGACCATTCCAAGCGAGAACCTCCTGCCTATTTTCAGATGCGGTCCGGGTTTGTGTCCTACTTTGCAAACCCGGACCAATACCAAGCGAGAACCTTCTGCCTATTTCAGACGCGGTCCGGGTTTGTTTCCTACTTTGCAAACCCGGACCAATACAAGCGGAGCGCTAGAGTTGTGTTTCGGAAATAACGGAATTGGTTTCTATCTTTAATATCTGTTATTATATCTCTTAGCCGCCGTTTAATTAGAATAGATTGAAGATAGATTAAAGATAGAATTCTGTTGTTATAAAAGGGAGAGTCTGCCCAACGTGAGAGGGATGCTTGGATACACCACAATTAGCCACGTTATAACACAGAGAGATTAGCATAGTTGGAGATTGGTTCTGGTTGGAAGTTTGGAGCAGAGCAGAGAAGAGAGTTCATCACGGAGACTTCTCCAGAAGTCTCAACAGAGTTTCTTCTTGTTCTTTATTACTACTTAGTACAGTTTTGCTCATTGTAAACATGTCAATGTCTGAGTAGTTTCCTTAAGATTCCGGTTTACTATGTATCCCTAAATTGACTGTTTCTGTTCCTTCGTGATTTAATGCAATTCGATTGAGTAAAGTTATTTTCCTTGCTTAATTTTCTTAATCGTTATAATTTGGCCAATTATAAAGATTAGTATTTTGTTAGCTTATATGTGACGACTGCGGCTTTCAATTGATTACAGGAAAATAACCAGTTAGTTTAGAGACGATAATACCTCTAAATTGCTAATTGACCAATAAACTAGATTGTCCTTAAAGCGGTTAGTAAACAGTGAGTTCACAACGAGAGTTAGAATTCGGTCTTTGCTAACTAGTATTTGCTAAGCGGGAGGCCGGAGGTAAATTATCTTTGCTCTAGGGTTTTATTCAGAATTATCTTGGAAATCACTTAGGGATAGGAATTACAGATTTAGGGTGCAGTAGTAAACCGGGACCTCCTTTCCTTCCAAATCAGTTTCACAACAATTATTTTCTTATTTTACTGTTCTTACTTCCTGTTTACAGTTTTCAATTGTCATCAAATCAAACCCCAATTTCCTGTTTTAATTTAGTTTTGCTTTTCCGTTTAATAAATTAAACTAGCACATCGCCTCTCTGGTTCGATACTTAGGGATTACTCTCTATTAAAACTTGCTAGAATTGACCGGTACACTTGCCGTTAGTTTTTATCCCAACAAGTTTTTGGCGCCGTTGCCGGGGAGGCACGGTTATTTAGTTTAGTCTTTATTTTGTTTTGTTTTTTTATTTCTTGTTATTTATTTTCATTTATTTCGTTTAGTTAATCTGATTTTTGCTTTTATTGATTCTTTCTGTTGTTACAGTAGGATAGGTTTCTTTATTTTATTTTCTTGTTTTGTTTTTGATATTATTAGTTTTTAGGTTAGTTTGATCGTTTCAGTTTTATTTGATTTTGGATTTTCTTTCTTTAATTTTACTATTCTGATTTGATTTCTGTTTTGGATATTCTTTTATCTCTCAGATTTTATTCTTGATTTTTATTCCCTTAGTTGGATTTTCTGTGTTAGTAGTTAGGATTTTATCTGCTTATTTTGTGAGTTTATTTTTCTTTTGTTGTTTTAATTTGATTGCTACTGTTCTTTCAATTTACGCTATCTTCGCTTCAGTTTTCTAACTTTCGGTTTATGGTTAAATCCCGCTCTGCAGGAGAACCAGAGTTCGAGCTTAATCTTGAGATCGAAAGGTTTGCAAGACAGCTTCGCAAGGATTTGAATCTGGATCCCCAGTTGGATAACAGGTCCTTGAACCGCCTGTTGACGAAGAGGTTCCGGAAGTTCAACCAGCAGTTAACATGGCGAACAACGAGAGGCAGATGAGGGACGACACCCGTCCAAGTGTTGAGGGGTTGGTGTCGCCAATAGTGATTCTAGCATTGCCAGCGGGAGTGCAGTGGCAGTTCAAGACCCACTACGTGACATGGTGATGAACGCGCCTCAGTTCAGCGGGATGGTCACTGAAGACCCGAATGTCCACCTCACCACGTTCTTGAGATTGGTAGGAGCGTGCTCGACACCGGCTTCACAGGAGGTTGCTCGGCTCACTCTGTTTCCATTCTCCATGACGGATAGAGCAGCTGAATGGTTGAACTCACTGGCAGCCGACAGTATTACCACCTGGGAAGAGTTGGCTAATGCATTTCTGGCGAAGTATTTTCCACCCTCACGGATGCTGACCATGAGAGGTGAGATTACAAACTTCAAGCAGTTCGCTGGTGAGACGTTATCTGAAGCTTGGGAGCGTTTTAAGGGATAGTGAGGAAGGTACCGCATCACGGACTAGGAGAAGAGGTTGTACTACAGTCATTTTACAAGGATCTGGACCCTTCTAGCCGGTTGTTGGTCGATACATGTGCTGGAGGTAGTTTGATGGAGTTGCCATCACAAGAATTAAAGAGCTGTTAGAGAATATTACTACAGCAGCTAATCAGTGGGGAGGTACGAGAATGGAGAAGCTGCACCAAAGAAACCTGCTGGAGTTTATGAAGTGATTCAAACACTTTCTTGGCTGCCAAGATAGAAGCAATGTCGAAGCAGTTTGAGCGTATGTGTGCAGTTATGAATCCGCAGTCCAGTGCAGCAGCTCCTGAGGTTTATCCACTTGCGAATACTGTGGTAGAGCTTCTAACATGTGCCAGTGTTCTCCACCACAAGAAGAGGCTGCGAATTATGTTGGTAACAGACCGGGTAATTATTTTGGGAATCAAGGCAATCCGGGTTACCACACTCAGAGCAGAATCGTTACCAAGCTGGTGGTAACAACAATTACAATCAGAGGCCCAACAGCAGTACAATTCCTCTTATCAGAAGCAGCCTCTGCAGAATCAGCAAGCACAAAATTTGGGTGCTGGAGCGTCTTCTAGTATGGATGAGTTCTGGCCAGGATGAATGATTTCATCTCGGTTAACACGAAGAAGTTTAATGAGCTGGAAGCCTTCAATCAGGAGCAGAGAACCTTCAACAATGATCAGAGGACATTTAATAGAAACATCGAGACTCAGCTGTCTCAGATATCTCAGCAGTTAGCTCAGCGTCCTTTGGGTTCCTTGCCTAGTCAGTCGGAGCAGAATCCGAGAGAGCATGCCAAGGCTATCACGTTGAGGAGTGGTACACAGCTTGACCCGGTGGTCCCTGAAGTTGAGGTCCCTCTCCCCAATGTTGAGCAGAATGAAGAAATTGCACCAGCAGGTTCTCAGGAGGAACCACCAGCTGAAGAGGAGGTGGCAATTAGCAAGACTACTAAGACTTCCACACCTCCACGACGCGCAGTTGCTGAAGCGCCAGTTCCTTTTCCAAACCGGTTGAAGAAGAGAGACTTGGATGAGCAGTTTGGTAAGTTTTTGAGTATTTTTAAGAAACTACCATTAACATTCTTCCTTTTCTGAAGCTTTGAAGCAGATGCCAATATATGCGAAGTTTATGAAGGACATCCTGTCCAACAGACGGTCTTTAGTGGAGAAGGATACTGTGCAGCTTACTGAGAGCGTTTCAGCTGTGCTTTCGAAGAAGCTTCCACCTAAGCTTGATGATCCAGGTACTCCGGTCATACCTTGCGCATAGGTAATGTGAATTGTGGTAAGGGTTTATGTGACTTAGGTGCAAGTATTAATTTGATGCCATTGTCTATGTATTTGAAGCTTGGTTTAGGAGAATGTGAGCCTACACGGATTACTTTGCAATTAACGGATAGGTCAATTATCCTACCTAGAGGTGTGGTTAGAGATTTAATTGTTTCAGTTGGTACGTTTGCTTTCCCTGCAGATTTTGTTATTTTAGACATGGAGGAAGACAAGGTAGTACCACTTATTCTAGGTCGACCATTCATGCGTACAGCAAGGACCCTTATTGATGTTGAAGGAGGGAAGATTATACTGCGTTTACATGATGAGCAGCTTGTTTTTGATATGACCAAGGCTGCCACTCACCCTTCTGATGTTCATGCTTGCTTTAGTTTAGATTGTATTGACACTTTGATGCAGGATTATTCTTACAGCCCCCGGAGCTGGATGCGTTGGAGAAGTGTTTGGTGGATTCCATAGAGACCACTCATGATGATTCTGAGGTTTCTGCTACGCATTTCAGCTTTCTGCTGGGAGGCCATATAGGAAGAACCATAGGATCGAGGAGGAACCGCTGGACCGAGTTCCAAAGACACTAGCTCCTTCTGTGGAATCACCACCTTCTCTTGAACTTAAACCGCTTCCTAGTCACCTTAAATATGCTTTCTTAGTTCCTCCTACTGATTTACCTGTTATTATTTCTAATGCTTTAACTGATGCAGGAGGAAGCTTTGTTGCAGATTTTGAGGAGGAACAAAGAGGCGTAGGATGGTCCATTGCTGATATCAAAGGCATTGCTCCTACATTTGCACCCACCGCATTTATCTTGAGGAGGATACAAGCCATTGAGACAGCCCCAGCGAAGACTAAACCCGCATATGAAGAGGTAGTCAAGAAGGAAGTTATCAAGCTACTGGATGCAGGTATAATCTATCCAATTTCTGACAGCGAATGGGTAAGTCCTACTCAGGTAGTACCCAAGAAAGGGGGCTTAACTGCAGTTCCTAATGATAAAGGTGAACTCGTTCCTCAACGTACTATTACTGGGCATAGAGTTTGCATTGATTATAGAAAGTTAAATCCGCCACTAGGGAAAGACCCACTTCCCGTCCATTTATTGACCAGATGCTAGAAAGGATTGCAGGACAAGAATATTACTATTTCTTAGATGGTACTCTGGTTATTTTCAAATTCCAACTCGCTAAGGAGGACCAAGAGAAAACCACTTTACAGTCCATATGGTACTTATGCTTATCGTCACAGCCCTTTTGTTTATGTAATGCACCTGGTACTTTTAACGATGCATGACTGCTATATTTGCTGATTTATTGAAAAGTGCATCGAAGTCTTTATGGATGATTTTTCTGTTTTGGACCGACTTTTGATGCGTGCTTGAGAGACTTGGATTTAATTTTAGCTAGATGCAGGGAGGACTAACTTGGTGCTCAATTGGGAGAAGTGTCACTTCATGGTGAGGAAGGCATCGTGCTCGGACACAGATCTCTAAGAAGGGGATCGGGTGGACAAGGCTAAAGTTGAAGTCATAGAGCAGTTGCCACCACCATCATTGGAAAGGACGTCCGAAGTTTTCCGGTCACGCAGGTTTTATAGGCGTTTCGTCAAGGATTTTTCTAAGATCTCTAAGCCTCTTGTGATTTATTACTTAAGGATGCTTAAATTTGAGTTTACAAAAGGAAGGGCTTAGATGCGTTCAATTTACTCAAAGCTAATTTGATTTCTGCACCTATTATAGTGCTCCTGATTGGTCGTTTGCCTTTGAGATTATGTGTGATGCTAGTGACTACGCATTGGGAGCAGCTTTGGGTCAGAGGCACATGCATGAAAAGGTAACTGAGGATAGTTTACTACGCGAGTAAGACTATGAATGAGGCGCAGAAGAACTATGCCACGACGGAGAAGGAGCTGTTGGCGATTGTCTTTGCTTGCGATAAGTTTTCGACCATACATCATTGGCAGCAAAGTCATCGTGCACACCGACCATTCCGCTCTCAGGTATCTCTTTGGAAAGGTTGATGCTAACCCGTGTTGATCCGTTGGATTTTGCTTTTGCAGGAGTTCGACATTGAGATTAGAGACAAACTGGAGCGCAGAACGGGGGTGGTGACGGTCAGTGCTTGGGTCCCTGGTGGTGGTGGCGGATCACTTATCCCGCATGGAGGTTCCAGATGATGGCAGGCCAATCAATGAGTATTTTCCTGATGAGTATGTCTTCATGATCGGTCATTCTACGGACCCTTGGTATGCTGACATCGCAAACTACCTCGCCAAAGGCATCATTCCTCCAGAGTTGTCATATCAGCAGAAGAAGAAGTTCTTCTCCACTGTCAAGCACTACCTTTGGGATGACCCGTTTCTGTTCAAGGTCTGTGCAGATGGTATGATTCGTCGTTGTGTATCTGAGAGTGAAGCTCGGGACATCCTGACACATTGCCATTCTAGAGAAGCAGGGGGCCATTTCGGTCCGGCTAGGACAGCCGCGAAAGTATTGGAGGCTGGTTTCTTTTGGAAGAGCTTGAACAAGGACTATTATCAGTTCGTTTCTACTTGTGATCAATGCCAGAGACAGGGGAATTTGTCTAGACGTCATGAGATGCCACTGAATTCGATCTTGGAAGTTGAGCCGTTCGATCTTTGGGGCATCGATTTCATGGGTCCGTTTCCGTCATCTCAGGGCAACCTCTACATCTTGGTCGCGGTGGATTATGTCACTAACTAAGTGGGCTGAAGCGATAGCAGCACCTACCAATGATGTGAGAGTGGTGCTCAAGTTTTTAAAGAGGAATATCTTTACCCGTTTCGGAGTTCCACGTGCGATCATTAGTGACGGCGGCACACACTTCTGCAACAAGCAGTTTGAGGCTCTTCTATAGAAATATGGTGTGCGACATAAGGTTTCTCTACCGTATCACCCACAGACGAACGGGCAAGCCGAGATCACCAACAGAGAACTTAAGTGGATCCTCCAGAAATCTGTCACATCCTCGAGGCGAGATTGGTCCCTTAAGTTGGATGACGCCTTGTGGGCATACCACACTGCCTTTAAAACACCTCTAGGTATGTCCCCGTACAAGTTGGTTTTTGGAAAGGCGTGTCACTTACCTGTGGAGCTGGAGCACAAGTCTTTTTGGGCACTCAAGGCATTGAATTTTGATCTGCAAAAGGCTGGTGAGAAGCGTAAGTTACAGCTGTGTGATCTGGAGGAGTTTAGAGAGGAAGCTTATGAGAACGCCAAGATTTATAAGGAGAAAACGAAGAGGTGGCATGATAAGCTATTGGTCAAGCGTGAGTTTCACGTTGGGGATAAGGTTCTTCTATTCAACTCCCGTTTGAAATTGTTTCCAGGAAAGTTGAAGTCCCGTTGGCCTGGACCGTTTACGGTGACAAATGTCTCGCCCTATGGAGCCATCGGTTTAATCAATACAGAAGGGGAAACATTCAAAGTCAACGGGTCACAGCTGAAGCATTATCTTAGTGGTGACATTGCTGAATTCCATTCGGTGATCACGGTCTTTGAACCTTCATACTGATTATCCAATGCATGGTTTAGCCAAAGACCGAAAAGACGGGCGGCTGGCTGGGAGACAACCCGGTTTTGTGAGTTTTATTATTTACGTTTTTGTTTATTTCTCGTAAGTTTTATGGTTTTTCATTGTTTATTTTTGGGCTAATGTGTTTGTTAGACATGTTTTGTTTAGTTTTACATAGGTTTGAAAGTGAATTCAGGAGTTTGGAGGGATATCAGTTACCAATTTGAGTTTCTGGCCACTTTCAAAGGTGGTCCGGGTTTGGAGCTGGGTTTATAAACTCGGACCTATAGTTGGACGAAGTTACTGGCAAGTTTTGGAGGTTGTCCGGGTTTGCGTGCTGGTTTGCAAACCCGGACCGTGAAAGCGCGCTAATTACTGTCGAATTTTGAGGGTGGTCCGGGTTTGCGTCTTGGTTTGCAAACCCGGACCGCACAAGCGCACTACTCACTGGCAAGATTTTCGTGTGGTCCGGGTTTGGGTGTGGGTTTGCAAACCCGGACCAGGTTCACAGTAGAAACGCAAGAAGGGCACCGCGATTCTCAATCCCTAAATCAGTTTCTCATCTTCCACCTCTGCGCCCTGGTTGCTTTCTCAACATCCTTCACAGCCGCCCTCGCCTCGCCATTGCTATCCCGGACTGAGTCGCCATCGTGCCACCACCCTAGCCACACTCTTGCCCCACTGTCGCCGTCCACACCTTCACCCACCTCCGTTTTCGCCTCAGCCTAGTCACCACACCACTTCCGTCGTCCCGTACCACCACCACCTCCCACTTCACCATCTCCGAAACCCATTCCCCTCTCGACCTTACCCGGCCCCGACCTCGTGCCACTCACCCGACACCACTTCCGTCGCCTCGCACCACCATCCTAGCCCCGGCCTCGCCTCGCCATTCCCGTCGCCGCCTCACTACACCGCCACTTCCGATTCACCATCTCGGTACCACACCCTAGCGCAACTTCGTCGCCCCAACACCACCCGTGTCCAATTCACCCCCAAACCCGCGCCACCGCCCAATTGCTATGGCACCAAAGCGCGCGAGACGTTCCACCACTGCTGCCGCTTCTTCATCGGCTGCGCCTGCACCGCCCCCACCAGTTCAATTCCAAGATTCGGTGCGCTCCGATTTCATCAGCGAAGCTGCTTTTGATTGGTACAACGTCAAAGACCGAAAAATTATTCCGGAAAGGTCAGTGTCTGAGGACTTGATTACTGAATTTGATTTACAGAATGTGTTTGATGCAAAGGGTTAGGGAAAATTGTTGCATCTTGGTGGGGGGTGTTATTACCCAAGATTGATTAAGCTGTTTTATGCTAATGCTGAGAAGGAGGATAATTTTAATGTGATTTTCTCACGGGTCAAAGGGAAAATCGTCCGTTTAGCATACTCAGACATTAGTGAATATTTTGGAGTAAATGAAAGATTTGCTGATAATGCTTTTGGAGAAGCCTTGCAACATTTGGACAATGATAGGAAGAGGGCAAAGGAGCATTATTTGAGTCTGGTGGTTAATGACCAGAGGTGCCGAACCGTCAGAGATGGTCTTCGAGGGATAAGCAGGTTGTGACGGGGGACAAATTGCACACCCCGATCGAGCGTTTGATTCTAGCCATCATTATGCATAATGTTCGCCCGAGAGAGTGTGCTGATCTGAATTCCCTGGATTGTTTCTTTATGCACCATTTGATGGATGATGACTTTTCACGTGATGCTTGTCCTATTGTGTTCCATTCAGTGGTTTTTGAGCATTTTCTTAGGATTATGGATGTGGATTGTACTGCTTCCCTTGCTTTCCTGCACTTTTTTCTTTTTGAGAAGGCTAGGGTTGACTTCAGTGATGAGCGGCCTCAGCATCCCGCTTCTCCTCAGGACATGACAGTGATGCATCGCTTTCAATGGGAGAAGATTGGGGACGGTTGGATTAAGCGCCGTCGTGCCCGACCGGGTGAGAGAGCTGCCCGGGCTGCTGGTGCCGATGGGGCCGGGCCTTCACAGATTAGGGGTGCTGATGGACCTGCTGTGGATCCGACACAGGGATTTGAGGAGCTGATGACAGAGTTTCGGGATTGGCAGGGGGTGTGTACTGCCCACTTTGATGCTTTTGGCTCGCGCCTCGATGACTTATCCACTCAAGTTCAGAACTATGGGGTCCGTCTGACATCTTTAGAGGCGCGTCGCCATGCTGCCGAGGTTCGCCAAGAGGCGAGGATGGCTGAGTATGATACATGCTTCGCCCGTATGGAGGCATGGCATCTTCCGCATGGGTCGCAGTCCCAGCCTCCACCACAGCCCTAGGCTCCTGGAGATTGGGTTACTTCATTTTCTACCTTTTTCAGCTATTTTGATGTTTTTATTCTCTTAGTTTTTCAGAGAAGTTTTCTTTTGGTTGTTCTTCTTTTTGTTTTGGATTCGAATGCTGTCGTTTATTTTCGGGTTGTTTTGTTACCTATAATGTTTACCCACACGCTTACTGTTTCTGCAAGTCAGTGTTGGCTTTGGTTTTATTTCTTGAGCTACAGGTTTGCTTTTGCTGCGTGTGAGGTATTGAGGGAACCACAGGAAACTCTATCGAATTTTCTACAGAATTCAACACCCCGATGCTTTTACCTAAGTGTGAAGACGTTGTCCTCACCATCCTCCAGGGGCGTGATTTTCTAACTTCTTTTATTCTTCAAACGTTGTTTGCTGCGAATTTGTGTTTTCCTTTCATCTTAATCATTTTCATGTAGCAATGAGGGCATTGCTAACTTTTAAGTGTGAGGAAGGGAAATTACACATGCTCATGCTCTTGCTTAATTACATTCGAATATGCTAATTTTGAATATGTTTAAGGCTATCACTCTTTTTGTCACAATATTTTTGTTGGCCCTCAAAAAATTTTGGTTGCATAACATACTTGAGTCTTATTCAGTGGTTGGATAAGTTGGTTTGGAACACCGCACGAGTAGCACTAGTTTTTGTGAGATTGAAGCTTGAAAACAGTTGTAGGAATTCTGGTTGCACTGCTTGTACGTATAGTTTTTGATTAATGCTTGTCTATTTCTTCACTAAAAAGTTAAGCCTTTTAGTATGGCTATTTGTCTTTGATTTCACTTGGGGACTTTGGGAATGATTATTGAATGAAAGGAAGGAAGGATAAAGGCAAGATACTCCTCTAATCGAACTTTTAACCCAGAAAACAGGCCTCCCCCATTTGGTAATTAGGTCCTCGGGGTGCCTCATCACCCATCTACCTAAGGTCATCTGATCTGGGATAGAAGACCCAACACCGCTACATGAATAGAGAGAAAAGTCTGAGGGATTTAAAAGAGAAAGTTAATGCTTGTTTAGAAAGTTGAAGAAATTTATTAATTTCAAATGCAAAGTGCAAAGTCTTTCTTGATTATGAGTACGTGGTGATGAAAGGTAATATGGAATAAGATATTACTTCTCACCCCTTGTCGTCCATGGATTGAGGAAAGTTAATTGGAAAGTAGTCCCTGAGTGAAATTGGAGTCAGTGGTTTTACTATGTGTCTTAAGCCTTTGCAAAATACTTCTCGATTCACTGTTTATGAAAACCTGCAAGTGTGGATCATTGTTCTCTATGACTGCTTTTCATTATTAGATATCCTTGTGCACAGTTCTAAACTGACGACTCCCTTCTCTAAGATTTCAGTATGTTTCTATTTGCTTGAGGGCAAGCAAAGATTAAGTGTGAGGAAGTTGATAAGTCAGGAATTTGTCTAAGTTTACTAGACTAATTCATGCTTAATTCTCTACATTATGACATTAACTTCCCTCCGTAATGCTTTATTTATTCTTTATTGTTATATTTGTCTCCAATGATCGATTTCATATGTTTTCAGGATAAAATGCTCAACAAAGTGCTTAAATGAAGATTTTAGAGGTTAGAGCAACATGGGAAGTCAAACCAGAGTCAAAAGGGAGATTTTCATTGACCACGGCTGTGCTTTATTGAGGGTCCGGGTTTGGAGCTGGGTTTATAAACCCGGACCATTCCAAGCGAGAACCTCCTGCCTATTTTCAGATGCGGTCCGGGTTTGTGTCCTACTTTGCAAACCCGGACCAATACCAAGCGAGAACCTTCTGCCTATTTTCAGACGCGGTCCGGGTTTGTTTCCTACTTTGCAAACCCGGACCAATACAAGCGGAGCGCTAGAGTTGTGTTTCGGAAATAACGGAATTGGTTTCTATCTTTAATATCTGTTATTATATCTCTTAGCCGTCGTTTAATTAGAATAGATTGAAGATAGATTAAAGATAGAATTATGTTGTTATAAAAGGGAGAGTCTACCCAACGTGAGAGGGATGCTTGGATACACCACAATTAGCCACGTTATAACACAGAGAGATTAGCATAGTTGGAGATTGGTTCTGGTTGGAAGTTTGGAGCAAAGCAGAGAAGAGAGTTCATCACGGAGACTTCTCCAGAAGTCTCAACAGAGTTTCTTCTTGTTCTTTATTACTACTTAGTACAGTTTTGCTCATTGTAAACATGTCAATGTCTGAGTAGTTTCCTTAAGATTCCGGTTTACTATGTATCCCTAAATTGACTGTTTCTGTTCCTTCGTGATTTAATGCAATTCGATTGAGTAAAGTTATTTTCCTTGCTTAATTTCCTTAATCGTTATAATTTGGCCAATTATAAAGATTAGTATTTTGTTAGCTTATATGTGACGACTGCGGCTTTCAATTGATTACAGGAAAATAACCGGTTAGTTTAGAGACGGTAATACCTCTAAATTGCTAATTGACCAATAAACTAGATTGTCCTTAAGGCGGTTAGTAAACAGTGAGTTCATAACGAGAGTTAGAATTCGGTCTTTGCTAACTAGTATTTGCTAAGCGGGAGGCCGGAGGTAAATTATCTTTGCTCTAGGGTTTTATTCAGAATTATCTTGGAAATCACTTAGGGATAGGAATTACAGATTTAGGGTGCAGTAGTAAACCGGGATCTCCTTTCCAAATCAGTTTCACAACAATTATTTTCTTATTTTTACTGTTCTTACTTCCTGTTTACAGTTTTCAATTGTCATCAAATCAAACCCCAATTTCCTGTTTTAATTTAGTTTTGCTTTTCCGTTTAATAAAGAATTAAACTAGACACATCGCCTCCTCTGGTTCGATACTTAGGGATTACTCTCTATTAAAACTTGCTAGAATTGACCGGTACACTTGCCGTTAGTTTTTATCCCAACAGGCATAACCAAAATTTTATTTCTTCTTGTATTTTAGTAAATTTTAAATATATCATTATATTATTACGAAGTATTATAACGTTTTTTCTTGCTCCTCCTGAAGATATCAAAGTGAATGCTTCTGCGGTCCATGAATTCTCCTGAAGATTTAGCAGATTTAGACCCAGAAATCGAGAGGACTCTTCTTCGCTCCATTCGTCAACGAAGAAACCACCAACACCTACCTCCTACATCAATGGCAGCACCTACCGTCCGAAATATAAACCGGCCTTCTAACCAAGGCCAAAAGCCCGCAATTGACCTCCCTCTCCTTCCACAAAACGAATACGATGAATGGCAAAAACTTAAGCCATATCATCAAATCCGATGCATCAAGGAGTTGGGTATGTTCGACGGTACAAGCCCGGACGATGCTTTGCCCCACATCACTAACTTTCTACAACATACGAACAGCCTAACCTCCACAAACAATGTCCTCCAATACGCCAGACTTGCTCTCTTCCCCCATAGCCTTACGGGGAACGCCAGCAAGTGGTACCACAGTTTAACCCCCAGTACCATCACCACATGGGAGGACATGGCAACCAAATTTTATGACAAATTCATGCCCCCTAGTCGCACCCTGGAGATGATCGCCGACATTTACAACTTCAGACAACCTAGCTCGGAGAACATCTGTGAGACTTGGGACAGATTCAAAGGGTTGTTGTGCACATGTCCACACCACGGCCACACCAAGGAACAACTATCTCAGTTTTTTACAAAGGATTGATCAATCAATGCAAAACGATGATCTTATCCTCCCTTGGTGCAGATATATTAAAGAAGCCTGGAGATCAATTCCTTAGTGGGGTTGAATCTCTTTGCGAAGAGATTAGGGAATGGGCCACCGGTGGAACCAGGGGTAGTACCACTGGTTTATATCAAGTGGGAGAGGGCGATGCTAAATTTGACAAACTTATGCAAAGTCATGAGCAGTTGTTGGAGAGCAACACTCAAACGTCCACGAAGGTTAGCGCTCTACAGAAGGTGGTGGAGCAAATAGCAATGAACAAACTTCCTCAACAGGTGAACGTGGTTAGTGCACGACCACACGCTCCGAGCCCTGATATGTCAGACTTTCAGAATGTTGAGGAAGTCAATTATGTGAGTAACCAAGGGTATCGGCAGCCATGGCAACAGGGGAATCAACCCCCTCAACACTTCCAGAGTCAAGCCAGCTACCAGGGAGGTCCAAGGCAATATAGACCATCCCATCCTGCATCATCATCAGAGGCTGAAATGGCTGAACTTCGTGACATGATGTCAGCCCTGATGAACAAGACCCAAGACACTCACAATGAGATCTCGACCATTCGCAAGGAGCACAAATCGTTGCAGTTGCAATTACAGCAACTTCTGACGCAACCGCGACAGCATGGTCAGCTCCCGTCCCAAACACAAACCAATCCACGGGAGCATGCGAATTCGGTCACTATCTTGCGCAGGATCTCGAATGATGCCAAATAGCCTAAAAGGCTAAGTGTAGGGCGGTACCTCCTCACGCCTTCACTATCAAACAGGGGAGTCCTTCGTATCATTTAATTTTTCTCTTTCAATTTTTTTGTTATTGTTTTTTTAATTGCTTTCATTATAGTTATTTTAGTTCTTAAAAAAAATCAATTTTTGTTTCTTTTGAACATTGGGGACAGTGTTCCTGCCAAGTGTAGGGCAGGGACCCCCCTTAAAAATAAGTTTTTATTTATAATATGCATAAGTTGTGAGTTTTATCGATGTTTTACTAAACTTTTTGCATGTTTTTGATTGAGATAAGATTAGGAATGACTAAAAGCTTGTTTTCTCAAGAGGTAAGCTCTCTAATGACTTGTAGATTCTTGTTTTTAACTTCTTGATTCTTTTTTTAACGTGAGTATATGATCTTTCTCCTAATTATTTCCTTTATGTATTTCTGGGTATTTGTTTCTTTTGTTTTCAAAATGTGAAAAATCTTTCGGGTGAAAATCTTTAAAAGGGTTTTTGTGAAAAAAAGAAAAGAAGAAGAAGGGAAAAAAAGAAGGAAAAAAAATCTTCTTCCAAAGGAAAAGCATTATATTCTTTGAGGTTGTAATGAATTGCCTCAGAATAAAAGCAAGAAACAAGAGTTTTTCCTTTTATTTTCTCCTAAATTCCCTGTTCTTTAATGTAAAAAAAATCATGGTTGATTCAGAAACCCTTGCAAAATAGGGTTGAACATATAAAAACCATCGATGAGAGTCTTGGACACATTCAGAAACTCTTGAAAAATAGAGCTGAATGATGGAAACCGGAAAAAGGAGAGAGTACAAAATATCCCTTATGCAAAATAGCCCAAAAGTTTTTGATCGGTTTTGAAAGTCTTTATTTTATACCCATTAGTATGTTTGGATAAATAAGGTAGATTAAGTGATACTTATGAATTAGAGTCATATAGTTGGAATATTTATCTACATTTCATTCTAGAGTTTATCTGTTTTGTGCATAAGTAATTACTCCTTTCTAATCTTGTTTTGCTCGAGGACTAGCAAAAGGTAAGTGTAGGGCCTTGATAAGCCGCAGACTTATAGTATTTTGTGCATTAGAGTTAGTATTATATTTATCTAGATAGAGTTATATACGTGTTTTTTATGCTTATTATGTGTTAAAGTATATTATTTACACAGACTTATGTTTTTATGAGTTTTCTGTAGAAGGAATGATTTTCTAGGCAAAAGTTCAATTGAAGCCGGACTCAATGCCGGGTGTATCCTGCACGGCATAAACATAGAACAGAAAAGAGGCCTTGCCGGACATGATGCCGGGTAGATTCCATCCGGCATAAGTAAAAAGTCGCCACGGTTGACCAAGCGATAGCAGTTATTGACCATTGGTGATTAGGATGGTGCCGGGTGTGATGCCGGGTATCTCCTACCCGGCATATGTACTGTTTCGCATGGAATTGGCGGTTTCGACCATTAACAGTTGGGCGCATTTATCACGTGTGCCGGCTACTGATGATCCGGCACGATGCCCGGCAACAGACACATATGATGCCTATAAATAGGCCGAGGAAGGCTGCAATTTGATACACTTCAACATACCAAATCCACGCCATTCACACTTCATTTCCGCCACATTCCATCTGTTGGTGTCCAAGAGTTTCTACAGATTCATCCACGAAGAAGGGAGAAGATTTTCTTTTCGGATTAAGGCTTTTTGATCAATCTCCTTCTCCCCCATGTATGTCTTCTTTATTTGAGTGGATGGTGAAGTAGAGATCCTTGTTAGTTTGGTTAGTGATGAGTTCTTTCCTTGTAAACACTATGACCATTCAGTATATATATTCCCAAGTTTTATTAAGACTCAGATCTTCATGAGAGGCGGAATGAGATCGCTACTTGTTTCTCCTATCTTCTATAAAGGTGTTTTGGTTGAGAGTCTTGGTGGTCTTTCACCATTGTTAGGTTGCAGAGTGCAGATGACAAAACCGAAAGAGTTGAATAACCTTATTCATTTTCGTTATTCCGGTCGAATGGGTAGCGTGTCCTTGTTTTAATGTTTGAGACTAGGACAAGAATTTGCATTTTCGTTCTTGCCGGGTCTAGTGCCGGGTTTGTTCTGTCCGGCACATTCAATGTCTTTGAATATGCCACACAGAAACTATTTGGCAGGACATCCGGCATGTTCATTTGTTCGGGTGGTTTCAGAGACTTGTTATGTATTGAGTGTTCACAGTGGTACTTGGGTTGATCTAGTCCCGAATCATACATTTAGATTGTTTATTTGTTTAGTTATTTAGTTTAGAACCATATTTACTTTCCCCCTTATTATTATAGAATAGGCTTTTGCCCGGATTAGGACTAATTTTCTATAAGTCCCTTGGGTACGATACTCTCGGTCGTAATATATTTACACTATACTCCGACCGGGTTTTATTTGCTTCCCGTAGTAGAGTTGTAGGATTACTTTATTATTTTATTCTTTTGTATATAGTTTTATCCCTACAATTTTCCTGTTAGCAGAAACGGATCGAGGTAGACCGAGCTAAGGTTGAAGTGATAGAGCAACTGCCACCACCATCATCGGTAAAGGTTGTCCGGAGTTTTCTCGGTCATGCAGGTTTTTATAGGCGTTTTGTTAAGATCTCTAAGCCTCTTTTTGATTTGTTAATTAAGGATGATAAATTTGAGTTTACAAAAGAGTGCTTAGATGCTTTTAATCTACTTAAGGCTAAATTGGTTTATGCACCTGTTATTGTTGCTCCTGACTGGTCACTACTTTTCGAGATTATGTATGATGCTAGTGACTACGCATTGGGAGCAGCTTTGGGTCAGAGGCATGACAAGGTGTTGAGGATAGTCTACTATGCTAGTAAGACTATGAATGAGGCGCAGAAGAATTACGCAACAATGGAGGAGTTGTTGGCATTTGTCTTTGCATGTGATAAGTTTCAACCTTACATCATTGGCAGCAGAGTCATTGTGCACACCGACCACTCCGCTCTCAGGTATCTCTTTGAAAAGGTTGATGCTAAACCTCGTTTAATTAGATGGATTTTACTTTTGTAGGAATTCGACATTGAGATCAGAGACAAATCTAGAGCGCAGAACGAAGTGGCTGATCACTTATCCCGTATGGAAGTTCCAGATGATGGCAGACCGATCAATGAATATTTTCCTGATGTGTATGTCTACACGGTCGGTTGCTCCACGGACCCTTGGTATGCTGATATTGCAAACTTCCTAGCTAAGGGCATCGTTCCTCCAGAGTTGACATATCAGCAGAAGAAGAAGTTCTTCTCCACGGTCAAGCATTACCATTGGGACAACCCGTTTCTGTTCAAGGTTTGTGCGAACGGTATGATTCGTAGGTGTGTTTCTGAGGATGAAGCTAGAGACATCCTATCGCACTATCATTCTAGAGAAGCAGGAGGTCATTTCGGTCCGGCTAGGACAGCCGTGAAATTTTTGGAGGCTGGTTTCTTTGGGAGGAACTTGAATAAGGATTGCTATCAGTTTGTTTCCACATGTGATCAATGTCAAAGGCAGGGGAATTTATCCAGATGTCACGAGATGCCATTAAATTCAATCTTGGAAGTTGAACCGTTCGATCTTTGGGGCATTGATTTCATGGGACCGTTCCCATCATCTCAAGGTAACCTCTACATCTTGGTAGCAGTGGATTATGTTACAAAATGGGCTGAAGCAATAGCAACACCTACCAATGATGCAAGAGTGGTGCTGAAGTTTTTAAAGAGGAATATCTTCACCCGTTTTGGTGTCCCACGAGCGATCAATAGTGACGGGGGTACCCACTTCTGTAACAAATAGTTTGAAGCTCTTCTGTAGAAGTATGGTGTACGGTATAAGGTTTATCTACCATATCATCCACAAATGAACGGGCAAGCCGAGATTACAAATAAAGAACTTAAGTGGATTCTCCAGAAATCTGTCACATCCTCGAGGCGAGACTGGTCGCTCAAGTTAGATAACGCCTTATGGGCATACCGCACTACTTTCAAAACACCTTTAGGTATGTCCCCGTAAAAGTTGGTTTATGGCAAGGCATGTCACTTACCTATAGAGCTGGAGCATAAGTCTTTTTGGGCAATCAAAGCGTTAAATTTGACCTACAAAAGGCTGGTGAGAAGCGTAAATTGCAGTTGTGTGACATGGAGGAATTTAGAGAAGAAGCCTATGAGAATGCCAAGATCTATAAGGAGAAAACAAAGAGATGGCATGATAAGCGTTTGGTCAAGAGATAGTTTCACGTTGGGGATAAGGTTCTTCTATTCAACTCCAGCCTGAAACTATTCCTAGGGAAGTTAAAGTCTCGTTGGTCTGGACCGTTCACGGTAACAAGTGTCTCGCCTTATGGAGCCATCGGTTTAATCAATATAGACGGGAGACATTCAAAGTCAATGGGTCTCAGTTAAAGCATTATCTAAGTGGTGACATCGCTGAAGTTCATTCGGTGATTACGGTACATGATCCGTCATATTGATCATACAATTGTACGGTTTAACCAAAGACCGAAAAGACGGGCAGCTAATTGGGAGGCAACCCAATCTTCTTTCATTTTCTTTCTTTCTTTTAGTTAGTTTAATGCTTTTACTTGTTATAATTCTTCTTTTAGTTGTTTTTCCCATGTTTGGTTTTGTTAAGTTGTAGGATTGATGAAGGGTGGGAAGCAGAGTTCAAGGAAGCAGTCTTTCGGTGGAATTAAATGGGGTGGTCCGGGACATTGTGCTCACCCTAAGTCCCGGACCAATCGAAGTGGAAAGTCTCGGCAGGAAAAAAGGGGTGGTCCGGGACCTGGTACAAGACTTAAGTCCCGGACCCACGAATGGTAGAACTTCCGAAGAATTGTAGATGGTGGTCCGGGACCTGATCCATACCCTAAGTCCCGGACCAGAGGAGCACCCAACTCTCGAAACGAAATTTCACATGGGCCGGGACCTTACCCATAACCTAAGTCCCGGACCCAAAGCGACCGTAAGTCTCGACCTATTTTTCACTGCGGTCCGGGACCTCATACACAGCCTAGGTCCTGGACCAACTGCACCTCTGAAAAAAAAATCGACACGTCTTCTTCTACCTCATTCCCAAATTTTCCCAATTCAGAAACCTAGCCGCCACATTCCAGAGCTCTTGCCCAGTCCCCACTTCAATCGCCCACATCACCACCACCACGTCCCACTTCCGTCCACCACCTTTCCAATTGTCCAGTCCAGCCGCTACCACCACCTCCATCACCTAACATCTCCGCCTTCACCAAGTCACCACCTATACTCCATTCCTGTCGCCCGTTCCTAACCAACGCCACCACCCAGCGACTTTCACCCTGACAACCACACACCACCCACAGTTCACTTTCACCACCAACTTCCGCCTCCACCATCTACCGTCGATTCCCACCCACTCACACAACCCGACGCCTACCACCACCTCCGTTGCACCACCATATTTACCCAGCCACCACCTGCACTTCACCGTTGCGCCCTGTACCTCACCACTTCCGTCGCCTACCCCATAGCCACCACCACGACATCAGTTTCAGCATTCGACGCCCCACCACCCTAGCCCCCTTCCACCGTTTCTACTTACTCCAACACTTGCACCCACAGTCGGCCCTCCACACCATTCCCTCACCACTACCGTCACCAATCCATCACCGCCTGCGATTTTCACCCAGAACACGTTTCATTCCCAGCTCCATCCGTGCCCAATTCCAATTCCATTACCACCCGTGCACCAAGTTCAAATCACCACCCGACACACCACTTCAATTGTTAGCATTCTCCATGGCTCCCAAACGTGCCCGCCGTTCTGTCACCGTCGGAGCTTCTTCCTCCGCCGGAGCTCCTTCCTCCCCCGAAGCAGCTCCAATTTGGGTCCGAGAGACGGTCGAATCTGAATTCATCAATGAGGTTGCCGCAAACTGGTTCCGCGCACGGGAGCGAAAAATCATAGCTGAAAGGTCAGTTTGCCCAAATTTAATTACCGAGTTTGATTTGGAGAGAATATTTCGTGCAAGAAGCTGGTTGTGTCTTCTGAATAGAGGTGGAAAATTTTATCCAAGACTGGTTAAACTGTTTTATGCGAATGCAACTATCAATGAGGATAGAAATGCGATTAATTCTGTGGTTAAAGGGAAGGATATTACGGTGACTACCTCCAGCATTAGGAGGTTTCTGGTTTACCTGTGGCTGTTCGGATTCCGAGTCAAGAGAATAGAGATAATCAGCCTGTGTTAGAGCGACAAGCTAAGAAGTATTACATTAATTTGATTGTTAATGATCCTAAGGTTCAAAACCGGCAGAGGAGAAATAATCGGGACAAGTAGGTAGTCATGGGGGATAAGCTACCTACACCGCTTGAGCGTCTAGTTCTAGGGGTACTAATGTACAATGTTCTCCCCCGGGTGTGCGCCGATCTAAACGCTTATGACTGCTGGCTCTTGTTCTACATCCTGGACGACGACTTTGCCCAGACAGGGGTTCCACCTTCTCTGCACCGTATTATATTTAACTCCATGGTCCGGGTGGTTGAGACAGACAACACCGCTTCTCTGCCATTCCCGCATTTTCTACAGTAATTATTTGCTGATGAAGGGGTGGAATTTTCTGATGAGCAGCCTCAATTTCCTCGATCTAGTCTCGACATGACTATGATGCGCTTCTTTAAGTGGGAGAAGATCGACGGACAGTGGGTGAAGCGTCGACGAGCTGCACGAGCACCCCGAGCTGCTGACACTGCTGAGGCTGCTGCCGCTGGTGATGAGGCCCCGGACATTCCGATACCTGCTGGTCCGGCCCCGGGTTATGACGAGATGCTCTGTGAGTTTAGTGACTGGAGGGGGATGGCCACAGCTCGTTTTGATGGCTTTGCAAATTACATGACTCAGGTGGATGCTAGCTTGGATGGGATGAATGCCAGCCTATATGATTATGGAGCCCGGATCTCAGCTTTGGAGACCCGCCAGACAGAGTATGAGGCTCGGCAGGATGCACGGTTTGCTGAGTATACAACACGCCAGGAGGCCCGTTTCCATGCCTATGATGAACGCTTTACACAGCTGGAGTCCTGGCGCCTCCCTTGTGATCGTCCGCCACAACAATAGTCATTTGTTGGTTTATGCTCTTTTCTTTATCAGACTCGCTATCTTTTATTGCACTTTTTGCTTTTCTCTTATTTCTTCACTTTCGATATTTTGATGTCTTTTTAGATTCTTAGTTCTAATTTCTATGAATTTTATCGTTTTTGTTTGGGATGTAACTGATAACTCTAATGATTCTACACCTTTCTCTCCATGGATAATGATCTATTATTCTGTTGTAGCACTTTGTCTGATATTCATCCAGGTTTGCCAATATTTTGATAAGTTTCACACACGTTACAAAGGAGACTCTGCCCGATTCTTTCCAGAACTCCATCTGCCCTATCTTATCACCACTTAACCAGGAGAGTTTTGTTCTCCCTTTTGCACTTTGTTTTTCTTTTGAAAGCAATGAGGGCATTGCTTAATTTTAAAGTGTGAGAAACGGGGGTTACACTTGGTTTTATTTTGAAAGCAATGAGGGCATTGCTTAATTCTAAAGTGTGAGAAAGGGGAGAGTTTACACTTATTTTTACAATTTGCTTATTTTTCTTTGACTTTTGATATTATCTGTTTTCTATCACTAACTTTTGCTGACCCTCAACAAAATTTTTGATTGAGATATACTTGGTTTTGATTTGTGGTAAGATGAGTCAGTTGGGAATACCGTACAAGTAGCACATTTTCTGAAGTTGAATTTGGATTTCAGTCAAAGACATTCTGGTTATATTGCTTGTATGTACAAATTTTATTAAATTTTTATCTATTTCCTTCAATAAAAGGTGATTCCATTTTTGTGACTATTTTTGTTTGGACTAACTTGGGGCTTTGGGAAGTTATGGAATGAAAGGAAAGAAAGGACAAAGGCAAGGTACTCCTCTAATCTATTCTGTACCGGAACAGGCCTCTCCCATCTGGTTAATAAGCCCTTGGAGTGCCTCATCACTCATATATCTAAGGTCATCTGATCTGGGATAGAAGGCCCAACACCGCTACATGGATGAGGAGAAAAGTCTGGGGGATGAAAAAGAATAATGCTAATTCAGAAAATCGGAAGGAAAGTACTTTCATTTTAATAAGTTTATTGCAAATTCTTCCTTGATTATGAGTACGTGGCAATGAAAGGTAATGTGGAATATGACATTACGTCTTGCCCCTTGTCGTCCAATGGATTGTGGAAAGTAAAAGGAAAGTAAAGCCCTGGGTAAAATCTGGACTGGATAGTTATGAAAATTTTCTCAAGCATTTAACAGCATTCCCGTTTCACGTGTTTATGAAAACCTGCAGTACTAACCATTGTGACTTTTGGTTGTTGTTCAATATTAGATTTCCTTGTACACTTTTACTAATCTGATGATTCCGCGCTATTGAAATCCAGTATATTCTTATTGCAATATTTGTTTGAGGGCAAGCAAAGGTTAAGTGTGAGAAAGTTGATAAGTCGGGAATTTATCTATGTCTAGGGGGTTTATTTGTGCTTAATTCATTGTTATCTGTTATTAAATTCCCGCCTTATGGTTATTTTTATGCTTCTACTTACAATTGTCTTCTATGATGGGTTTATGTGTTATTTCAGGCGAAAATTTCAAGAAAACGCGTTCCCGATCATTGTAGTTTTATTCTGGACTCTCAAACATGTTGAACAGAGTGAAGACATGTATTATTCTTCAATTTAAGGTTGGGTCCGGGACCTTGCACAGACCCTAAGTCTCGGACCAACCATTGACCTGACTCTCGACCAGATTTGAAGACTGGTCTGGGACTTGACACACACCCTAAGTCCCGAACCATACAAAGGCGTTACTCTTGACCAGATTTGAAGACTGGTCCGGGACTTGATACACACCCTAAGTCCCGGACCATACAAAGGCGTTACTCTCGACCAGTTTTAAGGACAGGTCCGGGACTTGATACATATCCTAAGTCCCGGACCATGCTTGGAGTTGAATTCTCAGCGGTTTTTAGAGGCTAGTCCGGGAATTTATACTCGGACTAAGTCCCGGACCAAATAGATAAAACGCGGCCAGATTCTGCACGGAAGAAAGAAATTAAAGATAGATTTTGGGAATTTAAAAAAGGGGAGACTTACCAGACGTGAAGGATATGCTTTCATACACCACAAAACACAATTTTTACACAGAAGAGAAAGGAGAGAGAGAAAGGTTGAGTTTTGGGAAGATCTTGGAGATTATTAGAGAGAGAGGGCTGAAGGAAGAACAGAGAATTCATGACGGCTACTGAAATTAGAGTTTCTTCTTGTTCTTCCTTTCCCGAGTCTTTTCTATTCAACTTGAGCATTGTTATTATGGATATGTCTGAGTAGTCTCTTTTAATTCCGGTTTGCTATGTATCCCTAGATTGATTATTCCTATACCTTTGTGATTTTCTACAATTCGATTGAATAAAGTTCTTTTCCTTGCTGAATTTCCTTAATCGTTTATAATCTGGCTAGTTATAAAGATTATTATTTTGATAGCTTATAAGTGACAACTGCGGCTTTCAATTGAATACAGGAAAAGAACCGGTTAGTATAGAGACGATAATTCCTCTAAATTGCTAATTGACCATTAATCTAGATTGTTCTTAAGGCGGTTAGTAAATAGTGGGTTCGTAACGAGAGTTAGAATTCGGTCTTTACTAACTAGAATTTGCTAAGCGGGAGATCTGAGGTAAATTATCTTTATTTTAGGGTGTTATTTAGAATTGTCTTGGAAATCACTTAGGAAAAGGAATTACAGATTTAGGGAGAAGTAGTAAACCGGGATTTATTTCCCAAATCAGTTTCGAATAATTATTTTCTTGCTTTTTACCGTTTAACATTCTGTTTACAGCTTTTATTTCTCGTCAAATCAAAACCCCCAACCAATTTCCTGTTTTAATTTGTTATTTAGTCTTTTTATTCCTTTTCGTTTAGTAAAGATTAAAACTAGACATCGCCTCTTATGGTTCGATACTTAGGGAATACTCTCTATTAAAACTTGCTAGAATTGACCGGTACACTTGCCGTTAGGTTTTATCCCACCACTGTCCTCTCGGGGTTGTGGTGGACAGTCCTTGATGTGATGTCCTCGTTTTGAACATCCAAAGCATCTGTCGTTGCTTCTCTTTTGACGATCATCAGATTCCTTGGAATCTGTCCTTCTTCTCATGTTGTTTCTAACGAATTTCTTGAAGTACCTTTTGGCATACATAACCATTTCATCAGCATCTTCTTCTGATCCAGAGTTCTCATTTTCAGCTACCTGCAGGGCTATGCCCTTGCTCTTTTCTTTTTTCATATTTTCAAAGTTTCTTTGTTGTAGCTTGAGTTCAAACGCCATTAGTGATCCCAGCATGTTGATGAGTGTCCAAATGAGCATGTTTTAGGGGTTTATTTCATATGTTTTATCAACACTTTTCATGCTCATTTCTTCACACTAGCTAGTTTTCCTCAAGTTTTATGTTTTATTGGTGTTTTACATAATTATTATTGAAACAGGAGGAATAACATAGCTAGGAATAAAGTAGACGAAGAGAAAAATGCGTGGGCGCAAACAGATCCAAAATCGAAGCTATAAAGAAGAAGATAGAGCAGTTATTAATTCTATGTCTCAGACCTCCCTAGGCCGACTGCCCCTTTGGGCCGATCGACAGTACTGGAGGTCAGAAACGCTCGTTCCGGGGGCCGAAATTGCCTCTGGTCCCGACCACCCCTACCGTCCGTCCCTGTGGGGCGGTCAGGTTGATTTTGTACGCGTATTTTCTTTTCTGGTCCGGACCGCCCAAGATCGGAACGGAATTTTGCCCAGATCTGTGTTTTTAAAAGTAGACAAAAAAGGAGAGAGAGGGGGAATCGAGCCCCAGGGGCTCAAAATGTGAAAAAGAAGAGAAAAGAGGGGAAAAATAAGAGGAAGAAGAGAAAAAAGAAGAAGAAGAAGAATAAAAGGAGGAGAAATCTCACCTCCATTGAAGCTCCTCTTCAACCTCCCATGGCTATTTCTTCTCCTTTTTCTCTTATTTGTGCTCTAATGGAGGCTTAACCTCCCGTGTAGCTTAGGATGGGGATTTTGCCCCAAAATCCCTAAAACTCCATAGTTGAATCTTGAACTTGTTTTAATGCATTGTTTTAGTTCTTGTGCTTAAGGTTGATGACTATTGGGTATTTGTGAATCTTAAAATTGTTGCTATGGATTTGGGGATTTGTTTAGGGTTTTACCCAAGTTGTTATTTATGTGTTGGAATTAGTAGGTTGCTCTGAATATGTCGATATTAGACCTTGAGATAGATTATAGGTTACCGATTATTAAGGCATTAACGTGGGTCTCTATCAACATGAGGGTTTTTTTAGATAGAAACCTAAACCGTAAGGGCTAAATCAATGAAATTTATCATCAGTGGTTTTGAGATAGATTTTATTGCAACTTAAGGGGAACTTGTGTTTGTGGAGGGTGATTTTTCGGTATGAGGGGGGGGGGGGGGTCTATCTAAATGGTCTGACTGAAAAGCCTAGATCCTATAATGCCATTCTGTGGAGGGTGAAAACTTGTCACCTTGGCATCCCTCAAATACCTACTCTATCGTCTGTCTTTCCCAGAAAGCATAGGGGGAATGCTAGTGAGCACTACACCCGCTCTCAATGGGCCCCACGCGGACTTATGCCCTAAGGGCGGAAATTGACTAGAGTCGCCACCTAGTTTGACCTAAGGAACTAGGAAGGGAGGAGAAGGGTTCTAGGAACCGTTAATTGACTCTGTGATTTGTTGCCTATGGATAGGACTTATCTGATCAAGCCAGAGATTCTGTGTGGGTTCGTACTGGGTTACACCCCTTAGAAGTGGCAACGACCACGACTTCGGATTGGTGCCCGAGGAAACCTCGGTCTCCAATTGTCGGGATTGCCCTCTTTCAAAACCTTATTAAAGAGATTCATTTAAAAGCCAAAGGATAGGATTGAGTGTGGTTTGAGGATCGGATGATTTAGAAGATTTGAAGAATGGGCTGGTCTTGGAGTTAGTTTGGTTGAAGGGTTGAGAGTTTCGAGAGGTGTGAAGAACACCTTAGAGGAGGAAAAGGGTTTTTTATTTGGAATGAGGTCGCACCCTAGATGGGCTGCCTACGTACTCAACTCCCTGTTGAAATCAGACCTTACGTAGTTCAGGGTTATTAGGAGATGCTTGAATCCTCTTGGGATGTTTGAAGTATGGGATGTTTTAGTCTGTGAGACGCTCGGGTCTATGAGACGTTTGAAACCTTGAGATGTCGAAGTCTGTGAGACATTCGGATCTGTGAGACGCTCGGGTCTGTGAGATTGATAGCCGCAGACTTATCATTTAATGCACTAGATTTAGTATTATATTTATCTAAATAAAGTTATATTTATGTTATTTATGCTAATTATGTGTTAAAGTATAATATTTGTACAAATCTTATGTTTTATGAGTTTTCGGTGCAAGGAATGATTTTAGGCAAAAGTTAAGATTGAAGCCGGACTCCATGCCGGGTAGTTCTGCACGGCATAAGTACAGAACAGAAAGAAGCCTTGCCGGATGTTATGGCGGGTAAATGTTATCCGGCATAAGTGTAAAATCGCCTCGATTGACCATACGACAGCAAATCGTGATCAGTGTTTTCCAACCGCTGCCGGATGTGATGCCGGGTAAGTCCACCCGGCATAAGCACTGTTTCGCACGGATATCGACGGTTTCGACCGTTAGCAGTTGGGCGATTTAAACGTGTGCCGGCTATTGGGGACCCGGCACGACGCCGGCAGCAAGAGTCATTTGGAGGCCTATAAATAGGCCGAGGAAGGCTACATTCAACACACTTCAACACCATATTAACTTCCATTCACATCTCAGTTCCCCCCTCCAAGTGTTGGTGTCCAAGGAACGTCATGCAGATCCATCCACGCAAAAGAAGAAGAAGACCTTGACGGGTTAAGGCTATTAACATCTCCTTCTCCCTCTTTGTATTCTCTTCTTGTAGTTGTGTGGATTGGGATGCAGAATCCTTGTTAGTTTTGGTTAGGGATGAGTTCTTCCTTGTAAACACTTTGATCATTCAATATATATATTCCCAAGTTTTTCTAAGATTCAGATTTCCATATAAGGCAGAATGAGTTCGCTACTTTTCTCCTATCTTCTAATTTCACTTGAGGTTCAAAAGACAAGAGTGTTTTTGGTTAAAGAATCTTAGTGGTCTTCCACCGTTGTTAGATGCAGAGGTGTAGATGACAACACCGAAAGAGTTGAATAACCTTATCCATTTCATTATTTCAGTCGAATACTGACGAAGATTGTTGGGTTCGAATTGGGATAGTGAGTCCTTGTTTTCGGGCTTCGAAACTGGATAAAATTCACATTTCGTTCTTGCCGGGTCTAGTGCCGGGTTGGTTCTGTCGGCATATTCAACGTCTTTGAACATGCCGTGCAAAAACTATCCGGCAGGATATCCGGCACTTTCATTGTTCGGGTGATTTCAGAGACTTGTTTGTATTAAGTGTTCACAGTGGTACTGGGGTGATCTATTCCCGAATACTACATTTAGTTAGGATTTTAGTTAGTTATTTTAGATTAGAATTACATTTACTTTTCCCCCTTGTTATTATAGAATAGGTTATTACCGGATTAGGACTAGTTTTCTATAAGTCCCTTGGGTTCGATACTCTCGGTCGTAATATATTTACACTATACTCCGACCGGGTTTTATTTGTGCTACCCTAGTAGAGTTGTAGGATTAGTTATTTATTTTATTCTTTTTGTATATATTTATCCTAACAATTTCTCTGTTAGCAGAGATGCTCTGGTCTGTGAGATATTCGAATCATTGGGATAACAAAGTCTGTGAGACGCTCGGGTCTGTGAGACAATACGGGGTGGTTTGGAGGTGAGATGGCTGAGTGAAAAATGGCATTTTGATTGATGTGGGGTCGCACCCTGTGTGGGTTGCCTTCGTACTCAATTTCGCATTGAGATCAGACCTTACGTAGTTCAGTATTTAGGGTTTTAGGAGTTTTGAGGATTTTTGAGGTGTTTGAGAGGTTAGTCTGTGCGACGCTCGGGTCTGTGAGACATTCGAATCAGAAAATGGTGAAGAGACTGAGATGTTCGAGTCTGTGGGGCACTTGGGCCTATGAGACTATAGAAGTTTGGAAGAGGTCGGGATTAGGAGATGTTTCGAGTTTGGAATGATTTGAGTGAGTATGTGAGGCAATTGAAGTTTGAGTAGAAATCCCGGGCTTTTCGGATTTGAGGTTATGTAAGGGTTGATGTTTTGGGATGTTTTGAATTTAGAGTGGGATGATGGTGGACTGAATTGTTTGGAGGAATGATTGTCAAAATTGTCTCTCTTAAAGTTTTTTAAAATCAAAAAATCAGTTTTGTTGAAAGGGCGGATAATCCCGAGGGATTACCCTATGTACCCCCTCGAACACGACACTTAATTAATGGTAAGTGCCGAGGCTCGAAAGATGGGCAATGAATTTATGTCGAAAAATAGGATTTAGAGAGAAACACATGAATGAGATGTTCTCGGTCAAACCCTAATAACGTCTCTAACTCCCGGGTTTTAAAACGTTAAAAACCAAAAATATTGAAGTCGAGTAGAAGGGAGTTAGACGATTCTAAAATCCGGCTGCAACTAGGAAGGTCGTTACTTCCCTAGCACCCCGCCTTGTAAAAATCTAGGCTGCAATTAGGGGAGGTTTGTCATCCTAATGCCCCGCCTAAAGAGATCCAGACTGCGACAAAGGAGGTTATGACCCCAGTGCCCCGCCTCGGATTTTTATTTTTGGGAAGGAAGACAAGTGGTGTTCTAACCATGGAGGAAATGTTTTGAAGGGGTTAGACATTACTTGCTCCCGAAAACGGTTTATTTGAGTTGAAAACTAAGTTAGAAAACTTTTGAAGTTGTTCGGAATTCTCGACGAAGAAACACTGATTTTGAGAAATGTTTTTAGGAGAAAACTTTCTGTATATGTGAGAAGAACTTCCTGCATTTGAGAAGAGTTTTCTGTGATGTGAGAAGAGTTTTTCCTTTTTAAATTCCACAAAATGGTTTCTTTTGAAAACTTGATGAGATTTGAATAAAATGATTGTTTGAAATTCGAGAAAGGAGATTTTTTGGATTTGGAGTTCAAACGGAATTTACAAGTTGAGTTTGAATTGGATGAGTGGAAATTAGGTTCGATGGTTTGAATGAATTGGGTTTGAATTGAATTTGGTTTGAATTAGGCTTGGAATGAATTTGAATTGGGTTTGGAATCGGGTTTGAATTGAATTTGGTTTGAATTAGGCTTGGAATGAATTTGAATTGGGTTTGGAATCGGGTTTGAATTAGATTAAGGTTTAGGTTGGGTCAAAGTCGGGTGAAGGTCAACGCTTTTTTGGTCAAGGTCAACGTTTTTTGGTCAAGGTCAACGTTTTTGGTCAAGGTCAACGTTTTTGGTCAAGGTCAACGTTTTTGGTCGTTGGTCAAAATTTGGTTGGTCAAAGTTGGACTGGGTCAAAGCTAAGTCAAGGTCAAAGTTCAGATTGGTCAAAGTTTGAATTGGGTCAAAGGTCAAAGTTTGGGTCAAAGGTCAAAGTTCGGGTCAAAAGTCATCATTCCGGTCAAGGTTTGATTCTTGTGGACTTTGTTAGATTTTTGTGGGTTTGGTTTGATTGGGTATTGGGCCGAGTTTTGAGATTGGGCCGGGCTTGGTAATGGGCCGGGCTTGGTAATGGACCGGGCTCGGGGTTAGGCTTATTGGGGGCTTGGACTTGGGCTTATTGTTGGGCTTCAGGTTTGGGCCTTATTGGGCTTTGGATTTGGGCCTTGGTGGGCTTCGAATTTGGGCCTTGTTGGGCTTTGGATTTGGGCCTTGGTGGGCTTCGAATTTGGGCCTTGTTGGGTTCTGAAATCAGATTTCTAAGATGGGCTGATTACAAAATTTGTTTGAAATTATTGCACTGGAGCTAGTGGGCTTAAGTCATGTCTGAATGATTATTTGGATTTACAATTGGGTTGGATTTTTGTTGATTGTATATTTTACTCTGAAATTAGGGGATGATTTGGAAAATTTTATGGGATACGGGTATTCCTCACATGGACCGTGTCTAGGACCCGTATGCATTGAGGATACCCCAAACCTAAGGCTTGGTCCTAAGGTCTAATAACTAGGGCTTAACCATAGTTAGAAAGAAAAATACATGGAAGAATTGAATATTGCAGAAGAGCTATAAAATATGTACAATATATAGCACAAAATAATCAAACATGAATGCACCAAAGTATCAAAATTGGAAAGAAAAACGAAATGAGATCGTAATCAGTTTCATTTTTATTGAAGAGCTGGGATTGTAACTTAAGCAAAGGAACAGAACTCGGTCAATAACTCAGTAAAATTCAGATCAAAACTTAAGTCACTAAACTAAATCATTTGCTTCTGTTCCCAGTTATTAATCGGATGGGTGAGAAATGAGACCTAACCTATGTTCAAACAAAGCTTCTAGTCAATCGCTTTTGTTTCTGTTTTGTTCACTAACAGAACTACAGACTATAACCAGCATTATCAAAAGCATCTTGAACTGTACAGAGAGGCATGTTAGGTTATAAACACTCCCATTTATTCTCCTGGTCACCAAGTCATTCAGAAACCGTGAACTGAACCTACACTTCCACCACCACATTCCAATCAGAGGGAGAAAACAAATCGTGAACAAACTGGTTAAGAAAAGGTCAATTTTCACACCTAAGTGCTACCCTTAAAGTGCAACTTCAGAAACTGGAAACATGATAACCTTCAAGACTTCCCACTCTCACGCATGCATATGAGTTAATCAACATTCAAAGAAAATAGCAGTTATGAATTCAGATTTTTAGGATACAAACAAGGAACTAAATATCAGAACCACCAACATGCTTCAACAGACCAAATCAGGAGAGATCAAACAACTTAATACACTCGTTAGTATTCTTAGAGACTATCAAGGTGCAGATGAATACCAGGGGAAAGTGCTCAACGTTTTTCCTGTTGAAACACAATGACACAGTAGAAAAAGGCAATATATACGCAGTTAGTGTCAAACTAATGTTAATGTCCGAAATGAAATACAGAAATAAGAATCTGAAGAGAAAGTGTTTGAACAGAAGCAGAACGAGTCGATTAGGCCATGTCAAGTAATGGTCGCTTTGGTCTAGAAGGAGGAGCTTCCTGTACAAAGCTAGTATAGTCAAAGCAACAATAGAGAGATAGGCATGCATTAGCTCTCAGTCGGTAAACGGTCTAACAAAATGAAATAATCACCGAAAGGTGCAGAAGCTAGAGATAGTGTAAACTTCAGGTACAACATGAGGATCTCACGGTGGCCACGAATATGTTTCAAGTAAGGACTCAGGATGGGTACCGAGAGCAAACACATTCTCCAGAGGCTTAATGTTCCTGTAGGGTTAACTTAGAACAACAAAAGAGTGAATCCATAACAGACTATCCCAACAAGTCAGACGTATTCTCAGTTGACAGAACCGAGAATACTTCAAATAAAGGCATCAGTAACTTCCTTCTAGAACCAGTTTTGATTCGGTAAAACTCAGAGTAAACTCAAGGCAAGGAGTGGAACTAAACAAAATAGACGACTGTTGCATTTCTAGAACCCGAATGCTCATGGTGAGCTCGGTATTCATAAACGAATGCAGAGAGAAAAAAAAACGAAACCCAAAAGACAACGATGGTATTTGTATACAGGAGAACAGTTCGCAATATAACGAGAAGAGAATGAGGGAAGGGGAGCATGGCACTTAGCATCAGATACAAGTCTGACGAAGCCATGATTCCTCGTTTGGTTTTCCTCTCGGGATTTCTCGGTGAGCCCAGAAGAAACCGGTAAAAACGTCAGCAATATATATACGAAAACAGATAGACGGGTGGGGAAGGTGAGAGCAGAAATCGACACCTGAAGTCGATACTTGCAAAACCATCCCTCTCCATGGAGTTCATTTGGCAAAACGAAAACAGAAAAACGAGGCGGGTGAGGGAGAATGAAAACAGAAGAAAGAGGAAGACGTTAACTTACTCTGCAAGCAGGAATTGAAATTAAACGAATGGAAAATCAAGCTAAACTTTCTATTGATTGACACCAGCAAAAGATGTTGGAGAAGAAGTTTCGGGTGGTGATACTGGGTATCGAGAGTTTTGTATTTGATATCCGACAATGAAATTTTCTCATCGAAGGTATTATTGGGATTGAGGGAGATGATAATGTTATTCGCGAGAGAGGAAGCCAGTATCGGAGGCGGCTAGAAAAAAAACTTCGATTGAGTTTTGGATGGAGATGGGGAAGGAGCGAGGGCAGCCAGTTACGGATCGAGCAAGAGAAACGGGACCAATGCGGCGACCCTTCTTTTTTTGGATTAGGGTTTGTTTGATTGATTTTATAGAGAAGAGATTAGGGTTTACTGATTTTCTGGGTCGGGTTCTCACCCAGGTCAACATGTGTTTGGGTCGGGTTTGACTTTGGGTCAACTTTGGAAGCTTTGGGCGAGATAAAAAAAATGAATGATTTTGCTCTTCTGAAGTATCGAACCCAGGTCTCCATACTTCTCCACATCAGTACTTACCGGTTATGCTAGGACAGAACTCAACATGTTACTCGACAAATAATCTAAAGCTCTCCTCCAAGCTAAAGGAATTAAACCGCCCTCAACCTATTGCAAGTTTCGAACCCAGGATCTGTAGGTTCCCAAATGAACCCTCTAACCGGTTAGGTATGTCAAAATTCAATACATACATGAAAGAAAATATACAAGAGCCCTAGTCCAGATTGGATAACTCCTCTAAAAATGCTACTATTTTAAAAGAAAATATACAATAAAAAAGAAGACTAATCTAATGACATGAAATTATGTGGTGTAAATAATAAGATAAGTAAATAAAACAAAATGAATGGGTTTAAAACCGATTATTGTTTGAAAATTCATTTTTTGGAAAATCGTGTTTTATGAAATGCTTTGAAAAGGTTATAAAATGACGGTTTCGTTATGGCACACACGCTAATAGTTTTGAAAAAGAAAGGCGACGACCCCTCTTATTTCGTTTCTTATTTCGGAATTTGCTTTATGGGTGAGAATTTTTGGTGTCTACAGATGGCTCCCCTTGATTCAATTCTGCAAACCATTGCAGAATTGGATCAAGGTTGACGGGACGCCAAAAATTCTCAGCTTGGGGCATTCCCAAGTGTGAGATTGAGTACCATACGAGTGGGGACTTATGACGGGCCCCAACTAGACTTCGGCGTCTAGCGCTAGGACTTATGACGGGCCTAGAATGTGATAGTCGGTGGTATGAGGACTAACGACGGGCCTCAACTAGATCTCGGTGTCTAGCTCTAGGTCTAAAGACTAGAATACGACCAATCTACCTATGCATGAGGACGAATGACGGCCTCAACTAGATCTGGGTGTCTAGCTCTAGGACTGATGACGGGCCTAGAATGCATCTTTGAATTGTATGAGGACTAACGACGGGCCTCAACTAGATCTCGATGTCTAGCTCTAGGACTAAAGACGGGCCTAGAATACAACCGGTATATAAGTTATGCATGAGGGCTAACGACGGGCCTCAACTAGATCTCGGTGTCTAGCTCTAGGACTGATGACGGGCCTAGAATGCATCTTCAATTGTATGAGGACTAACGACGGGCCTCAACTAGATCTCGATGTCTAGCTCTAGGACTAAACGGGCCTAGAATACAACCGGTATATAAGTTATGCATGAGGGCTAACGACGGGCCTCAACTAGATCTCGGTGTC
The DNA here is from genome assembly GCA_023374045.1 of Limonium bicolor. NCBI lineage: Eukaryota > Viridiplantae > Streptophyta > Magnoliopsida > Caryophyllales > Plumbaginaceae > Limonium > Limonium bicolor. Next base: position 400,153,570 of record CM041778.1, on the reverse strand, counting down.
TAGCTCTAGGACTGATGACGGCCTAGAAGCATCTTCGAATTGTATCAGGACTAATGACGGGCCTCAACTAGATCTCGATGTCTAGCTCTAGGACTAAAGACGGGCCTAGAATACAACCGGTATATAAGTTATGCATGAGGGCTAACGACGGCCTCAACTAGATCTCGTGTCTAGCTCTAGGACTGATGACGGGCCTAGAATGCATCTTCGAATTGTATGAGGACTAACGACGGGCCTCAACTAGATCTCGATGTCTAGCTCTAGGACTAAAGACGGGCCTAGAATACAACCGGTATATAAGTTATGCATGAGGGCTAATGACGGGCCTCAACTAGATCTTGGTGTCTAGCTCTAGGACTGATGACGGGCCTAGAATGCATTGAAGGAGTTGTACGAAACTCACTGCGGCAAGTGGTTAATCTGAAGTTTGTTTGTGGTGGTAGATTGATTTGAGGATGGCTTTGATTGCGGATTGATCCAGGATTGGATGCTTTTTGGTTGTTTTCATGAGGGATGTGATAGTCGAGTGTTTTTTGTTGATGTGGCCCTTGACTTTGTCAGTGTGGGACTTGTGTTTCGGTTTTGTTTTGACAGTCTCGCCCGATGTGCACTATAGTCTCGGGGTTTGGTAGGACTCTTGGCTCCAGAGTTCGAGATGGCTCCGGTATGGCTCCTGAGTTTTTTTTTTTTGTGATTTTGCGATTGATCTTTGAGTGGACGATTTTTTTTGTGAATAAGTGATCTTGGGACCTCGACGGTTTCGATATGATTGGATGGCTTCGATATGCTCCAAGGGCTCCGGTATGATCGGATGGCTCTAACATGATTCATGACCCCACTATGAGCAACGGCTCTAGGATGGTTGGTGGGTTCTGATTTGTTTTGGATTTTGAGTCGAATGGTGGGTTGATGTGATTGGTGGATTGTGTTGTGTTTGACGTATTTTGATGTGGTAGATATTTTTGTCGTGGTTGATAACTTCTTGGCCATGGATAGACTGCTTCGGTCTTTATGACTTCAGGGTTCTCTCATGATGGCTCCAGGATAGCGAGGGATGGCTCCGGGAAGGGCTACGAGATGGCTCTATTTGGTGATGGCGAGGAAGAAAGGGGAACTTTCGCCTGTGAAGTGGTCGCACCCTGGGCGGGCTGCCTACGTACTCAATTTCGTATTGAGATCAGACCATACGTAGTTCGAAACTCTGTAAGCAAGGTTTTGGTGAGAAAATGGCTTCTTGTAGCCCTGGGGATGGTCTCTGGGATGGTCTCAATGTCTGAGGATGGCTCCCGCGTGGCTCCAGCTTGGTTCTAGATATGGTGTTGATGAGGCTCGAGCATGACGCTGGATGGCTCCGGGATTGTCTTCGTACGGCTTCGAATGGCTTTAGTTTGATTCGATGTAGCTTGAGAATAGCCCAGGATGGCTCCGAGATGGTTCGATGTAGCTCGATAATGGCCCGGAATGGCTCCAGTTGACATCTTTTGATCAAAAGTTATGCTTCAACAACTGAAACTGACTTTCAGCGAGACTAGGTGGAGTTCTTACTAGTCGGATGTTGAAAATGAAGTGGTTATGATGCATGCAAATACTAAATGCTAGAAGAGATGCAAAATGCATATGTAGTTTTTGGAGAGAAGGGTACGGTTCTATCTCTATTACTATGAGGTTTACGAATATAAGACATCTTCGATTGGATCTTGAGTGATTATTGAGCTTAAATGCGTGAATCACTTTCCTCTCATGGAGGGATGTGGGTCAATCTCTCGTGAGTATGGTCGCGTGTGCAAATGTCGTGATGATACTCTTGATGGTCGGAGCAGTATTTCCCTAAGAATTTCTTTCGAGGTTTTGGACTTTCCGATCCTTACAAATTCCTCACCTGCAACGGGGTAGGCTGTTTATGTGTGGTGCTTTAATCAATGAGTCACTCGCACTCTGAAGGCCTTGTGAGATAAGGTCACACTCATTCGCTCATGGTCCCTTTGGAAAGACGGGACATGTTGATAACAAGTACGAAGCTTATGATTCATGTTTCAGATCCGATACTTTCAGTTAACGCTCATCAACTAACGAGTCAGAGGTCTTTTATTGGGTTATAACGGGGTTGAGGGGTATGATGTATGTCACATGGGATTGGAGGATTTATTTGGGAATTGTGGAGCTTTTGTGCAATGGAGGACATGTTTCACCTTTGTCATGGGTGGAATGATTAGACGGGTTTTGATTACCCCTTATCAGTTTCTTCGGGACATCATTGGTCCTTTTGGTTTGGATATCTCCTTCTTTCCTCTTCTGGTGTACGACTTGAATTTTCTTCTCATTTTTGCGTTTTTGAAATTGCGCTTGGCTCATCAACTTTCTCAAACATTCTCTGCTTTGTATTTTGGCTTTCATCTTCCGAGTTGCCTTGACTCATTGATTTCTTTGACCATTTTTGGTGTTTTGTTCGGTGTTTGGCTTTGGAGTTGCATTGACTCACTGATTTCTTCGAACATTTTTATTGTTTTTTGTGAAAGATGGTGGGGAGGGGCCATGGCTCCGGCTCCTTCGAGCTCCTCTATTGCAAGGGTGAGTAAGTATATGTACGTGAGTTGGCATGCTGTGGAGTTCGTAGAAAAAGGTTTATCGCGGAAGGCTCAGCGGGGCTCACTAAGGGATTATGTAGAGGGCAGTTAAAGCTCTTTGGTTTTGTGGAGATTTTTGATCCTAAGTGCCTCGTCATCCTCATTAGTCAATGATTGTTTTCTTACTATTCTCGGATCTTTGCATGAATCACAATTCGTATCTTGCTATCGACATTGATCTCACTTTGAATTATGCCTCTCCATGTGATGAAGGAATGTACATGTCGCTCGTGGTTTTACCTCAATTGGCTCTCTCTACCTTCCCTCGTCACTCAGTGGATTGTCCAAAACGTTCACTTGAAATTCAAGAGAAAATACCGCTCTCCGGACGATTACTCACTTGGTTTGTGGTGCTAATTTTGACTGGACCCTTGTGTTCATTGATGGGTCGAGAGTTAAGTGGTTCACGCACTCTGTTCAATCAATCTCTCATGATTTTCCTGAAGATGTCATTTCGATATGGGAGTATGCAAATGCGATTGTCTACCATGCGGTGTATTGTGGTAACATGGAATTACTATGTATAGGATGCATGAAATGCTGAAAATGATGAATGAAGATGGTTGACAGAATGTTTTTTTGTGTGTTTGTTTTGTTTTTGGATGCAATGCATGAGTGGTAAGGCTACACCTAGTCTCGCTTGAGTCGAATTCTGCTCATGGTTCATGAAGCTCATCCAATTACTGTTAGCCTTGAAGATGGTCTAGCTGTTGGGGTCGCTGTCGGGGTAGTGATTCTCAAGTGAGGTTGGGTTGGTGATTGGTTCCTGGATTTTGGATTTTAGGGAGTGACAACTCTCGCATGGTGGCCCTACGATATGACACTCCTTACCTTTTGGTCACTGGCGCACATGGTGAGATATTTGGGATGAAAGTTGGTGTATAGTGTTGGTGACAAAGAAACACATGATTATGCAATTTTTTTGAGAGGTGGACAAGACTTGTACATGTTTGATGAATTTGGACTGACCGAGAATGCATGGGACTTTTTGTAATAAATGGAATGCATGCAGTTTGCTTTGTGCTCGGTTGTATTTGTTGGTGTGCTTATTCAGGGGATGCCTTCTGTAGATACCGTGAATTTTCACCCCATAAAGCAAAGTTGATGAATGATATATAACTGTGAGGGGTCGTCCCTTATTCGTTCTTTTTATTATACGTGCATGCCAAAAGAAACCAATTTTTAGAAAACAATTTTGAAAACGCGTGTTTTCAAAGTAGTGGATTTTCTCAACATGAATTTTGACGCTCGATCATTCGCAAATAAAATAGGGAGTGGGGAACCCTATACACAATGATCTAAACAAATTGAAAGGGAATGTATAAACCTATACATGTAATCTATTCAGAAATGGACAAGAGAGGAAAGAATCATAGGGGAAAACCTATACATCAATCCTAAAAGTCATTAAAAGGGGGAAATTTGAGCTAAACTTCTTCTAAACTCCTCTAGTCCGTCTCCGGGATTCTGACTGACTGCTCACGCTCAGACTCCTGGTTGGCTGCTTGCTCGTCTTCAGGTTTTGACCGGCTGCTCACTCATCTTCGGGCTCTTGACCGGCTGTTCGCTTGTCTTCAGGTTCTTGACCGGCTGTTCGCTCGTCTTCGGGCGCTTGACTGGCTGCTCGCTCATTTTCAGACTCTTGTAGCGAAACAGTACCGTTATCAAACAAAACGAGTTGGTACTCATCTGATTTTTACCGGTTTGAACTCGAATCGGTGTTGCTAATCTTCATGTTGCTTGACTCGGGTTGGTGCGGCTCTGATTTTTGGCTTGAACCGCTGTTGTTGATCTTCATGTGCTCCACTTGCTCCAACAAGGAAAATGAGGGACATTTTTTAGAAATGAAAGGTGAATGATCGAGCACAAAATCATTGTGAAAATCCATCACTTTTGTGAAAACACGAAATGACTAGTACACTCCACAGTAATGACCGCTACTCTTGAAGGTGGGTTGAACTTCAAAAAATAGCGGGTCGCAACATGGGGACTAAATCATTTATTTTGGAATACGTTTGTGAAAATCAACTTCGAAAACTGTTTTCGAAAACTATTAAGAAATAATATTGGTGAAGGATGTTGTCTGAAATTCGTTTGTAGAAAGTAGGTTTCTCGAAATCTATTTTTTGGAAATAACATTTTTGTGAAATGAAGTAAGTGACAGGTTTTAAAACCCAAATGTTTTTGAGTAAAATATAAGTGGGATTCTAAATTAGACGAGCTCGTAAAACAGCTTTAAGAGACATGCAAAAGAGAATTCCGAACATTTTGCAAAATTTAAAACAATTTGGTTCGAAGAAAGTGGTTTGCACACATGTATAGCAAGAAGTAAAATCGTGGCTAGTTTTTATGTGGAGCTGAGTGCGAATGATTGGGATAATCACCTTCCAGGTCAATCAATGTTTCCATACCACCGGGGGAACCGTCGTCCCTTCACTGTTCATCTCTCGGGATTTATCTCTGTTATGCCTTGTGGGGCACGTCATTAAGAGAGTCCGAAGTGCTTAAGTTCGAAAGGTCAGGATACCCGAAGTGGTGCAGTCACACGAGCCACAGCCGGGGATTATCACAACATACTCACTATTGGAAAACTTGGGGAAGTACTGCATGGGAATGGGTCTCTCGTCGTCTGCACGGTCAGGTGTGTCTAAAGTCCAAATTATTCACTGACTACGTTGTGCCATGTATGGGTATCCGGTAAATACGGGATCCTCTATGGACGTGTAGCGTGACATTGGGCTTTAGAGACACCCGTGGTGCAGAGGAACAATGGAGAACTGAGCCCATGCAATCTTCGGGTAAGGCGGAAGGGTGGTCAGACAGGCGGCATACAAGGGGGACTACCCATAAAACCCGTCCTAGACACCGGATTAGGCAGTGGACACTGAAGGCTCATGGTTCACTATATGCTGGTTTAGACTCGGGTAATGGAGGATATTTTGGATCATGAGCTTCAAGGCGTTGGTCTTGGACCGTATTACCTCGTGGGTTAACTCCTTCTAGGAAGGACCCAACTCATGGGGAATCAACCGCGGACCGGTTGGGATCCCGTGACTCGTGGACAAATCGGGTGACACGGAGGAATGCATGTCCTATGCTACCCGATGCAACAATGGGTTGACTCCTTCTAGGAAGGCCCCATTTACAAAAGTAGTAAATAAGCAATAAATATTAGGTCATGCATGAAGAGCAGTAAACATAAAACAGTAAACACACAACAATAAACACACAAAAGTGAAGCATGCTAATGGTAAAGCACACATATGGCACTCAAGGCCAATCTCGAACTCTGAACTCTCATCCTAACTATCCTCCCAGTGCACACTCTAAGTGTGAGGTAGTAGTCCTAGCGGCTTTAGAATGAATCTCTTAAAGGTTTTGAAAGAAGTTAGGGAATCCTGACAATTTTGAATGGAGTTCAGTCTTCCTTGAGTTTGAGAAAAACTTACTCAAGTTTTCCCCAGCAGAGTCGCCATTCTGTGGAGGGTGATTTTTCGGTATGAGGGGGGGGGTCTATCTAAATGGTTGACTGAAAAGCCTAGATCCTAAAATGCCATTCTGTGGAGGGTGAAAACTTGTCACCTTGGCATCCCTCAAATACCTACTCTATCGTCCGTCTTTCCCAGAAAGCATAGGGGGAATGCTAGTGAGCACTACACCCGCTCTCAATGGGCCCCAGCGGACTTATGCCCTAAGGGCGGAAATTGACTAGAGTCGCCACCTAGTTTGACCTAAGGAACTAGGAAGGGAGGAGAAGGGTTCTAGGAACCGTTAATTGACTCTGTGATTTGTTGCCTATGGATAGGACTTATCTGATCAAGCCAGAGATTTGTGTGGGTTCGTACTGGGTTACACCCCTTAGAAGTGGCAACGACCACGACTTCGGATTGGTGCCCGAGGAAACCTCGGTCTCCAATTGTCGGGATTGCCCTCTTTCAAAACCTTATTAAAGAGATTCATTTAAAAGCCAAAGGATAGGATTGAGTGTGGTTTGAGGATCGGATGATTTAGAAGATTTGAAGAATGGGCTGGTCTTGGAGTTAGTTTGGTTGAAGGGTTGAGAGTTTCGAGAGGTGTGAAGAACACCTTAGAGGAGGAAAAGGGTTTTTTATTTGGAATGGGGTCGCACCCTAGATGGGCTGCCTACGTACTCAACTCCCTGTTGAAATCAGACCTTACGTAGTTCAGGGTTATTAGGAGATGCTTGAATCCTCTTGGGATGTTTGAAGTATGGGATGTTTTAGTCTGTGAGACGCTCGGGTCTATGAGACGTTTGAAACCTTGAGATGTCGAAGTCTGTGAGACATTCGGATCTGTGAGACGCTCGGGTCTGTGAGATGCTCTGGTCTGTGAGATATTCGAATCATTGGGATAACAAAGTCTGTGAGACGCTCGGGTCTGTGAGACAATACGGGGTGGTTTGGAGGTGAGATGGCTGAGTGAAAAATGGCATTTTGATTGATGTGGGGTCGCACCCTGTGTGGGTTGCCTTCGTACTCAATTTCGCATTGAGATCAGACCTTACGTAGTTCAGTATTTTAGGGTTTTAGGAGTTTTGAGGATTTTTGAGGTGTTTGAGAGGTTAGTCTGTGCGACGCTCGGGTCTGTGAGACATTCGAATCTGAAAATGGTGAAGAGACTGAGATGTTCGAGTCTGTGGGGCACTTGGGCCTATGAGACTATAGAAGTTTGGAAGAGGTCGGGATTCAGGAGATGTTTCGAGTTTGGAATGATTTGAGTGAGTATGTGAGGCAATTGAAGTTTGAGTAGAAATCCCGGGCTTTTCGGATTTGAGGTTATGAAAGGGTTGATGTTTTGGGATGTTTTGAATTTAGAGTGAGATGATGGTGGACTGAATTGTTTGGAGGAATGATTGTCAAAATTGTCTCTCTTAAAGTTTTTAAAATCGAAAAAATCAGTTTTTGTTGTAAAAGGGCGGATAATCCCGAGGGATTACCCTATGTACCCCCTCGAACACGACACTTAATTAATGGTAAGTGCCGAGGCTCGAAAGATGGGGCAATGAATTTATGTCGAAAAATAGGATTTAGAGAGAAACACCATGAATGAGATGTTCTCGGTCAAACCCTAATAACGTCTCTAACTCCCGGGTTTTAAAACGTTAAAAACCAAAAATATTGAAGTCGAGTAGAAGGGAGTTAGACGATTCTAAAATCCCGGCTGCAACTAGGAAGGTCGTTACTTCCCTAGCACCCCGCCTTGTAAAAATCTAGGCTGCAATTAGGGGAGGTTTGTCATCCTAATGCCCCGCCTAAAGAGATCCAGACTGCGACAAAGGAGGTTATGACCCCAGTGCCCCGCCTCGGATTTTTATTTTTGGGAAGGAAGACAAGTGGTGTTCTAACCATGGAGGAAATGTTTTGAAGGGGTTAGACATTACTTGCTCCCCGAAAACGGTTTATTTGAGTTGAAAACTAAGTTAGAAAACTTTTGAAGTTGTTCGGAATTCTCGACGAAGAAACACTGATTTTGAGAAATGTTTTTAGGAGAAAACTTTCTGTATATGTGAGAAGAACTTCCTGCATTTGAGAAGAGTTTTCTGTGATGTGAGAAGAGTTTTTCCTTTTTAAATTCCACAAAATGGTTTCTTTTGAAAACTTGATGAAGTTTGAATAAAATGATTGTTTGAAATTCGAGAAAGGAGATTTTTTGGATTTGGAGTTCAAACGGAATTTACAAGTTGAGTTTGAATTGGATGAGTGGAAATTAGGTTCGATGGTTTGAATGAATTGGGTTTGAATTGAATTTGGTTTGAATTAGGCTTGGAATGAATTTGAATTGGGTTTGGAATCGGGTTTGAATTGAATTTGGTTTGAATTAGGCTTGGAATGAATTTGAATTGGGTTTGGAATCGGGTTTGAATTAGATTAAGGTTTAGGTTGGGTCAAAGTCGGGTGAAGGTCAACGCTTTTTTGGTCAAGGTCAACGTTTTTTTGGTCAAGGTCAACGTTTTTTGGTCAAGGTCAACGTTTTTGGTCAAGGTCAACGTTTTTGGTCGTTGGTCAAAATTTGGTTGGTCAAAGTTGGACTGGGTCAAAGCTAAGTCAAGGTCAAAGTTCAGATTGGTCAAAGTTTGAATTGGGTCAAAGGTCAAAGTTTGGGTCAAAGGTCAAAGTTCGGGTCAAAAGTCATCATTCCGGTCAAGGTTTGATTCTTGTGGACTTTGTTAGATTTTTGTGGGTTTGGTTTGATTGGGTATTGGGCCGAGTTTTGAGATTGGGCCGGGCTTGGTAATGGGCCGGGCTTGGTAATGGACCAGGCTCGGGGTTAGGCTTATTGGGGGCTTGGACTTGTTGGGCTTCAGGTTTGGGCCTTATTGGGCTTTGGATTTGGGCCTTGGTGGGCTTCGAATTTGGGCCTTGTTGGGCTTTGGATTTGGGCCTTGGTGGGCTTCGAATTTGGGCCTTGTTGGGTTCTGAAATCAGATTTCTAAGATGGGCTGATTACAAAATTTGTTTGAAATTATTGCACTGGAGCTAGTGGGCTTAAGTCATGTCTGAATGATTATTTGGATTTACAATTGGGTTGGATTTTTGTTGATTGTATATTTTACTCTGAAATTAGGGGATGATTTGGAAAATTTTATGGGATACGGGTATTCCTCACATGGACCGTGTCTAGGACCCGTATGCATTGAGGATACCCCAAACCTAAGGCTTGGTCCTAAGGTCTAATAACTAGGGCTTAACCATAGTTAGAAAGAAAAATACATGGAAGAATTGAATATTGCAGAAGAGCTATAAAATATGTACAATATATAGCACAAAATAATCAAACATGAATGCACCAAAGTATCAAAATTGGAAAGAAAAACGAAATGAGATCGTAATCAGTTTCATTTTTATTGAAGAGCTGGGATTGTAACTTAAGCAAAGGAACAGAACTCGGTCAATAACTCAGTAAAATTCAGATCAAAACTTAAGTCACTAAACTAAATCATTTGCTTCTGTTCCCAGTTATTAATCGGATGGGTGAGAAATGAGACCTAACCTATGTTCAAACAAAGCTTCTAGTCAATCGCTTTTGTTTCTGTTTTGTTCACTAACAGAACTACAGACTATAACCAGCATTATCAAAAGCATCTTGAACTGTACAGAGAGGCATGTTAGGTTATAAACACTCCCATTTATTCTCCTGGTCACCAAGTCATTCAGAAACCGTGAACTGAACCTACACTTCCACCACCACATTCCAATCAGAGGGAGAAAACAAATCGTGAACAAACTGGTTAAGAAAAGGTCAATTTTCACACCTAAGTGCTACCCTTAAAGTGCAACTTCAGAAACTGGAAACATGATAACCTTCAAGACTTCCCACTCTCACGCATGCATATGAGTTAATCAACATTCAAAGAAAATAGCAGTTATGAATTCAGATTTTTAGGATACAAACAAGGAACTAAATATCAGAACCACCAACATGCTTCAACAGACCAAATCAGGAGAGATCAAACAACTTAATACACTCGTTAGTATTCTTAGAGACTATCAAGGTGCAGATGAATACCAGGGGAAAGTGCTCAACGTTTTTCCTGTTGAAACACAATGACACAGTAGAAAAAGGCAATATATACGCAGTTAGTGTCAAACTAATGTTAATGTCCGAAATGAAATACAGAAATAAGAATCTGAAGAGAAAGTGTTTGAACAGAAGCAGAACGAGTCGATTAGGCCATGTCAAGTAATGGTCGCTTTGGTCTAGAAGGAGGAGCTTCCTGTACAAAGCTAGTATAGTCAAAGCAACAATAGAGAGATAGGCATGCATTAGCTCTCAGTCGGTAAACGGTCTAACAAAATGAAATAATCACCGAAAGGTGCAGAAGCTAGAGATAGTGTAAACTTCAGGTACAACATGAGGATCTCACGGTGGCCACGAATATGTTTCAAGTAAGGACTCAGGATGGGTACCGAGAGCAAACACATTCTCCAGAGGCTTAATGTTCCTGTAGGGTTAACTTAGAACAACAAAAGAGTGAATCCATAACAGACTATCCCAACAAGTCAGACGTATTCTCAGTTGACAGAACCGAGAATACTTCAAATAAAGGCATCAGTAACTTCCTTCTAGAACCAGTTTTGATTCGGTAAAACTCAGAGTAAACTCAAGGCAAGGAGTGGAACTAAACAAAATAGACGACTGTTGCATTTCTAGAACCCGAATGCTCATGGTGAGCTTGGTATTCATAAACGAATGCAGAGAGAAAAAAAAAACGAAACCCAAAAGACAACGATGGTATTTGTATACAGGAGAACAGTTCGCAATATAACGAGAAGAGAATGAGGGAAGGGGAGCATGGCACTTAGCATCAGATACAAGTCTGACGAAGCCATGATTCCTCGTTTGGTTTTCCTCTCGGGATTTCTCGGTGAGCCCAGAAGAAACCGGTAAAAACGTCAGCAATATATATACGAAAACAGATAGACGGGTGGGGAAGGTGAGAGCAGAAATCGACACCTGAAGTCGATACTTGCAAAACCATCCCTCTCCATGGAGTTCATTTGGCAAAACGAAAACAGAAAAACGAGGCGGGTGAGGGAGAATGAAAACAGAAGAAAGAGGAAGACGTTAACTTACTCTGCAAGCAGGAATTGAAATTAAACGAATGGAAAATCAAGCTAAACTTTCTATTGATTGACACCAGCAAAAGATCGTTGGAGAAGAAGTTTCGGGTGGTGATACTGGGTATCGAGAGTTTTGTATTTGATATCCGACAATGAAATTTTCTCATCGAAGGTATTATTGGGATTGAGGGAGATGATAATGTTATTCGCGAGAGAGGAAGCCAGTATCGGAGGCGGCTAGAAAAAAAACTTCGATTGAGTTTTGGATGGAGATGGGGAAGGAGCGAGGGCAGCCAGTTACGGATCGAGCAAGAGAAACGGGACCAATGCGGCGACCCTTCTTTTTTTGGATTAGGGTTTGTTTGATTGATTTTTATAGAGAAGAGATTAGGGTTTACTGATTTTCTGGGTCGGGTTCTCACCCAGGTCAACATGTGTTTGGGTCGGGTTTGACTTTGGGTCAACTTTGGAAGCTTTGGGCGAGATAAAAAAAATGAATGATTTTGCTCTTCTGAAGTATCGAACCCAGGTCTCCATACTTCTCCACATCAGTACTTACCGGTTATGCTAGGACAGAACTCAACATGTTACTGCGACAAATAAATCTAAAGCTCTCCTCCAAGCTAAAGGAATTAAACCGCCCTCAACCTATTGCAAGTTTCGAACCCAGGATCTGTAGGTTCCCAAATGAACCCTCTAACCGGTTAGGCTATGTCAAAATTCAATACATACATGAGAGAAAATATACAAGAGCCCTAGTCCAGATTGGATAACTCCTCTAAAAATGCTACTATTTTAAAAGAAAATATACAATAAAAAAGAGAAGACTAATCTAATGACATGAAATTATGTGGTGTAAATAATAAGATAAGTAAATAAAACAAAATGAATGGGTTTAAAACCGGATTATTGTTTGAAAATTCATTTTTTGGAAAATCGTGTTTTTATGAAATGCTTTGAAAAAGGTTATAAAATGACGGTTTCGTTATGGCACGCACGCTAATATGTTTTGAAAAAGAAAGGCGACGACCCCTCTTATTTCGTTTCTTATTTCGGAATTTGCTTTATGGGGTGAGAATTTTTGGTGTCTACAGTGTTTAATGCTACTTAGAGAGGTTAACCCTAACTCGTTGTGAAGGTTAAAATTAACTAAGTAAGAATTGTCTTATCTTGGGTTTAGAGAGTCATCATCTATTCTGCCATATTTGGTTAAAATAAGTGTTTCTGTTGTTTAGCTATGAGTTCAAGGGTCGACAATCGAAGGTAAATGGGTGATGGGTGTAAAGATCCATCCCAGGCTACATCTATCCTAGATAGTTAGTTTAGTGTTTATTACTTTTCTTTATTTCTCCAATTACAACCTAAACCCCCAAAACCCCCAATTTAAGTTTATGCGCTTTTATTTATCTTCTTGCACATTTACTAAGCTTATAATTAACTAGATAGTTACAAAAGTCCCTATGGATATGACTGTGTTGTACTACAATGACTGGGTTCACTACCAATAATTAGTAAGATAGTTTCTTATTTTGCACAACACATGTCAGCCAGAGACATCTTTGAGAGATCATGGACTTCTTGCATAGCATTGAATTTGCTATCAAAGGAAGTAGGGAGTGATCTGAGGAATTTTCTAATATGATCCTCATTTGGTATAGTTCTACCAAGCACTTGCATCTCATTTATTAGCTTGGTGAACCTAGTGTGCATTTCAGCAATGCTCTCCTTCTCTTCTTTCTTAAATAGCTCCCAGTGAGTGAGCAAAAGCTCAATGCGAGTTTTCTTGATTTCATCATTACCTTCGTAGGTAACTTCCAATGTTTCCTAGATTTCTTCGGCAGTTTTAGCAGAGGATATTTTGGAATATTGTTCATGAAGTGATGCACAATGAAGAACTCTTACATCTCATGCATTAAATGCCAATTTCCAATTTTTTGATCTAATCGTGTGTCATGTTGTCTACAGAGATGTCTGATCCTTCAACATTGAAAGTTGTATTCTCCATGAGTTATAACCCTCCACATTCTTGGATCGTCGGATTTGATGTGAAACTCCATCTTGTTCTTCCAATAAGTGTAGTTTTCTCCATTGAAGAGTGGTGGTCAATTTGGGCCCGACCCTTCTTCTGATGCTAGCAGGGTTGAGTGCGACATTGATCCTCTTTCAAAGTTAGCTTTCTAGAAGAGACCTACTCTGATACCAATTGAAACTTACTAGCACTCCAGATATGTTCTCGACCAGTCATGGATGTGTCGTTGGGTTAGACAATTTTAATGGTTTAAGTAGAGAAACGATAATTCATGAACTGAAAACTCCTTTTTGATTGATAATTTACACTCCAGAAATTCACTCAATCTCCCTCCCCCCAACCTATGGACTCCGGGACAAATATGAACTTATCACCAAAGTCCTCTACTAGGGTTGTTCATTAGGTTTGGTCAATTTGGTTTTGACCGAAAACCGTAATTTTTTTGGTTATTTTTTACTGAAATTTATAACCGTATTTTATATTTCGGTTATTCGGTTAACCGAATAACAATTCGGTTTAGTTTTCGGGTTTGACACAGTCAAAATTCAGTTAACCGTATAACCAAAATATTAAGTTACTAAAACTCATCGTTTTAACGTGTGAGCTTGCTTTTAGTTTAGCGTTAGTTCACTCACGCCCTAATCAAATCCAATTCCCAAATATTCCGCCACTCGAGGTTCTCCCTCTCGTGCTCCTTGTTTCTCCACTCCACTTCAGTGTTCCACCAGCACTGCGGTGCTTGTTTCTTCAGGTTTCCCTAACCATGATAGTTGTCCTTGTGAAGCAACATCTTGCACAGCAGATTGAGGAGGGGGACTGTTGGGCAAAATAGTGGTGAAACTATCTTGCTAACTATGGGCAGTGAACCCAATCATTGTAGTACAACAAGGTCGTATCCACAGGGACTTCGTAACTGTCTAGCTAATTATAAACTTAGTAAATGTGTAAGAGGATATATACAAAAGTGCATAAATGTAAATTAGGGGTTTTGGGTTTTTGGGTTGTAATTGGAGAAATAAAGAAAAGCAATAAACACTAAACTAACTATCTAGGATAGGTGTAGCCCGGGATGGATATTTGCACCCGTCCTCCCCTTACTACCGATTGTCGAACCTCGAACTCATAGCTAAACCACGGGAACGCTTAATTAATTAGCAACCTAATCTAGGCCTACTAACCCTAACCAATTTAATCGAGACTTCTCATTCTGCTAAGCCCCGGATCAATCGATAGCACTAAGCTCAAGTTCCACTAAGGTTGCAATGTAGTCTAATCTCAAAATTATCGAAATCAGAGTACACTGTTTTAGTCTCTGACAGTTTAGGTTTCTATCTCTGAATAACATTTTGATAGAATCCCACAATAATGCTAAACTAATCGGTAGGCCAAACCAACCAATTTAACACATAGAAGACAAATTAAGCAAAACCCTTAACAAATCCCCAAATCATGAGCAACAAGTTTAGAAGTCATAAACACTCAATAATCATCTTCATTAAGCTCAAAGACTAAAATAGAGCACAAACACAAGTTCAAGATTCAACAATGGAGTTCAGGGATTTTGGGACAAAATCCCCAATACCTAGCTACAAATGATTCTACACAGCCATAGGAGAGAAAATAAAAGAGCAAGGGATAGAACTAGCCATTAATGGAGCTTGGAAGGAGGTGAGCTTCTCTTCTCTTCTCCTCCCTTCTCTTCTCTTCTTCTTCTTCTCTTCTTCTCTTCTTTTCTCCCTTGGAATCGCCTCTTTTCTCTGTTTTTGGGGCGGAACCGAGCTGAATGAAGAATGGGGAAGTTTTCCCCAAAATTCCCCGTTTTTAAACGCAGATCTGGGCAAATTTTTGACCCGTCCAACCCACCGTGGGTCGGACGCGTCCAGGAGCAATTTCGGGGCCGAAAACGCGTTTTTTAAAGTCCGTCCGACCCAGGGTCCGACCCAGACTATGGGTCGGACAATTCCAGTAGCTCGGGGACAAAAATTGTGTTCTTTTAAAAGTCCGACCGACCCACGTCCGACCCAGACCTATGGGTCGGACGGTTCCAGTAGGCTAACTTCGAAATGCTGTATCTTCTTCGTTACAGCTCCGATTTTGGATCTGTTTGCGCCCACGCGTTCCTCTCTTTATCTACTTTACTCCTATATATGTTATTCCTCCTGTTTAAACACTAAATGTGTAAGACACCAATGAAACACAAAACTAGAGGAAAACAAGCCAGAGTGGAGAAATGAGCATGAAAAGTGTTGATTAAACATATGAAATACTCCCCTAAAACATGCTCATTTAGACACTCATCACACCCCCACACTTACCTTTTTGCTTGTCCTCAAGCAAAACCAAGCCCCCAAGCAAGTAAGGAATGCTCAATACTAACAAATACTAACATGAATCGTAGGATAAAAGAACTTAGGGGAAAAACAAAAACTAGAGTTTCGGGGTATGATCCGGAGTGCTTCAAAGTTCTAAATATTAGGTAACTTGGAGAGCTTTTACCATGACCAACTTCTCTCAAGAATGGGCATTGAGAAGAAAACAAAAGGAAAAATAGATTTATGCATTTGTTTCACTTTTGCATAAAAGATGAGAGGATAACATTTTGGCATCAAGCCTTTGCATTTAAGAACACTCAACTCTCATTGTTGGTTACCAATGGCGTCTCACAAGTCCCTTAAAGGATTTTCACGAAGAAGCACCCCTTAGCAATCCCTAAGAAAGAAGACAGAAGGAACCCCAAAGCAATAAAAATCCAACCATATAAGATCACTTGGCACACCATGTGTAAAATGCTCCTCAAAAGCAATCAAAAAGAAAAATTTAAGCATTTATCCCACAACTCATAATAGTATTTGTTCTTAATGAGAACAACTCACAACACAAGGGTCCAAGTTTTTTATTTTGGACAATCGCAAGATAACATGAAGTATTAAGCATTTAAGCACACAATTCACCGAAAAGGTCACTCCCCCACACTTAAATTGAACAATGTCCCATTGTTCACCAAACAACCGGGGAAGGTTCCAGAAGACCTTTGCGGGAAGTAGAAAAAGGAAAGCACACGGGACACAAACAAACAGTATAGCACAGAAGCTATCCCCAGATTGGCAGATTCAAAATTAGAGAAGAGAGAACGAAAACTAAAAGGAACTAGTACTCCCCTGAGATTGCTATTGCTATCAGTTTGTAGAACTCCCCCATACTTGAGCTTCAGTCTCAAGTAGCGTAGCTTGGTTGCGGTGTGGAATTGAAATTGCACCCGCATAAAACACTAGAAGCAACCAAACTACAACTGGAGTTAAGGGTTAGCAAAAACAAAACCAAAGGAGAACGAAAACAAAAACTGGAAATTAAAATAGTGGAGTCGTTGTGGGCAAATATTAAAGGAAGGGTGAAACGAGTACTCCCCGATAAGATACGGAAGGAAGATAGGGTGCCCGCACAATTGCAAGTGGGAGGGGTCGTTGAGGTGATACCTTCAATCGTTGGAGATGAAGGTCCTCTTGGAAAATTTCACCAGAGGTTCCTTTGTAATTGTTCCTAATTCCATCCCTTTTTCAGAGGGGCTTACCTGTTTCCAAAATATTCACAACACAGACGCCACCAATTGGGCGTAAAAGGGCAAGTCCAAAGAATGCCAAAATAGCCCATTATTGAAAACCATGCAAAATCTAAACTAACAGAATTTAAAAGACCGGACACGAAATGAAATCCGGGTTGCCTCCCGGAAAGCAGCCCTTCTTTAAGGTCTTTGGCTAGTCCATACCACCGTGAAGTCATCCGGGATCGAATAGGAACGTTGAAGTCGGCTTCAACGGGTGGGTTGGGTGGGCATCATCTAGCAATGAAGAACGACCCGGATCAAAAGGAAATGTGGCCTCAACACTTAGGATGTGAAAGTGTAAACTCCACCGATCGTTCATCAGGTAAAAGTGTTGAGGTGGGTGATCCTTGGTACGAGGATCAAACTGTGGTGGAGCCTCCTCTTCAAATTCAAGGATGTAAACATCCTTATCTTCAGTGAGCGGTGCAGGGTGAACTCCGGGGCAGACTTTGTCTTCAATCTTTGGTCCCGGATCAAATGGGAAGGTGGCCTCCACACTTAGCGGGTGTACGTTGAGCTTCCACCCAACTTCATTAGTGCACGGGTGGGGGCCCTGATCCTTCAAGTGAAGATCAAAGTTTGATGGCTCCTCCTCCTCCTCCTCAAATTCGAGGATGTAAATGTCCTCAACTTCTTGGTGAGGCTCATGGGAAGAGCCTTGATGAAAATCAACTTCAGAGGGAGGTGGCTCCTTGAAGTTGATTATAGCACTCTCCTCTGATGGCTCAGAGGGAGGCGGCATCTCCTCCTCCTCAAGGTTGAGGATGTGTACATCCTCATCTTCTGGGTGGAGCACAGAGAAGGAGGGGAAATAACGGTAGTTGACTTCAGAGGGAGGAGACTCCATGAAGTCAAGGTGGAAGCGGTCCTCTGATGGCTTGTCTTCGAACTTAGGCAGATGGTTGAATGACGTTTTCTCAGGTTCAAAAGGGGGAGGTGATAGAGAGCAACTCAAGTCCTCAGTAAGGTGATTCACTTTATGAACCATTTCGCTCTCCGGTTGCTGCGATGCAAGGTTTAGTAGACCTTCCATCATCGCGTTCATCTCTACTAATTTGGCATAGATCTTCAGTTGGTTCATGTCGAGGTCTTTTTCCTTAGTCTGATGCTCCACTTCATGCACCATTTCACTCTCTGGTTGTTGCTCCCTTCGAGCTAGTGTAATGAGATGGTTCATGTCGATGGTGTTCATTCTAGCACTAAGATCCTCCAGAGTGGGTGAATCTACCCTTACCGTGATCTCAGAACAATAAGCACTCTTCTGGTCTCCTCCACTCTCTTGGCACCTGATCCATCGACTGATGTCTTGTTCAGTGGGGGTTGGATTGACAGATAAGAACTGGTTCTCCATGAGAGTCTCCGATCTTGAGATTAGATCCTCACAAGGATGGCACATATGAAAGGATCCACACCCTTGACAATCAATGTATTGGTCGTAGGTTGCTCCAGAGGTGTAGCCGTAATAATCTTCTGCTTGATCATCAAGACCATCCATCAGAGATAGGTTCCTAAAAAAAAAGTAACACAAATTTATACACAAAAAGGGGGAAATAAAGGAAATGATAAATATGCACAGAAACTAAACAGATAATAAACAGATAGTTGGACCGAAGTCCCTGGCAACGGCGCCAAAAACTTGTTGGGCAAAATAGTGGTGAAACTATCTTGCTAACTATGGGCAGTGAACCCAATCATTGAAGTACAACAAGGTCGTATCCACATGGACTTCGTAACTTTCTAGCTAATTATAAACTTAGTAAATGTGCAAGAGGATATATACAAAAGTGCATAAATATAACTTAGGGGTTTTGGGTTTTTGGGTTGTAATTGGAGAAATAAAGAAAAGCAATAAACACTAAACTAACTATCTAGGATAGGTGTAGCCCGGGATGGATATTTGCACCCGTCCTCCCCTTACTACCGATTGTCGAACCTAGAACTCATAGCTAAACCACAGGAACGCTTAATTAATTAGCAACCTAATCTAGGCCTACTAACCCTAACCAATTTAATCGAGACTTCTCATTCTGCTAAGCCCCGGGTCAATCGATAGCACTAAGCTCAAGTTCCACTAAGGTTGCAATGTAGTCTAATCTCAAAATTATCGAAATCAGAGTACACCGTTTTAGTCTCTGACAGTTTAGGTTTCTATCTCTGAATAACATTTTGATAGAATCCCACAATAACGCTAAACTAATCGGTAGGCCAAACCAACCAATTTAACACATAGAAGACAAATTAAGCAAAACCCTTAACAAATCCCCAAATCATGAGCAACAAGTTTAGAAGTCATAAACACTCAATAATCATCTTCATTAAGCTCAAAGACTAAAATAGAGCACAAACACAAGTTCAAGATTCAACAATGGAGTCCAGGGATTTTGGGACAAAATCCCCAATCCCTAGCTACAAATGATTCTACACAGCCATAGGAGAGAAAATAAAAGAGCAAGGGATAGAAGTAGCCATTAATGGAGCTTGGAAGGAGGTGAGCTTCTCTTCTCTTCTCCTCCCTTCTCTTCTCTTCTTCTTCTTCTCTTCTCCTCTTCTTTTCTCCCTTGGAATCGCCTCTTTTCTCTGTTTTTGGGGCGGAACCGAGCTGAATGAAGAATGGGGAAGTTTTCCCCAAAATTCCCCGTTTTAAAATGCAGATCTGGGCAAATTTCTGACCCGTCCGACCCAGCCTGGGTCGGACGCGTCCAGGAGCAATTTCAGGGCCGAAAACGCGTTTTTTAAAGTCCATCCGACTCAGGGTCCGACCCAGACTATGGGTCGGACAATTCCAGTAGCTCGGGGACAAAAATCGTGTTCTTTTAAAAGTCCGACCGACCCACGTCCGACCCAGACCTATGGGTTGGACGGTTCCAGTAGGCTAACTTTGAAATGCTGTATCTTCTTCGTTATAGCTCCGATTTTGGATCCATTTGCGCCCACGCGTTCCTCTCTTCATCTACTTTACTCCTATCTATGTTATTCCTCCTGTTTAAACACTAAATGTGTAAGACACCAATGAAACACGAAACTAGAGGAAAACAAGCCAGAGTGAGAAATGAGCATGAAAAGTGTTTATTAAACATATGAAATACTCCCCTAAAACATGCTCATTTAGACACTCATCAGGGACGAAAAAGTCCTTTTCCGGAATCCATTTTGTTTCTCGCACAGTCGCACCCAGGTGAGAGGTGACCCAACATAGATTTAATTTATTTGTTCTGTCGCACCTTGTAAAGCAACATCTCACACACCAGATTGATGAGATGCTGATAACAGTGCACCATAATCGGTAATATATTCATTTCTAAAAATTTTGTTTGATTGTTTTGTGCACCCAGATTGGTGAGCGCACAGTTATTTGGGATTTACATCCCATGGTGTTCATTAGGGATTTTACACTTCATCTTCATGAAATAGACGTTTTTAGTTTCTCTTCAGTTATCACAAATCTTTTGATAATTTATGTTAAACTTAAGACGTGGATGTTTTTAGACTCTAAATGACTATGCAGAATGGATCAACAAAATTAGTGTTACAAAACAATGTCTTCTCCTAGATGCTCTAATCTGTCTTGATTCTTTCATCTATAATTCAAAGCGTTAGTGTCGAAGCTAATAAGAAAAAAAAATCAAATGACACTACTTGAAACCTCCGCACGAAATTAGATGATTCAAAATTATATGTCTTTCATTTAAAGTTAGCATTCTTATATGGTTGACAAACCTGCTATATAATAAAAGTTGATTATGATATCGGGGAGATATTTCCTTGGGACTACTCATACCAAATAATTACTTTTAGTTATGTAGAAGCTTTTCTCTTTGTTTATGATCCGAGTATCAATATCAAAATGGTTACTTCCCATGTCCTACAAGTGGTTTTCAACATATTTGTTTTGCTAGTCTCCTTTTTTTTTCTAGATCTGGTTTTATCACTCTGAAAAATTGTCATTTTGTGTTGCTAAATCGTGCAGGTGATTGTTGGTTTTTGAATTGAAAGGGCGCAATCTTTGGGTTTTATTCTCGGAGACTATGGTTTTGATGTATGGGTTTCCAATGGCATGTCAGTCCGACAAAGAAAGATAAGTGTAAATGGCTTGATAAGCCATTATGTTTTATTTTTCTTGTCTTGCAAGTAGCTTTTGTAAATGCTATATCTACATTAGTGGGTGTTTGAAAGATGTGGATTAGGGTAAGTTTATTTTCTTTACTTCCCTTTCTTGCATTACAAATATGTATGTTGCTGTGTTTGAGTTTAGATTGTGTGTTCCTTTTCTGTGTCAGCTATTTGACAGTTAAAATTGCTTTATATAAACTGATCTACTTTGAAATATATGACTTATTTGAAGAAAGTAATTTATCTGCTACTGTGCATTTTTTTGGAAAATATTAATGTCATCTTTTAGTTTAAGTTCATTCATCTGTTGTACATTGCATCTAAAAATTCATTGGCTGAAACAAGATCTCCCTTTTTTGCAATTATAAAAAATCCTACATTAAACCTAATGTTTGTTTACTAAAGTCGGCCATGTAGCATTGATGGTCGGCCACATTGGTTGTCCTTGAATGTAGATCAAGGTGTTAGAGAGATTAAGAACCAAGTTTCAGACTTCCTTAACAAGTTTCTGATCTTCATTCAATGATTAGATCAAAATCTAGTGTTCTATTGTGCTTGTGAAATTCATACATAAGTATAGAGTATGCATATTCATTAGGCATCACTTGTTTCTCTAACATTGATTGTTATAGCTCCAATGCTTCATTAAGTACAATTCATGAGTGTTTGTTGTTGTAAGTACACTGATTTGATGTTGTTCGTTTTTCTTTTCTGCATGAGATTGATCTTCATTACAATCTTTGCTTAGTAAGGTCTAGGAGTAATCATGGAGGTGCAATACTATCAATGAATCGACCAGGAGTCATCATAGAGGTGATATGGTAACTACTTGTCATGTTTATACAATTATACTTTGGGAAGTCTTAGTTCATTTATTTATGATATGCTACTATAGTTTGCACTAGCCACACCTGTTGTGTGAAGAGAATTCATTCATTTATGAATTAAAAACAAACATAACAAAATCAGTGTATCTTCAATTAAGAAACCTCCTTTGCTTGCTTTTGCTGCTATACGACTACTTTCTAAGGTCAAAGAGGGATGACAATACCTTTATAAATAGATGAATTAAAGTTTAAACTATGGTTATAGATTAATAAAAATATTGGGTGGAATTTTGAAGGGTGCATGATGCCAAGTGTTGTTGATGCGTGGCATGCTCAACATTTACTCCCTTGTAGCTCCCTTCACTCCATTGGTTGACTGTCTTTCATTCTTTATACTAACATAAATACAGAGAAGATGAACAGGTAGCAAGAGTGAGTAAATAGAGGATTCTTTCTGCCGTAGCATTACTTGAACTAGGAGTTTAATAAAACTGACATTGATCATTGTGTAATTCTAATCCCTTCTCCAATCTATTTCTACTGAATTTTGTTTGTCACCTACTCTACATACTTCCATAGGGAGTTGATTTCTCATTCTTATCCCATTAGCAAGTGAATTTCAACACTATCCAAGAGACTATCTGATGTCAATGATATGTTCGCCAGGTTGTATTTGCTGCTATATATACACTGATTTGATGCTGTATGTTTTTCTTTTTTTCAGGTGATTGGTATTCAATACTTTTTTTTTGCGAAGGGATGAAGGCGGAAGACATATTAAAGATTTTTATTTTGTTCTTTTAGCTTGTGTAATTTAGACTAAAAAGTATAAACTAGTGGTACAAATTAGTTGAATAATGTTTTATGCTGTTTGTTTTGGAATTTAGCTTTCCCTTAAGCTGTATATTGAACTCTCAAACTTTCTTGCTGTTTAAAACTTAAAAAAAGCATCGAAGGCTCATGTGTTTTGATATATTTCATGTAATTCGGTTATTTATAGTTGTTTTGTAATTGGTTATTTCGGGTAACCGAAAACCGAATTATAATGGAAAACCGTAGTATGATCAATTCGGTTTTCGGTTAGTAGATGCTAAAAAAATTCGGTTAACGGTTTATTCGGTTATTTGTTATTCAGTTTGTAATCTATATTCGGTTAATTCGGTTATAACCGAATTAACCGAAAAACTGAATGGTTTTTATAAATTCGGTTTTCAGTTAACCGAATGGACAACCCTATCCTCTACCCTCTCTTGACTGTAGGCCTACGGTTCCCCAACCGTTCCCCGACTAGTCAATCTACCAAATACAAAAGTATTGAATTGATTTACACAGTCTAACCAAGCTCACTAACTCCCTAGCATACACACACACACACACACACACACACACACACACACACACACACACACACACACACACACACACCACACCACACACAAACACACCACACACACACACACACACACACACCACACACACCACACACACAAACACACACACACACACACACACACACACACACACACACACACACACACACACTCAGATGCACATAGTGTAACTCACGCTTGTACTTGTTCTTCTTCTTACTTGTGTGTCATCCTATTTAATACGACATGTTCTGAATATATATATATACATCATCAATCTAACTTATAACTACCAATCTATGATAGGCTATTCACTAGGGTTCGATTGTTCTTGTTCTAAACAGAAGTAGCTCTACTCAAGGTAGGCTGATTACCAACTTGGTGGTAGGCACAGCCAGGACACATGTCACTCATTGGTTGGACACATTTTAGGTAGGAGCTCAAGTGGTTGGCTGCTCTTGGTGATGTCCACTTACCGAGCCTAATGGCTTCATTAATGTTGTGTAATTAATGCCTCTTGTTGGCTTCAGATTATGTCTTGCTATCTTGTTCATGATTATGTTTTTTCAACTAGCTTTGTCATGAACTCTACCAACTTGGCATGTGTTATTGGTTCACTTATTCTCAATTGATGTATCTTGCTTCTTTGGACATTTCTAATGCTGAGTGTCGTTGTTATGTTGTGCTGGTGTTCAATGTGTACTAGGAGCTCTGTAGACAGATGCCCGACTGGTAGGGCACTGGTCAAGACTAGAGTCTGCTTGCAACCTTGCATGCTAAGCCACTCTTTTACCTCTTTACCTGATCTTCATAATTAGATTAACATGTCAGACAAACGACACAGGTTTGCTATCATCAAAACATAAGGAACTTGACTTAACACGAGGTTGCTATAAGGGGGCTAGAAAAGATGAACAATGATGATGAGAATTCAAGTGAGCATCAAGCCAGCTCTTCTAGGATGTCAGTGTTAAATCGAATCTGGAGTGCTCTTAGAGATAAAGAAAAATACTGGAAACAGATGTTGAGGGATAAATTCATTAGTGACGGGGACCAGAACACAAGTTATTTCCACCGGAAAGCTTCTCTGAACCGCAAATCAAACTCCATGTAACACCCCCGAATAAAACATCCCTAGTACAAAACCAAGTGCCTAGCCATACTACAAGATAAGTACGCAGAGGATTCTCATTATCATCCGGTGCTACAGACGCCAACCACCCACGTGGTTGACATGACCACTCTACCAACATCAAGTTACGGTCTGCATGACTGGAAACAGCTCTCACCAAAATTCATATACAATATAAGATACAATTCCACATGTTGAGTGTCTACAACAAAATTACCAAATTATAAACTAAAAATTACATCTCGGGTACATTAAACATACGGCCACATCCTCAAACGTTATGCCCTGATGGACTACCCCCATGGTAGCCATCCCGCCTACGCTCCGTTATCGTCCGACATAATACCTGTAAAAATTTGGGTTGGGAAGGACTCAGCAAACTACGCTGAGTATGAACGTGTGTAGCCCGCATGTTGCCGGGCCACACGACTACTTGGTCGAATATTATTAAGTCAATTTACATGCTATAATAAAGTAGTAAAGCACCCCACAAAACACCATGATCTCATACACACTTAAAGGTAGCAAGGCATTAGCAACAAGCAATCAAGCATAACATGCCAGTATCATAGCAACACCAATCATGCAACCAAGCACAACAAGCTGCTAGTATAGCAACAACAATCAAGTAAGCAATAAAACGTGTGCGTAGGTATGTTATACCCATGATCCCCACTATGGGTTCATTCGAGTATAATGTGTGTTTTCATTTCTTTTCTCTTGTTCCCATAATGTGTACTTTCTTTTTCTTTCCATGCACCAGGTTTGGGGATTTAGTTTAGATCCCGTGACCATATCATGTAGGTGCCAATCTTTCCTTGTTTCTTTAAGGGTTATTGGTGAATTCTCTTATCACCACAAGTTGAAGAACGTCTTCTCATAGCCAGTCCTCCATTCCCGGCGTCGTGCGTTGAGGAGGCGGGGTCATCTCTAGATCTCAGGATATGTTCCACCAATAGGTATTTCACTTTTCGTTAACATTATAAGTTCGACACCATAGTGGGTGTCACTAGAAGTCCTCTATAGTTTAAGAGGAGTGTTCTCTTTATATAGTTCCTTTGTTTCGTTTACGGAGTTCGTTGTATTGCATCTCAAGGTTTCGTCAACGAGAAGGGACTATACTACTGTGTGCGCGCAGGTAATAAGCAACAATGATATATCAAGCATACAAGCAAGCCACAACAAGCAATCCCATTTCATGCTTTAATCTTATGGTCGTTGTCAAGCAAGGCACACAACACACAAGCCGTGTAACACGGCAACATACAAACCACACATGTCCATACCTTATTCGAAGCACAAGTCGTCTTACACTCGAGGTCCCGGTCGGAGTTCACTACGGCCCTAGCGTTAATTAAAACAATGGGTCAGTTCATTATTTTATGTGACGACACTTTATATCGTACGTTTTCCCTTGGTATGTTGTTACATGCTTGGTTTAGATTGACTTTTAAAATTTACATGCATTAATCCTAGGTTTAACTTACTCCTAGGATAGTTCATATCTTTATTTACATGTTAACTAAGCCCTTTTCCCATAGGTAATGTTGTGGGGCGTTTTAAAAAGTAAGGAAAAATTACACTGCCCACCCACAACCTTTGACGAATTTACATCGCCCACCCACGAGCTTTTGAAATTAACAGAGCCCACCCATGTACTAATATAATAATATCATCCGTCACATTTAACACCTTTCTACCCATTCCGTCATTGACCGTTGACCTCTTCTTTCTACATCCTTAATTATTCCAAACAAGCCTTAGTGTTAAACACAGCCTCTATTCACTAATATTCCCGCTCGTATCTATTCTCCTCGTCGCTTTCTGGTAGGTAAACCTCCATGCTCTTGCTGGCTTGCGATTTCTTCCCTGTTTGTCACGATTTCATACTCTATTCTGGTCCTGCTTCACTCCTTGGTTGCGGTGTGCTCTTTGTTCTCACATTGCTTGCGTTCTTGTTTGCGAGGTTGTTCTGTCACTGGTGCACTAATTACGTTCACAATTTTTCTCTCAATGGGACTCACCTACTGTGAATCATGAAACCGGTTGCATATGCGTTGTGCGTGTATGCTTTCTGGTAGAGTACCCTTTCTAGGGTTTGTGGATTTTTAGGGGTTCGATCAAATCCCCCAATTTCTGTCGTGCTCATGTTGATGGATTTCCCCAAATTATGTCGAGCTATAATTTTTGTTGTCTCTTGTCTTTGTTGTATTTTTCTGATGCTAGTTGAATTAGTTGAGGTTTTATATTAACTGAATGGTGTATGACGCTTCATATGTGTATATGATTGAATTTGATTTTCTGACTTCAGGAAGATTACCCAGGTACATAGCGAGTCTTTTTTGTACCACAATCCAAGGGAAAGAGGAAAAGAGGAAAAGGCTCGGGTACTAGCCATCAATCCAAGGGAAAGAGGAAAAGGCAACCTTCGAATGTCAATGTTGGATAGTGATCAACTTTTGTTTTATAGTGAACAACTTTTTTTGGATAGTGATCAGCTTTCATAGACAATGATCGTTTCTTTTGGGGAAACATGGTGATTAGTTTTTTTTTTTGGATATTTTGGTAGGAATGTAATGATCAGTTTTTTTCTGCATTTTGGGGGAGCATAGTGGCCAATATGCGTGTAGAACTACTGCACAACACTGGGTTTACTACTGATCAGTTATCACATCTTGCTAAGCTTATTCTATTTAGATCTATATTCTGTTTCACATATTCAGCGATCTTGTTTTTTTTAAGGGTCTGATGTTGTCTAATATGGCTTATTTTTTGTTCCGAGAAGTATACAGCTCAATGTTTCACATATTCAGCTGCATCAGTTTTTTATTCTGTTTTGGTAGTTGCATCAGTTTTGATAGCAGCTGAAACTTGTTCTTTTCAGTTTCTTTACTATGTGTTTTGAAAAGTATACTATACATTTTGATAGCAGCTGAAACTGAATTCAGTTCTTGAAAAGTATACAGCTCTGTAACATATTCAATTCTTGAGAAGTATACAGCTCATTGTTACACATATTCAGTTGCATCAGTTTTTTATTCTGTTTTGGTAGTTGCATCATTGATAGCAGCTGAAACTTGGAGCTTTTGGCAGTTTAGATGGTTTTTCAAGAATATTTTGCCACTGTAATTCTTCTGCTGAAAGTTCTGGTTCCACCAATGGACCCTCATAGTTATAGATAGTTCTGTGCATTTTGAAAATTTGGAGCTTTTAGCTGAAACTGAATTCAGTTTCTTTACTTTAGCTTGGAGAAGAATTCAGAATCTATGAACCTGTTGTTGAATGCCCTCAGCAAGGAGAACCAATTTAAACACGTGAAACCTTTTTGGAGCTCAAACCTCATATCCTGGCAAATACAAGAGGTGCATAGTTTCAGCCCTTGTGTAATAAGCTACACCACCGTCATTCAATATTATTGCCTGCAGTCTCACTATGACAGAGAGTACAAAGAATTGTACACATGTAAAAAATACTCCAAATAGTAGTGCATTGATTATTAAGTAGTAGCATTCAAAATACAAACCGGGACAATCCCTCATTTTCAGTACATTGTTACAATAATACTACCAAAGTACATACTTTCACCTAATGACTATTATACATAACGGTACAATACTATTCCAAGCACGATTACAATGTAAGACATAAACATCATCTGTATTATGGTAGACCTCAAACGATTGAAATTTGTTTCCAAGCAATTCTTCACACTCTCCATTTCAGCTTTAGTCACAAGAATGTCATCCACCCTTGCTTTCTCTATAGCCTCTAATCTGGTCACAATATAATTATTCACTCTTCAACTCATACATCTTTGTTGCAGCAGTGCTTCTGGAGTTGTTGATCATACATTCACCATTTGAGATAGCACCTACAGGGGGTGGGTAGATATCCCTCCACCATACAAAGAAGCCACATTTGTTGGCTTCACAATTGAAGAATGGTTTCTCATAGTTATTGATAGTACGAGCAACTAACAATCTTGCAATCCTGTTACATCTACATCTCACCTCCCTTAGGGTGTCAAAACTACTACTGTTTGCACTTGAAGATGCCATTCTGCACATGATTTGTTCAAAAACAGAATAAAAACTCATATAGTACAAGAAAGAAAATTAGCTCAGTTCGGTGTTCATGGCCGTCATCATCGCTCATGTGTTAGGTATGATAACCAATGTGCAAGTACGTATGTGGAGCAACCAACTTATAAACCGCTTCAACGTGTACAACAGAGCAATTAAATAATTGGTCGCTTCTACACAATGTACAACACAGAGAATCATACTCTAATGAAAAGGCCATTAATACAATTCATCATCATCAGCTAATGTAAAACCTCAATAAAATCTAGCAACAACAGACTGCGAAATCTTAATTAGGCTCAATTAGCTCATCGCAGAGAAGAGTGCTCACTCAACTCAGCTCAGCTCGAATCAGCTCAATTAGGCAACAAGAACAATAATTAGGGAATAACCCCAGTAGAAGCAGCAAGGCAAGCAAATGAAATCGGGGGGAAATCCCACAAAAATTATAGCTCGACATAATTTGGGGAAATCCATCACATGAGCACGACAGAAATTGGGGAATTTGATCGAACCCCTAAAAATCCACAAACCCTAGAAAGGGTACTCTACCAGCACACGCACAACGCATATGCAACCGGTTTCACGATTCACAGTAGGCGAGTCCCATTGGGAGAAAAATCGTGAACATAATTAGGGCACCAGTGACGAGAACAACCTCGCAAACAAGAACGCAAGCAACGGAGAACAAAGAGCACACTGCTACCAAGGAGTGGAGCGGGGCCAGAATAGAGGATGAAATCGTGACCAACAGTGAAGAATCGTAAGCCAGCAAGAGCATGGAGTTTACAAACCAGAATGCGGCGAGCAAGGAGAACAGATACAATGAGTGTAGAAAATAAGTTCGATTGTTTTTTAACACTAAGGCTTGTTTGGAATAATTAAGGATGTAGAAAGAAGAGGTCAACGGTCAATGACGGAATGGGTAGAAAGGTGTTAAAATGTGACGGATGATATTATTATATTAGTACATGGGTGGGCTCTGTTAATTTCAAAAGTTCATGGGTGGGCGGTGTAAATTCGTCAAAGGTCATGGGTGGGCAGTGTAATTTTTCCAAAAAGTAATTATGTAACAAGTTGTATAATATACATATGACTTATCCAATGGGTATTCTTTCCTTAGATAAATAGGTGAGTAACATTTTAACCGTTGTCTAATGATAATATAGATCATAGCACACCGCTAAAATTTATTTACACAGAAGTTCCAAGGTTCATGAAACCGCAACATAAGTTTAGTGCTTATCTTACTTAACCTCTCCTTTAGTACGTTAAACCATGTGTATTCTGCCCAAGCGTTTCTTCACACACAATCAGGTGAATTAGGTCTATTTTGGGTTCATTAATTAACTAACATCTCACTCATAAAACTCCTGTAATCTAGCTATACAGAACAGAAGCTACCTAAAAGCTGAAACCGAAATCCACCTTAATTCTTCCTCATCCCTTACTTTTGTCCTTAGTTACTTGGTTCCTAGATTCCCAACTGACTTTGCCAACTGAGTTCATCTCTTTACTAATGTTTTGAGCCTACACCTGAGCCTCCATAATCCTCCTACTACTTCAGGAACTCTCCTATACAGAACCCATGTTACAGAACCGAGATACAAGAAGAAATCAGAAAGCGCTAAAACTGAAACCCATGGGACCAATGTCCTCTCCTTGATTCTTTTCTGTTTAAGAGTTAGTCCTTTCCTTCACATCTCTCCCCTATGTGCTCTTTACCCAGTTACATGTTTAATCTCCTTTTTAGACACCAAACTACTATAAAAATACTCAGTAAACCTTCTGTACAGAACTAAACACAAATCTGAAATTTAAAGCTGGAACTGATATTTCTCTTGTCTTTCTTTTCTGTTTCGAATCTGTTTTCTTTCCAACCTGCTCAACTACTTAATTAAGTGTTTAATTACAGTTCTAGTTGTACTCTAAACTCAGAAGCAACCCACTAAACCTGTTAGACTTACAGGAGCTGCTACTGAGGTAAGAACTTCAGAGCTGAAACATGACTGATACATTCCCTTTCTGTCACAATTTTTTTTTCTTCTGTTACAGATCAGTGTCTACTTTCTTTTGTGATCTGTTTCTATTTTTTTTCGGAGTTCTTTAATTGTTTAGTTAGTTAGTTTAAGGTAGTTTTATTTCTCGAAACAATCCACCACAACACTGACTGAAATCTGGTAAGTTCATAAAACAGAAAATACTATATTTCAGACACTGAAACAGTGAGACTGATAACCCCTTTTCTCTTCTGTTTTACTTTCTTGACAGATCTGTTTCTTTCTTTTCTTCACTTATCTTTTGTCTCAACCTGGTTTAGTTACGTCTTAACCTCATAGCAGATCTACAACCACACTGGTTAAATTCCTAGAACCTCCCTAAATTGAACCGTAGCAAGACAGACAGAAAAACTGCAGAAACTGGGGTATGATTAATATCTAGTTCTTCTGTTGTTATTTTCTTCTGTTTGTTCACTGTCTGTGTTTCACACTTGTTTTCTGTTTCCTCATCTTGCCCACTCATTTAATTAAGTACTTCAGTTAAACTCCTAAACCCAAATAACCAAAGTGGCATTCAGCACTGAGAAGTCGATATACAGAGACACAATTCAGAACTGAAACAGATTATTGTTATTTTCTTTTGCTGTGATTACTTCTTCTGTTGGTTTACTTCTGTTTCTCCTCTAAGTACTTGCACTTAGTTAAGTGTGTGAGTGTAGATTTAACTCTTAGACAGACCCAGGCCATATAACACGTTGCTGAGAAAAACTCTACACAGAACCTAAAGGAAACAAGCCTGAAACTGATGAAATCCCTTCTGTTGTTGTCTTCCTGGTTCTTTCGAGTCTGACCCTCAATTTCCTTTCCAAATCATATAGTTCCCTTGTAAGATGTATTAGGAGGTACTTATCTTCATTTAAACCCTTACAACACTCAAATGACAGAAACCCACGACAGTTTTTTTTTTCAGAATCAGAATCTGAAGACTGATATACTTTTCCTTTATTCATAGCCTGATCTCCAGCCCTCTCCGACTTGTGATTACCCTTAGTTGCATGAGTTGACAAAGTTTTCAGCTTATAAAACCCTCAACCTAACCCCATGCACCCCACTGTCACAGGATTAAACAGACATCAATTCCTAGTAAAACAGAAACTTGGAAACTGATATAACTTACCCTTTTCTGTTATTGATTTTTTTGCTGTTCTGTTAAATTTGATTTCTAACTTCCTCAGGTGGTCTAGTTATTTAATTAGGTAGCCTTAGTACAGTCTTATCATGCAAAGCAAACCCAAAACAGTGAGGAGCATGCCACAAAAGTATACTATACAGGACTGCAATATGTTGCAGAAACTGAAACTCTAACACTCAAAATCTGATAATCTCTATTATTATTCTTTGTGTATTCACAGATCTGTCTCTTCATTTTTTCCTCAAACTGGTTTGGTTACTGATTTAGATATCTTAATAAGTTTCTAACCCAAAAAACAGAACCATAGCAACAAGGCTATACCCCTGAGAAGGTACTATACAGAAAGCACACTATTTCAAAAAACTGCAATAAATTCCTCATATCAGCCTAATCAGTTTTTCTTTGTTTCGGTTATGTAGTTGTTAGTTCTATACAGAGTAAGTATGTAGCCTATTACCTCTTTGTTTGGAATTGGTTTCCCTTGGAATCCTTCTTGGCACGATGCAGGCTCCTCTCTGGCACTCAGTCTCAACTGGAAGGGGTTTCACAGGTGTTACTCTTGACCAATCAGAAATGAAACAGAAGGGAAGGTGGAACCAAAAACTGAGTTTCCTTGTAAGTCTTACCTTTTGACAGAAGAACAATTGCTTCGGGGTTTATCTTCAGTACACTACTCTTTACCTAGCATGTATGGTTCTCTACGTGAGACAGTGAGAAAAAGTCAGAGAGGCTCATGCATGGGCTATCGGCTAAACAAACAGAGGAAATGTATTTCATTTAAGCCTCACCTGTTAGTTCCTTTCCAAGGGTTTGAGCTCTAGCTCGACCAGGCAGACAGGAAGAGTGGGATGCTCGGTTTACTGATGAAACAAGAATGAAAACAAGAGTAAAGTGTCAATCTTTCTCTTCGAACTGAGGCAACAAGGTAGAATGGATTCAAGAATGCCATGGAAACTTGGGTTCATCTCCACGCAAGAGCAGCAACAGAAGCTTACCTGAGTGCTTGTTGGCACAGCATGCAAGGAAGAGTGGAGGTAGCCGAACAAGGGTATTAATCAGAGGTTGGATTGGAGGAAACTGAAGAGCACACGTGAGACAGTTGTTAGTGGGCAGAAACTCCTGTTTTTTTTTTTGTTTTGGTTTCAGTAAAGTCAGGACCCAGTCTCACGTGGTTCATGGCTCTAAGTTCCTAGGGAGTATGGGCATAATAGGTGAGTTTATGTGGCTGTCTCCTCATTGATTTCCTAGCAGTAGTAGTCGACATAGGAACATGATGTAGTAGGCTTGGAGTTGCTATTACAGTGAATGGTAGAGGGAATCTGTGGAAGTTAGAGAAAAAGAAAGCTGGTGCGTAGGGGTTTGTGTGTTTTAACAGAAGTCAAGGCAATTCTCCACTGTCTCAGGTTATCGGGCAGATCAAGGTAGTTGTTGGTGTTATTTTCCTTTCCTGTTGTGCCGACATTAATCGACATTATTACTGTTAGTTCCTCTTTTATTTCACGCACACAACCGAGGACTGGGGCTAAGAGGGCGTGGATTCCAGGAAGGAAATCCGTCTGAATTGTCTCGATCTACAAGGGCTGGTATGGGCGAACGAATAAACAAACTCATATCGTTACAGAGTTTGGATTCCTCTGGTTATACAAAAAAAAATTGTTCGAATCGGTAGTTACACCGAGAAGGAGGAAGAACGTGCTGATGCGTGTTTGTTTCCCCTTTTCTTTTTGTAGTTACTCAGTCGGTTGCTACTTGTTTTAATTCGCGTGAGTTAGTAGCTGAATACGAGCATAGCTCAGCCGGTTAAAGCGTTTATAAGGTATACGAGAGGTCTTGGGTTCGAGCCTCAACGGGAGCATCTTTGCTCCCCTTTTTTTTCTCTCTTTTTATTTGAATAAGTTATATATGTGTACTTATATATATGTGACTATATATTATTTCGTGTAGTTATTATTATTATTATTATTTTTGTTTTGTTACGAAGCTAGGTGACGACATTGTCACTTATTTACAATGTTACAATATCGTAACGTAACGTTACGTACATGTACTTTCGTGTTCGTACATATATATATGTACTAGATTTGATTGTTCGTAAGTTATTTTATGTCCATATTATAACACACGTCATGATTTTATGCGTTTAATATTTAGGGGTATTTCAGCTTACCCCCCTTAAAAGGGACTTCGTCCCGAAGTCTTACTTCCTTAACTTATAGTTTCCACTCCTAGCAACCTTAGGGATCCAGTCCCGCATTCATTCACGATACCCAACGAGTTAAGTCCATGACTACAATGCTCAGTGCTTCTAAGCACCATGCCACATTAGTGGCCCCACACTAGTTCTCATAGCAGACCAAGAAGTTCGCAATGTGCATAATATGCTAAAGTTCCAGCCAAGACACACAATATTCATTCATACGGAGCATACCACATGCTAGAGTGCAAACCAAGGCACACAACATTCATTCATACGAAGCGTACATATACGTACTCAACATTTTCACAGATATACGAACGCAGTTCACACACATAGCACCCAAGCATAGCACATCATACGAGCAACAACATAGCAAAAACGAAACACGCCTACCCCCCTTAAAAATGGATTACGCCCACGTAATCCTTTTTATACCATTCTAGAACCTTGGTTCAAGATGTTTTAACTCTCATTGAGCATTCTAGTTTCTATGTATTGTAGCTTACAATATGCTCTCATCATAGGCCTTGATCATGTTAAAGGTCTAGTCTCTGTATCCAAAAGGCTCCTATCGGTAGTCGTATTGATCTAGAAACGGATTCGGGTTTAGCCTCTCTAGGTTTAAGGTATTGGCCGATAGGTCACTTGTTACTCAACTGGAAGATGTGCGATATGGTCCACCAGCTTCTGCTGCGCGACTCTGATTACCTTCGGGTTTAGCTTTCCCTTACTAAGTCTTTCAAGGTAGTTGATGGTTTAATTGTTTCTTCCGCCTAGTCTCTTGGCTAACATGGGGTAATTTAATTTATACACGGTCTCTGTGGATTGTATTTTGTCTATTCAGTTCCTTTAGAGACTGGATATTCATGCTTTTGGTGCGCTTTTTAAGCGTCTAGATTTTTGTTTCTGGCTGCCCCTTTTGGGTGTTAATGATTTAGTTCTTGTTATTTGAATGTTATCGACGTGTCACTGTTACCATGTTTGGTTTAGTTTTTACTACCGCTCATACTTATGTTTAGTTTTTACAACCCGATTAGACGTCTTTCGTCTCTAAGTATCTTTATTTTCCAGCCCAATTATGGCTTTGACCCTGTTGGTTGACTTCGATTGGTTTCAGTCAAAAGGTTACTAAATTATATATGTTAGAAGTTTCTGTGGTTGCAGCCTCTAAATTTCGAATCATGTATCAATGTATTCTACCCGTTTGTATTATCTACATCGATATCGCATCCTTCGTATTTTGTAGTTCATGTGTCCACTTGTAGGAGGTTTCGGGAGTTATCCAACCCTTACGTGGTCAGCGTAAGTGTTGGACTATCCTTCCACCCCAATTTGTGCTCAGTATCACTTGACCTGACCAGGGTTAAGTTCAACCTCGCACGTCCAACAAACAATCATTCAATTAATTTTTTTTCCAACTATGTATATATCTAAATGTGTACATATATACATTACCTCATTTTCGTATCATAATATGTATACTTATGTGTTATAAGTTCCAAGGTCGTATTTGAATTATACTACCATTTTGTCTTAAATATGCACATATGGTTGTTTCCATTAATTAAATGGTATATTGGTACATATATTCGTACCCTTCTTATATTATCATTCCTTTTCATTCCAAGTTCTCATATAGGGAGATGTAGTATGGATATAGGTGATCCATCCGCACCGTATTTATAGATATGGATATAGGTGATCCATCCGCACCGTATTCATAGATATGGTATGGATATAGGTGATCCATCCACACCGTATTCATAGATATAGTATGGATATAGGTGATCCATCTGCACCGTATTCATAGATATAGTATGGATATAGGTGATCCATCCGCACCGTATTCATAGATATAGTATGGATATAGGTGATCCATCCGCACCGTATTCATAGATATAGTATGGATATAGGTGATCCATCCGCACCGTATTCATAGATATAGTATGGATATAGGTGATCCATCTGCACCGTATTCATAGATATAGTATGAATATAGGTGATCCATCCGCACCGTATTCATAGATATAGTATGGATATAGGTGATCCATCCGCACCGTATTCATAGATATAGTATGGATATAGGTGATCCATCCGCACCGTATTCATAGATATAGTATGGATATAGGTGATCCATCCGCACCGTATTCATAGATATAGTATGGATATAGGTGATCCATCCGCACCGTATTCATAGATATAGTATGGATATAGGTGATCCATCCGCACCGTATTCATAGATATAGTATGGATATTGGTGATCCGTCCGCACCGTTTTTAATGTCTCCCCATATGATTAGGTTCTCTTAACCTACTTATATCTTCATCCAAGATTTATATTCGGTAGTTGCCCCTCTTTTGTTCTTGTCACGGTTGTTATACTAAATAAGAGAAATTAATTTATGCGATATTGTATAATTGAATTCGAACCATAAGGTTAGAAATTGCTTGGCTAAGTAATATTAACCTTGGCAAACATTTGAAGTAAGAAGGTGTATATATATATATATACTTTTATATATATACAATTGGTATTTAAATTGGATATAATACGTGTATAAGTAAAATATTCACATAAAACAAATGTGATAATAATGAATAAATGAACTTACAATAATGAGTATAATGAATAAACTTTAAAAGTTTATTTGGTGTTATACCAATGTTACATGATCTTAAGATAGGAATCTTAATATAAGTTTGTATATTATATTACAAACTAGTAAGAATAATCACCTTACATAAAATAATGAAATGTAACACTTAATGAAAGGGGTTTTATAATTCACGTATATTTGTATGTGCATAAAGGCGTGGCTAATATATGTAGGAAATGCGTATAAAATATGGTTGAGAACCATATAATATTTAATGAGGGGTGTTATAAATGAATAGAGTTGATAAGCTGTAAATTATACAATCAAGAGTAGCATATTGCAAAGTACATGAATTATATAATACCATGTATTATGATGAATGTCGTAAACTAAAGTACTTGGGTAAACTAGTCAAGTCAACATGCTTGACTAAGTCAACTAATTTGACCAAGAGGTCAGGTTGACCAACTTATACCTTGAATGGGAGTTTAAGAAATACCACTGTCACAATACAAGCAACTATATATTATAGGATTAAATCAAATAAAACTTACAATATAAATATATATATGAGTAAACCGAGAATATATGTATATATATAAGTGTATACAATATGGTTTTAATATCATGAAATGATAAATGACAAGTGTTATGACATCACTATCAATATATATATGCTGTAAATCATACAGTGTAAATTAAAGTATAGTTTATTTAAAATGAATAACGTGATATGTAATATATGGTACAATACCAAATGGTTAAATAATACTGTCATATAACGTTAGTGCATAACGTTGCATGTGTGATCATTTCCTTCATAACCATAGTTAATGCTATACACCTGATCCAAAGGGTTTATCTTTTTTATAACATTGAATTCCACAGTTACCCGTTGCATTGCTTGCGGGCGTTTTTAACAGTTCCTCTTTCGGAACTTGTTCCTCCAAGATCGGAACTTAATTCTCTATGACACACAACTCCTTTTTATTTGGTCTCCTTGAACAAAATATTCGATAGATGTTTGAACATATTGGCGGATTCATTACCATTTTTCATATCCGTTTGCCTTGTGCTGGGGTAGGGAATTAATTAAATTCCGTATTATTATACGTTAGTGTGTAACATTGTGTTATGCTTCGTTAAGCATAATAGGTCGTACCAATTTTATGGTGTCATTTTGTCTTGAGCTATATTCTCTTATTTCATTGTCTTACGAGAGGTTTTCTTAAAGTACCCTCTCAAGTGTTCGAATTGTAGAATTTATCTCAATTCCCATCTTTGGCTTAATTAATTGCTTATTTTTGGCTTTATTTATTTCATGTATTTTAGGGTATTTCGGTCCTCTTTGCTTGTGTGGTTGGTCCTATCGACTGCTAAGCATGTCGACCCAAGTTGTCGCTAAAATTGGTTCCTCTACGGGTATTATCCTTTTGGCAACGTCGATTGTATATATAGTCTTTTCTCCTCGGGTTGATTGTGCAACATTAAATAGATGCCAGATCGGGTTTCCCCGAGTAAGAGGAGGCTTTCTACCTCTCCGGCGTTTTTTCCTATGATTTGAAATGGACTCTTGGTACGTAGGGGTTGGGTGTAGGTGTCTGTTAGGTATCCAGTAATTACTGGGGAAGAATCCTAACTATCGCGCCTCACATACTAACCCTTAACCCCATTTCCCCAAATTCAGGTTTTCCTATGCTCGGTACTTCTCTGTTCCAGTCATCAGAGCGCAACTACGCTCTGATACCACTTTCTGTAACACCCCCGAATAAAACATCCCTAGTACAAAACCAAGTGCCTAGCCATACTACAAGATAAGTACGCAGCGGATTCTCATTATCATCCGGGTGCTACAGACGCCAACCACCCACGGGGTTGACATGACCACTCTACCAACATCAAGTTACGGTCTGCATGACTGGAAACAGCTCTCACCAAAATTCATATACAATATAAGATACAATTCCACATGTTGAGTGTCTACAACAAAATTACCAAATTATAAACTGAAAATTACATCTCGGGTACATTAAACATACGGCCACATCCACAAACGTTATGCCCTGATGGACTACCCCCATGGTAGCCATCCCGCTTACGCTCCATTATCGTCCGGCATAATACCTGTAAAAATTTGGGTTGGCAAGGACTCAGCAAACTACGCTGAGTATGAACGTGTGTAGCCCGCATGTTGCCGGGCCACACGGCTACTTGGTCGAATATTATTAAGTCAATTTACATGCTATAATAAAGCTAAAGCACCCCACAAAACACCATGATCTCATACACACTTAAAGGTAGCAAGGCATTAGCAACAAGCAATCAAGCATAACATGCCAGTATCATAGCAACATCAATCACGCAACCAAGCACAACAAGCTGCTAGTATAGCAACAACAATCATGTAAGCAAAAAAACGTGTGCGTAGGTATGTTATACCCATGATCCTCACTATGGGTTCATTCGAGTATTATGTGTGTTTTCATTTCTTTTCTCTTGTTCCCATAATGTGTACTTTCTTTTTCTTTCCATGCACCAGGTTTGGGGATTTAGTTTAGATCTCGTGACCATATCATGTAGGTGCCAATCTTTCCTTGTTTCTTTAAGGGTTATTGGTGAATTCTCTTATCACCACAAGTTGAAGAACGTCTTCTCATAGCCAGTCCTCCATTCCCGGCGTCGTGCGTCGAGGAGGCGGGGTCATCTCTAGACCTCAGGATATGTTCCACCGATAGGTATTTCACTTTTCGTTAACATTATAAGTTCGACACCATAGTGGGTGTCACTAGAAGTCCTCTATAGTTTAAGAGGAGTGTTCTCTTTATATAGTTCCTTTGTTTCGTTTACGGAGTTCGTTGTATTGCATCTCAAGGTTTCGTCAACGAGAAGGGACTATACTACTGTGTGCACGCAGGTAATAAGCAACAATGATATATCAAGCATACAAGCAAGCCACAACAAGCAATCCCATTTCATGCTTTAATCTTATGGTCGTTGTCAAGAAAGGCACACAACACACAAGCCGTGTAACACGGAAACATACGAACCACACATGTCCATACCTTATTCGAAGCACAAGTCGTCTTACACTCGAGGTCCCGGTTGGAGTTCACTACGGCCCTAGCGTTAATTAAAACAATGGGTCAGTTCATTATTTTATGTGACGACACTTTATATTGTACGTTTTCCCTTGGTATGTTGTTACATGCTTAGTTTAGATTGACTCTTAGAATTTCACATGCATTAATCCTAGGTTTAACTTACTCCTAGGATAGTTCATATCTTTATTTACATGTTAACTAAGCCCTTTTCCCTTAGGTAATGTTGTGGGGCGTTTTAAAAAGTAATTATGTAACAAGTTGTATAATATAGATATGACTTATCCAATGGGTATTCTTTCCTTAGATAAATAGGTGAGTAACATTTTAACCGTTGTCTAATGATAATATAGATCATAGCACACCCCTAAAATTTATTTACACAGAAGTTCCAAGGTTCATGAAACCGCAACATAAGTTTAGTGCTTAATCTTATTTAACCTCTCCTTTAGTACGTTAAACCATGTGTATTCTGCCCAAGCGTTTCTTCACACACAATCAGGTGAATTAGGTCTGTTTTGGGTTCATTAATTAACTAACATCTCACTCATAAAACTCCTGTAATCTAGCTATACAGAACAGAAGCTACCTAAAAG
This sequence comes from Limonium bicolor, assembly GCA_023374045.1. Taxonomy (NCBI): domain Eukaryota; kingdom Viridiplantae; phylum Streptophyta; class Magnoliopsida; order Caryophyllales; family Plumbaginaceae; genus Limonium; species Limonium bicolor. The sequence goes on along the minus strand of CM041778.1, from coordinate 400,113,533 downwards.
CTGAAACCGAAATCCACCTTAATTCTTCCTCATCCCTTACTTTTGTCCTTAGTTACTTGGTTCCTAGATTCCCAACTGACTTTGCCAACTGAGTTCATCTCTTTACTAATGTTTTGAGCCTACACCTGAGCCTCCATAATCCTCCTACTACTTCAGTAACTCTCCTATACAGAACCCATGTTACAGAACCGAGATACAAGAAGAAATCAGAAAGCGCTAAAACTGAAACCCATGGGACCAATGTCCTCTCCTTGATTCTTTTTTGTTTAAGAGTTAGTCCTTTCCTTCAAATCTCTCCCCTATGTGCTATTTACCCAGTTACATGTTTAATCTCCTTTTTAGACACCAAACTACTATAAAAATACTCAGTAAACCTTCTGTACAGAACTAAACACAAATCTGAAATTTAAAGCTGGAACTGATATTTCTCTTGTCTTTCTTTTCTGTTTCGAATCTGTTTTCTTTCCAACCTGCTCAACTACTTAATTAAGTGTTTAATTACAGTTCTAGTTGTACTCTAAACTCAGAAGCAACCCACTAAACCTGTTAGACTTACAGGAGCTTCTACTGAGGTAAAAACTTCAGAGCTGAAACATGACTGATGCATTCCCTTTCTGTCACAATTTTTTTTCTTCTGTTACAGATCAGTGTCTACTTTCTTTTGTGATCTGTTTCTATTTTTTTTCGGAGTTCTTTAATTGTTTAGTTAGTTAGTTTAAGGTAGTTTTATTTCTCGAAACAATCCACCACAACACTGACTGAAATCTGGTAAGTTCATAAAACAGAAAATACTATATTTCAGACACTGAAACAGTGAGACTGATAACCCCTTTTCTCTTCTGTTTTACTTTCTTGACAGATCTGTTTCTTTCTTTTCTTCACTTATCTTTTGTCTCAACCTGGTTTAGTTACGTCTTAACCTCATAGCAGATCTACAACCACACTGATTAAATTCCTAGAACCTCCCTAAACTGAACCGTAGCAAGACAGACAGAAAAACTGCAGAAACTGGAGTATGATTAATATCTAGTTCTTCTGTTGTTATTTTCTTCTGTTTGTTCACTGTCTGTGTTTCACACTTGTTTTCTGTTTCCTCATCTTGCCCACTCATTTAATTAAGTACTTCAGTTAAACTCCTAACCCAAATAACCAAAGTGGCATTCAGCACTGAGAAGTCGATATACAGAGACACAATTCAGAACTGAAACAGATTATTGTTATTTTCTTTTGCTGTGATTACTTCTTCTGTTGGTTTACTTCTGTTTCTCCGCTAAGTACATGCACTTAGTTAAGTGTGTGAGTGTAGATTTAACTCTTAGACAGACCCAGGCCATATAACACGTTGCTGAGAAAAACTGCTACACAGAACCTAAAGGAAACAAGCCTGAAACTAATGAAATCCCTTCTGTTGTTGTCTTCCTGGTTCTTTCGAGTCTGACCCTCAATTTCCTTTCCAAATCATATAGTTCCCTTGTAAGATGTATTAGGAGGTACTTATCTTCATTTAAACCCTTACAACACTCAAATGACAAAACCCACGACAGTTTTTTTTTTCAGAATCAGAATCTGAAGACTGATATACTTTTCCTTTATTCATAGCCTGATCTCCAGCCCTCTCCGACTTGTGATTACCCTTAGTTGCATGAGTTGACAAAGTTTTCAGCTTATAAAACCCTCAACCTAACCCTATTGCACCCCGCGGTCGCAGGATTAAACAGACATCAATCCTAGTAAAACAGAAACTTGGAAACTGATATAACTTACCCTTTTCTGTTATTGATTTTTTTGCTGTTCTGTTTAATTTGATTTCTAACTTCCTCAGGTGGTCTAGTTATTTAATTAGGTAGCCTTAGTACAGTCTTATCATGCAAAGCAAACCCAAAACATGAGAGCATGCCACAGAAGTTATACTATACAGGGCTGCAATATGTTGCAGAAACTGAACTCTAACACTCAAAATCTGATAATCTCTCTTATTATTCTTTTGTATTCACAGATCTGTCTCTCCATTTTTTCCTCAACTGGTTTGGTTACTGATTTATATCTTAATAGTTTCTAACCCAAAAAACAGAACCATAGCACAAGGCTATCCCCTTAGAGGTACTATACAGAAAGCACACTATTTCAAAAAACTGCAATAAATTCCTCATATCATCCTAATCAGTTTTTCTTTGTTTCGGTTATGTAGTTGTTAGTTATATACAGAGAGTATGTAGCCTATTACCTCTTTGTTTTGGAATTGGTTTCCCTTGGAATCCCTTGGTACGATGCAGGCTCCTCTCTGGCACTCAGTCTCAACTGGAAGGGGTTTCACAGGTGTTACTCTTGACCAATCAGAAATGAAACAGAAGGGAAGGTGGAACCAAAAACAGAGTTTCCTTGTAAGTCTTACCTTTTTACAGAAGAACAATTGCTTCGGGGTTTATCTTCAGTAACACTACTCTTTACCTAGCATGTATGGTTCTCTACGTGAAACAGTGAGAAAAAGTCAGAGGCTCTGCATGGGCTTCGGCTAAACAAACACAGAGGAATGTATTTCATTTAAGCCTCACCTGTTAGTTCCTTCCAAGGTTTTGAGCTCTAGCTCGACCAGGCAACAGGAAGAGTCGGTGCTCGTGTTACTGATGAACAAGAATGAAAACAAGGTAAAGTGTCAATCTTTCTCTTCGAACTGAGGCAACAAGGTAGAAGGGATTCAAGAATGCCATGGCAACTTGGGTTCATCTCCACGCAAGAGCAGCAACAGAAGCTTACCTGAGTGCTTGTTGGCACAGCATGCAAGGAAGAGTGGAGTAGCCAAACAAGGGTATTAATCAGAGGTTGGATTGGAGGAAACTGAAGAGCTCACGTGAGACAGTTGTTAGTTGGCAGAAACTCCTGTTTTTTTTTTTGTTTTGGTTTCAGTAAAGTCAGACCACCCAGTCTCACGTGGTTCATGGCTCTAAGTTCCTAGGGAGTATGGGCATAATAGGTGAGTTTATGTGGCTGTCTCCTCATTGATTTCCTAGCAGTAGTAGTCGACATAGGAACATGATGCAGTAGGCTTGGAGTTGCTATTACAAAGAATGGTAGAGGGAATCTGTGGAAGTTAGAGAAAAAGAAAGCTGGTGCGTGGGGGTTTGTGTGTTTTAATAGAAGTCAAGGCAATTCTCCACTGTCTCAGGTTATCGGGCAGATCAAGGTAGTTGTTGGTGTTATTTTCCTTTCCTGTTGTGCCGACATTAATCGACATTATTACTGTTAGTTCCTCTTTTATTTCACGTACACAACCGAGGACTGGGGCTAAGAGGGCGTGGATTCCAGGAAGGAAATCCGTCTGAATTGTCTCGATCTACAAGGGCTGGTATGGGCGAACGAATAAACAAACGCATATCGTTACAGAGTTTGGATTCCTCTGGTTATACAAAAAAACTTTTGTTCGAATCGGTAGTTACACCGAGAAGGAGGAAGAACGTGCTGATGCGTATTTGTTTCCCCTTTTCTTTTTGTAGTTACTCAGTCGGTTGCTACTTGTTTTAATTCACGTGAGTTAGTAGCTGAATACCAGCATAGCTCGGCCGGTTAAAGCGTTTATAAGGTATACGAGAGGTCTTGGGTTCGAGCCTCAACGGGAGCGTCTTTGCTCCCCTTTTTTTCTCTCTTTTTATTTGAATAAGTTATATATGTGTACTTATATATATATGTGACTATATATTATTTCGTGTAGTTATTATTATTATTATTTTCTTTTGTTACGAAGCTAGGTGACGACATTGTCACTTATTTACAACGTTACAATATCGTAACGTAACGTTACGTACATGTACTTTCGTGTTCGTACATATATATATGTACTAGATTTGATTGTTCGTAAGTTATTTTATGTCCATATTATAACACACGTCATGATTTTATGCGTTTAATATTTAGGGGTATTTCACTCCATCACTTGCCTACAAACACGAAGTGGCCTTACTGACAACCCATAAGCCATTATAGGAGAGATCATCAGATTTTTATTCTCAACTGTACACAATAGACCCACCTCAGGAGCCTCCCCCCCCCCCCCCCCCCCCCACACACTATCCAGGAGAATAAGACTGGCCAGTGAAGAAGCAAATCACCTTTCTCTTTGTCCCTTAATAACTGAAATCAAAAGAGCTGTATCGAGTATTGATGGGAACAAGGCACCAGGGTATGATGGCATGAATTTCAATATAATTAGGGAAGTTTGGCATATAATAGCCCTTGAATTTTCAAATTCAGTACTTTGTTTCTTTGACACCGGGAAAGTTCCTCGAGGAAGCAACATGACTTGGGTAACCCTTATCCTGAAAGTTCCAGGAGCAACAAAATTGAGGACTTTGGACCTATAAGTAGTAGGCTCAGTATACAAAGTTATTTCCAAGATACAATCTACAAGACTCGCTGAGACTCTTAACTAATATCCAGTACTCAAATCGTCTTCATCCGTGGGCGGCACATTCTTCAAGGCCCACTTATTACAAATGAAGTTGTTTCATGGCTCAAACTGAGACACTTATCAGGTATTCTGCTGAAAATTGACTTCTCTAAAGCCTTTAACTTTTTATTATGGCAATATGTAGATTTTATGTTGGATGTTTATGGCTTCAACCACATATGGTGAGAATGGATTTGGGAGTGTATCTCAACCACAGAGATTTTGATTCTAATTAATGGGGTGCCAACAAAGCCCATCAAGCCTTCTCGTGGTCTCCGACAGGGAGACCCTTTATCTCCCCTTCTTTTTGTATTATGCGCTGAAGGCCTAAGATGGCTCCTTGAGGAAGCAACTAGGCAAGGTGTTCGAGAAAGTCTGCTTATTGGTTTCACTCATATTCCACTCTCTCATCTTTAGTTCATGGATGACACATTGATTTTCAGTAAAGTCAGCGCATCTGATCTGACCAAAATAAAATGGTGTATCTCTATTTTTACAAACATCTCAAGTTTGGAAGTTAACTGGGCCAAATCCTCAGCCATCCCCATCAACACCCTCATGATCTACTGTTACAAATCCATAATATTTTTGGCTGTAGTATCTCCTCTCTCCCTGTGACTTACCTTGGATGTAGCATCGGAGCCAACTCTAAACGATTGACAACCTGGAACCCGATTCTGACCAGAATTAAAAACCGCATGGCTAACTGGAAAGCCACCTCTCTTTTAAAATCTTGAAGGATAGTATCGATTAGAGCAGTTCTTAACAGCTTGCCTATATAATATTTGAGCCTCTTTAAGATACCAAAAACAGTCAGCCACAAAGGTAGAAATTGGTACCAAAAACCGTCCCTCCGCCTTTGCTGAAGAATATATCATTTGTCATTCATTTAAGAGCAAGTGGTACCAATTACCAAAGCAGAGAGAATTGATTTCTGTGGAATTTGGTCTGGTGATTTTGGTATAAACAAAAGGAATGAGCTTATTAGATCAATTATTATTTAGCTAGAAGCTAACGGGTACGGGATTGCAGACATCTAGCTTTCTAAATTGCATGTGCTCTTCCATTTTCCATTGTTCTTTTATATGTAACATCTATAAAAAAAACCAAACCAGAGGGTCTATACATATGTGTGTGTGTGGTGGACGTTATTACAAAAACCACAATGAGACATCATTGTCTCACTCTCTTGCAATAAGTCAAGTGTCTCCAGTTTCTAATTGCTTCCAACGTACTAGTTTGGAATTCTTTCCTTTTTGTTTCTATAGATGATCTTCTCGCCTTTGCAAATTAACCCTTATTATGTGGTTTGTTTCTGCTTGTATGTAAACTTACACAGGAAGGATCAAGATAGATCAACATTAGGATCAGAAAAGATAAACAATACTTTTTGGTTATGGGTATGTTAAACTATAAAGTTCACCTTCATAAAAACAGTCTCATGGATGATGAAGATGATGATTTTGATCCTCATGGAACATCATAAAGTAGTAAGTAAATGGTCTTCCTTCTCCAGATTTATATTTTAATGGTCTATAATAATCTATTGTATCGATTGAAAATTATTCAGAATAGTTAGTACTTGAAGACCCCGAATTTCCCCTGGCTTTGAGCCGGGTAGAGGTTTTTCTGGGCCGATGTTGAACCCTGATGAGGATTTTGTCAAGGAAGAAGTAAGGCAAACTCTTTTGCTAGCAGAGGATCTTGGTTGCCACATCCGTGACGAAGGACGTGCCCTAAGCAACATTGAAGGCATCATACATGATCATAAAGAGAGTGCTCGTCAGAGATTTCCAGATGCTAGGGGATGAGTAGGCGGTGACTTTGACAGCTGTTCACTGACCACTTCTAGAGTTAGTTCCAGAAGGGATTTGGGGCCAAAGAAATGTCTTTTGGGCTTTAACAGATTTTCTTGCGTTAGTAAGGCTGCTAGTAGAGGCAAGAGTAAGATCTAAGAGTTAAGGAATTGATCTTATAGCATTTGTAAGGGTAAGACTAGAAAGGTATGGTTACTTTTGTACTTTGGCTTGCTGGTGTTTAGCTGTTGGCCCGCTTTTGTGGTTTATCAGCCTCATGCCCAATTATAAAAAAAACTTAGTACATGTCGCTTTCGGCATTTAAGGCATCAGATCAGATCTTCATAGTTCTTTGGGCTCAATTGATTGGCGATAGTTATAAATCGACACGTATGTCTATCTGCTTGTTTGGCTGCACAAAGGTAGCAATGCTTGCACAACATTATAAGTGGCTTAGGGATTAAATTTGATATTCTAATTCTTCTTTTTTTATAAGTGGTTGAAAGTGATACTGAGACTCTTAATTAACCTTTCTCGCGATACCGGTTGTGGGTAAGTTTTGAACCCAGGAACTTTGGTTCTATGATATCACTCCACTACCAACCAAGCCATGGGGGCTTGGCTTGCTACTATATTTCATGATTTCTCTGTCCCAAATTAATATCAATGAGAAAAATATGGATATTCGTTCATTATGTTTACTTGGATGACTCGCTGCACGTAGTCATTTCTCTAATTATGACAATACTAATACAATTTATCATCTGGATCTTTTTTACAATGGTAATCATTTCAAGTGTTCCAAATTATTCTTGAAAGGCTTGTTTATATGTTGAGGTGCTTATTATAGCTTATACTATATATGGCTCATGCATTTATATAAAAATACTACTTCATATTCATATGCTCTCTATATGTCATATGGTCATTGTGTTTACTCGGTGCTCTATTTCTTTTGTTGCTATGTTTTTCATGCCATTCTCCCCCTCTTGTTTATGCATGGACTCATGTCCATGTTTGGATCTGGATTCTCTTTTACATGTGAAGTTGATCTAATTTGACTCTTTTGTCCAAGCACTATACTAGCGATAGGAGCAGCGATCTGTAACTTTGGATTAAGTGTTTTCCTACTTATTCAATATCCTTTACTCTAAATCTAATACATACTTGTTCTTAAAAACCACATATATCATAGATCATAGCACGCTTTGAACGGAAAGGGTTCAAGCTTGTTGACATAAGAGTGATGGTTCTATCTAAGCAATTTGCATAGAAGCACTACCATAAACTTTTCTTGTTGTACTACTTAGGTCTGCATTATTATTTCTTTTGTGTGCTATGGTTGTTGGATCTATGTACAATATTTTTTAATCAGATTAGTTATATTTTCTCTTGTATTAAATCGGAGAATGGGTCAGGTATGTGTTGGAAAAGTGTTAAGAGAATGGTGAGAGAGTACTGAGTGGATGTAGGAAAAGTGCTAGGAAAGTTTGGGAGAGTGTTGTTTAAGTGTTGTAAAAGTGTTGTCTAAGTGTTGCAAGAGCATTGTGAGATTGTTGTCTAAACTTTACGTTAAACATTGTGAAAGCATTGCGAGAAAATATTACCAATGTCACATAGCGTTACAACAAATGTAGATGTTCAAGTGGCAACACTTAAGATATGTTAATAAAATATTTGAAGTTATGATCAAAGTGTTGGTACAGATTCCACTACTACAATTAAGATTAACTTTTAGTAATAATAAAAATCATTACATGTCATTGCAGAAGATGATGTAACGAAAGATCAAATTATTTATCGTAACGACTTTTATTCGTTATCGCTACTAAAAATATTATTTTGTAAACGTAGTCTCAAATTTATTCAAGTCTTTAGGACTATCTTTAGTAATGAAATACTCGTAACTAATAAAATATATGATAAAATTTTAAGTTGTTACAAAAACCTTCAAAGCGATCCAACGCAACGCGTTGCCAGCAAAATGTAAAGGAAAACAATGTTGCCATAAGGAGTGAAACACATCTGGGGCTCTCCTCGGGATGTTGCATCAGTCTCGCAAACAAAAGATTGATGCAAAATCTTAGATTGGTGCTTTGAAGGTTCATGAAATCCCTAGAGAAAAACTGAGATTCAATGTTCAAGTCAAACCTACGCTTGACGTTCAGCCTAAATGTATAGCTCATGCTATCACGGGTCGTTTGGTTATTGGAATATTAATTCCTAAAATAAGATTACTGGAATGGAATTCCAAGAATAGAAAATGACCTTATTTGGTTGTTATGATGTAAATACTTGGAATTTGATGTTTCTTTGTTTGGTTGGCAGAATAATGATAGGAATAGACTTGGAATAAAGTATACAGTTACAAATCTATCATTGATAAGTAACATATTATTTAAATATATATGTTGTAAAATATTTAATAAAGTTCACATTTCATAATTATAAGACCCAAAAAATAAGTTTTTTTTAAATTATACTATTTAAATGTTATGGATAATGTAAAATTGATACTATGAATATAAACTTATAATTATTAAGTATACAAAACACAAAAGAAACATTATATTAGCATGTAATATGAATGTGATTAATATAATTTGAGCATCATGCTACTTATTCATATGCGGATAAATAGTCTTTTAAACTCTTACTAGTTATTCAAATTTAATAAAACATAACATAAGGAAAAGAACAAACTAAAAAGTTTAAAATTTAAAATTTTAATTATATTGAAATTATTATAATACAAAATATTCGTAGTATATTTCAGAATGATTAATTATAAGTATTACACTTATTATGTAATGATTAATTATAAAATATTTCTACAAACTGTGTTTGATCACAACTTCATACGCGATCGAGTAGGGTCGGTGTTGGTCAAGCTGAGTAGCGTGAGAGGGCACTGTGCCAGTGATTAAGCGTCGGAGCCAGGTGGGCTGACGTGAGCGCACGTGGGTTGGTGTGCAAAGGCACCGGTTGCCCAATTCTTGCACAAGACCAGGTTAGGTCAGCAAAGTCCGCACAAGTTGGTGCGAGACATGGTAGTTAATGCAAACTAAATTAAACAGGGAACAAGTAAAGATGACCTACTCCCATGAGGACTTTGCCGAGGTCGGCAAATACTTTAACGGGGGGAGGGTTTATCACGCACATTTTTGGGCAAGCAGCTTGACAACTATGGCATGCCTTGCTGTTGACCTTGTCTGGTTGTGTGTGATGGAAATCTAAATTGGTATGCCTTGTACAAGTGCCATGAACATGGCCCAGCCTTTGGGGTTGGCCTGAGGGTCGGGCCAAGGGGCGTGATGCTGAGGACACATGACCCTTATTGTGTGCAGCCGATGCCGCACGAGCCTTGCTGTGTGCCTTGTGGGCGCAATGGTGTGGTGTCACAGGCGCCCAGACCTTGTCTGGGGCACCCTGTCCCTTATGTTGCAGGGTGATTGTGCCTGGACACTATCGCAGGCACCCAGTGCCTATTTGGACATTGTCCGTAGGCACCCCACTGCAGCCGATGTAAAGTTGGCTCAAAACGTGTGGGATCTTGACAACTTTACTGAGCACCTAAGAAGGCCAAATGTTACCCTTGGTTAATAAGGGGTGTTGGCAAAGTTTCATGGCAATTGGAGCTTGCATATGATTTTAGTGAATTTTTGAAGTGTCCCATGACTATGTCGGGTTTTGGCTGCAAAGAGGCATGTCTGCGTCCAGTATGGCCTGAAAGGTACATTAACCTCTTTAGGGGGCTGGTGTCACAGTTCTTAATCCTAGGGGTGATGGCCTGAGCCCTGAACCCAACTGACCACAAGGAACTCATGTTGTGGAGGTCGCCAAGTGTTACTCAATGCAAGGGATGACTTGGAAGCGGGGCTTGCCGGGTTAGCATGTGGGTGTCTTGGAGCTACGCATATCAAGATGCGGGCTGCGTTACTGAGAGCTGGCCGTGACGCGCGGGAGACAAGTGATGGGTCCGGGACCCTGGCACTTGGTCAAAACGCTGAGGTAACCTGACGGGGTTATGCAAGTAATGAGTCTAGGACTCAGTTACTTGGCAGTGAGCTAGGCTCACCTTGAATGCAAGTGGGTGTGACCGGGTCTTTGTGACTGGGGTTTGACTAGTGACGGTTGGTCCCTGGGGGATCATGCAAGTCACATGCAAAGCCAAGTTAACACCGGGTGTCATGAGCAAAGAACAAGGAAAGGAGATGCACGAGCTAGAGTTGCCATCAAACCCAAAGTGTTTCTGTGGCTTAGTCTTGACTGGGTTAAGACAAGCTTACAGCGGGGCCAAGTTAGCTTTGACAAGCACGGCATCCTAAGACACGGACGCTGCAGTACTGGGCACGGGCGTTGGCTGTGACTAGGTGCGCGGGGCAACGTCGAGTGACTAGGGGCCACGACACGGGGACAAGGCTAAGGACATGTCTAGAGGCGCTGGGTGATGCCAGGCCAAGACATGGGCCACGAGCTTGTCCACGCGCTTGTTGTGTCGAGATGTGCGGGCGACGCCAAGGTGCTAGCGCTGGGCGCTAAGGGCATGCTTGGGCAGGAGCGCCGCGACGTCGAGACAAGGCATGAGCACGCGTTGCCAAGACACGGGCGCTGGGCGCCAAGGTGTGCTGGGGCGCGCGGGGACTCGCTGCAGGCGCTGGGCGCTAGAGCAGCAACGAGGCAACGGGACACGGGCGCGCGCTGGGCGCTAGGCGCCGTGTCACCCGAGAAGCCCTAGTTTCTAGGGTTTGCCTGGGAGTCCTGGAAACTGAAATTCGGTTGCTATTTTTGTGCTCCATTCGGTTGAGATCTTCTCCCCGAATATCTCCACCGCTTCAAGAATGTTCTTGGCTAAATATATTGGCGGTTGCAAGTATGGTTAAGGGCTTCAGTAAAAATTGGATTTTTACTGGGGTTGTTATCGCATGTGAATATTTACTGTGGTAAACTTTGGAGTTGCCTTAAGACTTTTACCTAAGTGGTTATAAGTCTAATTCGAACATTGTGGGAATAATTCTAGCTGCTGGTTATCTTGTTATGTGGTTGCGATTTTTGTGCAAAGGTGCTTAAAGTCCTTTCCATAATTTTAGGAAGTTGTTGGAGTGAATCTAGACACCCCTCACTTCTAAATAAAATCGGTCCCTTAAAGATAAAAGCTGGTTAGTTTTATTATGTGGGAAAGATAAATAAAAAGATGGTTGAGATATTCTCTCCCTCCTTGCGCAAGTAGTTAAGGGTGATTCCTAACTAACTTGATTTATTTATTTATCTATCCATGCGGTTAAGATATTGTTGGTGAGATAATTGTGGGCTGACTTGTTGTATTTAAATACATAAGGAGGCGGCACAATTATAGGAGAATGGTTATGGAATCGGTTGTGATCTTCCTTGGAGGGGAGGCGCCACCAATATAGCTAACAAAAAGATAAAGCTATTTATCTTAAAGATAAATGAGCCTTTTATCTAGTAAGTTTGTTAGGATTTTAAGTTCTCTTCCTCCCTTATAAATACAAGGCGAGAAGGCTCTTAGAATCACAACACAAACCGAGTTTGTAAGCTAGAGAGAATCCATCGGTATCCATTGTTGAGAATCCTTCTTAACACCATTGTTATACTCCTTATACTCACCAACATTAAGAGAGGATTTGAGAAGAAAGGTTGGACCTTTGCTTCTAAATCAAAACCGCAAGAGAGAGAGGAAGGAGCTTGGAGTTCTAATCCTTAATCCCACAAAAGAGTTCGTGTTGTTCAAGGCTAAAAGACTCAACCTTTGCTAGAGTCCGGAGAGCAACGAAGTAGAGTTCCCTTCTTCCCTCTTGTTCTCGGATTGGCGAGTGGTTGGAGTGCCAAAGGAACCATTGCTGAATTCACCGTGTTGTCCAGCTCCAAACCTACCAACGGGATTCTGGTGGTTTAAGAGGTACACGGGTTCGAAGGTTAGCGGGTCAAACTGTGGGCGGTTTTGCTTCGAGTTCCTCTTCTTGTCCAAAGGCGCAAAGGGTCAAGTTGTGAGCAACGAGGCGCACAAAGGTGTTGGCTTGGCTAGAACTGGATCAAGGGGAGTTGAGGCTGATCAACTTGGGCGTAAGTTGAGCCGGTCATAGCGACTATTTTGTCGTGTGACAGCTGGTTAGTTTCTACCTGACCTGTCCCCAGGCAGCCTTACACGGTTGGGTCCCGATTGAGCACCAAAGTGCCCGAGAGCCTCAATGGCTATATTTTACCCACGAATGGGGATGTCGGGACACTTGGACTCCTTGGCGGTGCTGGGCCCATGGGGCCCACACCGGCGGCCAGGTGGACTAGTCGTGAGTCACCCCGGGCTGCCTGGAGAGCACCCAGCTAGACACGTGAGTGCCTAGAACATGTCTATTGATAAGTCAGGAATTTACCTATTTCTAAAGGGTCTTTTGATGCCTAATCTGTTACCATTGACTGCTAAATTCCTGTCTTATGAGCACTTTTATGTTTCTTGTTTGCAATTGTCTTCTTTTATGGTTTTTGTGTGCTTTTTCAGATTTTTAATCTCAAAGGAAACACATTCCTATCACTAGTGGAACACATGGAAAATCAACAAACTGATTTGAGTCAAAGACAACAAACTCTCGAATTAAATTCAAGCATGGTCCGGGACTTGATTCTGGAGCTAAGTCCCGGACCACATTGTGACTCAAAACCTCGACCTGAATACAGACATGGTCCGGGACTTGTTGCATAACTTAAGTCCCGGACCACAATGAAGCATCACTCTCGACTGAATTTCAAGCATGTCCGGGACTTTATACACAACTTAAGTCCCGGACCACACAAGGAAAGGACTCTCGACCTTTTTTAACATCATGGTCCGGGACTTTATACAAACCCTAAGTCCCGGACCACAAATCAAAGCAAACCTTCGACCTGTTTCAATGTACGGTCCGGGACTTCATACATAACTCAAGTCCCGGACCATATGGCTAGAAGCGGATATCTGTAAGCTCGCGAAAGGAAGAAAGAGAATAAAATTCTCTTTCGAACAGACCACCGCCCATGCACTAATCATCCTTTCCAGTATTCTTCCGCACTGTTATTTTGTCCCTTCCGTGCTGCTTTCAATTATCCACAATCCCACTAAATCAAATTATTTCCCTAAAACCAGCAACACCACCCACCATTCCACTCACTAATTCCAGCCTCATCTCCACCACCATAAACTGTTGTTACGTATCAATACAGAGGCTCTATAAATAGAGCTCTCTCCTTCTCATTCAAACACACAATCGGGCTGGAGAGTAATACTCCACAACTCCATTCCCAGTTCATCTCTCACGTTCCATTCACCACCATTTCCATACACATTCACAAAATCTGGAGAATACAAGCAGCTCGGGTCTACACTATTTCCTGAAGAAGGAGCAGGAGAAAGCACTGATCACACACCAAGACTCTACTGCAGAGTCTTAAATCAGAGTTTCCTCTTTTCTTCCTCTTTAATGTTTTTCACATATTTTTGCAGTATTTTCATTTCCATGGCTGAGTAGTTTCTATAAATTTCGGTTTACTATGTAATCCAAATTCTGAGGTTCCATTATCTTTGTGATTTACCATTTTAACAGATTAAAGTGTTGTCCCTTATTTATTATTATAAATCTTGTGATTTGGCCAATTACTGGATTTTACCTGTTTATCTGCTTATAAGTGAGAACTGCGGTAGATAATAGACAACAGGAACAGCACCGGTTAATTTAGAGATGGTAATTCCTCTAGGATATTAACTGATCATTAAACTGGATTATTCTTAAAGCTGTTAGCAATTAATAAATTTGTAACGAGAGTTAAAATTTATTAGCTGTTAATTAGATTCCACCGAGCGGGAGACCGAACGTGGAATAATTCTGATCTAGGATTTTAATCTAGATATCGGTAAACACACTGAGAAAGGAACCGAAGAAATTGGAGGATTAGTAAACCGGAATTTTCCTTCTCATTAATTCAAAAACATCATTGTTTTGCTCACTGTTGCTCTTGCATTTATTACCCTTGTTCTTATTTACAGTTTGCTTCAGTACTTAGTAATTCAAACAAACAAAACCCCCTGTTACTTGAGTTATTTTACTTTGTTTTGATCTTAAATATTAATCAAACTAAAACGCTGCCTCCCCTGGATTCGATAACCTGGAGGGACACTTCTAGGAAAACTTGCTATAATCGACCGGTATTCTTGCCGTTAGGTTTTTACCCAACAAGTTAATGGCGCCGTTGCCGGGGAGGCACGGTTGCTTAGTTTGATTTTTATTTTTATCTTTTAATTTTTTTTTTTTTGTTTTGTTTTTCTATTTTTTTGTTCTTTTACAATGCATTACTGTCAGTCATCTGATCTTGGTTTATGGTCAAAACTCGTTCTGAAGGAGACCCTGAATTCGAAATCGAACCAGAGATAGAAAGAGTAACAAGAAGGATTCGGAAGAGGTTAGTGCTGGATCCTCCAATTGAGCAGGAGGTGTTCCTAAAAGATTCACCAACAGAAGGAATTATTGAAGAAGAAATTCTAAACAACCCCTCAGGAACCAATATGGAGAATCCAGAGAGACACATGAGGGATTACACCCGCCCAAGCGTTGAAGGGCTTACCTCACCAATAGTAATTCCTGCGTTACCAGCAGGAGTGCAGTGGCAGTTCAAAACGCACTATGTTACTATGGTCATGAATGCACCTCAATTCAGCGGAACAATCACTGAAGATCCCAATGTCCATCTCACCACCTTCCTGAGATTGGTAGGAGCTTGTTCTACATCAGCTTCACAAGAGGTTGCTAGATTGACTCTCTTCCCATTCTCCCTGAGGGACAGAGCTGCAGAATGGCTAAACTCATTGACACCAAACAGTATTACTACCTGGACGGAGTTAGCAAATGCATTCTTGGCAAAATATTTCCCTCCTTCTCGGATGCTGATCATGAGAGGAGAGATTACCAACTTTAAGCAGTTCACAGGAGAGACATTATCCGAGGCATGGGAGCGTTTCAAAGGGATTGTGCGCAGAGTACCACACCATGGCTTGGGAGAGGAGGTAATTTTACAGTCCTTTTATAAAGATTTGGATCATTCAAGTCGTTTGTTGGTAGACACTTGTGCAGGAGGAAGCCTCATGGAGCTACCAATAGCTAGAATCAAGGAACTATTGGATACCATTGCCAATGCATCCAATCAGTGGGGAGGTGCGAGAACAGGAGAAGCTGCACCGAAGAAAACCGCTGGAGTCTATGAAGTAGATTCAAATACTTTTCTGGCTGCCAAAATGGAAGCGATGTCAAAGCAGTTTGAGAAGATGTGTGCAATGATGAACCCTCAGTCAAGCGCCGCTGTTGTGACCGATTCCTTCCCACAGTGTGAGTATTGTGGTAGAAGTTCCAACATGTGCCAGTGTACTTCTCAGCAAAATGAAGAGGTAAACTATCTGGGAAACAGGCAAGGGACCTTCTACAACAACCCAAACAATCAAGGATATCAGCAACAGAACCGTTATCAAGCTGGTGGTAGCAACAACTTCAATCAGAGACCGCCACAGCAGTATAATCAAACATACCAGAAACCAATCCAGAACCAGCAGACACTGAGTTCCGGTGCCGGATCATCCTCGAACATGGAGGAAGTACTGGCCAGAATGAATGATTTCATCTCGATTAGCACGAAGAAGTTTAATGAGCTGGAAACCTTCAATCAGGAGCAGAGAACCTTCAATAATGACCAGAGGACATTCAATAGAAATATCGAGACTCAGTTGTCTCAGATATCGCAACAATTGGCTCAGCGTCCTTTGGGTTCCTTGCCCAGTCAGTCAGAGCAGAATCCAAGAGAGTATGCCAAAGCTGTATTTACTGTGGAAGAAGATACTCCCTTGTCGCTGCAGTTTTACCCGTTCAACAAGAGGCTAAGGACTCCATTAAAGTTTCTGAAAAACCTAAGGAGAGGGAGTCTCCTGAAACTCAACCTTCTTACTCTTCTGTTTCAAATCATAAAATTGAAGAATCTATTCCTTTTCCTGACAGGTTAAAGAAAAGGGACCTTGATGAACAACTTGGAAAATTTCTTAAAATTTTTAAGAAATTAACTAAAGATATCCCTTTTTCTGATATGCTTAAGTTAATGCCAAATTATGCTACACTAGTGGATGATATTTTGGCTAACAAATGTCCTTTGCAGGATAAGGAAACCGCGAAGAAGGTAACTACTAGAAGTGGCAAAAATAAAGCTACTGAGCCTGAGGTGAGCATAGAGCAACCGGTGCTGGAGAATGAGCAGAATTATGAAGTTACCAAATCTCCGTCACCTACATCACCTACAGTTGAAGTTGCTCCCCCAATTCCATTTCCAAACAGAACCAAGCATTCCAAAGGATAGTGAATTCGATAAGTTTCTTACTTTACTTCGTCAACTCTGTTGATATCCCTTTGTTGATTTAGTTGCGAAGGTACCTAACTATGCCAAGTATTTAAGGAAGCTTTTATCCAACAAAGCAAAGTTAGTCGAACAGGAACTATTCAGCTCACAGAACTTGTTCAGCGATCATACAGAAGCGCTTACCAGAGAAATGCAAGGATCCTGGAAGCTTCACAATTCCATGCAAAATAGGAGACATTGACTTCGACCACTGTCTTGCTGATTTAGGAGCGTCGATTAGTCTCATGCCATACAGTTTATTTGAGAAGCTTGGAATTGGAGACTTACAGCCTACACGAATGACGCTTCAGTTAGCAGATCGCTCCATGGTTTACCCTTGTGGAATAGCAAAGGATGTGATGGTCAAGGTGGAGCATCTGTACTTCCCCTGCGACTTTGTCGTACTCGACATGGCCAGATCCAACGGTCCCTATTATCCTTGGAAGACCCTTCCTAGCAACAGCCGACGCTCGAATAGAAGTTGCTCATGGTACGATCACTTTGAATGCAGAAAGTGAGCAGCTACTGTTTTATGCTGGCAGGTCTTCTAAAAATGTTTTGGAAGCTTCTCGGAGTTCATGTCACCAGGTTGCAAAGCCTAAATCTTCTGGAAATTCTTGAGAGAACAAAAACATGGTCTAGCCAAAGACCGAAAAGACGGGCAGCTCATTGGGAGGCAACCCAATCTCTTTCTTCTTTATCTCTTGATTTTCATTTTAATTCATGTTTTACTTCTTCTAATTCCTTTGTTAGCTGTTTTCCTTGTTGTTTGTTACAGTAGGATGAAGGAGGAGAAACAGAGTCACATAGGAATCTTCGGTGAAATAAACAGGTGGTCCGGGACATGATACAGACTTAAGTCCCGGACCAGAGGATGGCAACTCTCGAACGAAAGGGGGTGGTCCGGGACTTGATCCAAATCTTAAGTCCCGGACCCACGAGTGAGAACATTTCCGAGAATTGGAGATAATGGTCCGGGACTTTATACAAATCTTAAGTCCCGGACCCAAAACAAGAGGCACTCTCGACCTATTTTAGCATAGCGGTCCGGGACCTCATGCATATCCTAGGTCCCGGACCAACGAAGCTTACGAAAAAAAAAAATAAATGAAACACGGTCGTCTTCATTCTCGCGCCTCTCTTCAATCTCACTCAAATCCCTAACTCCCTCTCTCGCTCTCGCCTCCGCCTCTTACCTTCCCTCGCCCTCTCTGTCGCCCACCGTCGAAATCACCAGCCCAACTCACCACCGCCCACACTCTTCCCTCTCTGCCCCGACCTCGCAACACCACCTCACCCTCCACCTTGTCACCGCGACCACAACCACCTCCCTTCTCCCTCTGTTCTTCGCACCACACTCCACCCGTAGGCCACTACACCACCACCTCTCCATTCCTTTGTCGCCACTCACCAACCCAAAACGCCACCACATCTCGCACCCTCCCATCCTCGCTCCGACAAACACCAGCCCCGTCGCGTGCTCCAGCGCCGTCGCACTCAACCAAACACCCCTTTACCATTTGTTTATTCCAAAATTCAAATGGCACCTAAAAGAGCTCGACGTAACAATGCAGGTGCTTCTTCCTCCGCCGCTGCTCCACCGTCACCCGATGCCGCTCCACTCCGGGTCCGGGAGACAGTTGATTCCGACTTCATCAATGAAGCGGCGAGGAATTGGTACCATGCTCGTGAGAGAAAAATACTACCTGAAAGGTCAGTGTGTCCGACCTTAATTGCTGAATTTGATTTAGAAGCACTGTTTAATGCACGTGGATGGGTACCTCTGCTGACTCGAGGAGGGAAATTCTACCCGAGACTGGTAAAGTTGTTTTATGCTAATGCAACGGTGAGTGATGATGGGGATACTATTACTTCTGTGGTCAAAGGCAAAAATATTTCTGTGGACGCTCTTAGCATTAGGCGCTCTATGAACTTGCCCATAGCTGTTCGGATGCCGACTGCGGAGAATAGGGCTAATATGCAATTATTGACTCGACAAGCTAAGGCACACTATATTAACTTGATTGTCCTTGATCCCGAAGTCCAAAATCGGCAGCGTCGGAATAACCGGGACAAGCAGGTTGTCACAGGGGATAAGCTACCCACCCCTAGAGAGCGTCTGCTTTTAGGGATACTGATGTCTAATGTTCGCCCCCGGGAGTGTGCCGATTTGAATGAATATGACTGCTGGCTTATGCGTTACCCTGGACGACGCCTATGCCGCTGCAGGGGTTCCTCCTAGTATGCATCGCATCATCTTTACTTCTATGCGCCGGGTGGTTCAGACCGATCATTCCGCCTCTCTCCCATTTCCACACCTCATATACTCGTTACTGGCTGCCAAAGGGGTAGATGTGTCTGATGAGGAGCCTCAGTACCCTCGATCTACTCTCGATATGACCATGATGAGATTCTTCCAGTGGGAGAAGAACGACGGGCAGTGGGTGAAGCGCCGACGCGCTGCCCGCGCCCCCCGAGTTGCTGAGGCTGCTGATGAGGCTGAGGTTTTATGAGGTTGAGGCCGCTGCTGATGCTGCTGGTGGTGAGATCCCGGACTTTCCCGATGCTGCTGATCCGCCCCGGGTTATGAGCAGTTGCTACACGAGTTCAGAGACTGGAGGGGGACCGCTACAGCATACTTTGACGGCTTTGCGAGTCGTCTGGATGGTATGGTGAGAGGCTCACACTTTAGAGACCCGTCATACTGAGTACGAGGCTCGACAGGCTGCTCAGTTTTCTGAGTATCAGGCTCAGCAGGCTGCTCAATTTGCTGAGTACCAGGCTCAGCAGGAGGCCCGATTCCAGGCTTATGATGAGCGCTTCTCCCAGTTAGAGTCTTGGCGCATGCCCCGGCGGTAGTCTATGATTTGGTTTATGCCCCCTGCTACATCAGTTCATCTATCTTTTATTGCACTTTTTGATTTTCAGCTGACGTTGACGTTTGTGATGTTTTAATGTCTTTTAGCTTGCTAGGTTGCAACTTCTGGTGACCTTCGTTTTCTTTTGGATTGTTGTTGTTATTTTGGTACTCCTGCCACTTACACTTCGTGGTTATGTTCACTGCTTCCCTTGCAAATATCTTGTCTGCTGCTTTGTGATATTCAACAGGACTGCCAACATTTTGTGTGCAATATCGAAAGAAAACAAAGGAGACTCTGCCAAAATTTCCACAACCCCCCTTTATCATAAGTGTGGGGACATCATCTTCATCGATTATTCAGGGGAGTCCTATTCTTTCTTTTGCACTATAATCACATTCTAGTAGCAATGAGGACATTGCTATTCTCAAAGTGTGGGGAAGTAGTAAAGGGGGTTGCACATCTAATTATTTGTTTTCTGTGGCTCCTGACTATACTTATTTTCCCTTCACTAACCTTTGATGACCCTCCACAAAAATTTTTAATTCGACATACTTGGTTTTCAGCTGTGGTCAGATGCATCAGTCAGGAATAACATACAAGTAGCAAACATTTTTGAGATTTAATCTGAAATTTCGGTCATAAGAACTTTGGTTATACTGCTTGGATTGTCGGTTTTGGTTAAAATTTACATCTATTTCCTTTAATAAAAGGTGAGACCATTGTGTGACTATTTTGTTTGAACTAACTTGGGGCTTTTGGAAAGTTTTGGAAGGAAAGGACAAAGGCAAGGTACTCCTCTAATCTACTCTGAACCGGAACAGACCTCTCCCATTCGGTAATTAAGCCCATGGAGTGCCTCATCACTTATCTACCTAAGATCATCTGATCTGGGATAGAAGGCCCAACACCGCTACAAGGATGGGGAGAAAAAGTCTGAGGGGATGAAATGAATAATGCTTACTCAGAAAAATTGGAAGGAAAGTTCTTTCATGCTAAACAGTTTATTGCAAATTCTTCCTTGATTATGAGTATGTGGTAATGAAAGGTAATGTGGAATATGACATTACTTCTTGCCCCTTGTCGTCCAATGAATTGTGGAAAGCAAATGGAAAGTAGAGCCCTGAGTAAAGTTTGGATTAAATAGTTATGATGATAGTCTCATGCATTTGTCAAACACTCTATCTTCACTGTTTAAGAAAACTTGCAGTACTAATCGCTGTCTCTTATGACTGTTTTTCAGCATTAGATTTCCTTGAACATTTTCCTGACCTGATAATCCATCCCGCTTTTGGAAATTTTGGTACTTTTTGATTGCAGTAATTGCTTGAGGACAAGCAAAGGTTAAGTGTGGGGATGTTGATAAGTCAGGAATTTACCTATTTCTAAAGGGTCTTTTGATGCCTAATCTGTTACCATTGACTGCTAAATTCCTGTCTTATGAGCACTTTTATGTTTCTTGTTTGCAATTGTCTTCTTTTATGGTTTTTGTGTGCTTTTTCAGATTTTTAATCTCAAAGGAAACACATTCCTATCACTAGTGGAACACATGGAAAATCAACAAACTGATTTGAGTCAAAGACAACAAACTCTCGAATTAAATTCAAGCATGGTCCGGGACTTGATTCTGGAGCTAAGTCCCGGACCACATTGTGACTCAAAACCTCGACCTGAATACAGACATGGTCCGGGACTTGTTGCATAACTTAAGTCCCGGACCACAATGAAGCATCACTCTCGACTGAATTTCAAGCATGGTCCGGGACTTTATACACAACTGAAGTCCCGGACCACACAAGGAAAGGACTCTCGACTGTTTTAACATCATGGTCCGGGACTTTATACAAACCCTAAGTCCCGGACCACAAATCAGAGCAAACCTTCGACCTGTTTCAATGGTACGGTCCGGGACTTCATACAGAACTCAAGTCCCGGACCATATGGCTAGAAGCGGATATCTGTAAGCTCGCGAAAGGAAGAAAAGAGAATAAAATTCTCTTTCGAACAGACCACCGCCCATGCACTAATCATCCTTTCCAGTATTCTTCCGCACTGTTATTTTGTCCCTTCCGTGCTGCTTTCAATTATCCACAATCCCACTAAATCAAATTATTTCCTAAAACCAGCAACACCACCACCATTCTAACTCCTAATTCCAGCCTCATCTCCACCACCATAACTGTTGTTACGTATCATACAGAGGCTCTATAAATGATCTCTCTCCTTCTCATTCAAACACAATCGGCTGGAGAGTAATACTCACAACTCCATTCCCAGTTCATCTCTCAACGTTCCATTCAACCACCATTTCATACACATTCCAAAATCTGGAGAATACAAGCAGCTCGCTGTCTACACTATTTCCTGAAGAAGAGCAGAGAAAGCACTGATCACACCACAAGACTCTACTGCAGAGTCTTATCAGAGTTTCCTCTTTTCTTCCTCTTTAATGTTTTTCACATATTTTTGCAGTATTTTCATTTCCATGCTGAGTATTTCTATAAATTTCGGTTTACTATGTAATCCAAATTCTGAGGTTCCATTATCTTGTGATTTCCCATTTTAACAGATTAAAGTTGTTGTCCCTTATTTATTATTATAAATCTTGTGATTTGGCCCAATTACTGATTTTACCTGTTTATCTGCTTATAAGTGAGAACTGCGGTAGATAATAGACAACGGACAACACCGGTTATTTAGAGATGGTAATTCCTCTAGATTTACTGATCATTAAACTGGATTATTCTTAAAGCTGTTAGCAATTAATAAAATTTGTAACAGAGTTAAAATTTATTACGCTGTTAATTAGATTCCTCCACCGAGCGGGAGACCGAACGTGGAATAATTCTGATCTAGGATTTTAATCTATATCGGTAAACACACTGAGAAAGGAACCGAGAAATTGAGGTAGTAAACCGGAATTTTTCCTTCTCATTAATTCAAAAACATCATTGTTTTTGCTCACTGTTGCTCTTGCATTTATTACCCTTGTTCTTATTTACCGTTTGCTTCAGTACTTATAATTCAAACAACAAAACCCCCTGTTACTTTATTTTAACTTTGTTTTGATCTTAAATATTAATCAAACTAAACGCTGCCTCCCCTGATTCGATAACCTGGAGGGACACTTCTAGGAAAACTTGCTATAATCGACCGGTATTCTTGCCGTTAGGTTTTTACCCAACATCTATTGACATGTCCCACTACCTATAGCTGGGTTAGTGGCCTCTAACTGCTTCGGGGCCTTGCCCCCTCTGCCGGTGTCCCTGATATTGAGATAGGCCAGCATGCGCTTGTTGTATGACTGGTTCCGCACTTGGACAAGTGCGGGAGTGCGAGGGGCGACGCACTAAGTCAGGACTTGTGTCCGGCATGGCCAAGATGGTCCGTGTGATGGTGAGTGCATGGCGTAGCCCACACTGAGCCTCCCTACTGAAGGTGCCTTGGCACAGGGGTTGCTTCACTAGGGAAGGCGTTCATTCAGTGGAGTGCCCCTCACATCCTTGCTGTTGGACAAAGGGGATGTGAGGACGTGGGAACTCACCGTGGGTTGGCTCAAGACCACCCTTAGTCATATTTGTGGCACAAGGGTTGGTTCGGTTAGGCTGATCGGGCCCTAGCCCAACGCCGGTCATGAGTGTTGCTTGTTTGGTTGCCTAGATATTGTCCCTTGTCGATTGATGTGTGTGCTTGCGTGTTATTGTGTGCTATGCATACCGCTAGACTAGCACACATATAACACGCAAGCACACGCATCATTCGACAAGGTTCAACATCTAGGCAACCAAACAAGCAACGCTCATGACCGGCGTCGGGCCATGGCCCGACCAGCCTAACCGACTAGTCCACCTAGCCGCCGGTGTAGGCCCCATGGGCCCAACACCGCCAAGAAGTCCAAGTGTCCCGACATCCCCATTCGTGGGTAAAATATAGCCATTGAGGCTCTCGGGCACTTTGGTGCTCAATCGGGACCCAGCCGTGTAAGGCTGCCTGGGGACAGGTCAGACAGAAACTAACGAGCTGTCACAGTTCTTAATCCTAGGGGCGATGGCCTGAGCCCTAAACCAACCGGACCAAAAGGGACTCATGTTGTGGAGGTCGCCAAGTGTTACTTAATGCAAGGGAGGACTTGGGAGCGGGGCTTGCTGAGTTAGCATGTGGGTGTCTTGAAGCTACGTACATCAAGATGCGGGCTGCGTCACTGAGAGATGGCCGTGACGCGCGGGAGACAAGTGATGGGTTCAAGGCCCTGGCACTTGGTCAAAACGCTGAGGTAACCTGACGAGGTTATGCAAGTAATGAGTTTGAGGCTCAGGTACATGGCAGTGAGCTAGGCTCACCTTGAATGCAAGTGGGTGTGACCGGTCTTTGTGACTGGGGTTTGACTAGTGACGGTTGGTCCATGAGGGATCATGCAAGTCACATGCAAAGCCAAGTTGACACTAGGTGTCATGAGCAAGGAACAAAGGAAAGGAGATGCACAAGCTAAAGTTGTCATCTAACCCAAAGTGTTTTTGTGGCTTAGTCTTAACTGGGTTAAGACAAGCATACAACGGGGCCAAGTTAACTTTGACAAGCACGACATCCTAAGACACGGACGCTGCAGTGCTGGGCACGGGCGTTGGCTATGACTAGGTGCGCGGGGCAACGTCGAGTGACAAGGGGCCAGACACGCTGACAAGGCTAAGGACATGTCCTAGGGGTGCTGGGTGATGCCAGGCCGAGTCTAGACATGGGCCAAGAACTTGTTTACGGGTGTGTCAAGATGCGCTGGCGATGCCAAGGTGCGAGCGCTAGGCGCTAAGGGCACGCTTGGGCAGGAGCGCCGCGACGTCGAGACAAGGCATGAGCACGTGTTGCCAAGACACGGGCGCTGGGCGCTAAGGTGTGCTTGGGCGCGCGAGGACTCACTGCATGCGCTGGGCGCTAAGGCAGCAATGAGGCACACGGGGCACGGGCGCGCGCTGGGAGCTAGGCGTCGTGTCACCTGAGATGCCCTAATTTCTAGGGTTTGCCCGAAAGTCCTGGAAATACAATTCGGTTGCTATTTTTGTGCTATATTCGGTTGAGATCTCCTCCACAAATATCTCCACGGCTTTAGGAATATTCTTTGCTAAATATATTGGCGGTTGCAAGGATGGTTAAGGGCTTCAGTAAAAATTGGATTTTTACTGGGGTTGTTATCGCATGTGAATATTTACTGCGGTAAAACTTTGGAGTTGCCTTAAGACTTTTACCTATATGGTCTAATGCGAACAGTGTAGGAATAATTCTAGCTGCTGGTTATCTTGTTAAAGTGGTTGCGATTTTTGTGCAAAGAGTTTAGAGGCCTCTCCACAAATTTAGGAAGTTGTTGGAGTGAATCTAGACACTCCTAACTTCTAAATAAAATCGGCCCATTAAAGATAAAGCTGGTTAGATTTATTATGTGGGAAAGATAAATAAAAAGGATGATGGTTGAGATATTCTCTCATTTCCTTGCGCAAGTAGTTAAGGGTGATTCCTAACTAACTTGATTATTTATTTATCTTTGAAATATCTTGTTGTTGAGATAATTGTGGACTGACTTATTGTATTTAAATACAAAGGGAGGCGGCACAATTATAGGAAGGAGGTTATGGATTCGGTTGTGATACTCCTTGGAGGAGGGCACCACAAATCTAGCTAACAAATAGATAAAAGCTATTTATCTTAAAGATAAACAAGCCGCTTACCTAGTAAGGTTGTTAAGATTCTAAGTTCACTTCCTCCCTTATAAATATAAGGCGAGAAGGCTCTTAAAATCAATACAAACCGAGTTTGAAAGCTAGAGAGAATCCACATTACGCTCCACTATAATCCACATATACTCACGCAACACAAGAGAGGATTTAAGAAGAAAGGTTGGACCTTTGCTTCTAATTCATAACCTCAAGAGAGTAAGGAAGAGAGCTTGGAGTTCTATTTCTTAATCCAACAAAAGAGTTCGATTGTTCAAGGCTAAAGTCTCAACCTTTGCTAGAGTCCAGAGAGCAACGAAGTAGAGTTCCCTTCTTCCCTCTTTGTTCTCGGATTGGCAAGTGGTAGGAGTGCCAAAGGAAGTAACCATCGCTAAATTCACCGTGTTGTCCAGCTCCAAACCTACCAACGGGATTTGGTGGTTGAAGAGGTACACGGGCTAGAAGGTTAGCAAGTAAAGTTGTAGGCGGTTTTGCATTCAAGTTCCTCTTCTTGTCCAAGGCGCAAAGGGTATGGTTGCAAGCGATGATGTTCGCAAAAGGTGTTGGCTTGGCTAGAACCGATCAAGGGGAGTTGAGGCTGATCAACTTAGGCGTAAGTTGAGCCGGTCATAGCGACTATTTTGTCGTATGACACCAGCCTCCTAAAGAGGTTAATGTACCTTTCAGGCCATACTGGACGCAGACATGCTCCTTCGCAGCCAAAACCCCGCATAGTCATGGGACACTTCAAAAATTCACTAAAATCAGATGCAAGCTCCAATTGCCATGAAACTTTGCCAACACCCCTTATTAACCAAGGGTAACATTTGGCCTTCTTAGGTGCTCAGTAAAGTTGTCAAGATCCCACACATTTTGAGCCAACTTCACATCGGCTGCAGTAAGATGTTTGCGGACAGTGTCCAAATGGGCACTGGGTGCCTGCGGTAGTGTCCAGGCACCATCACCCTGCAGCATAAGGGACAGGGCGCCCCAGACAAGGTCTGGGCGCATGCGACACCACACCATTGCGCCCACAAGGCACACAGCAAAGCTCGCGTAGCATCGGCTGCGCACAATAAGGGTCGTGTGTCCTCGGCATCACGCCCCTTGGCCCGACCCTCAGGCCAACCCCAAAGGCTGGGCCATGTTCATGGCACTTGCACAAGGCATACCAATTTAGATTTCTATCACACACAACCAGACAAGGCCAGCAACAAGGCATGCCATAGTTGTCAAGCTGCTAGCCCAAAAATGTGCGTGACAAACCCTCCCCCCGTTAAAGTATTTACCGACCTCAGCAAAGTCCTCAGGGGAGTAGGGTCATCTTTACTTGGTTCCCTGTTTAATTCAGCTGGCATCAACTGTCGTGTCTCACACCAACTTCTGCGGACTGCACTGACCTAACCAGGTCTTGTGCAAGAATTGGGCAACCGATGCCATTGCACACCAACCCACGTGCGCTTGCATCAGCCCACCTGGCTCCAACGCTTAATCATTGGCATAGTGCCCTCTCACGCTACTCAGCGTGACCAACGCCGACCCTACTCGGTCGCGTATGGAAGTATGACAACCCATGCCATTTCACGCACACATGCGTGACCAGCGTCAACTCTTCTCGTTGTACGCTGCTAGCCCAACACCCTGTGTTGGTTTGCGCACCCATGCATGACCAGCATCAGCTTATCCTGTTGCATGTTGAAACAACAGCATCCATAGCCGCCTTACTCCTGGCCAGGAATATCAATGTGAACCCACTCAGTTCCCTATTGTAACTTGGCACCTCGTGCCATCTTGCGCACCCTAGTGCATCCAGCATCAACGTCCCGGCTGCATGCTGACAACTCGGCATCACATGCCAACTCACGCTCACCAGCGTGTTTGACGACAACCCACTCGGTTGCACGCCACCAATTCCAGCACCTGGGATGTCTTTGTGCACAGCACAACCAGCATTAGCTTACCCAACTATCCAATGGGAACCCGACATCCCGTGCCAAGCCACGCATAACCAGCGAGGCCAACACCAATCTACCTGATCAAGCGCTACAAAAATAGCATCTTGTGACACCGCCGTACTAGCACGGTCAGCAAAGCCTACCTGACATCGAGCTGGAAACCCGATGTCAGAAGTCACTCTCGTACTCATGTACCCAACACGGCCCAGCTTTTCCCCATTCTCAGCTTGGGTCCAAGTATTTTTCTAAACATAACACAAAATTGGGGAAAAGTGATTAAGATCCAAGAGAAAGTTCATCTAGAACACCATCGATCCATTGCAAATTTCCATTAACATTCGAAAGTCATTACAATATTTCGATTGTATTACATGAGCCAGTACACAAAAATGGGTACAATACTTCCAAAAGGAATACAAGAGTTCAATATTAACAAAACATTAACCACCACAACATACCAACTCTTGAATATTACACGATGATCACTCAAAAGTATAGAGTTTCTACTCTAGTAGAACAACAGTCCTCAACTCGGGGGTGCAGGACTGATTCCAGGAAGGTTAGGAGATCCACTTTTCAGTGGGGTGTTTGCTCCTTTGGACCAACAAGGGTGTTCACACCCGCATTTGCAACCCCGCATAAAGTGCGGACCACCGCATCTAAAACAACTAATACCTGACTTGGATTTCAGGAACTTCTCCTTTGCCTCAGGGTCTGCATGATCTTGGACATCATCCCGGACATGGAGAAGGGCAGGTTCAAAATACCTTTCTCGTCTTCCCCGATTCCAACCTTTGACTATCTTTACTAGGTTGTCTTTCTCAGCTGAAGTCCACTAGACCCTCAGCCACAATAATTACTTGTTCGAGGAACATCCCTCCTCCGAAGTTCTGAACAAGCCCATGGTTTCAGACCTTTAATGAAGTTGAACACACAATCCCCTCCATACACAATCCCCAGATCAGACATTATACCTATGAAGTTAAGCTTGGTATAGTCAGTATTAAAGTTAAATTTATGTTCTTTAGAAATGTATACTTAATAAGAAATCAAATAATTATTTTATCAATAATTGAACAATATATAATATTGATAACTATATTTATAGTCAATTATTTTATTATTTGTATGAATTATTTTTAAAATTTATTTTATTTATTCCATTTAAAATTAAAATAACCTTATTTTAAGTATTAGTATATTTTTGATTTTTTTTATTAAATACTAATATATAATACATAATATCTTTTTTTCTAATATATATAACATCTAATAAATTTGTTCATAATAAAATGGTTTATTTCTTAATTTTTTTAAATTTATAAAAAATAATTTTTTTATAAATTATAATATATATTATAAATTAATTTTAACTAAAATATTAATAATGGATAAGCAATAATGACTATAATTGAATAATTATATGTTCGTCGGAATAGCAATTTCCGTGAGTTACCAATATTAGAATAAACTAGATTCCAGAGTCCATTTATACTATATTTACGTATAGACCATAATTAACAGCACAAAATATCATTTCCTTATGCTCTCTCTCTCTCTGTACCTGATGGACGGATTCGGTGCTGTGTTTATCTGGTGGGATGACGAACATGTAAAAAAGTTATTGATCCTCAATTATATATTTTTTTGAACTGATGAATAAATTACTTCCACGCCTAAGTTATTATAAGTAGGAACATAAAAGTAGCTAGTATGATAGAGAGTTGATCCCCAGTACAAAGGCTTAACATCTTGGGGTCACTCCACTCTGGGGTGACCTGCAACATACCGATGCGCATTAAACCAGAGTTCCTAAATCTGCAAGACAAAAATGAAAATTGAAAAAGAGGCGCAAGTTGGAAATCTGAGGTCTCCGAGAATTCAGGAGAGTTTAAAGGGTAGGAAGTGACAGAGATTTTATACTCAGGTTAAACCTAATTACTCCCAACTTTCATACTAACAACCTTCTTCGGTTTAAATGCTTGCATGTATCACCATGAATTGGCAAGGGAATTTGTCCCACGGAAAAAGCAAGAGTGAAACATCGTTATTTGAGTACAGTAAAAGTTTTCACTTTGTTTCTTTTAAAAAAAGAGTTGAGATCCCGCAACACAAACTATTTAATAACTACTAGAAACTGGTAAGAGTGTCTTATAATTCAAAGCGAAAAACAAAAATAAGCGGCCGTCTACTGTTTACATATACATTATTGTCAGCCGGCGCCGGTACCGGTGGCGCCCAGATCGGGCTTGTTCTCCTCACCCTTGCCCTCACCAAACACAGGCCCACCTTTTCCAGCTGCATCTTCCACCTTATCTTGAATTTTGTCAATTTGGATGTATCCTTGATCCTCCCTCGACCTTATATCCGTCCTGGTACGGTTTTCACCTTGGTCAACCGACTCGTACGTTGTTGCCGTCCTTGAACCCGGCGGCTGTGCTCCTTGTGCTCCCGACATACTCGCTACTTAACTGGTTGAACCGACTCTTCCGTCAATCAAATTAGCTCTACTTTCTTTCTTTCTTTCCTTTTTAATTCTTGCTGGGATCCTAATTGATTCTGATCTGCGCTCTTATAAAACATGAGGTGGAGGAGAACAAACGCGATAGAAAATGAACCCATTGGCAACAAGCGGCAAGCGGCAGATGGCACTTGCACTTGGGTTGGGTCAACTGTTGACACGTGGTTGTGCTTTCTTTACAACGCGTACGAGTGTCAGATTTCCTAATGTTTTCGAGGTTCCAATATGAGATACGGAACGGCGATACTTATCCGTGAAGAAAAAACGAAAAGAACAATT
This sequence comes from Limonium bicolor, assembly GCA_023374045.1. Lineage (NCBI taxonomy): Eukaryota > Viridiplantae > Streptophyta > Magnoliopsida > Caryophyllales > Plumbaginaceae > Limonium > Limonium bicolor. Next base: position 400,083,565 of record CM041778.1, on the reverse strand, counting down.
GAGGATCGTAATTGAGTAGTGTGTTGGAGGTTTTTTTTTCTTTCTAAAATGAACAGATTTTTTTATCCATTACATTAATTTATCTACTACCATAGAGATACATTCTTCTTCTTAATATAACCATATCGCAAACACAAAACATGACCACTACTAATTTCAATATAATTGTTGTCGGATGTTGCTCGAGTATTTTAAGAACCCGTCGGCTATTGCTCTTTAAAAAAACAGAATATTACCCACCCAAAATACATTTTTATGTTTCCTTGCCACATTTGCTAGTACATGTGTCCTCACATTCCGTTCCCTTCTAACAACATGACAATTTTTAGGGTTAAATGGTCTAGCAACTTCGGTAGAACCTTCGCTCGTGGGAGGGAGCAACCATGTAGTCTATGAGAGCTAAACTTCTCCTGTCTCCTTTTCTCCTTGTTTAGTTTTCCTTGTCCTCGTGGTTTTACTTAGTAGTTCAACATCTAGTCTCTAGATGTTCTTTTGCTTAATAATAATTCTGTTTAGTTTCTTGTCTTCTTTCCGGTTAGAAGAGTTTTTTACTGTGTATAGGTTGTGTTTTAGTTTCTTTGTATTTTGTAGGTTTTGGGTGAGATTTGCAATCACAGTTTCCATCTTCAACGTTGTTGCCGGAGCCAAAGCGTCTAATCTTTGCTCCGTGGAGCAGATGCCTGTCAATGAAGTCTGCATAGCAGACGATGCCATAAAAGCCGGTTGTGCCGCTAACACCAACGGTGGTGCCGATGGCGGTAGTCATGGTGATGGTGTGTTCACACTGTCAGCATGGACAAGAAGGCAATCCAGCACACTCTATTTTAGAAATGACATATGTAACTTACTGATTAGGGAAGTTGACACATGTCATATATGGTGTCACTTTGCATGCATCCCTTCTTATATAATATAATATATATCTTGCTTTTCAAAAAAACTTCGGTACAACCTTCAAAATAACCCAGACATTATATGGTGGCTCCCAAAAAAATTTGATGAAATTGACAATTGATAAACTATTAGAAAATAGATGAACATAATTCTCGCCAGTTCTTCAGGCAATCTTGAGCTCCATCACAACCGTTAGCACTTCTGTAACCTCCGGCCTGTACTTCGCACGCATTTCCTCCCTTCATTCCCACTGCTAAGACGTTCCCGTGCCCGTCTTTGCATATCGTAGCCACACCATACCCTAATGATCATCTAACATTTTAGTGAGAGGGTTGCCAACATCAGTCGTGTCAAGATAAGCTTGCGATTGGCTATAACCAAGCATTTTACTTAGGAAGGTTTTAATGAGGCCCGATCTCAACCCATCTGCTTTTTTATTTTACTTTAATATCATGGCTATATGCCCAAATTATCAAAAAAAAAATACGCTGAAAATAGTTTGGTTTACGGGAAAACCAGATACACCACAAAATGCTTTAGGAAGGAACGCATGTCATGAGATGCAGTAGACAAACATTCAAATAAGAGTCAATCGACCAGGGCATCATCAAAAGAAAGATGTGGAGGTCTAGAGATTAGCGTATGTGCCTATAACTCATGAACATAGTCACAACTATAAAAGGCATGCAACAGAGTCTCAGTAGCACCACATAAACCACAACTAATGTTCATAGAATCTCCATAACGTTTTGCAATATCATCATTACATGGGATAATAGCATGCGGGAGTTTCCAAGTGAATAACGTGACACGCGGAGGCAGGTGACATTTTTTAACTCGACTCATTGCCCTCCCAATCATATTAACAGAGCTACCAGGGTTCTGTTGGAGCTTGCAATCAAAGAGTTTATAATAAGCATATCTAGTAGTAAATAAGCCGATTCTTGTAAACCTCCAAGCCCAGCCATCTTGGCTTCTGTCCTCTCTTAAAGGCATTGCTAAAATCAACTGAGCATCATCCTGCTTAAACCATCTATTAACAAGATCATATTTCCATTGCCTCAGAGTGGGGTTGATCAGCCATGAAACTCGAGCTAGCTCTTTTAGGTTATCTGGTAGAAATAAAACATCAGGAACTCCGTTATCCTTACCAACTATCCACCTATCTGAGAACTTAATGGAGGAGCCATCCCCCACAGCTCTTATTGCTCCCTCTTAACAAGACCCAAGACCAATGTTTTTAGGATCGTGATCCTAGCGTAGGATCATAAGTGACCCCTAGAATTGGATCGTGGGATCGCTCGATACTACAAAAAGTGATTTAATATTGTTTAAAATATACATATGTTATAAACAACTTCTATTTAAAGCATAAAGTTTAATTTGAGTAAGAATGTATAGCATTAAAGACGAACTTACTTGAAACAGGATCTGTTCTATAGGCTTGTACATCTATATCCTTAAGTTCTACTTGAGATGGTCACATGGCTGTCTGACAGACTTAACTCTTTAAAAAAAAAATTAAGACCACAACTATGATAGTACACTTATAAAATTGAAATATAAATAAGCAAACCATATGAACTCTCATAATATTGTCCATAAAAAAGATCAAATTTAATAAGATAGGTTAAACATAAATCAAATCCACAAACTTCATAATTTTTATGTGTGTCTTTATTTCTTTCATCACCCTCCCAATAAACATTATAAGCTATAAGTTCTTTATTTACAAAATCATGGGTTTTTCTATCCATGCTCATTTAAAAGAGTAAGTAAGCAATGGAACACAAAGTCAAAATTAGTTCTAACAACTAATTGTTTCAATTATAAACCAAGAAGAAAAAAAATGATAAGAGTAATCAATAATATTTTATAAAGTTGTATTGGTTATTTTAAGTTTTTTCATTTTCTACTTTAAAGCTTTATAACTTTGAATTTTTCAATCATTACAATATTAAATAACACTTTAAATGTTATACATTTTTTGAACACCTAGGTTCATTGTAGTCTTTCATGATGGAGAGTAACAAGAAGTGATATTTCAATCTTTATCCTTATCCGCTCAATGACCTCAAATAAATCTACATATATTAGTTTTTTAATAAGATCCAGTTGCAATGTTCAAGTTCATAATATTTTATGGATTATGAAACTTTTTACGAAATTTTGTGAACTTTTTATTTCTTTATATTAAGATATAATTCACATTGATATGAAAAATATAAACTATAAATAAAGTTGGGATCGTACTATGGATCTAGAGTGTAGGATCGTAGGATCGTGCAATGGAATCGTGATCCTTTGACAATCCTATATGGCTCTGATCCTTCCTGTGATCCGGATCGTAACTATGAACTTGGATCATAAAATTGTAGGATCATGGTGTCGAATCGCGATTCTCTGAAAATTGCCAAGACCCCAAAAATAGAGCGCCATACCGGGCTAAGGTTAGCTCCCAAAGATGCCTCAAACAATGACTTCCCAGGGAAATATCATGCTCTCAAATTCTAGCTACCAAAGAATAAGAAGATTGAAGGAGACGCCAGCATTGCTTAGCCAGCAAAGCATAATTAAAGGAAACTAAATCCATGAAACCCAGTCCCCATCTTATTGACTTTGGCATAAGTTAGACCACCGTTTCCAGTAAATACCCCTACGTCTCAAAGATCCCCTCTAGACAACAGCTTGAACAGACTTTATATCGTGAAGCAAGGAGACAAGCAATCACATAACACTCATGACATATCCTAGGAATACCACTTACTTCTCATAAACACCACTACCTATTAGAGTAATAAAACCGTCATCACCTGTTTCCACAAACCAATAAAGTTATATGATCTCTAAAATAGATCCAAAATACAAAAAAAGTACTGAAATGTACAAGTCAACATCTCAGAGTCATAAATAAAAATAGCAACCGGTACAATACATAGCAAAACCTGTACTAATGAAATACCCTCAAACATTAACTACACTAATTAATCCGGAATTAATTAAAATAGAGGATTAAATCAAGGGATAACTAAGAAGGATGAACCTTAATTCATTAAGGAGTTTATCACCTATAAACATACATACATAAATACATATGTATAGTCCAAGATGGACATTAAGCCACACATGAAATAATGGACCAAATAGAGAACATTAATAAGGAGGGATCAACTCTTAAAGTTAATACAACATGTAACACAAAAACATGTATTAATATCACAAACAATGTGATAAGATTATATAACACGTTTTATATACTCAAAATAATTTATAAGTGCAATGGCCACTTAGAAATACACCGTAGGACAAAAGTAACAACAAATGTTACAACCTAACACATGAAACAAGTCCTAGTGTACAACATTGAAGTCACAATATTATAAGTCACCAAAAATTCAAAAAACACCCCAAATGCAAGGTGCTGGTTGGACTCAAATGAGAGGGAAACAAGGGAGCCAAATGTTGGAATTACCCTTATTATTAATATGCTTCTCTGTATGTTTAGTAATTCTGACCCAGTATATTACAAGCCTTCTGTAAATACCCTTGAGTAACGCGGCTCTTATTTTTGTACATAAGAAAGGATATAGTCAGTAGTTGTAAAAGTAATACTCTCTGTAAGTAGTATTACGATATTCCTTACTAAAAGAATAATATTCATTCTCGACTATCATCGCGTTTTTCTTTCTCAAACACTAAACTCGAAATGTATCAGAGCAAGTTCGATTCAGATTCTAATCTGTCAAGCTTCGTCTTCTTCTCTTCGCTATCTCAACAATGGCAAACAAGAATCCAGAAGGAGACATTAGCGGCGAAAATAAATCGGGAAATCAAGATGTCAATGATCCGTTCTTTCTTTCTTCAAGCGACAACCCAGGAATGGTTTTAGGGTTCGTCTTCAGGGTGAAGGATTTGCCCGATGGAAGAGAAAATGATGGTAGCGCTCAAGGCAAAGAACAAGTTCGGTTTTCTAGATGGAACTATCACCGGCGCCGGGCAAAGAGGATTCCAAATATCGTTCTTGGGAGCGGGTAAACCACATGATAATCGCCTGGTTAACGCAATGTCTGAGAGAAGATATCGCAGAGAGCGTAGTTTACTTCAACAACGCTGCGGATGCCTGGGATTATTTGTGTAAAGGTACGAGCAAGCAAATCCAACCCAAATTTATTCCCTAAAGAAGGATTTGGGCAAGATTGAGCAAGAAAACGACAATCTGTCGGATTACTACATTAGAATTCGAAGGATATGGGATGAGCTAACACGATGAAACAAAACCAACCTGCTCCTGTAGCGCGAAGAAAGAATATCAAAAGCTTGCAGAAAAAGAGAGTTGATGCAATTTCTAATGGCGTTAGATGAGAAATATACAAACGTCATCTCAAACATTCTTCTCAAGGATCCCTTACCCATGGAGGAAGCCTACTCGATTATCAATCACGAAGAAAAACGATGACAACTCCCAGTAGAAACCCTATCTCAGAGCAAGATGCGCTCGCGCTTAACGCCACTCGTGGCCAGAACAAGAAAGGGTGGCAATCTCAGGGATTGAAAAACAAGCCAAGAGATGTCAACAAGCAAAACCTTACCTGTTCTAAGTGTTCAAAGAAAGGACATACCAGAGAGACTTGTTTCGAAGTCGTGGGCTACCCAGACTGGTGGAAAGGGAGGACTAAGGCCATCGCTGGAACTGCAATTTCACAAGATGATGCAGACACGAAAGAAGATATCCAGGCAGAGAATTCGGGATTAACCTCCAAGGAGATTGGTCAGTTGAAGGCTCTGCTACACAGGGGACATGCAGAGACCGCATCTAGAGAAGATTACTGTAGTTTTGCAGGTAAATTCGAAAAACTATCCTACTGCTCAGTTTGTTCTACTAGTGAAATTGATACGGTACAAACTGGTTCATGGATAATAGACTCAGGGGCTTCTGAGCATATGTGTGGCACAAAAAATATGTTTATTGATCTGCATGAACTAACTGAAATTCGACAGATCGTGATGCCAGATGGGCATGTACAGAATGTATGCAAGCAGGGTAAATCAAATTAGGGAATACCTTCTGCTTGGAGAATGTTCTATTTGTTGAATCTTTTCGATTCAACCTGATATCTGTGAAAAACTTAGTTAGACAGATCAATAAACCTGTTGTGTTCCATGAATTTCTTTGTTGTGTGCAGGACCATAACACAAAAGAATGCTTGATGATTGGCAAGGCTGTTAATGGGTTGTACTTGCTGTGCAATAACAACTTAGATAGAATTTCTGCTTCTGATAAAGATGTCTCATGTTATACTGTTATAAAGGATAGATCAGATGCTGAGACATGGCATCGTAGATTGGGTCATGCTCCCTATAAGAAATTGTTAAAACTGAAAGTTGTAAAGGATAAAAAGGTTGAGGATCAAGGTGCTTGTGACATATGCCACAGGGCAAGATCTATTAGAAAACCTTTTCCTGTCTCTGTTACTAAAACAAAGAGGTGTTTTGAGCTTATTCATATTGATGTATGGGGGCCCTTTAAGGTCCCAACTCATGATGGTAATAAATACTTCTTACACTTGTTGATGACTATAGTAGAAGTACTTGGACTCACCTGTTGCGAAGTAAATCTGATGCTTTTTACACTCTTGTTTGTTTTGTTAAGCTGATAGAAAGACAGTTTGATGCAAAGATAAAAATAATAAGGAGTGATAATGCCTTTGAACTTGGAAATAGTAATGAGGGGATTCTGTTTTTCAAACAGAATGGTATTATCCATCAAACTAGCTGTGCATACTCTCCACAACAAATGGAATTGTAGAGAGGAAGCATAAATATCTTTTAGAAACTGCCCGAGCTCTATACTTCCAAGCCAATCTCACGAATATTGGGGAGAGTGTATAAACATGCGACATACATTATAAACAGGTTGCCATCGAAGCTATAGATAATAAAACTCCATACGAGCTGCTATACACAGAGAAACCTGACTATAATGTGCTTAAAACATTTGGGTGTCTTTGTTATAGAACTCATGTTGGAAAGAAAGGGGGAAAGTTTGAATCTAGAGGGTTTCCTGTCTACCTGGGTCTGGCAGAAAACAAAAAAGGACACAAAGTCCTTGATTTGGAAACTCACACTATTGTTATCAGCAGAGACATAACTTTTTACGAAAATGAGTTCCCTTTGAAATTAGAGAACAACTGCAGTGGTCATAGCAGTGCTCAAGAGAAACAGGACCAAGGTAAACAAACCTGGAACTCACAAGAATACTGTGAAGATGGTGAGACCAACCTCAACCTATACAACCTGAAGCTTCAGATGCTCAAATCCAGGAAACCGAGGAAGAACAACCAACGGACCAATGTGAAAACACATAATTAAGAAGGTCCACCAGGGAAAGGCACCCTCCTTCTTATCTAGGTGAGTACTTCCTTGGTAATGTTGACATACCAGAGACAGAAACTTTCAGTCAATATTACATGAAAGGTTGCAGAAAACAGGTAAGGAGAGCAATCTGTTCTCTGATTTCGTTACTAATTTCAAACCAATGAATATTTTTAATGCTAATGATCTGAGTAGTCAGTCTTACTCCATGTTGGTAAGTCTAAGTGATCTCACTGAACCAAAGACCTATGAAGAAGCCATAGGAAGCAGCAAGTGGACAGAAGCCATGCAGAAAGAATTTGAAGCTCTGCAGAAAAATCAGACTTGGTCCATAGTGGATGCTCCAAAAGGAAAGCGCATCATAGGGTCAAGTGGGTATTCAAAACCAAGCTACGAGCAGATGGCAGCATAGAAAGACACAAGGCTCGACTTGTGGCAAAAGGATACAACCAAAGGTATGGGGAAGATTATTGGGAGACTTTCAGCCCAGTTGTAAAAATGACAACAATCAGAACTTTGGTTGCTGTTGCTGCAAAGAAGGATGGGATCTCAGCCAATTAGACATTAACAACGCGTTTCTACACGGAGACTTACAAGAAGATGTCTACATGGAGATGCCTAAAGGATTGAAGGCAATCTATAAAGGGAAGGTATGTAAACTGCACAAGTCCCTCTATGGACTGAAACAATCTTCCAGAAAATGGTATGAAAAACTATCTGATTTTCTAACTCTTCATGGTTATTCCCAGTCCAAAAACGATTATTCACTCTTCATTAAGTATAATGGTCAGTCTAGGACTTTCCTAGGAATTTATGTTGACGATATGATAATCACCGGGAGTGATACTGCTGAAATATCAAGGATAAAGAGTGCTCTTGACACACAATTCAAGATCAAAGACCTAGGAAGGCTGAGCTACTTCCTAGGAATGGAGTTCCTCTACACAAACGAAGGGATAATTCTGCATCAAAGTAAGTATACAGCAGATTTACTCAATGAATATTTAAATACTAATGCTTCCGTTGCAGTGGTTCCACTCCCAACAGGTAAGAACCTGGAGTAAAAGCAAGCAAACTTCTTGAGGACAGCACCTCCTACAGACGACTGATAGGGAGAATCAACTTTCTTGTCAACACAGACCCGACCTAGCATACCCAGTGCAGTTCCTGAGTCAGTTTCTCTGCGGGAACCAACAACTGAACATCAGAGTTCAGCAATCCATCTCCTAAGATACATCAAGGGACTGCTAACCAAGGGATATTCTTCAACAGAAAGGCCAACTTAGAGTTGAGGGCATATTGCGATGCTGATTGGGCCAGCTGCCCACTGACAAGGAGATCAGTCAGCGGGTACATAATACTGCTGGGAGGAGCTAGCATCAGCTGGAAGTCAAAGAAACAACACACAGTCGCATTGTCAACAGCAGAAGCTGAATACAGATCAATTCGAAGGGTGACTACAGAAATAACATGGCTGTCTAGGCTGTTAGGCGAGCTGGGAGTTGAGGAGGTAACACCAATTAGAGTGAGCTGTGACAACAAGGCTGCAGTACACATAGCAGGAATCCGTATTCCATGAGAGAACCAAGCATATCGAGTTAGATTGCCATCTGGTTCGTGAAAAAATTCAAGAAGGACTAATAGAGCTAGAACATATTCCAGGAACACATCAACTAGCAGATGCTCTTACAAAACAAATAAATGCAGAAGGCTACAGAACTTTTCTGCAGAAGACAGGAAGCAGCTGTATGAGAAAGTGACGCAGAAGAATAATGGATCAGCATGCTTCTCTTATCAAGACTTGAGTTTCCCACCCCACGTCTTGAGGAGGAGTGTTGGAATTACCCTTATTATATAATATGCTTCTCTGTATGTTTAGTAATTCTGACCCAGTTATATTACAAGCCTTCTGTATAAATACCCTTGAGTAAGCGCGTCTCTTATTTTTGTACATAAGAAAGGATATAGTCAGTAGTTGTAAAAAGTAATACTCTCTGTAATAGTAGTATTACGATATTCCTTACAGTAAAAGAATAATATTCATTCTCTGACTATCATCGCGTTCTTTCTTTCTCAAACACTAAACTCGAAACCAAAAAGCAAAAGCAAAAGTAGAGTAAATAAGTCAACAAAAGTACAACTAGCTTAGTCTACTCTACTAATACCCATTTTCCTCCCATCACTCGTTCCTTACCCATGCTCCACGATTCCAGCCCTTCCTCCCCTCTAATTTCGTGACTCCCTTCTCCCTCTTCATGGTCATCTTCTACGTCAAGCTTCAAGCAAGACAACAATGGTGAAACCACACTAAACACCTCATTTCTTCTTTATTCTTCCTTCTTTCTCCTCCAAACAAAGCAAGAACAACAAAAAACTCATTTCCCTCATCTTATGTCCAAAAATCTGTAGATTTTAAGCCAAGAATTCGGACATCAACAAGGGAGGAAGACAACCATAAGTCAAGGTAAGAAAAATTCCTTAAACTCCTTCATTTCTCCATTAACAAAGCAAAAAATCCACCCACTCATTTCCCTCTTCATAGGCTCGAAAATATGAAGCTTTTGGTGCTAAAAACCTGTGCAAAAAAGTGGAGGAAGAGAGCTAGACCAAGATCAACAATATAAAGGTAAAAATGTGCTCTAAGCTTTCATTCCTTCTTTTGTTCCACACATGGACAAATCCTAAACTTGTTTACACTGTTTTTATTCATATTTCACATACAAAACAAAGCTCCAATTATCTTCTTGGGTTGACAGAGAGTTCAAGCAAAATGACCCTCCAAAGGTGATTCAAGGGTGAGTCATAAATCAAGTTTTTGAGCACTTAAATTACTTTATACCCATGGATATACACTAGGTCTGATTCTTAATTATTTTTCCTTATATTAACCAAAATTTGGTGAAGGAAAACCACCTAGAGCTTCTAAGGTAATTATTTTGCCTTAATGCATAATTTTGGTGTTTTAATGTTATTTTTGGTGGGGAACTTAATATGGCCAAAAATCTACTGTTAAAAATGGTCCATTATGACCTTGGAATAAACATAAGATCAGACTATAACATTTGGTTAAGTGGAGAAATGATTTAAGAAGCCTAAAGTCACTTTTATAAAGTTTAAGGGGTTAAAATGTAAAAAGCTGAAAATTTGAGGGCATGAGTGTATTAGGCCAAAATTCAACGGGTATTTGGTGACATTTAAGTTTAAGTTATGGTTTTTATGTTGGCCAAATATTTAGGCCTTATTTATGAACTTTAATGCCCATTTTGTACTTTTAAGTTGTTTTTGGGTGTGAGCTGGTTATGTCCAGATTTAAACTGTTAAATATGTCATATTATGAGCTAGGAATGTGTATAAAACATTACTATAATATGTGGATAAGTTCAAGGACTTAAATGTACAAATGATTTAGTAAAAAATGCTAAATGCAATTTTTGGAAACTTTGGGGTAAAAACATTAAATGGTCGAGTGCATACTGTGTGAAATGGTCAATAATGACGTAAATATGTGTGTAAGTTTATGTTATGATTTTTGGTTAAGTTAAGGATTAAGTATTGAAATGACAAGTTTATAAGGTTTTGTGGCTAAAATGCAATTTCTGAAAAATATTGGGGTATGATCTGTCAAACCTAAAAAAACCTACAGTAGTTTATATGTATTTTAATGCATTTTAATCTTATGATAAAATTTATATAATAGCCACTTGTATATTATAAGGTTTTGTAACATAAAATGCTATAAAAGCATAGTTTATGAAATTTAATGCTATGTCCACAAATTTGTGTGTTATTTGGTGAATTAAATCATTTTGAGGACTTAGGAAAAATATCTAAGTGGTTAGAATGTGTTTGATAGATTTAAGTACAAGAAACTACCTTAAAATGAATTATAGAGTTTATATAATCATTTAATAAACTATAGACTATAAAGAGGTAGTAGCATGTAAATAAAATAAAATATGAGTGCTAGGCTATATATAAGCCGAAATTATAAGGTTAGTTGGTTAGAAATGAGAAAATATAAGTTTAAGGAATTTTGGGGGCAAATTGTAAATTCTAGAAAAATTGGTGGCCAAATCGTAAATACTATAAAATTTGGGTATATAAGAGAAATAGAAGTTAAATATGGTATGGTTAAAGTATTGACCAAATTAGATGAGAGAAATAATTGAATTAGGAACTTAAATAATGTTTAGGAGTTAAATGTAACATTGATAAAACTAATGTGGTCAAAATGTAATTTCTGAAAGTTGGGGAGGAAATGAGATTAAAAACAGCCCAGGGGCTGTTAGGAATTTACTGGAATTTTTGGGGATGAATTTGGAATTAAATTGATAAGGTTGTATAATATATAGTTTAAGGATGATTTTGTAAGGTTTGTAAAATAATATGGGTCAAATTGTAAACAAGAAAAAGTTGGAAAATAAGAAAAATAAAACTGTAAGAGCAAGGGGTCTGTTCTGTTTTTGTAATCTATGGTTGAAAACCATAGGTTAAAAGTAGAAATATTATAACACAAGGTATAATGAGTAAAATTGTAACATTATAGAATTAGTGTGGAAAATTTGTAAATTATAGGAATTATAGGGGCTATTGTGAGAATGCAGTGAGTTGGGAGATGATATTTAATATAAGGTTGAGAGTGTTATAAATGTTATACTTATATGAAGTTCAAATGATATTTAAGGTGGAAGTGAACATATGATAAGGAATTATATAATTCACATAAAATGATTTGAATACTTTGGGAAATAGAAATTATAAGATTAGGAGGAAAACTAAATAAGTTTGGAAGTTTAAATATAATGCATTATATGACATTACATAGTATTAAGAATATGGTCTTAGTGATTAATTGTGAAGAATGGCACAAATAAAAGAATTAAGTGTCTCACAAGAAATGATAAGGGATATCATTTATATAGTGAGTGGCATAATTTATATAGATTTTTATGATTATATGGGGTGTGAAGGATTATATAATATGATGTAGTAATCATATAGAGAAGTATAAAGTATAACATCAAGTGGAAGATTTAATTACACAAATTAGATATAATAACTAATGTCAAGTTGTAAAGAGTTGAACAAACAAATGAACTATATAATTCAAAGATTATGATAAGAATTATATAAACTTGTTGACTTGGATACATTGACCGAGTCAACCCAAATTGACCAAGTCAACCTAATCGACCAAAGAGGGTCAAGTTGACCAACTCACAACCCAAAGGAGAGTTTAAAGTCTAATAAACGATAAGGTCAATTATAACATATGGTAATAAACTATATTGTGTTATATATATGGGTATATATAAGGGTAATGACCTATGATTAAATGGGATGTTATGTGAGTTAAACGCCATGCGTAATAAACTAACACCACATGTTATCTTTAACATAAATAAAGTATGATTTAAACTAATCCTGAATATACTTGAAAACCCGAGTAATAACGATAACTGACTAAGGGTTCATCATGGGGTTGATACTGAGGGGATTAGTGGTTATGTGGGATACCAAATCAATTGAATGACAGTAAATTAATACTTAGCGATATGTTCTAGAGATACGAGTTAGGAGCTACGAGTTGCGAGCTATACGGGAGTAGAGGACAAGCGTGATGCGTCACGCTAGCATTGTACAGCGGTGAAGGGTATGTTATTGTATGGTCCGAATGTCCTTGAGGGCTTCCTTGGGTTCGGATGTTGTGTGAATGTTTGATAAGATGGATATGTGTGCTATATGATATATGCATGTGAATTTAATTGCCTGTTATTCCGCAAAATTAAATGCGCGGCGATTTTTGAACCAAGGCAATTTCAAATATAAACCCGAATTGAGTTATGGATAATGGAAAATAAAATACCATTTATAAATGATTAGTGATATTGATCATATTATCCTTAATTACCCTAAGTAAAACGACTTAGGCAGAGAATCGGCAATACTGTTCTCGAGATTAGATATACTTGCACATGGAAATAACCTAGATGACTTCTTGGTGAATGTTAAGACCTAAAAGGCAATCACATTTAGAACTTTACTCAGTATAACCTAAGAGTAGATCTTAGGTAGAGGTTACGAACCTATACATATGGTGGAAAGAATTAAAGACGAGGAAAATCCAGGGTAGTCACGGACTACATGGTTGTGCATTGGTGATCACCGGAGAGAGGATGACCGAATCAGGTCCACTAGACATGGAAATTCCAACAGGCCGGATATGATCGTTGGTCAGAGGGCACTGCTGTTGGTGCACGACTACGGCCACTTGGGACGCCTTCACAAAGGCCATGAGGAAATCCAAGACTCTGTGGACCCCTGGTCAGAGGGCACTGCTGTTTGTGCATAAGAGCTACTGCTCTAGAAGATGAAGTATATAAACGGGTTGTCCTAACATGACGCCCATTAAGAATTAAATGAAAGTTAACGAAAGAAAGGAAGAGACTTAAGAAACACTCTTAGTCATGGATAATGAACAAAGGGGCCTTAAAGGCCGTATGACGGAAACCGTACAAGAAAGAACAACACTCGTATCGTTATCGCATTCTTTTACGCATTGTTCGAATATGTGCTTATTGTTGTGTGAAATGTTGTATGGTCATTGGATGGATCGCTGGTTGCTTTATTTATTCGCATTTATAGTTTATTATAAATGTAAAATGGAAGAGCATGAAAATAGAATTGCATGTTAACAAGTGGGCTAATTAACTTGAGAAGTTTAAAGGTCCATGAGGATCATATAGTAGCATATTCAGCAGTTGTGCTGAGCATTTACGGCCACATATTACAGGTTCTCGATCGAGATTGAAGCCGGAGTGCGGAACACTGGGTAGCTAGCGTTTATTTTATCATTGTACATTTGGAATTGTATTATGTATAGATTAGGGTTGTAAACTTTAGGAAGTACTTAGATTGCTCACTTATACACTTTTGATTATGGAAGGAGGTGAGGTGTACGATTTCTATCCCTGTCATCACGGCGGTTAGTTGTGTTGTAAATTTGGACGCTTCGTTACTCACAAGGGTGAGTGATGGCGGTAACACCCGAGTTAGTGTTGGTTGTATCCTTCCGTTGTACTATTGTATTAAGGATTGAAAATGTTATATCGAGTTGTATTTATGGTAAGTTTACGAGGAGGGGTGTTACAACTAAACATTGCAACTTCTCACACCTTCCAACGTCGTTTCACTCTGACTTTACTGAGCCACATCCATCCTTTAACATCCAATCTTCTCTGGGACTCATTCCCTTGTTCTAGTCGAAAACTCTCCCATCAAACTACCCATCACTTCCAGTAATCGCAACTGATACCACAGTTGGCTCCAACTCAGAAGCATAATCCATATGGCAGAGGAAGGTGAAAGAAGCTGCAGCTGTAGATACATGTAGTGGAGCTATACACTGTCGCCGCCTTCCACAAAAATTAAACGGTTAATCCTCATATTCTTGTTCCCTAACTAAATGAAATGAAATACCGAAGACAACCTATTTCATTGTGTCCTACCATGCCAAGATCACGATCTTCACCTACATTAGTAGAATCGTGCGAGAATAGGCCGTGAGATGTAGTTTGAGCGTGGGCTAATCCAACCGATAGAAATTCATCATAAAGCACACAAATCTCACCGACTCCCACTTTCTTTTCTTCATGATTGTATAAAGAAAATAATTCTTTGGTCGCTCAGGAAGTTGATGGCTCCTACAACAGTGATAGGTGGGCGAGATTGACAAGCAGAGAGTATAAGTTTTGGTTTTGTCTTGCTCTGCACCCTGCGCCTCCGTCAAGGCTATAAGTGGAAGCGTGTTGGTGTTCATTTGTCTAGACAAGAAGGTGATTTGCGAGGACATGCATGACCCAACCAAGAATATGAAGAACATCACCTACTTCTAAGCTAGCTCAGTCGAGAAACTACCCAATATTTATCTGTTGTTATTTGCACAAGATGAAGAAAAAACATAAAAGCCAACAAAGAAAAAACAAGAAGAAAACATTAGATATGCAAAAAGTGTTATTAAGACAAAAAGGAAAGGGAAAAGAAAAATCAGAATCAAAGAAAATGGAGAAGATCAAGACACAAAAACAAGACAACAAGCGAAATACAAGACAAATTCCCCGCTGAAGGAGGAAGGAAATAAATTGGAAGCGCCTTAATGACTATGGTTTTGGGGATAACAACGAAGAGAAAAGAGAATGAGATAGGAGAGAAATGAGATTTTTCCCTCTAAAAATGAAATGGGATTGAAGCAGTTAACATTATTATCATAATTATAATAAGTATAGTATACTACAAAGATAGTATAAAGCCTTAAAAAATTTTAGACTACCGATATTAATTGTTGTAAAATCATATCAATTTTGGTTACATGATTAACCCACCCCTTTTACACAGGTCAGCCTCATCCACATTTTTGCGACAAATTAAATCTTCAGTATTGTAGACACAAGTATTCTCCAGTAAGTAACATCTCTTACTATAGTGTCCCAATAGGTATACCTATATAGATGCATACATTATTTTATTTTTTTGATCGGAGGTACCTAGATGCAAGTGGTATCTCAACCCTTATCGACAGTGGTAGCATTGTATTGCACGAATATTGTTATCGAGATCACAAAACCGGTAAAATCCCCGATTGATCAAAGCCAATAGCCAAGTTTGCTACTTAGCTCAGATGTGTCCATGCCTGGCATAGACCGGTATATTAACAGAGCGTCTACTATACAACTGGAAGCACCTTACACCATGTTTTTAGTCGTTGATGTATCATTGTTTTCATATTTTATCTTTAAAATTATATTAAACACATTTTAATTTCTTTATTGATTTATAAATTATTTCAACAATTTACGGTTTTAATAGATTTATATACCAAAATTGTAATGCGCAATCTCTAAAATGGAAAATTTTCTCGCGACAAGACATCACAAGACAAACATTCCACTGATCACACAAGCACGCAAGCACACAGACAAGCATTCACAAGAACACAAGCAAGCAAGCATGCAAGTTGGCAAGGTTAACATCACCGGTGTCGGGCACAAGGCCCGACCAGCCTTATGAATGCCTATCCCAGGCAGGGCAAGGCCCGTGCCTCGAGACAGCCACCACCATAGCCAGACAGGGACTAGGAGTGGACTTTAACCACCCAACGATGAGCTCTCAACACCGACTCACTTATCCCAACACTAGACTTCGGGACTAGTGGGGCTGGGTCCTGATTGTTTAATCAACACCGTCCCTAGGACCCAGGCCCAAGTCCAGAGGCATCAACTCCCAAGAAGCTATACACCAATAGAATCCAACACCAAGCTAGATCGATGGTAACTCAAACTCCAAGGAGTGAGCTGACCTAAAGCCTGCCACAAGGGGGATCCCTAACCGTCGGCGAAGCGTTCCAACGTGGGCAACGTTGAACACTAGTCTCCTCCCTAATCCAAACCGTCCCTGTCTTAACCCTTTATCGGGTCTCACAGGCGCGTCGCCCATCGCGCCATAAGTATAAGGGACATGGTGCCAACAAGGTCCCATGCATCTTGTCAGCTCCACCTCATGATGGCAATCTCCGTCGTTAACGACACAGGCTATTGACAAGTGCTACTAGCCCCAAGCCTTATGGCCCGGGTCTAGGTCTTTGCTGAAATGCTTCGTCCGACAAGGGCCTCTCGTCCTCAGCATACCTGCAAGAGAACTCAAAGGCGTAATACATGGGTGACTGAAGTCATTGCAACATTGGGACAGCTGAATAGAATGTGGCTACTTCTTTTATTCATTAAGTAACTTGATTACATTCGGTATCATTACATCCAGTACAAATGACCCCCAACTCGAGCTACATTACAAAATGGGGCATGACAAACCACCCTCACCTATTCCTTTGCCGTCCCCGGCAAAGCGTCTAGGTACATTTTTATCTTATCCTGAAATTGCCACGAATCTTTCTACTTTTCCCAAGTTGCATCTTCCCTATCTTAGCCCTTCCAATGGACCAGGAACTCCGTTGAACGATTCGATCTCCATCCTCGCATCCGATGATCAAGGATTTCATCTACGTCCTTCGTGTATTCCATCACCACGGCAGGCGGGGCTCTAGCTCTTTCCACATGAACCTTTTCGACATCCGCAACGAATGGCTTCAAGTAACTCACATGGACAGTCGGGTGAGCTTTCAGTCTTTCGGGGAGTTCCAACCGGTAGGCGGAGTTACCCACTCGGCGGATCACCTCGAATGGTCCATCAAAGCGCTGGACCAAACCCTTGTGTCTAGGAGTCTTGATCTGCTTCAGAATCTGAGGCGTCAATTTTAGCATCACTTTGTCACCAACTTTGAACTCGAGGGGACGCCGCTTTTGGTCCGCGAGCCTCTTCATTCGGTTCCTAGCTAGCTCCAAGCTTTCTCTTGCCGCCTTCAACATCGCTTGACGATCGTGTACGATCCGATAGGCCGCCGGACATTCACTCATGGCCGCCTGCATCGCAACTTCGGCCGGGGTCAAGGGCTGCCAACCCATGACCAACTCAAAGGGGCTTCACTCAGTAGTCGAACTTTTGTGCAGGTTATAGCACATTTGCACGGTATCAAGCAAATGAATCCAGTTCTTTTGGGAACCTGTGACATAATGCCTAAGTATTCCTCCAAGAGTGCATTCACCCTCTCAGCTTGGCCATCCGTCTGTGGATGATTAGTAGTAGAGAACTTCAGCTCATAGCCCATAAGGCTGAAGAGCGTCACCCAAAACCGTCCCGTGAATCTCGTATCGCGATCACTTATCACATCACGGTGGAGTCCAAAGTACTTAACGACGTGGGCATGGAACAACCTTGCTGTCAAGTCGGCAGGGCAGTTCGAGGGTGCTGGTATAAACACAGCATACTTGGAGAACCGGTCCACAACAACAAGGACAGAAATTTTCCCCTCCACCGAAGGGAAACCTGAGACAAAATCCATAGAAATCGACTCCCGTGGATTGTTTGGAGCAGGCAGCGGGTTGAGGAGTCCTGTTGTCTTCTTCCTTTCAACCTTGTCCTGTTGACATACCAAACAAGACCTTACATAGTCCTCCACATCAACCTTCATCCTTGGCCAATAAAAGCTTTGTTTGATCAACGCCAAGGTTCGTTTTGTTCCGGCATGGCCAGCCCATTTCGCATCATGGAATTCCCGCAATAACTCTATGCGGATTCTACCAGTAGGGACCACCACGCATCTCTGCTCATCCCAACATATCGTTGAGCAGGTGGAAATGCTTAGACTTCCCCGACCGCACCTTATCACAGATTTGCTGGTATGAAGGATCAGTCTTAGCCGCTTCACGGATTCGACACGCCAAGTCAGTTTCAGCTCGAGACATTGACTGGATCACCGCAAGGCACCGCCGACTCAAGGCAACAGGGACAACATTGTGCGATCCCGGTCAATGGATCCATTCAAAGTCAAATTCACCGAGAAATTCTTGCCAACGAGCCTGCTTGGGTGATAGCTTCTTCTGGGTCGTAAAATATGTGTTGGCTATGTTGTCCGTTACCACGACAAACTTAGTTCTCAGCAGATAATGCCTCCAAATTGTCAGGCAATGAACCACTGCTATCTCTTTCTCATGAGCTGAGTAGCGTGTTTCAGGATCTTTTAGCTTACGACTCTCAAACGTGCACGGACGCCCATCTTGAACCAAGACCCCACCAATCGCTCTGCCGGAAGCGTCAGTGTGCACCTCAAATGGTTTATCAAACTCCGGGAGCTTCAACAACGGCTCAGAAGAGATCCCTCTTTAACCGTTCAAACGCATCATGCTGTCTTTCGACCATACCCATGATTTTTCCTTTTTCAACAAATCACTCAAGGGCGCCACCTTGTCAGCGTATCCCTCGATGAACCGACGATAATAGTTCGCTAGTTCAAGGAAAGACCGTAACTCAGAGACATCATTGGGTGCGGGCCAATCAAGGATAGTCGAAACCTTAGAGGGGTCCATGCAGATGGCCCCTTTGGAGACCACATGACCGAGAAAAATGCACTTTTCTTTCTTGATATAAGTTGATGCTCACGAAGTCTATCAAACACCAGTTTCACAGCGCAAGTGGTCATGAAGAGTATTGCTATATATAACAATATATAGACAACCATAAAATCATCGATATACCCAAATAAAACAACATTCGTAATTATACAATTTTTATTTTTTTCACCAAATAATTATATTAGTAATAACGATGTTCAACATTTTAAATTTTTAGCCATTTTTTGATTTACAGTATCAATACGATTTTTAAACATAAGTTGTATCTTCATAGTAGTACACTATTTAACATTTTAAACCTTTTGTTAACAATTTTATGGTTAGATTAATTTTTTATTGACTATATAATAAAATATATTAATACAATTTCTCTCTAAAACTAAAATTTTTTACTTAATTATTAATAAATTTTTAAATTATTTATTTTAAACTTCTCGGTTTCCCTTTTATTTACTTAACCGCTACTAAATCTTTTAAATTTATTTTTTTATTTCTAAATTTTCCTCGATTCTTTTACTAATAGTTGGTAGAATTTGCCGTATATTAGAGCCAATAGTCGTTATTAGCAAACTTTGCTAGCTCCATTTCGTTCAATGTTAGTTGATCCGACTGCAAGTACTATATTATCACATAACAAACCAAGTGAAAGCAACCGCAATTCTCCGAGAAAATCATTAATTTCTACTTAATTACAGCCCATTAGCACACACCCGAAATCTCCACAACATCAAAAAGAAACACACACCTAAAAACGTTTTTAAGCTTTAATTACAACTGCTTATTACTAAACAAAAACAATACCTCCACAAACAACCAAATCAAACGCAAAGATGAAAGCTTCTTATCATGGCAATACAAACTGCATCAGTGGTGACCACCAGGCAACTTCTCCATGATTTTCTCCATCATCCCTTTCTTCGCATGGTCTCGATGCTCAGTCGTCACAGTAGCAGTTGTAGAGTCCGTGGTCACAGTGATGCCACCCTTCTCCTTCTCCAGATGCTCCACAGTTGTCTTTTGAATTACAGTGTCAGTTGAGCCCTGTACCTTACTGGTCGGCGCTGTCCCATAAGGATCCGCTACTGTGATGGTTGGAACCGCCACCACGGTTGGGACGATTCCTGGGACAACTTCCGTGACAGCTGGGATGGAGGCGGCAGTAGTGGTGGTCATTCCAGTAGGGATGTTTTGATGCTGGTACTGTTCTTTCCCTGGTGAAGATCCTCCTAGGCTTAGCTTCTCCTTTATCTTCTGTGCTATACCTTTCTTCTTCTTCCTTGATCTCTTTTCTCCTCCTCCTACACCTGCTGTTTCTGTTGTTCCTGTTCCAGTCGTCGTCGTTGTTGTGGTTGTGCCTACTACATCTCCTATTCTCTGTTCTTCATCTCCCTCCGACTGTATTAGTCAAAGAAATTTTCATAAACGAGTCGATTCATCTATTCTAAAATAATAAATTATGCTCCTAGTACAATAAAGTTGTCCTTACCGTTCCAGAGCTAGAAGTGGAGCTACTAGACCTTCGTATCTGCTCGCCGCCGCCAACTACAGTAGCAGCAGCTGGAATATGCTTATGGCCGCCAACAGCAGGGACCTCATCACGGCCACCAAAAGGACCGGTCGAAGGTATATGAGCTTGGGCGCTTAAAGGAGCAGGAGCTGGAATCTCATCACGGCCACCAAAAGGACCGGTCAATGGTATATGAGCTTGGGCGCTTAAAGGAGCGGGAGCTGGAATATCCTCACGGGCGCCAAAATGACCGGACGAAGGAATCTGCTCCTGCCCACCAAAAGCACCAGTGGTGGGAATATCCTCACGAGCGCCATAATGTCCCGACGAAGGAATCTGCTCCTGCCCACCAAAAGCACCGGTGGCTGGAATATCCTGACGGGCGCCAAAATGACCCGACGAAGGAATCTGCTCCTGCCCACCAAAACCACCAGTGGCAGGAATATTCTGACGGGCGCCAAAATGACCCGACGAAGGAATTTGCTCCTGCCCACCAAAACCACCAGTGGTAGGAATTTCCTCCTGAAGGCCGTAAGGAGCAGCCGAAGGTACTTTATCCTCTCGGGTGCCGTAAGTAGCACCAGCCTGTAGCTCCTCGCGAACGCCATAAGGAGCAGCAGCAGCAGAAGCAGCTGGAACTTCCTCGTTTACACTAAAAGGATCAGAATACAGTACCTCCTCACGGACACCAACAGTAGGTGTGTAGGCAAGACAATCTCCTCCTCTTCCATCTCCCTTCTGGGTTGGAAACTGACCTCCACCTTCTTCCTCAAACCTTTCAGCACTCATGGCTTCACCCAGCGTTCTTCCCGTTATCGCACGCCACTCATCACAGCCTTACCGTATCCAGCAACTCCAGACTCTTCACCAACTGCGGTGGTCGTCGTAGGGCTAGAGCTGCTGTATGCTACTCCGGTAAGGTGCATCGGATTCCCATGCTCGTCCGTCAGTGTCACTGGGTTCCCATGCTCGTCGGTCAACTTTATCGGGTGTCCGTGTTCGTCTCTTAAATCCGCCATCTGTTGAACTTGAACGTACGAACAGACTTCTGCGTGACTACTAGCTTCTTACTTAAAAAACTTCAACGATTATTCGTTCTCTGTGAATTTAGATATGTGGGTCAACTAGCTTGCATGAATATGTATCGGCTGCAAATGGTATGTGTAATGACGGCCTTAAATATCCTGACGACCACCACGGATCACGTGTTGAAGATCATGGAATAGAATTGCTGTTGGTCATGTTGCGTGTGACTTCCACCACGTGGCTGAGAGCTAGGGTGTCCTCCTGCCACGTGAGCAGAATTCTGGACACGTGCAGCATTACAAGTCCCCGAACATATGTGACCATCGCAAGTAATGCCCACGAATACCCTCTTGCTAAGTTCCTAATTCCTACCGTCGTCATTTGTAGGCACGGCGGTGCGTTCCAGCCATGGTGTGGTGGTCAATATGATCTTGATCTGCCAGCAAGGGTAACAGTTGATTGAGAATATTTTACCCGACACGAAAATGAGATAAGATAACAACAAGCAGTGTGTTCCTTAATTTTATGCAATAATTGGGATATGCGTTTTGTTTTCGGCTACTCCAAACACAAATGTAGATTTTGGTCCTTATCAAGACTCCACAAATCGATGGAGATGATTCTTAACACCAAGGCAGTCCTTGACTCCATGCGGTCGCGAGAGGTCGTTCAGGTGCATTATTTATGAATGAAGATTATAGCCTGATTGATAGCAACTATAAGTTAATAATCTAGCTAATACGAGATGAATATTAAAAGATTAATAAATTATAGAAACCACTTAAGACAATATGTTAGAGCACATTATCATGTCTATTTTTTTTTTTTACCAAGAATTCATTCTTCTCTATTTAATATAAAAATAAGAACATTAACGTTTAATAATTATCACTAATATTTTCAATAATACACACAATAATATTAATTTAATATTTTATTTATACTAAAGTTTATCATATTTTTTAATAAAAATAAAAAAAAATTGTTCATATATATTATTAATGTATATTATTTTTATCAATGTAAATGATGAAGAAATAAGCAACTATTGAATGATAATTAAGTTAATATGCTATAAGTGTATTCATCTTGTATGTGTGGTATTAGTATGTCTTGTTTAGTTTTAGCATAAACTATTATTGCGTATTCAAAGTGTTTAAGATTTTTCATCTTAAACAGTGCTTATCATATATTTTATGAACCATGTCCTCTTTAGCAACATAGATAATGCGCGCATTATTTGATTTTTTTAACCCTGTCTATAGAATTTTTCTCATTCATTAATACTACCATTACAGATAACCTTAACTAATCCTTTTACTTAGTAGAAAATATTATAATGAATTTTAAATAAATATTTCGTATATATTATAAATATTAAGTCTATTTTTGTACTACATTTTTATATCAAGTATATATTAAGTACTAATTTACTTAAAATATATTTTCTTAACTATGAAAACATAGTCAATATGGATTTTATTTGGGAAGTTTGACATTATTAGTTTATTTCTATATCAATATTAGCTATTATATAACTTTAACATTAAAAAAGTGACATTTAACCTATTATGATTGAACAAGAAAATATGGCCGGCTGTATTTTGTGGGTTTTATTGGTTCATCTAGAAGAACTTAAAATTAGATTTCTTCTCACACCTATATATTCACACGGTTTTTTATTTTATTTTTAATTCTAAGTGTCTTTTAGATCTACCGATAATTGTGCTTTTAGCCGAAACTCATACATATATACAATGCCATCAAAGTAAGAAGAAATAAATCTTGAAATCAGTTGGGACTTTTTTAGTTAACCCTATAATTAACAGGTCTCTTTCATTATAAGTTGTAACATAAAAGAGGAATGAGGGTGTTGTACAAATATATATATATAGTGCAACCTATGCGAACCCAGTGTAGTATAAAAAGTGTTGTTCCACCAGGAAATTGATATTTATCTCCCTACCTTCGGTATTTAGCAAATAAAGCAATAAATGGGGGTAGTCGGCGGCAAGCTCAATTGTTCAACTCAAGACAAAAAAAAAGCTTGGAGAGTAACATTACGTTGTCTACTACTGGTGGCGTGGGAAAGGAGGAACAAAGAGATATTCCAACAAGAACTTACTCCAATGGAGAAGTCGCTGGAGCGCGTAAAAATGATGGCCTGGAAATGGATCTGTACGAAGGGTAAGAGCCCTCCAATGGAAATGCATTCATTCCTACATGACAGGGATCTCCTCCAACGGTGGATAGAATATAGCAGTATAGGATGAGCTTTGGCCTGTAGCAGCACCGCGTACTGGTGGTTAGTTACTGGTGGAATATCTCTGGGGGCCAGCATTTTTTGTCTGATCAAATTGTCTGATCAAATGCGTATGGACAGTGGAGCTTTTGGAGTTTTAGTTGGGAATAGTTAGCAACATATGTATATATGATGTACTAATCAGAAATTTTTGCCACTCATTAATACAGGCCTGGCGCCAACCATTAAAAATAAAAAAAAAGACAAATAAAAAAGCAATTAAGTAAATTGAATGAAGTATAGTTGATTGGAAGGAAATGCATACTAGGATGGTTTTCACCCTAAATTCACCCAAACTTGCTCTTAATCCCACTTAACTCTAGTTGTCTATTAGAACCAATATAATGAATTTCTAAGTCATTGACCAGCCAAATTTTACTTAGCTAATTTCACCCCTCTAATCATGTTGGGTTCAACTCACTAAAATAGCAATAGTCATGTGTTCATAATAATAGCCATAAGTTTCACTAACTAATCAAGATAGCAAATCCTACGGTTTCTCTCTCTTAGTCACAATCTCTAACTCAAAATCATATGTTGTTAGAAACCACCAGAAATGCTATAAGATATCAAGCTAGAACGTTAAATAAGATTTAGAGAGACAAAACAACTATAATGAATGAATTAGGTATTACAAGCATGTTTGAGGATTTATGGTGAAACCCTCATCCCAAGATACAATATGGGACTACTCGAGCATTGAAAGTGGAAGAGGATAAAAGAGTGAGAAATAGTCATTAATGACGTAGGGAAGCTTAATAGAGGAGAAGTTCTCTTCCTTCTTCTTCTCTTTTGTTTTCCCTTTTTCTTTTGCTCTATGCTCCGTGTTGTGCCCACATGAATGAACAAAATTTAGTTTACAAAGTTTTCTTTTGGGAAATTTCACCAAATACCACTAAGTTTTTGCTTAATTCACGATATATCACTATGTTTTTAATATTACACAAGATAAAACTAAGTTTTACTTATTTCATCAGATAACACTCTGCCTCATATTTTGTTAAATGTTCCGTTATATTCCAGGAAAATGACCAAACTACCCCTGTTATTAATTAACAACTTGAAAGTGATTTGTCATACTGATAAATTTCATAAGAGACCACTTTTGTTTAACTATTTATATGGGTAGTTTAGTCTTTTTTCTAAGGATATTAATGGAACATTTAACAAAATATGGGACAGAGTGTTATCTGGTGAAATAAGTAAAAACTTAGTGTATCCTGTGTAATTTTAAAAAACGGTGTTATATCGTGAATTAAGCAAAAACTCAGTGGTATTTGGTGAAAATTCCCTTTACTTTTTAATCTACCCGATTCTATTTTGCTGGTGTGTGGTTTAGGTGTGCGTCTGAGTCTGTACACCCACCCACTGTGTGGTGTGTTCTTGATCTTGCATTTTTTTGGTATGGGTTTGTGTACCTAGACACATTCCTGGACCACGCTCTAAAATAGGCATAAAACGTCCAAGTGTTGCTCCGGGTCTGTTCCCTGGACACAAACCTATACAGATCCTGAAAGTTGACAGAAACATTTGGTCCAGGTCAGTTTCCCCATACACAAACCTGGACAGGTCCTGAAAGTCGGCAGAAATATTTGGTTCAGTCTGTTTCCCCTGACCCAAACTCAGACAGGTCTGAAAGTTGGAAAAACATTTGGTCCGGGTATATACTCGGAAAGATACCCGGACCATACCCAAAAGTTTCCAATAACTTTTTCCTGATGTTGGTAAGGGGCTGTTCACCTGGACACAGACCCATACAAGCTCTAAAATGCACCAGATATGTCATTTTGCTATCGTTTGGTCCCGTCTTGATCTTTAGTTTCTCAATACACATTCTAAGACCTCACCCATGCACCCGAACATCGTTAATTCTTGGCTAAAAACTCTTTTACATCTTCCATTCATGCCCCAATAAGCGTCTACCTAAATAACAACAAAATGTACATGTTCACCTATATTAACAAAATACTCTAAATGGTGAAATAGATCATAAATTAAATAAAAATGAAGGTGAAAATCCTTTAATTATATAATTGCACCACTAATCAGAAGGCAAGTGGTTTGAGGGTACAGACAAAATGTGGATTATTCTTGTGCATCTAAGTATCCCTAAAAAATGTGGATTATTTTATTTTGGTAAACGTTTTGTATTTTTTAAACTAGTTCTCTCCGACCGATTTGATAAAATAAAATAAATCTGAAATATAAATGTTACAATATATATAACCACTAATGTTAGGTATTTGGGGATTATATATTTTTTCAAATAAGTTTTGTAACGCCCCCAACACTGGCCTAGGAGTTAGGGATGTTACACGTCGCATATTATTACTTAATAACGCAAGGATCTAACTATCGTACGCAACCAATCAGAGTAATGGCCCAAAACGAATACTTATATATAAAGTATAACGTAGCAAAATGTAGCAGGGTAATCTCAGACCCTAATACAAAACAGAGGTCAAAGAGTAATTGTCAAACATTACTCAGGCCCGTAGGCTACTAAGGCTAAAACATAAATGTTTCAAAGAACTGAAATAACATAAGCAAAACTCCAGAAGCTGAACAGGTGATCCTCGCTGATCAATTTGCAATGTTAGTAAGAGTAGGGGAGTGAGCATCCAACTATGCCCAGTAGATGACTGACATCATCAACCAGCATGCTCAAAACATAATAAAATATTAACAAATCAGAAGTAGACAGAGGAAGTCACATTCCAAGTCAGAAAGTAGAAGCAGAAGTCCAATCACAATAGGACTAAACGGAGTTCAAAGCAGACAGAGTTAGAAACAGAAGGGGACCCTAGTTAACCACAGCATACATACAGAACGGATATAATCCGTGAACAGAATGAGGAAACATCACTCGTGAGCAGAACAAGTGGAACACCTGTGAACAGAACGGGGAACACACCCGTGAATACAGAAGACGTCCTACGCAGCGCACTACGAGATAGCTAAACCAGCCATCCACGGTTCAGATATAGAGATAACTAGGTCCCAAAACATAAGCTGCAAGACAGTTAAGCATATGTGCACCACCGGCACCACAAAGCATATAGATAGCTTAGAAATCAGAAGGGGAATCCAACCCCACAAACGGAAGTCAAAACGGAGCTCAAACGAGCAAGATAAGGCATAAACAGTGCCATGTCCGAACGTGTCCGAACGTTGAAGTTCGGACGCAAGTTCGGACATTAGAAATAGAAACACCAACAGCACAGCCAAGTCTTCACAGATCGAGATAGCAGAATAACGTTGAGGAAGAGAGAGATGGGAGAGAGGAGCGTCTGACAGTTCGCAAAGCGGAGCGGGAATGAGATCGTGATTTAGAAAGTGGGATAGTTACTGATTAATGTACTTAAAATAAATCAACCTTTACCTTTATTAGAAGGAGCGGAAAAGACTAACTCATCCTCCTCTTTAATTCCAAGGACATCCATGTCCTGAATTCACCATAAGCTAAAATAAGTCAAAGACGTAACAAAATAAAATCTGCATCAAACTTTGGGTTATAACATCACCTCCCCCTTAGAAGAATTTCGTCCTCTCTGTCTGCCCATCTGACTGAGGATGATACGTTGAGCTGAAGGACAATCTCAGTCCCCAAAGCCTGTGCAAACTCCGCCAAATCTGGATACGACCACAGGTCTCTGTCAGACACAATCGAAGCTGAAACCCCATGCAAGCGCACAATCCTCTAAATATAACTGCGCCAGATGATGTAAACTGAAGGTCTCCTGACTGGCAAGAAGTGAGCACTCTTCGTGAGTCTGTCCACAATCACCCATACTGCATCGATCCCTCGAAGTCTTAGGCAGTCCCCATAATGAAGTCCATGCCCACGCTCTCCCACTTCCACTCCGGAACTGGAAGGGGCTGAAGCAACCCAGCTGGTCTCTGATGCTCTGCTTTGACCTGCTGACAGGTCCGACATCTGGACATAAAGTCAAATATGTCCTCTTCATGTTGCTCCCCAGAATGTCTCTCGGAGGTCTCGGTACATCTTCACCCCTCCTGGTGTACCGAGTACGGGCTCCATGAGCCTCCTGCATAATCTCCCGCCTCAAAACATCATCTATAGGCACACAATACGGTCTCTGAATCTCAGACAGCCATCCTCTGAAACTGAAACTCAGACTCCTGACCAGCAGATAACCCCTCCCTGATCTTACACAACCCGGCGTCGAGCTCCTGACTGGCCTTGATCTGGTCGATCAAGGTAGGCTGAATCTGCAAAGCTGCCAACATCCTAGGCCTCTCTGGACGGACGACCCAGATACACATACGCTGCAACTCGAGAGCAACCTCTACACACCAGACAAAGCACAAACAGCTCCCCGACGGGCCTCTCCTACTGAGTGCATCATCCACGACATTCGCTCTACCAGGATGGTAGAGGATCTCCAGATCATAATCGTGCAACAACTCCAGCCACCTCCTTTGCCTCAAGTTCAACTCCTTCTGAGTGAACAGGTACTTGAGGCTCTTGTGGTCTATGTACACCTTGCACGAAGCAGCTCCATAGAGGTAATGCCTCCAAATCTTTAGAGCAAACACTACCGTAGCTAACTCCAGGTCATGGGTCGGATAGTTCTTCTCACGTGGCTTAAGCTGACGAGAGCCATACACTACTACCTTCCCATGCTGCATCAGAACGCACCCAGTCCCTTTTGGGACGCATCACAGAATACCTCTAGACCCTCGGTTCCCTCTGGAAGAGTCAAAATTGGCGCAGACGTCAGCCTCTTCTTCAACTCCTGAAAGCACTGCTCTCAGGCCTCGCTCCACTCGAACTTCTCCTCCTTCTGCAGCAGGCGAGTCAACGAATCACCAACTTGGAGAAGCCCTCCACAAATTTACGATAGTAACCCGCTAATCCAAGGAAGCTACGAATCTCTCCAACATTAGTGGGCCTGGCCCACTCTGTAATGCTCTAATCTTCTCCGAGTCCACGGAGATACCATCCTTGGAGACCACATGTCCCAAGAATACCACTAGTCCAACCAGAACTCACACTTCTTCAGCTTCGCATACAGCTCTCTCTCCCTCAGAGCCTGAAGAACGGTCCTCGGATGCTCCTCGTGCTCCTCAGCAGTCTTGGAATACACCAAGATATCATCAATAAACACCCAACGAACTGGTCCAAGAACGGCTTAAAGACCCGGTTCATCATGTCCATAAATATAGAAGGCGCATTCGTCAGACCGAATGGCATCACTAGGAAATCGTAGTGTCCATAACGAGTCCTGAAGGGATTTAGGCACGTCGTCTGCCTTAATCCTCAGCTGATGATAACCAGACCTCGAATCAATCTTAGAAAACACCTTAGCTCCTGCTAACTGGTCGAACAAGTCATCTATGCGCGGGAGAGGATACCTATTCTTAATGGTAACCTTATTGAGCTCCATGTAGTCAATGCACAAGCGCATGCTACCATCCTTCTTCTTGACAAACAGAACGGGCGCTCCCCAAGGCGACACACTAGGACGAATGAAGGCCTTATCCAACAGCTCCTACAACTGGATCTTTAACTCCTTAAGCTTAGCAGGACCCATCCGGTATGGGGCCTTAGATATAGGTTGAGTCTCAAGTGCGAGATCAATCAAGAACTCCACCTCTTTGACAGGGGAAGCCCAGGCACTTCATCCTAAAACACGTCTGGAAAGTCTCTAACCACTGGGATGTCCTCCAACTTCGCATCCTTGCGAACCTCAACGATGTAACACAGAAATCCCTGGCATCTTTTCCTCAGATGGCGAAACGCCTGCATGGCTGAGATGACTGACGGCGAGCACTGGATGCCATTCCCAGCTACAGTCAGGCGGGGCTGACCCGGCTCCTCAAACGTAACTCTCGAAGCAGCACAGTCAATATGGGCATGGTGGGCAGCAAGCCAGTCCATACCCAAAATCACATCAAAATTGGTCTCTCCATAGGGATGAGGTTAGCATACAGAGTCCTATCTCTGACTAACAAGGACTATCCTTACACACAGAATTCAAAGCATAGTAGAATTCCTAACCAAGGGACTGTGCACACACAACTCAATATCCAAAGGCACAACACGCAAACCGAGGTCACCCACTAACTCAGCAGAAACAAAGGAGTGGGTGGCTCCAGAGTCAAACAAGCAGAAAACAGAACGAGAAGACAGATGGAGAATACCTAAGACAACTCTATCAGTGGATCGGTCTCTCTCCCGAGCCATCGCATAGACTCTGGCCTGGCCCTGGGGCTTCTTCTGCTCAGCCCGGTCTCGATCTCTGGACTCTGAAGCAGACCCTCCAGTCCTACTCCTGAGCTCCTCTGCTCTTCTCGGCCTGAGCAGTCCCGACCTCGATGGAACTTGCCACACACCTGACACTTCAGGGCGGATGATGATGACGAGCCACCTCTGTTCCTCGAGCCCTGACGGTCCCCGGATCGGTCTCCAGTAGACTGCTTCTTCTGAGAAGCAGACTGATCCCTCCTATCACTCTCATTGGACCTCTGCTTCCTCTTCTGGTCCTTCCCACCAGACTGGCGGCCCTTCAGATCGGCCTCCTCCAACAGGGTAATGTCAGCTACATCCCTGAAGGTCTTGCGACGCAGCGGCGTCACAGGAGACCGAATGTCTGGCCTCAGACCCCTCTCGAACTTCCTGGCCTTCCTATGCTCGTCAGGCTCAGGTGCAAACTTCGACAAGCTGATAAACTTTCTGACATACTCCTCAACGCTCATGTCCCGGCCCTGGCGGAGCCGGTTATACTCTAGGATGTGCTGGTCCTTATAAACGTCGGGGTAGAACTGCTTATTGAACTCCCTAGTAAACTGGTCCCACGTCCAAGGCTGGGGGAGCCTCCCCATCACAGACCTCCACCACTCCTTGGCCTCGGCCTTGAATAGGAAGGTGGCAAAATCAACCTTCTGCTCCTCCTTTGAGCCCATGACCGGAAGTAGGTCCTCCACCTCAGTCAACACAATGACTGGCCTCCTGGGGATCTCCTGCCCCGTCAAATGTTGGAGGCTTCAGCTTCATGAACTCCTGAAGCGCCTTTACATTCCTCCCTCCAGCATCGGCAGCCCCAGCTCCGGCTGCACCACCACCAGCGGCTCCACCACCAACTGCTCCTCCTCCAGGGGCCCCTACAGCTGCAACCGTCTGCAGCAGCTGGGTCATAAACTGTTGGACCACCCCGCAACATCGCCCTAGGGAGTAACTGGAGCTCTTCGTGGCGGCATTCTGAAAATACATAGAGCAAGCAATTCAGACACGAGTCTCCAAAGCACAGATACTAACAACTGATTGACTGACTAAGCTAAATTCCCATTAGAACCCAGAGCTCTAATACCACTAAATGTATGCCCCTAACACTGGCCTAGGAGTTAGGGATGTTACACGCCGCATATTATTACTTAATAACGCAAGGCTCTAAATATCGTACGCAACCAATCAGAGTAAAGGCCCAAAACGAATACTTATATATAAAGTATAACGTAGCAAAATGTAGCAGGGTAATCTCATACCCAAATACAAAACAGAGGTCAATGAGTAATTGTCAAACATTACTCAGGCCCGTAGGCTACAAAGGCTAAAACATAAATGTTTCAAAGAACTGAAATAACATAAGCAAAACTCCAGAAGCTGAACAGGTGATCCTCGCTGATCAATCTGCAACGTTGGTAAGAGTAGGGGAGTGAGCATCCAACTATGCCCAGTAGATGACTGACATCATCAACCAGCATGCTCAAAACATTTAATAAAATATTAACAAATCAGAAGTACAGAGGAAGTCACATTCCAAGTCAGAAAGCAGAAGCGGAAGTCCAATCACAATAGGACTAAACGGAGTTCAAAGCAGACAGAGTCAAAAACAGAAGGGGACCCTAGTTAACCACAACATACAGACAGAACGGATATAATCCGTGAACAGAAATGAGGAAACATCACTCGTGAGTAGAACAGGTGGAACACCTGTGAACAGAACGGGGAACACACCCGTGAATACAGAAGGACGTCCTACGCAGTGCGCTACGAGATAGCTAAACCAACCATCCATGGTTCAGATATAGAGATAACTAGGTCCCAAAACAGAAGCTTAAATACAGTAAAGCATATGTGCACCACCGGCACCACAAAGCATATAGATAGCTTGGAAATCAGAAGGGGAATCCAACCCCGCAAATGGAAGTCAAAACGGAGCTCAAACGAGCAAGATAAGGCGTAAACCGTGCCATGTCCGAACTTGTGTCCGAACGTCAACGTTCGGACACGCAAGTCAAGACTCAAAAGCCAAAACCAGACAAATGTCCAAACATGTGTCCGAACGTCGAAGTTCGAACACAAGTCAAACTGAAAATAGAGGTAGAGACAAAGGGTTTCCGAACATCAAAGCTCGGACGGATGTTCGGACGCTTTCAGAAATCAGACACGCGTAAAGTCTGAACATGTGTCCGAACGTCAAAGTTCGGACACATGTCGATGCAAAATCAGAGAAGGCAGAAGGGTGTGTCCGAACTTCTGTCCGGACTTACAAGTTTGGACACCATACAAAACTTGTAAGCCGGATTCGTCCTCGCACCCCGTCCGAACATCAAAGCTCGGACGGAAGTTCGAACACGTTCAAAAACTCAAAAAAAACAGAACGCAAACAGGGTCTGTCCGAACTTCAATGTTTGGACAGACGTTCGGACAAGTCGTAAAATGCAGTTTTCAGAGTGTCAAAACACACAAATAGAGGCTTTGCAAAACATCAAATTTCCACCAGAAACACCGTATTTGCAGAAACACAACCATAGGGTTTAGCCA
This sequence comes from Limonium bicolor, assembly GCA_023374045.1. NCBI lineage: Eukaryota > Viridiplantae > Streptophyta > Magnoliopsida > Caryophyllales > Plumbaginaceae > Limonium > Limonium bicolor. The sequence continues at coordinate 400,050,653 of CM041778.1, read as the reverse complement.
GTTGAAACTACATTAAACCAGATAGAATCCCAGCACACACGCAGAAATAATTCAACCCGTTTAACCTTAGATTAATCTCCCCATGGCTGAACACACTAGCCGAATCCGAAAGCCACCTACCTCAATTAATCAGCGAAATAATTCCCAACTCTGCAGCAGAAAAACCGACCCAAGCGCAGACCAAAACACAATACCAACAGCCACTGAGATTCCTTAACAAATGCATAGACAAAACCCCAATCAGAAACCGACAGAGCCTCCCAAATTCAGAAACCATGAATAACGCAGTCACAACCCTTACCTGAATCTTACAACAATTCTGCCGTGAAGATCAAAAGGAGGAGATCGACAGACAGACACCGGTGGAGAGTACTGATTCATAATCAGATTGCAAGGGGTAAATAAGAATGGTGAAAGTTCTCAAAATCAGAATCCAGAACTGAATTGGAATTGACAAACCACGAAACCAACCTGATTGCAATGGAGAAGGCGAAGTAGAAACAGAATACACCAACAGCGCAGCCAAGTCTTCACAGATCGAGATAGCAGAATAACGTTGAGGAAGAGAGATATGGAAGAGAGGAGCATCTGACAGTTTGCAAAACGGAACGGGAATGAGATCGTGATTTGGAAAGTGGGCTAGTTACTGATTAATGTACTTAAAATAAATCAGCCTTTACCTTTATTAGAAGGAGCGGAAAAGACTAACTCGTCCTCCTCTTTAATTCCAAGGACATCCATGTCCTGAATTCACCATAAGCTAAAATAAGTCAAAGACGTAACGAAATAAAATCTGCATCGAACTTTGGGTTATAACATCAAAGTTCGATGTAGATTTTATTTTGTTACGTCTTTGACTTATTTTAGCTTATGGTGAATTCAGGACATGGATGTCCTTGGAATTAAAGAGGAGGACGAGTAGTCTTTTTCGCTCCTTCTAATAAAGGTAAAGGTTGATTTATTTAAAGTACATTAATCAGTAACTATCCCACTTTCTAAATCACGATCTCATTCCCGTTCCGCTTTACGAACTGTCAGATGCTCCTCTCCCCATCTCTCTCTTCCTCAACGTTATTCTGCTATTTCGATCTGTGAAGACTGGCTTGCTCTGTTGGTGTATTCTGTTTCTACTTCGCCTTCTCCATTGCAATCAGGTTGGTTTCGTGGTTTGTCAATTCCAATTCAGTTTGGATTCTGATTTTGAGAACTTTCCCCATTCTTATTTACCCCTTGCAATCTGATTGTGAATCAGTACTCTCCACCGGTGCCTGTTTGTCGATCTCCTCCTTTTGATCTTCGCTGCAGAATTGTTGTAAGATTCAGGTAAGGGTTGTGACTGCGTTATTCATGGTTTCTGAATTTGGGAGGTTCTGTTGGTTTCTGATTGGGGTTTCGTCTCTGCATTTGTTAAGGAATCTCAGTGGTTGTTGGTATTGTGTTCCGGTCTGCGCTTGGGTCGATTTTTCTGCTGCAGAGTTGGGAATTCTTTCACTGATTAATTGAGGTAGGTGGCTTTCGGATTCAGCTAGTGTGTTCAGCCATGGGGAGATTAATCTGAAGTTTAAACGGGTTGAATTATTTCTGCGTGTGTGCTTGGATTCTATCTGGTTTGATGTAGTTTCAATTGGATAAACCCCCATAGTTGTGTTTCTGCAAATACGGTGTTTCTGGTGGCAATTTGATGTTTTGCAAAGCCTCTGTTCGTGTGTTTTGAAACTCTGAAACTGCATTTTACGACTTGTCCGAACGTCTGTCCGAACATTGAAGTTCGGATGACCCTGTTTGCGTTCTGTTTTTCTGAGTTTTTGAACGTGTCCGAACTTCCGTCCGAGCTTTGATGTTCGGACGGGGTGCGAGGATGGATCCGGCTTACAAGTCTCGAATGGTGTTTGAACTTGTAAGTCCGGACAGAAGTTCGGACACACCCTTCTTCTTCACCTGATTTTGCTTCGACATGCATCCGAACTTTGACATTCGGACACATGTTCGGACTTTACGCGTGTCTGATTTCCGAAAGCGTCCGAACATCCGTCCGAGCTTTGATGTTCTGACACCCCTTTGTCTCTGCCTCTGTTTTCAGTTCGACTTGTGTCCGGACTTTGATGTTCGGACACATGTTCGGACATTTGTCTAGTTTTGGCTTTTGAGTCTCGACTTGCGTCCGAACTTCGACGTTCGGACACAAGTTCGGACATGGCACTGTTTATGCCTTATCTTGCTCGTTGAGCTCCGTTTTAACTTCCGTTGTGGGGTTGGATTCCCCTTCTGATTTCCAAGCTATCTATATGATTTGTGGTGCCAGTGGTGCACATATGCTTAACTGTATTTAAGCTTCTGTTTTGGGACCTAGTTATCTCTGTATCTGAACCGTGGATGGTTGTTTTAGCTATCTCGTAGTGCGTTGCGTAGGACGTCCTTCTGTATTCACGGGTGGTTCCCCGTTCTGTTCATAGGTGTTCCACCTGTTCTGCTCACGAGTGATGTTTCCTCGTTCTGTTCACGGATTATATCCGTTCTGTCTGTATGTTGTGGTTAACTAAGGTCCCCTTCTGTTTCTAACTCTGTCTGCTTTGAACTCTGTTTAGTCCTATTTTGATTGGACTTCTGCTTCTGCTTTCTGGTTTGGAATGTGACTTCCTCTGTCTACTTCGGATTTGATAACATTTTTATTAAATGTTTTGAGCATGCTGGTTGATGATGTTAGTCATCTATAGGGCATAGTTGGATGCTCACTCCCCTACTCTTACTAACATTACAGATTGATCAGCGAGGATCACTTGTTCAGCTTCTGGAGTTTTGCTTATGTTTATTTCAGTTCTTTTGAGACTTCTATGTTTTGACATTTGTAGCCTACGGGCCCTGATAGCATTGATCGCTATATTTGACTTCTAGTTTATAGTTACTTCGTACTTTGGTATTGAAAATACTAAGTTACTTTGATAATACTTTATATATAAGTATTCGTTTTGGGCCTTTATTCTGATTGTTTGCGTACGATAGTTAGAGCCTTGCGTTATTAAGTAATAATACGCGGCGTGTAACATCCCTAACTCCTAGGCCAGTGTTGGGGGCGTTACAAGTTTGACTTGTCACTTATGGTTTAAGGGGAGGATCAATATTCTATTATAATATGGATGGTTTAGATTCATCGATATATATACGCAAATAAGGTTAACTGAAAAAAAAATCGTATTGAATAAAAGTTTAACTGATCTAAATAGAAATTTTATAATGGAATTATTTAAAAAATTAAGAATTCAATTAATTGAATTTTATTAACCAAATAAGACGGTTAAGCTATAAAGAACCCTACACATAATGTAACACCCCTACCGTTAATCCCGTCATTACCGTCTAATCGTCTCGTACTTCTATACAATCGCAGCGGATATTTCATACTCCTCGGCGGGTGATACAATGCCGCTAGCCACCCACGTAGCTAACAAGACCTACTTCCAACACTGCATCGGTCTGATGGACCGGAATACCCGAGTACAACAATTACAATCCAAACTCCCATTTCGTAACCAAGTATACATAATTCTCCAATTATACAGTGCTCAAGTTTACAAACCAATATACCGAGTTACTAAGGTACAATCCAAAATACAATACTCCTCACGAGTTTATACAAACTTATCAAGAGTCTAACCTCCCACCCATGTTCTCACAATTCTATGTTCTCAAATACATAAGGGTGCACCTCTTGGTACACTGGTATTCAAATGGGTTACAAACCCGTATACTACAATTCACTATCCAAGGTGATCCCTAGCTAACTAAGCATAACAGTCCGATCTCACTCTCGACTTCTTAGCTTGTCGGGTACTGTTGGGGGGTGTAACCTAACGGCAAGTGTACCGGTCAATTCTAGCAAGTTTAATAGAGAGTAATCCCTAAGTATCGAACCAGAGGAGGCGATGTTCTAGTTTAAATCTTTATTAATGAGAATTATAAAACAGGAATTGGGTTTGATTTGATGACAATTAAAGACTGTAAACGGCATACAAAACAATAACACAGGAAAATAAATGTTGTGAACTGATTTGGAGAAGAAGATCCCGGTTACTACTGCACCCTAAATCCGTGATTCCTATCCCTAAGTGATTTAAAAGATAATTCTGAGTAAAATCCTAGAACTAAGATAATTTACCTCCGGTCTCCCGCTTAGCAAATACTAGTTAATAAAGACCGAATTCTAACTCTCGTTACGAACCCACTGTTTACTAACCGCCTTAAGAACAATCTAGTTTATTAGTCAATTAGCTATTTAGAGGAATTACCGTCTCTAAACTAACTGGTTATTTTCCTGAATTCAATTGAAAGCCGCAGTCGTCACATATAAGCTAACAAAATACTAATCTTATAATTGGCCAAATTATAACGATTAAAGAAATTAAGCAAGGAAAATAACTTTACTCAATTAAATTGCATTAAATCACAAAGGAACAGGAATAGTCAATTTAGGGATACATAGCAAACCGAAATCTAAGGGAACTACTCAGCCATTGACATGTTTACAATAAGCTTAGTAATAATAGAGAACAAGAAGAAACTCTGTTCAGTCTCCGTGGTGAACTCCTTTCTGTGCTCTGCTCCAAACTCCAAACAAGACTCCAAGCTCTCAAACTAATTCTCTTTGTATCGTGATTATTCTGTGCGCTCAAGATGTGTATTCAGGTTGGCCAAGCTCCCCTTTTATAATACCCGGTCTCTATCTTCTAATCTATCTCTAAATAAACGACGGCCACAATGTTAAAGATATAATTTTTTCTTTCCGTCATCTCGAACAGAAACTCCGCGCTCCGTCTGTATTGTTCCGGGTTTCAAACCCATATGCAAACCCGGAACACATGAAAATTTAAGGCAGTAGCTTCTCCGCTGTATTGTTCCGGGTTTCAAACCCATATGCAAACCCGGAACACATGAAATTTAAGGCAGTAGCTTCTCCGGTCTTGTGGTCCGGGTTGCAAACCAATATGCAAACCCGGAACAAGTCTGAAAAGGCAGAAGGTGAATGAAAATCTGTATTTGACTCTGGTTTGACTTCCCATGTTGCTCTAACCTCTAAAATCTTCATTTAAGCACTTTGTTGAGTATTTTATCCTGAAACATATGAAATCGATCACTGGAGACAAATATAACAATGAAGAGTAATTAAAGCATTAAAGAGGAAAGTTAATGTCATAATGTAGAAAATTAAGCATGAATTAGTCTAGTAAACTTAGACAAATTCCTGACTTATCAACTTCCTCACACTTAATCTTTGCTTGCCCTCAAGCAAATAGAAACATACTAAAGTCTTACAGAAGGGAGCCGTCAGTTCAGAACTGTGCACAAGGAGATCTAATAATGAAAAGCAGTCATAGAGAACAATGATCCACACTTGCAGGTTTTCATAAACAGTGAATTGAGAAGTATTTTGCAAGAGCTTAAGGCACATAGTAAAACCACTGACTCCAATTTCACTCAGGGACTACTTTCCAATTAATTTTCCACAATCCATGGACGACAAGGGTGAGAAGTAATATCTTATTCCATATTACCTTTCATCACCACGTACTCATAATCAAGAAAGATTTTGCACTTTGCATTTGAAATTAGCAAATTTCTTCAACTTTCTAAACAAGCATTAACTTTCTCTTTATATCCCTCAGACTTTTCTCTCCATTCATGTAGCGGTGTTGGGTCTTCTATCCCAGATCAGATGACCTTAGGTAGATGGGTGATGAGGCACCCCGAGGACTTAATTACCAAATGGGCGAGGCCTGTTTTCTGGGTTAAAAGTTCGATTAGAGGAGTACCTTGCCTTTGTCCTTCCTTCCTTTCATTCAATAATCATTCCCAAAGTCCCCAAGTGAAATCAAAATCAAATAGTTGCACTAATAGGCTTAACTTTTTAAAGAAGAAATAGACAACATTAGTTAAAACTGTACATACAAGAAGTGCAACCAGAATTCCCACAACTGTTTTCCACCTCCGACCTCATAAGAACTAGTGCTACTCGTGCGGTGTTCCAAACCAACTTAACCAACCACTGAATAAGACTCAGGTATGTTATGCAACCAAAATATTTTTTTGAGGGCCAACAAAAATATTGTGCAAATGGAATGATTGTCTTGAAAGAAAATTGGTCAAAATTAGCACATTCGAATGAAATTAACATGAATATGAGTATGTGCAATTCCCTTCCTCACACTTAAAACTTAGCAATGGCCTCATTGCTTCATGAAAATGATTAAGATGGAAGAAAACAAAAATTTCCAGAAAACAACGTTTGAAAAATAAAAGAAGTTAGAAAATCACGCCCCTGGGGTATGGTGAGGACAACGTCCTCACACTTATGTAAAACAGCGGGGTGTTGAATTCTGCAGAAATTTCGACAGAGCTTCCTTTAATTTCCCATCATCCTCACACGCATCAAAAGGCAGACCTGTAGCTCAAAAAAATAACCAAAGCCAACACGAACTTGCAGAAAAACAGTAAGTGTATGAGTGATACATCACAGTGAAGCGACAATCGGAATGAAATAGTAGTAGTCGAATCCAAGCAGGAAAAAGGAAAAAAAAAAAAAAAAAAAAACAACAAAAACAAATCAAAAGATCTGAAAAGATAGAGAACGAAACAACCCAAACTCCAAAATCCTAGGAAGGTGGTGGAAGCTGTGACTGTGACCCATGCTGAAGATGCCATGCCTCCATACGGGCGAAGCGTGTATCGAACTCAGCCATCCGCGCATCCTGGCGAACCTCAGCAGCGTGACGACGCGCCTCCAAATGTCAGGCGAACTCCATAGTTCTGAACCTGAGTAGACAGATCGTCAAGGCGCGAGCCGAACTCATCAAAGCGGGCAGTACACACCCCCTGCCAATCTCGAAACTCTGTCATCAGCTCCTCAAAATCCTGCGTCGGCGCTACAGCAGGTCCACCATCTCCCCGAATCTGTGAAGGCCCGCCCCATCAGCACCAGCAGCTCGGGCAGCTCTCTCACCCGGTCGGGCACGGCGACGCTTAATCCAACCATCTCCTATCTTCTCCCACTGAAAGCGATGCATCGCTGTCATGTCCAGAGGAGGAGCGGAATGCTGAGGCCGCTCATCACTGAAGTCACTCTCTCTTCTCAAAAGATACTGCAGAAAATGTGGAAAAGCAAGAGAAGCGGTGCTGTCCACATCCATGATACGTAAAACATGATTAATAAACAGCAGCAGAGAAAATAATAGGACAGGCGCCGCTAGAGAACTCATCATCCAGCAGATGACGCATGAAGAAACAATCCACAGCGTTCAAGTCAGCACACTCCCTCGGGCGGACATTATGCATAATAATAGCCAGAAGCAACCGCTCAATCGGAGTCTGCAGTTTGTCCCCTGTCACGACCTGCTTATCCCTTGAAGACCGTTGTTGACGGTTCGGAACCTCAGGGTTATTCACCACCAGCCTCAGATAATGTTCCTTTGCCCGTCTCTTATCATTTTCAAAATTTTTTCGACGTTCCCTAAGCATTATTATCAAAAGTATCTTGCACTCCAAAATACTCATCAACCACCCTATGATTAATTTCGATGTATCTCCCTTTGATCCACGCGCTAATTACATCATGCTCATCCTCCTTCTCAGCATTAGCATAAAACAACTTAACCAATCTGGGTAGTAACACCCCCCACCAAGACGCAACAAGCCGGCCCCAACCCTTAGCACCAAACACAGTTTGTAAATCAAATTCATTAATTAACTCCTCAGACACTGACCTCTCCGGAATAATTTTCCGGTCCTTGACGTTGTACCAATCAAAGGCAGCATCGCTAATGAAATCGGCACGCACTGATTCTCGGTATTGGACTGGAAGCGTCGGAGCAGGCGGAGCAGGTGCGGCCGAAGTCGAAGCTGCACAGCGGTGGAACGGCGAGTGCGCTTCGGAGCCATACCGATTGGAACAGGCGAGGAAAGTGGTGATGATGCGGGTCGGGACTGGCGAGGGAGGGCAATGGAGTGGGAAGGACGGGTGGGTGGCGGTGTCGGGGCGCGACCAAAGCCGAGAATAGGGGAGCAGCGGGGCAGTGTAGTGGCGAGGCGGAGATAGGAGATGGCGTCGGGGGTGGTGATGGGTGCAAGAGGAGGGAGATTGGGCTGGGTCGGGCGAAGTGGAGTGGTGGTGGTGAAGGAGTCGGGACGGAGACGGGTGAGGCACTGGCGGGGGGGTGGCGATTTGGAGGAGGTGATGGCGTGTAACAATGGGGATGGTCGGGGCGGCGAGGTCTGGTATGGGGCGCGAGGTAGAAGAAGGAGCAAATGAGGGATTTAGGTCACGCGCCCCGCTTTTGTTCTGCTGAAGACTAGGTCCGGGTTTCAAATCTGTATGCAAACCCGGACCATATGAAATTTTAGTCAGAAGCTGCACCGCATATGCGGTCCGGGTTCCAAACCCTGCCTCAAACCCGGATGGCTTCAAAAATATGCCAGTGAGTAATGCGCCTGTGTGGTCCGGGTTTCAAACCTGTCTTCAAACCCGGATGGCCTGAAAATGTGGACAGAAGTTGAGCCGCATATGTGGTCCGGGTTTCAAACTCCTCCTCAAACCGGACAGCATCAAAAACATGCCAGTAGCCTCGCCCAGTTATAGGTCCGGGTTTGTAAACCCAGCTCCAAACCCGGACAGCCCTTAAAAGTGGTCAGAAACTCACTAGATGATAGATGCACCTCCAAACTCCTGAATTCACCTTTAAAACCATGGAAAAACTAAACAAACATGTCTAACACGCACGTTAGCCCCAAAAATAAAGAATCAAAAACAATTTAACTACGAGAAAGAAATTAAAACGGAAAGAATAAAACTCACAAAACTGGTTGTCTCCCAGCCAGCCGCCCGTCTTTTCGGTCTTTGGCTAGACCATGCTTTGGGATAATCAGTATGGGGGCACAAAGACCGTGATCACCGAATGGACTTCAGCGATATCACCACTGAGATAATGCTTCAGCTGAGACCCTTTGACTTTGAATGGTTCCCCTTCTGCATTGACTAATTCGATAGCTCCATAGGGCGATACATTCGTCACTGTAAACGGTCCAGACCAACGAGACTTCAATTTTCCAGGAAATAATTTCAGTCGGGAGTTGAAAAGAAGAACCTTATCCCCAATGTGAAACTCACGCTTGACCAATAACTTATCATGCCACCTCTTCGTTTTCTCCTTATAAATCTTGGCGTTCTCATAAGCTTCCTCTCTAAACTCCTCGAGATCACATAGCTGTAACTTACGCTTCTCACCGGCCTTTTTCAGATCAAAATTCAGTGCCTTGAGTGCCCAAAGGATTGTGCTCCAGCTCCACAGGTAAGTGGCACGCCTTACCAAAAACCAACTTGTACGGGGACATACCGAGAGGTGTTTTAATGCAGTGCGGTATGCCCACAAGGCGTCATCCAACTTAAGGGACCAATCTCGCCTCGAAGATGTGACTGATTTCTGCAGTATCCACTTATTTCTCTGTTGGTGATCTCGGCTTGCCCGTTCGTCTGTGGATGATACGGTAAAGAAACCTTATGTCGCACACCGTATTTCTGTAGAAGAGCCTCAAACAGTTTGTTGCAGAAATGTGTACCCCCGTCACTGATGATTGCTCGTGGAACACCGAAACGGGTAATATATTCCTTTTTAGAAACTTGAGTACCACTCTTGCATCATTGGTCGGTGCTGCTATCGCTTCAGCCCACTTGGTAACGTAATCCACAGCTACCAGGATGTAAAGGTTACCTTGGGAGGACGGGAACGGTCCCATGAAATCAATACCCCACAGATCGAACGGCTCAACCTCTAGGATCGAATTCAATGGCATCTCATGACGTCTGGATAAATTCCCCTGCCTCTGACATTGGTCACAAGTAGAAACAAATTGATAACAGTCCTTGTTCAAGTTCTTCCAAAAGAAGCCAACCTCCAAAACTTTTGCGGCTGTCCTAGCCGGTCCAAAATGACCTCCTGCTTCTCTAGAATGGCAGTGTGTCAGGATGTCTCTAGCTTCATTGTCAGATACACAACGACGTATCATACCATCTGCGCAGACCTTGAACAGAAACGGGTCGTCCAAAGGTAGTGCTTGACTGTGGAGAAGAACTTCTTCTTCTGCTGATACGATAGCTCTGGAGGAATAATACCCTTGGCTAGGTAATTTGCAATATCAGCGTACCAAGGGTCCGTCGAATGGCCGATCATGAAGACATACTCATCAGGAAAATACTCATTGATTGGCCTGCCATCGTCAGGAACTTCCATACGGGATAAGTGATCCGCCACTCCATTCTGCGCTCCAGTTTATCTCTAATCTCAATATCAAATTCCTGCAAAATCAAAATCCAGCGGATCAAACGAGGTTTAGCATCAATCTTTCCAAAGAGATACCTGAGGGCAGAATGGTCGGTATGCACGATGACTTTGCTGCCAATGATGTACGGTCGAAACTTATCACAAGCAAAGACGATCGCCAACAGCTCCTTCTCCGTCGTGGCATAGTTCTTCTGCGCCTCATTCATAGTCTTACTTGCGTAGTAGACTATCCTCAATACCTTGTCATGCCTCTGACCCAGAGCTGCTCCCATGCGTAGTCACTAGCATCACACATAATCTCAAAAGGCAACGACCAATCAGGAGCAACAATAATAGGTGCAGAATCAATTTAGTGTAACGCCCCTATTAACCATAAATACAGCGGAAATAAAACTCTAAGGCGATTACAGACCATCGGGTTCCAAACACCCGGCACCAAACCTCACTAATTACAACTTACAATCTACAAAAGCTACGGTCTGAACTCGAGAAAAACTTAACACAAAAATAATAAAATTGAACACATTAACTCTCCACAAAACCTAGTCCCATCCCAAACGCTCATTCTCTTCGTGGCCACCTGTAAATCACTTCGTACCTGCAAGATGAAACCAAGCAGCCCACCCCGGGAGGGGTGAGTCAGTTCCCTGGAATGGAACTGGTACATTCTCCAAAAACCAACTTATAAAACATCACTCTTCAAAATAAACAGTAACATGAAAATAAACTCTTAAAAATAAAACAGAGATAAAGCACTTCAAAACATCAAGTTAAAGAAAAAGAAAACAAGACAAAGATAGAGATAGAGAACTTCCAAACCAAGTCATCCACTTAAGCAGTCACACCACATAGTTGTAAGCATCCATTGTTATGTTAGAACCAATTCTGGTTAAGAAGAGAAAGACTTAAGTAGTCACAAGGACTAGGAGTGACATGAATATCCATAACCCGTGGTAGACAGTTTATGTCTCCACCATTTCAGAAGATGATTCCCATAGACAAAATATACTCAAGAGTGGAATAAACCAATTGGGAGAGATGGCCCCCACCGCCAGTCAGTTGCCACAAGGGCGAGGTAAACAGACCTCCGCTGTCAGTTGCCACAAAGGGCGAGGTAAACAGACCTCCGCTGTCAGTTGCCACAAAGGGCGAGGTATAGCAGACCTCCGCTGCCACCGACCCGTTCTCAGTCATCGGTGAAAAGTGTGTGCACCACTTATTAGAAATAATCCATACTCAGTACCAAGATTAACATTTCCCATATTCCCATTAGATTATTACTGCACAAGAGCAATACCAAAACACTCAGTCCTACAGAGTGTAGAGGCGTAAACCCTCAACAATTAATATCCAATAGAAAGAATCCATTCCAAATAAGGCTGATCAAACTCGACTCATGGATGAAACAATACCCATAGTCCAAAGGAAGAATTACCACAACCAGATATTTTCCTATATTCCCAGTCACCCTACTAGATCATTAACTGCACAGAGCAATACCAAACACTCAGTCCTACAGAGTGCAGAAGCGTAAACCCTAAGCAGTCAATGTCTAACGGGACACCAAATAGAAGGAACCAATACCCAAGTGAGTTCCACATCCAAGGCTCAGTTAGTCACACAAGCTGAGTCAGTCACGCAACCATTTCCTTTGTTAGAAGTTCCTCTAAAGCCAGTTAGCGTTTCCAAAACATTCCACAAGTCAATCAGCCAAAATAACGTAGTACGAGAAATCGTACAAAACATTCCATAAAGTCCAAAACACAACAAGCTGAGTACGAGAAATCGTACCTGGATAACGCTGTAGCAGCTCTAGACAACTTGCGTAAACAATCAACAGTACTCTGAAGAATATTAAAGGTAATCTATCATCAACTTATGCCCTAAGTCAAACTTAATAGATTCCTCACTCTTATCCACTACTAATACTTAACCGTAGTTCTCACATTAATACCTTATATCTTAAGTGTATTTATATTACTCAGTTAGTCTTAGAATCTCAATAATCACCCTTAAGCTTAATACCTTTATTCTTACTTTAGGACAGACATCGTATTATAACCTATGATGGATTTATCTTAGAATACTATACTATTATTCCATAAGGTAATGATTAGGTATCTTATCAATATTTACTAGATAATCCTTTATGATTAAGTTTTCCCCTTAACTGAATTAAGACCTACACCTGTATATCGAATCATAGTGTCGTAGCTACATTCGCTACAACTTCATTGAACTTAGAATTTAGAGACAACTACTAGACTCAATTATTTTATCTTTACTTCAAAGGGCCTTTAATTACAACTATCTATTAATCTTGTCATAAGTTGTTAAATTACTTTTCATCTTGAAATAACCATATTATAGTTAACTCAAACTAATCGAACTCTCACATTTAATATCCACACGGTATATTATTTACTTAACCATATCTTTATAATAAGGTGTTTTAAGATAACCTTTTATGTATCCTTACTTACATTTAATCCCCTAACTGTTTTACTTTTACACACATTCTCTCTATAGACCATGTATAATCCTTTTGTATTAACTTCGTTAAACTCAAGTCTTAAATACATTTTATATTGTTTACAAAACCTAAGGTTTCAAAAGAATAACTTAATAAATTAATTTCCTTTATTGTATTTTAGGATAAACATTATATCTCGACATAAGGAAAATCTATCTAAGAACTAAATTCCGATTCATAAGTGAAATTGTTAATTATGTATCAAGATAATCTGTCTGAAAATCCCCATACCTTATATTCAAATGACACATTAATATTTCCAGTGTCAAAAAGGTAAATCAATATAATCTCTTACGTAACCTAGTTTCATCTAATTAAAGGTTCAATGATTTTAAGTATCAAATTTCTATTTGCAAACCTTTTGTAAATCTTTAACTATTATGTACATCACTTATTTATAAACTCACATCCTGAATATTGGTAATGAATGTATTTTATATGGCTTAACTAATTCCAAGAAACTTAAGGATTATTATTTAGATTATCTCCTAATCATAGTTTAATATAGTTTTATATCATAATCCTTTTAATGATTTTATCTTAAAATATTAAGTTATTACTCAATACTATAAATATTAAGAGATAATTAATCTAGACTTATTTATCCTCTTCACATGTAGATGTAAAAGTAACTCATTTATTTTACTATTGTTTATATAATAAGAACATTTAAATGCAAAAGTATTTCATTCATTTTATTATTAATTATATAATAAGATCTACTTGTGTAACACTTTATGTAGACCAATTACAAATACTCCTAAATTTCAACTTATTAATTTCTTAACCAGATTATAGATTTACATTGTGGTCATTGACTAAATAAATACGTGTGTTTAAATACGGTTTATATAAATCTTAGAAACTCAAAGATAACTAAAAACTCAACCTATAACCATAAATTAATACCACCTCATATAATATTCTTTTATTAGTATCATGTAGAGGTTTAGTTTAACTCATTAATTCCTTCATATTATTTTTCTATAAGGTATTTTATTCCTTTTATTTATTTATTTATCGTATATATATATATATCCTTCCTATTATATTTCTCACAAGGAATGTTATTTCCTTTATCTATTTAATTTATCGTATATATATACATATATATGTATATATATTCCACATATGTCAGATTTATCCAGAACATTCTTTAAGAAATTCTATTGTATTTAATTATATTTAATATCTTTTAGACATATCCACAACTGATTTATGGTTTATAAAATAGAGTATTTCCCTTAGTTTTAGTTAAACATATTAGCTTCCATATTATATATAATAAATAAAAGTAGTTTAGTTAAATTCCTTGATTTAATATAAGTTTCTATTTATTTCTCTCATATAATAATATATAAATATATGTAACAATTTTTACTTCACTTAAAGTTAATACCCAAAATATTTATAAACCTACTGTATTAAATGTTAATTAGTCTTATTATATTTTCCCCAACCTATAAAGTTCATTAATCAACTATACTTTAATTTTTGATTACATTAAAAACCATATATTATAAGTTATTCTTATGAAAAACTCATTAACACAATTTTTAAACCCATTTACAATTGTCCAAAAATCCCCAAATTAAATATATAGTAACTATAACATTTTAGACATATTATAAAAATTTTATTTCATAAAAATATCTTTTTAATATGGCCAAATAATTCCAGAAAACCCGTAACTTGTAAAAATCATAACTTATGTTTAAAACCTCCAAATCCATAATAATTTACATCAAAATAAACTAGATTAAATAAGGAATCTATGGTTAAAATTTCAAGTCAAAATACCTTCGGGAAGATTTAAATTAACCCAACAAGTTTGGACTATTTACTGGAAATTTATAAACTTATAATAATTATTTAATAGCACGATCTAATCTCGGCCGTCCAATCTTCTAAAGCGCGATCGGACGGCCCCTGAACGCCGTGTTCTTCCCCGATTCCAGAAAACTAGTCGAGTACTAAATCTCAATTCCTCCTAATCCACAGAACGGAATCGAGTGATTCTTGTTTCTATAGCTTCGTAATCCAATTTCGCTTCTATTGATACCGGTTTCCTCAATTATAATGCAGTATACATCTAGTTTCGTACTCAATTCGAACGTTAGGGTTTATATTAGCTACAGAGTACGATTCGAATTCAATTCTGCAAATTCCTCCTAACCTAACACGAAATTGGCTAAATTGAGACATGGGTTAGGTCGGTATTGCAATTTCGATTAGCAACATAGGAACAATTTGAAGAAAAGCTCACCGGAATTGCCCAAACGAGGAGATTCAATATCGGGTTCTGGAAAATATTTGAACCTTGCCTGTTCGAGTAGTGAACTTTGGAGATCTATAAAATACGTATCTAGATCGAGTAGGCCATGTTCTTGGGCTCATTAGAAAGAAGAAATATAGATCTACACAATGATAGCAAGCACTAATCCTAACTCGCATCACACAGAAAGAAATCGAAGTCACAAAATACGAGTTTACCTCTCTGTTTCGGTATTATTTTATGTGCTGGCAAGACCGAAACTTTAGGCCTCTATATCTCCCAACTGGTTACGACTTGGACTTGGGCATAAACACGAAAGTTGTAGAGGGATTAGAGATCTTTACAACTAGCTAAAGAAATCGAATTGGTTGATTAACGAAGAAGTTATGATCGACGCAAGTTACCTGAAAACGAAGGAATTCTGGAATTCTGGAAACAGTCTCGCAAGGTGGCTACTTTGGCTCGATTTTCCGGTTGACTCAGATAGATCTAGGGTTTGTATGAGTAATGGTTGGAAAGAGGAATTGTAGGAGAAGAGAGTGGTGAAGACGGCATGGAAAAATATTGAGTAATTTGAAAGTTATAGCCGTCTAAAGTTAGGGCTAGGAAGTGAAATCGGTTACGAAAATCAGGGAAGGGAATCGGCTAAGTGTGGGCGACCCACTACAGAGTGACACGTGGCACTTCTTAAAATTTTGATTCAAAACTTCAATCTAGCATAACTTTGGCTAGGATGATCCGTTTTTGACGTTCTTTTTATCGATCTTCATGGTTTTTCATAACCTATTTATTGGTATAGGTTTCATGACCTTTTGACCATTCTCAAAAAGTCAACTCTAGCAAGGCTTAATAAGCTTTAAGGTTTCTAGAATTTTATATTGACTTTTATATTTCAAAACAATGTTCCAACACTTCCTAAAATCTTTATAATATATTTGGAGTGTTTAATAATTTTCCCAAGATTTATTGACTTATAAATCTTATTATTATATTCATAATACTATATAATAATGTATAATAATTAGGGTTAAATAGAAGAAAACCCCTAAATAAATTTCACAATTCCATATAATAATTGAATATTCATTATTCCATGTCATAATTTTATTTTTAATAAAAGAAATCCCCTAAATTAATTTAAATTAATTTAGGGGTTTCAGCATATCCCCCTTAAAAGAAACTTCGCCTCGAAGTTTAACAATCAACTAATAGGCACTCACACCGCTTCGGGTGTGCTGAGACAATAAAAGTTCCAATGAAGTTCCATACCAAACCAATCCTGTATTTCCATCCACTTCCATAACAACATTCCACTCAAGATTACTCAAAATCAAACTGAATCAGGATATACCAAGATATAACATGATGAAAATCAAAAGTCACATACTGAGTCATAATGCAAAAACCAGCACATACAAACACCTATCATTCTGCTAATACTGTTCTCCCTTTGCTAATAATGCAACGAGGCATAATCCGGATGAGATAACGAAGGAGGAGTATGCCAGCATATCCCCCTTAAAAGAGCTAAGGTACGCCCTCGTACCGCTACTAATGGCACATTCAAAGAATTCAACACCTTATTAACCAGCTTTGTTGAATTTTACTGCACCGTTGATTATATCTATGATCGTTATATATATCTGTATCTCTTGATTGTTATGTATTTGTATTTCCTTGGTGGTTATAAAATTTTATCTTATGATTATTATCCATTCATTTAATGACTGATACGAATTATATGTCCATATATGATCATTTATCATATTAATTATATTACTAAGCTATACCTCGGGTGTAACGTACTTGAGTAGTTTAACATAATATTCCCGATCATTTAATAATCCTCAATAATCTTCCAAAATTATCTTCAAAGGTTTATTGGCCAACCATATGTTAAAACTCTATAAGATAAATATTTTCTGTGACTTTTCAAGTTTCAATTGTTTCTGTTTACTTTATAAAATTTACTTATTATATAACTTCACCCAAGGCAGATTTTGGAAAGTTCGTCCAAAATCTGATTCCTTTGTTAAAATTTATACATTATATATATATTTTTAAGGTAGGGACCCTGTATAAAATTTTAGGTCAAATGCATTAGTCTAATGAAAACTCACTCACTCTTGATAATTATTTTCCTTAAGGTTTGTTCTATGTAAGTATTCTTCTGATTATTAAATCTTAGTACTCTCTTAGACAATGGTGGCTTTTGGTAAATATCACTCTTAGTGTGTCTTTTAAAATTTTATACCTGTATAATGTTAAACTTCCAAGTAAACATGAGGATTTTCAATCTTTAAGTAACTCTCAAATTTTTTTTTTTTTTTTTTAAGATGCTCAATACTCAAGTATTTAAGGATCAATGATACTTAGTTTAGTATTACTCCACTCAATCTTTAAGTAACTTCTTTTATTGATTTTTTTTTTATATCCAACCAGGGGTAGATGTTGTATCTTGGAGTACCCAAACTTAATCCCCTTCCTCCATATATAGGTTTTTCACCAAAGATTTAACTCAATAAACCCTTTACATTTATGAGTTTTAATACCGGATCTTAAGATACAAATTTTGATTTGTTCATTGTGGTTAGCAATGAAATATGCCTAGCTCAAGATTTCATGATGGTAACGTCTTACCACCACTTCCCCTCAAGTTCAACACAATCCATCACATGCGTAGAAGATTATTTACAGTTAGATGACAAGGCTTGTCTAGCCCCTAAACTTCCAGAAGTGGGTGTGCACCCCCACTACTTTCAGCCTAGACGTTCGTCGCACCAGGCACTTCCCGTAAGGTGTTAGGTTTAGGTGTTTTCTTTCTAAAGTTAACATAGAGTTTTAATGTGTTTTACAAGGTCAGATGTTGATCTTTTCTAATACGCTACTAGTTCTTGTTAGCTTAATAATTTTCTAGACTTAAGATTTATCCAAACATTACCTTTAGGCAACAATTTGTACCAAGTAATTCTTGAGATTTATTTTCAACTTTACAGGAGTGGAAGTACTTTCACATAATATCAATACTAATTTAGTTATGTAAAGTTCTATTTGTATACTGTTTTCAACCAAAAGTATTCTTTAAAATTCTAGGAATTTGTGTACTAGCTTTTAAAGGATTGCATTTTTAGCAATGTATTCTCCATGAGTATGCTTTTGAAAAATAGCTTAATATTTGGTTTATCTCAACCCAAATCTTATCGTACTTAATATAGGATGTTCCAAACTTATATATATATGTATATATATATTTTCTGTAGTTTATTGTTGGGATGGTATAACAACACATCACACTCAACAGACATTCACAAAAGAAAAGTGTGTAAAGGAATCATTCACAATTCCAAAAAGGTTAGGAGTCGTGCCTTACTGGAGTCCTCACTTCCCAATTCTACCCCGATTCCCCAGTTTTAAGTGCACCTATAATCTAAGTATTTCACTCGGCTTGTTTCTCGGGTTCAGAGCGTAACTACGCTCTGATACCACTTTCTGTAACGCCCCTATTAACCATAAATACAGCGGAATAAAACTCTAAGGCGATTACAGACCATCGGGTTCCAAACCCCGGCACCAAACCTCACTAATTACAACTTACAATCTACAAAAGCTACGGTCTCGAACTCGAGAAAACAACTTAAACACAAAAAAACAAAATCTAAACTTAACACAAACTAAACTCCAAACGAACCTCAAACGTCCCATCTCTGCCACCCTCATTCTCTTGGCCACCTGTAAATCACTTCGTACCTGCAAGATGAAACCAAGCAGCCCACCCCGGGAGGGGTGAGTCAGTTCCCTGGAATGGAACTGGTACAATTCTCCAAAAACCAACTTATAAAACATCACTCTTCAAAATAAACAGTAACATGAAAACAAACTCTTAAAAATAAAACAGAGATAAAGCACTTCAAAACAATCAAGTTAAAGAGAAAAGAAAACAAGACAAAGATAGAGATAGAGAACTTCCAAACCAAGTCATCCACTTAAGCAGTCACACCCATAGTTAGTAAGCATCCATTGTTGATGTTAGAACCAATTCTGGTCAAGAAGAGTAAGACTTAAGTAGTCACAAATGACTAGAAGTGACATTAATATCCATAAACCGTGGTAGACAGTTTATGTCTCCACCATTTCAGAAGATGATTCCCATAGACAAAATATACTCAAGAGTGGAATAAACCAATTGGGAGAGATGGCCCCCACCGCCAGTCAGTTGCCACAAGGGCGAGGTAAACAGACCTCCACTGTCAGTTGCCACAAAGGGCGAGGTAAACAGACCTCCGCTGTCAGTTGCCACAAAGGGCGAGGTATAGCAGACCTCCGCTGCCACCGACCCGTTCTCAGTCATCGGTGAAAAGTGTGTGCACCACTTATTAGAAATAATCACATACTTAAGTACCAAGATTAACATTCCCCCATATTCCCATTAGATTATTAACTGCACAAGAGCAATCCAAAACACTCAGTCCTACAGAGTGTAGAGGCGTAAACCCTCAACAATTAATTCCAATAGAAGGAATCCATTCCAAAAGGCTGTCAAACCTCGACTCATGGATGAAACAATACCCATAGTCCAAAAGAAGAATTACCACAACCAGATATTTTCCTATATTCCCAGTTACCTCCACTAGATCATTAACTGCACAGAGCAATACCAAACTCTCTCCTACAGAGTGCAAAAGCGTAAACCCTAAGCAGTCAATGTCTAACGACACCAAATAGAAGGACCATACAATACCAAGTGAGTTCCACATCCCAGGGCTCAGTTAGTCACACAAGCTGAGTCAGTCACGCAACCATTTCCTTTGTTAGAAGTTCCCTCTTAAAGCCAGTTAGCGTTTCCAAAACATTCCACAATCAATCAGCCAAATATACGTAGTACAGAAATCGTACAAAACATTCCATAAAGTCCAAAACACAACAGCTGAGTACGAAAATCGTACCTGGATAACGCTGTAGCAGCTCTAACAACTTGCGTAACAATCAACAGTACTCTGAAGAATATTAAAGGTAATCTATCATCAACAACTTATGCCCTAAGTCAACTTAATAGATTCCTCACTCTTATCCACTACTAATACTTAACCGTAGTTCTCACATTAATACCTTTATATCTTAAGTGTATTTATATTACTCAGTTAGTCTTAGAATCTCAATAATCACCCTTAAGCTTAATACCTTTATTCTTACTTTAGGACAGACATCGTATTATACCTATGATGGATTTATCTTAGAATACTACTATTATTCCATAAGGTAATGATTAGGTATCTTATCAATATTTACTAGATAATCCTTTATGATTAAGTTTTCCCCTTAACTGAATTAAGACCTACAACCTGTATATCGGAATCATAGTGTCGTACTGCATTTCGCTACAACTTCATTGATCTAGAATTTAGAGACAACTACTAGACTCAATATTTTTATCTTTACTTCAGAAGGGCCTTTAATTACAACTATCTATTAATCTTGTCATAGTTGTTAAATTACTTTTCATCTTGAAATAACCATATTATAGTTAACTCAAACTTATCGAACTCTCACATTTAATATCCACACGGTATATTATTTACTTAACCATATCTTTATAATAAGGTGTTTTAATATAACCTTTTATGTATCCTTACTTACATTTAATCCCCTAACTGTTTTACTTTACACACATTCTCTCTATAGACCATGTATAATCCTTTTGTATTAAACTTCGTTAAACTCAGTCTTAAATACATTTTATATTGTTTACAAAACCTAAGGTTTCAAAAGAATACTTAATAAATTAATTTCCTTTATTGTATTTTAGGATAAACATTATATCTCGACATAAGGTAAAATCTATCTAAGAACTAATTCCGATTCATAAGTGAAATTGTTAATTATGTAATCAGATAATCTGTTCTGAAAATCCCCATACCTTATTCAAATGACACATTAATATTTCCAGTGTCAAAAAGGTAAATCAATATAATCTCTTACGTAACCTAGTTTCATCTAATTAAGGTTCAATGATTTTAAGTATCAAATTTCTATTTGCAAACCTTTTTGTAAATCTTTAACTATTATGTACATCACTTATTTATAAACTCACATCCTGAATATTGGTAATGAATGTATTTTATATGGCTTAACTAATTCCAAAAACTTAAGGATTATTATTTAGATTAATCTCCTAATCATAGTTTAATATAGTTTTATATCATAATCCTTTTAATGATTTTATCCTAAAATATAAGTTATTACTCAATACTATAAATATTAAGAGATAATTAATCTAGACTTATTTATCCTCTTCACATGTAGATGTAAAGTAACTCATTTATTTTACTATTGTTTATATAATAAGAACATTTAAATGCAAAGTTTTCATCATTTTATTATTAATTATATAATAAGATCTACTTGTGCAACACTTTATGTAGACCAATTACAAATACTCCTAATTTCAACTTATTATTTCTTAACCAGATTATAGATTTACATTGTGGTCATTGACTAAATAAATACGTGTGTTTAAATACGGTTTATATAAATCTTAGAAACTCAAAGATAACTAAAAACTCAACCTATAACCATAAATTAATACCACCTCATATAATATTCTTTTATTAGTATCATGTAGAGGTTTAGTTTAACTCATTAATTCCTTCATATTATATTTTCTATAAGTATTTTATTCCTTTTATTTATTTATTTATCGTATATAATATATATCCTTCCTACTTATATTTCTCACAAGGAATGTTATTTCCTTTATCTATTTTTATTGTATTTATATACATATATATGTATATATATCCACATATATCAAGATTTATCCAGAACATTCTTTAAGAAATTCTATTGTATTAATTATTTTATATCTTTTAGACATATCCACAACTGATTTATGGTTTATAAAATAGAGTATTTCCCTTAGTTTTAGTTAAACATATTAGCTTCCATATTATATATAAATAAAATGTATTTAGTTAAATTCCTTGATTTAATATAAGTTTCTATTTATTTCTCTCATATAAATATATATATAAATATATGTAACAATTTTTACTTCACTTAAAGTTAATACCCAAAATATTTATAAACATACTGTATTAAATGTTAATTAGTCTTATTATATTTTCCCCAACCTATAAAGTTCATTAATCAACTATACTTTAATTTTTGATTACATTAAAAACCATATATTATAAGTTATTCTTATGAAAAACTCATTAACACAATTTTTAAACCCATTTACAATTGTCCAAAAATCCCCAAATTAAATATATAGTAACTATAACATTTTAGACATATTATAATTTTTATTTCATAAAAATATCTTTTTAATATGGCCAAATAATTCCAGAAAACCCGTAACTTGTAAAAATCATAACTTATGTTAAAAACTTCAAATCCATAATAATTTACATCAAAATAAACTAGATTAAATAAGGAGTCTATGGTTAACATTTCAAGTCAAAATACCTTAGGGAAGATATTTAAATTAACCCAACAAGTTAGGACTATTTACTGGAATTTTATAAACTTATAATTTATTTAATAGCACGATCTAATCTCGGCCGTCCAATCTTCTAAAGCGCGATCGGACGGCCCCTGAACGCCGTGTTCTTCCCCGATTCCAGAAAACTAGTCGAGTACTAAATCTCAATTTCCTCCTAATCCACAGAACGGAATCGAGTGATTCTTGTTTCTATAGCTTCGTAATCCATTTCGCTTCTATTGATACCGGTTTCCCCAATTATAATGCAGTATACATCTAGTTTCGTACTCAATTCGAACGTTAGGGTTTATATTAGCTACAAAGTACGATTCGAATTCAATTCTGCAAATTCCTCCTAACCTAACACGAAATTGGCTAAATTGAGACATGGGTTAGGTCGGTATTGCAATTCGATTAGCAACATAGGAACAATTTGAAGAAAAGCTCACCGGAATTGCCCAAACGAGGAGATTCAATATCGGGTTCTGGAAAAATATTCGAACCTTGCCTGTTCGAGTAGTGAACTTTGGAGATCTATAAAATACGTTCTAGATCGAGTTAGGCCATGTTCTTGGGCTCATTAGAAAGAAGAAATATAGATCTACACAATGATAGCAAGCACTAATCCTAACTCGCATCACACAGAAAGAAATCGAAGTCACAAAATACGAGTTTACCTCTCTGTTTCGGTATTATTTTATGTGCTGGCAAGACCAAAACTTTAGGCCTCTATATCTCCCAACTGGTTACGAATTGGACTTGGGCATAAACACGAAAGTTGTAGAGGGATTAGAGATCTTTACAACTAGCTAAAGAAATCGAATTTTGGTTGATTAACGAAGAAGTTATGATCGACGCAAGTTACCTGAAAACGAAGGAAATTCTGGAATTCTGGAAACAGTCTCGCAAGGTGGCTACTTTGGCTCGATTTTCCGGTTGACTCAGATAGATCTAGGGTTTGTATGAGTAATGGTTGGAAAGAGGAATTGTAGGAGAAGAGAGTGGTGAAGACGGCATGGAAAAATATTGAGTAATGTGAAAGTTATAGTCGTCTAAAGTTAGGGCTAGGAAGTGAAATCGGTTACGAAAATCAGGGAGGGAATCAGCTAAGTGTGGGCGACCCACTACAGAGTGACACATGGCACTTCTTAAAATTTTGATTCAAAACTTCAATCTAGCATAACTTTGGCTAGGATGATCCATTTTTGACGTTCTTTTTATCGATCTTCATGGTTTTTCATAACCTATTTATTGGTATAGGTTTCATGACCTGGTTTGACCATTCTCAAAAAGTCAACTCTAGCAAGGCTTAATAAGCTTTAAGGTTTCTAGAATTTTATATTGACTTTTATATTTCAAAACAATGTTCCAACACTTCCTAAAATCTTTATAATATATTTGGAGTGTTTAATAATTTTCCCAAGATTTATTGACTTATAAATCTTATTATTATATTCATAATACTATATAATGTATAATAATTAGGGTTAAATAGAAGAAAACCCCTAAATAAATTTCACAATTCCATATAATAATTGAATATTCATTATTCCATGTCATAATTTAATTTTTAATAAAAGAAATCCCCTAAATTAATTTAAATTAATTTAGGGGTATTTCATGGATTCTCTGATTCGAACAGGGAGGAGTTGGAGAGTAGCTTAAGTCCTCAACAGGTTGTTCCTCCTCGTGAACCGCTGCATTCAGTTGTTGAACTAGTTGCTCCATGTGTTCTAGATGAGCTAGCGTTCTTTGCTGGATCATTTTGGAGGTTCCACGTTTTGAGGTAAAATCTGCCAACATTTCCCTCAAAATGGTGTTGTCTCTTTCTTTTGCAACCATAGGACATTGGGAACTCTCATGATATTCTCTGCATCTCTGACATATGTCCCATTGATTGCAGTTTTTTGCGCCATAGGAGTAATCATACCAACCTCCTGCTTGATCGTAGTGACCATCCATCAGAATTAAGTACCTAGAAAAAAAAAACAAAAATTTATACACAAAATGGGCAAATAAAGGAAATTAAAATTATGCACATGAACTAAAAAGTTAATAAACAGATAGTTGGACCGAAGTCCCCGACAACGGTGCCAAAAACTTGTTGAGTAGAATAGTGGTTAAACTATCTTGCTAACTATGGGCAGTGAACCCAATCATTGTAGTACAATATGGTCGTATCCACAGGGACTTCGTAACTATCTAGCTAAATATAAGGTTAGTAAATGTGCAAGAGAATATATAAAAAAGTACATAAACGGTAAATGGGGGGTTTAGCTAGTGGCAATCTTGGTGTTTTTTGGGTTGGACAGATAAAAACAATAAAAAGCTTAAATAAAACTGGTGTGTATCGAATGGATGGAAAATGTGCTAAGGAAGGTGGAATCGCCCAAATATATTTTAGACTTTATTATAATCCTAATTTGCTCTATTTGTCTGTTTAGGAATTTACCTTGTGGCCTCCCTAAAGCATAGGTGAGGTCAATTCTTAATTAATCAATAAACTCTTTACTACCAGAAAAAGTCTAAATCATTAATTAGCCTTAAGCAAAAATTCCTTTTATAACAGCGATGGATTTTATCAGCTAATTAAGGAGATATATCTAACGTTTGTCTCTCTTTGTGGTCTATTCTCGAATTTACAAAATCATTGAAATAAGAGAAACCGTAAATGCGTAAAAATGATCAGTTCTTAAGCATTTAATAATTTAAAGAGACAAAATAAATATTTATAAGCAAACTCGGTATTATAAATAAGTCTGAATTATTTGGGGTCAAACACCCATCCTAAGCACAAATATAAACTTACTCAGACATTGAAATAAAAATAGAGTAAAGATAGACAGACATCACAAATAAGACAGACATTAAAACAGAGTAAAGTTTGAGGAAAGAAAGAACTCTATTTGGGGAGAGTTGTTTCGCTTCTGGGCTTGTCTCCGTGATTATGCCAACCTCAAAACGATGACAAACGGGTAAACGAAGAATAACGAACAAACTGGCAAAAGTAGACTGTGTTCGGGTCTTGTTTAGCCGGACACACCCTGTCTGGGTCTATTTAGCCGAACACAAATCCGGACGTAGCTCCTTTAATGGAGTTCGCGTCTGGGTTTGTGCAGAGCTTCGTTCGTTTGGTTGGTTTTCTGGAAATAAGAGCGTAAGGCTAATTTGGTGATGGAAAAGGATGAAGAATGGAGTATGGATGGAGGGATGGTGAGTGTTGATGAGCGTTAATGAGCTTTGGATTTCTGGAGGGATGATGAAGAAGATTGAAGGAGTGTGGGGTATTTATAGCAGAGGAAACAGGGGGAAGAGGACAAAGCTTGCAGCAGGCATGGGTGAAGAAAATAAGAGAAGTGGCACCTGATATGTTTGATGTAGTAGATAGATAACGTTGTGGCGCTGCAATTGAAGAATAAAATGGTGAAGACGGCGCAGTAATTGAAGAAGAAAATGGAAAGACGGCGCCGAAGAAATCAGTCGCGTGAATTCTGGATCTGGGCTGCATTTACACCCGTCCGGAAGTGCATCCGGGTGTACTGTAGCCGGACGTGTATATCCAGAATTGTGTCCGGGTGTACTTTAGCGGACGTGTGTATTTTCGTCTTGTCTTGTCTACAAACTTTGATAGGCTCCAAATTCTTCGTTTGAGCTCCGTTTTTAGATCCATTTGCGCTTATGAGTTCGTCTCTTCGTCAACTTTGCTCCTAGCTTGCTTTTCCTCATGTTTAACCAATAAATCTGTAAGATAACCAATAAAATATAAACTAGAGGAAAACTAACCAAAGTGGGGAAATGAGCAAGAAAAGTGCTAATATAACATATGAAACACACCCATAAATCATGCTCATTTGGACACTTATCACACCCCCACACTTACCTTTTTGCTTGTCCTCAAGCAAAACCATGTACCCAAGCAAGTAGGGAATGCTAAATACTAACAAATATTATTATGAAGGGTAGGATAAGGAGGTGAACAGTACATGATCTTAAACTTTTTTAGGAGTGTGATCGATCACCTACTGGTGGCACAGGTGTGCTCAGGGTAAAAATAAAAATTAGAGTTTCAAGGTATGATCCGGAGTGCTTCAATGCTTCTCAGTTTAGGTGACTTTTGAGAACTTTTACCACGGCCAACTTCTCTCAAGAATGGCATTGAGGAGAAAAAAAGGAAAAATAAGATTTATGTATTTGTTTCACTTTTGCATAAGAGATGAGAAGATAATATGTAGGCATCAAGCCTTTGTATTGAAGAACACTCAACTCTCATTTGTTGGTTACCAATGGTGTTTCGCAACTCCCTTGTTATTTTTTTTTACAGAGAAGCACCCATTAGCAATCTCTAAAAGAGAAGACAAAAAAACCCGTGAGCAATAAAAATCCAACCATTGCAGATCATTTGGTCACACCGCATAAAAGCGCTCCTCAAAAGTAATCAAAATGAAAATTTTGTACCTTTTAAATTTTGTACCTATTATCCCACAATTCATAATAGTTTTTGTTTTTAAAGAGAACATCCAACACTTAAATTGAACAATGTCCTCATTGTTCACCAGAAAAACAAGGGAAGGTTTCAGAAGACCTTTTCGGTAAGTAGAAAAATAGAGAAAACACAAGGTCACAATTAACATTTTAGCACAGAAGCTATCCACGGTAGAATTCAGCAAAGTAAAAGCAAAATTAAAGAAACTAGTACTCCCCTGATATTGTTTTTGCTTGCTTTAAAGGAATTCCCCCACACTTGAGCTTTAGCCTCAAAGTAGCGTAGCGGTGTAGACATGAAGTTGACCTGCAAAAGACACTAGAAGCAACCATACTACAAACGGGTTAAGAGTTAGCAAAAACAAAATTTAAGAGAACCTGAAAATTAAAAGAAAATAAAAGCAAATGACAGAAAATTTCATCCGGGACAACCATGGACTGATAAAAATAAGCACTAAGCGTGATAGACTGAACACAAACATTTAAAAATAAAGAAACTGAAACTCCCCTGATATCGTAGATTGAGGAATATTCCCTATCTCACACTTAAGTTCGAACAATGGGGGTAGTAGCGTTCCTCACACTTGCGTTCAAGCAAGTGTCCAGCCTTGGAGATCATCAAATACCATGATTAGAATTTCACCTGCACACACTTACAACTACCCAAAAAAACGCTAAAAGCATTGCATTAAAGCACATACACCATTGAAATATTATAAAATCATATGCTCCCCTCTTCATTTGATAGCACATCCTCCTTCCTTTGAACTTTTTTTTTTTACGTACGGACTTACGTCCGGATCCGGACGTGTTTTAGCTTTGCACGTGTCCGGGTCTATTGGTCCGGACGCAGATCCGGACACGTTAAAATATTTTTTTAAACAAAACTAGGAAAATATGGAAGATAAAATATAAAACAAAAATAATAAGCTAATAAAATTTAACCACTAGGTTGCCTCCCAGTAAGCTACCCGTATTTTTAGTCTTTGGCTAGACTCCCGCTTCATTATCCTGGATCAAAAATATAAGTAGACAACAGCTTTGCCAGAAAACGAAGTTGGCTGTAATTAAAAGCAAACCACCTAGATCAAAACAAAACGTTACTCCAGCAAATAAAATAGGAAAATGAATACTCCACAAAACCTGGTGTTTGAGGAGGTACTGCCGGTAGCGTAGTTCTAACAGGAGACCAGGTGTGATTGGCTTTGCTTCCTCAAATTTGAAGATGTAAACATCCTCCTCTAGTTGTTGAGGCTTATGGGAAGAGCCTTGATGGAAATCAACTTCAGAGGGAAGTGGCCCCTTGAAATTGATTATAGCACTCTCTTCAGATGGCTCGTAAGGAGGCGGCATCTCCTCCTTCTCAAGGTTGAGGATGTATCCACCCTCATCTTCTGGGTAGAGCACAGAGAAGGAAGGGAAAAAGTAGTTGACTTCAGAGGGAGGAAACTCCATGAAGTCAAAGGAGAAACCCTCTTATGAGGAGTTATCTTCATAATCATGCTGATGGTTGTTTGGTGATGGATTCTCTGATTCGAACAGGGGAGGAGTTGGAGAGTAGCTTAAGTCCAAAACAGGTTGTTCCTCCTCGTGAACCGCTGCATTCAGTTGTTGAACTAGTTGCTCCATGTGTTCTAGATGAGCTAGCGTTCTTTGCTGGATCATTTTGGAGGTTCCACTTTTTTGAGGTAAAATCTGCCAACATTCCCTCAAAATGGTGTTGTCTCTTTCTTTTGCAGCCATAGGACATTGGGAACTCTCATGATATTCTCCGCATCTCTAACATATGTCCCATTGATTGCAGTTTTCTGCGCCATAGGAGTAATCATACCAACCTCCTGCTTGATCGTAGTGACCATCCATCAGAATTATGTACCTAGAAAAAAAAAAACAAAAATTTATACACAAAATGGGCAAATAAAGGAAATGAAAATTATGCACATGAACTAAAAAGTTAATAAACAGATAGTTGGACCGAAGTCCCCGACAACGGTGCCAAAAACTTGTTGAGTAGAATAGTGGTTAAACTATCTTGCTAACTATGGGCAGTGAACCCAATCATTGTAGTACAATAAGGTGTATCCACAGGGACTTCGTAACTATCTAGCTAAATATAAGGTTAGTAAATGTGCAAGAGAATATATAAAAAAGTACATAAACGGTAAATAGGGGGTTTAGCCAGTGGCAATCTTGGTGTTTTTGGGTTGGACAGATAAAAACAATAAAATGCTTAAATAAAATTGTTGTGTATCAAATGGAAGGAAAATGTGCTAAGGAAGGTGGAATCGCCCAAATATATTTTAGACTTTAATTATATCCTAATTTGCTCTATTTGTCTGTTTAGGAATTTACCTTGTGGCCTCCCTAAAGCATAGGTGAGGTCAACTCTTAATTAATTCAATAAACTCTTTACTACCAGAAAAAGTCTAAATCATTAATTAGCTTTAAGCAATAATTCCTTTTATAACAGCGATGGATTTTATCAGCTAATTAAGGAGATTATATCTAACGTTTGTCTCTCTTTGTGGTCTATTCTCGAATTTACAAAATCATTGAAATAAGAGAAACCGTAAATGCGTAAAAATGATCAGTTCTTATGCATTTAATAATTTAAAGAGACAAAACAAATATTTATAAGCAAACTCGGTATTATAAATAAGTCTGAATTATTTGGGGTCAAACACCCATCCTAAGCACAAATATAAACTTACTCAGACATTGAAATAAAAATAGAGTAAAGATAGACAGACATCATAAATAAGACAGACATTAAAACAGAGTAAAGTTTGAGGAAAGAAAGAACTCTATTTGGGGAGAGTTGTTTCGCTTCTCGGCTTGTCTCCGTGATTATGCCGACCTCAAAACGATGACAAACGGGTAGAACGAAGAATAACGAACAAACTAGCAAATAGATTGTGTTCGGGTCTTGTTTAGCCGGACACACATCCGGACACACCCTGTCTGGGTCTATTTAGCCGAACACAAATCCGGACGCAGCTTCTTTAATGGAGTTCGCGTCTGGGTTTGTGCAGAGCTTCGTTCTGCGTTTGTTTTCTGGAAATAAGAGCGTAAGACTAATTTGGTGATGGAAAAGGATGAAGAATGGAGAGTATGGATGGAGGTAGGATGGTGAGTGTGGCTGAGCGTTGATGAGCTTTGGATTTCTGGAGGGATGATGAGAGAAGATTGAAGGGGGAGGGTGGGTGTGGTTATTTATAGCAGAGGAAACAGGGGGAAGAGGACAAAGCTTGCAAACAGGCGTGGGTGACGAAGAAAATAAGAGATGTGGCACCTGATATGTTTTGATGTAGTAGATAGATAACGTGTGGGCGCTGCAATGAAGAATAAAATGGTGAAGACGGCGCAGTAATTGGAAGAGAAAATGGAGAAGACGGCGCTGAAGAAATCCAGTCTCGTGAATTCTGGATCTGGGCTGCATTTAACACCCGTCCGGAAGTGAGTATACGGGTGTTACTGTAGCCGGACGTGATATCTAGAATTGCGTCCGGGTGTACTTTAGCCGGACGTGTGTATTTTCGTCTTGTCTTGTCTGCAAAACTTCGATAGGCTCCAGATTCTTCGTTGAGCTCCGTTTTTAGATCCATTTGCGCTTATGAGTTCGTCTCTCTTGTCTACTTTGCTCCTAGCTTGCTTTCCTCATGTTAACCAATAAATCTATAAGATAACCAATAAAATATAAACTAGAGGAAAACTAACCAAAGTGGAGAAAGAGCAGCAAGAAAAGTGCTAATATAACATATGAATACACTCATAAATCATGCTCATTTGGACACTTATCACACCCCCACACCTTACCTTTTTGCTTGTCCTCAAGAGCAAAACCATGTGTGCCCAAGCAAGTAGGGAATGCTCAATACTAACAAACAATTATTATTGAAGGGTAGGATAAGGAGGTGAACAGTACATGATCTTAAACTTTTTAGGAGAGTGGATCCATCACCTACTGGTGGCACAGGTGTGCTCAGGGTAAAAATATAATATTAGAGTTTGGGGGTATGATCCGGAGTGCTTCAATGCTTCTCAGTTTAGGTGACTTTTGAGAACTTTTACACGGCCAACTTCTCTCAAGAATGGGCATTGAGGAGAAAACAACAAGGAAAAATAAGATTTATGCATTTGTTTCGCTTTTGCACTAAGAGATGATATAAGATAATAGTATGCATCAAGCCTTTGTATTGAAGAACACCTCAACTCTCATTTGTTGGTACCAAATGGTGTCTCGCAACTCCCTTGTTAATTTTTTTTTAACAGAGAAGCACCCCTTAGCAATCTCTAAAAGAGAAGACAGAAAGAGAAACCCTGAGCAATTAAAAATCATCCACACATTGCAGATCATTTGGTCACACCGCGTAAAACGGCTCCTCAAAAGTAATCAAAATGAAAAATTTTGTACCTTTTATCCCAATTCATAATAATATTTGTTATTAAAGAGAACAGCCAACATCAAAAGGGTTCACGATTTTAATTTTGGACAGACGCAAGATAAGTAGAGAGATTATCATTTAAAGCACAAAAATTTCACCGAAAAGGGCACTCCCCCACACTTAAATTGAACATGTTCCTACATGTCTTCACCAGAAAAAAAAGGGAAGGTTTCAGAAGACCTTTTCGGTAGTAGATAAAAAAGAGAAGAAAACACAAAGGTCAATCACATTAACATTTTGGCAAGAAGCTATCCACAGTAGAATTCAGCAAAGTAAAGCAAAATTAAAAAACTAGTACTCCCTGAGAGTGTTTTGCTGCTTTAAAGGAATTCCCCCACACTTGAGCTTCAGCCTCAAAGTAGCGTAGCGATGTAGACATGAAGTTGCACCTGCCAAAAGACACTAGAAGCAAACCATACTACAAAACCGGGTTAAGAGTTAGCAAAAACAAAATTTAAAGAGAACCTGAAAATTAAAAGTAAAATGAAAGAAAATTTTCATCCGGGACAAAACCATGGACTGATAAAAATAAGCACTAAGCGGATGACTGAACACAAACATTTAAAAAAATAAAGAAACTGAAACTCCCCTGATATCGTAGATTGAGGAAGATTCCTTATCTCACACTTAAGTTCGAACAATGGGGGTAGTAGCGTTCCTCACACTTGCGTTCAAGCAAGTGTCCAGCCTTGGAGATCATCAAATACCATGATTAGAATTTCACCTGCACACACTTACAACTACCCAAAAATAAACGCTTAAAAGCATTGCATTAAAGCACATACACCATTGAAATATTATAAAAATCATATGCTCCCCTCTTCATTGATAGCACATCCTCCTTCCTTTGAATTTTTTTTTTACGTCCGGATCCGGACATGTTTTAGCTTTGCACGGGGTCCGGGTCTGTTGGTTCCGGACGCAGATCCGGACCACGTTAAAATAATTTTTTTTTAACAAAAACTAGGAAAATATGGAAGATAAAATATAAAACAAAAATAATAGGCTAATAAATTTAACCACTGGGTTGCCTCCCAGTAAGCTGCCGTATTTTTGTCTTTGGCTAGACTCCCGCTTCATATCCTGGATCAAAAATAGAAGTAGACAACAGCTTTGCCAGGAAAACGAAGTTGGCAGTAATTAAAAGCAAAACCACCTAGATCAAAACAAAACGTTACTCCGGCAAATAAAATAGGAAAATGAATACTCCACAAAAACCTGGTGTTGAGGAGGTACTGCCGGTAGCGTAGTTCTAACAGGAGACCAGATGTGATTGGATTTGCTTCCTCAAATTTGAAGATGTAAACATTCCTCCTTGTTGTTGAGGCTTATGGGAAGAGCCTTGATGGAAATCAACTTCAGAGGGAAGTGGCTCCTTGAAATTGATTATAGCACTCTCTTCAGATGGCTCGTAAGGAGGCGGCATCTCCTCCTTCTCAAGGTTGAGGATGTATCCACCCTCATCTTCTGAGTAGAGCACAGAGAAGGAAGGGGAAAAGTAGTTGACTTCAGAGGGAGGAGACTCCATGAAGTCAAAGGAGAAACCCTCTTATGAGGAGTATCTTCATAATCATGCTGATGGTGGTTTGGTGATGGATTCTCTGATTCGAACAGGGGAGGAGTTGGAGAGTAGCTTAAGTCCTCAGCAGGTTGTTCCTCCTCGTGAACCGTGCATTCAGTTGTTGAACTAGTTGCTCCATGTGTTCTAGATGAGCTAGCGTTCTTTGCTGGATCATTTTGGAGGTTCCACTTTTTGAGGTAAAATCTGCCAACATTTCCTTAAAATGGTGTTGTCTCTTTCTTTTGCAACCATAGGACATTGGGAACTCTCATGATATTCTCCGCATCTCTAAACATATGTCCCATTGATTGCAGTTTTCTGCGCCATAGGAGTAATCATACCAACCTCCTGCTTGATCGTAGTGACCATCCATCAGAATTAAGTACCTAGAAAAAAAAAAGAAACAAAAATTTATACACAAAATGGGCAAATAAAGGAAATGAAAAATTATTGCACATGAATAAAAAGTTAATAAACAGATAGTTGGACCGAAGTCCCCGACAACGGTGCCAAAAACTTGTTGAGTAGAATAGTGGTTAAACTCTCTTGCTAACTATGGGCAGTGAACCCAATCATTGTAGTACAATAAGATCGTATCCACAGGGACTTCGTAACTATCTAGCTAAATATAAGGTTAGTAAATGTGCAAGAGAAATATATAAAAAGTACATAAACGGTAAATGGGGGGGTTTAGCCAGTGGCAATCTTGTTGTTTTTGGGTTGGACAGATAAAA
The DNA here is from genome assembly GCA_023374045.1 of Limonium bicolor. Taxonomy (NCBI): domain Eukaryota; kingdom Viridiplantae; phylum Streptophyta; class Magnoliopsida; order Caryophyllales; family Plumbaginaceae; genus Limonium; species Limonium bicolor. The sequence continues at coordinate 400,016,821 of CM041778.1, read as the reverse complement.
ACAATAAAAAGCTTAAATAAAACTGTTGTGTATCGAATGGATGGAAAATGCGCTAAGGAAGGTGGAATCGCACCAAATATATTTTAGACTTTAATTATAATCCTAATTTGCTCTATTTGTCTGCTTAGGAATTTACCTTGTGGCCTCCCTAAAGCATAGGTGAGGTCACTCTTAATTAATTCAAAAACATTTTACTACCAGAAAAAGTCTAAATCATTAATTAGCTTTAAGCAAAAATTCCTTTTATAACAGCGATGGATTTTATAGCTAATTTAAGGAGATTATATCTAACGTTTGTCTCTCTTTGTGGTCTATTCTCGAATTTACAAAATCATTGAAATAAGAGAAAACGTAAATGCGTAAAAATGATCAGTTCTTAAGCATTTATAATTTAAAGAGACAAAACAAATATTTATAAGCAAACTCGGTATTATAAATAAGTCTGATTATTTGGGGTCAAAACACCCATCCTAATCACACAATATAAACTTACTCAGACATTGAAATAAAATAGAGTAAAGATAGACAGACATCATAAATAAGACAGACATTAAAACAGAGTAAAGTTTGAGGAAAGAAAGAACTCTATTGGGAGAGTTGTTTCGCTTCTGGGCTTGTCTCCGTGATTATGTCGACCTCAAAACGATGACAAACGGGTAGAACGAAGAATAACGAACCAAACTGGCAAAAGTAGACTGTGTTCGGGTCTTGTTTAGCCGGACACACTCCGGACACACCCTGTCTGGGTCTATTTAGCCGAACACAAATCCGGACGCAGCTCCTTTAATGGAGTTCGCGTCTGGGTTGTGCAGAGCTTCGTTCTGCGTTTGGTTTTCTGGAAATAAGAGCGTAAGGCTAATTTGGTGATGGAAAAGGATAAAGAATGGAGTATGGATGGATGGATTGTGAGTGTTGATGAGCGTTGATGAGCTTTGGATTCTGGAGGGATGATGAAGAAGATTGAAGGAGTGTGGGTTATTTATAGCAGAGGGAAACAGGGGGAAGAGGACAAAGCTTGCAGCAGGCGTGGGTGAAGAAAATAAGAGATGTGGCACACCTGATATGTTGATGTAGTAGATAGATAACGTTGTGGGCGCTGCAATTGAAGAATAAAATGGTGAAGACGGCGCCAGTAATTGAAGAAGAAAATGGAGAAGACGGCGCCGAAGAAATCAGTCGCGTGAATTCTGGATTTGGGCTGCGTTTACACCCGTCCGGAAGTGCGTCCGGATCCGGACATGTGTGTCCGGAAGTGCGTCCGGGTGTACGTAGCCGGGGAAGTGTGTCGGAAGTGCGTCGGGTGTACTTTAGCCGGACGTGGTATTTTCGTCTTGTCTTGTCTGCAAACTTCGACAGGCTCCAGATTCTTCGTTTGAGCTCCGTTTTTAGATCCGTTACGCCTATGCGTTCGTCTATTCGTCTACTTTGCTCCTAGCTTGCTTTTCCTCATGGTTAACAATAAATCTGTAAGATAACCAATAAAACATAAACTAGAGGAAAACTAACCAAAGTGGAGAAATGAGCAAGAAAAGTGCTAATTAACATATGAAATACACCCATAAATCAAGCTCATTTGGACACTTATCAACACCTCCCCCATACATATACTAACCGACCATGCTACAACCAAACTCAGTTTATTCATGTTAGAAATAATTGTTAAACTCTTATACAAAGCTGAAAGGAAAATGAAATAGGCCAACGATCCAAGCAATATTTGAACCTGGAACCTGCTAGTTCCCCAACAAACATACTAAACCAATTGAGCTATGATGATAGATTCAGTATAACACATGAAGAAGTAAAACTAACATTATAAACGAACTGGACGATATCTTACAAATGCTAACATTTTGAATAAAATTTACAAGAGACTTATGAGTTAATCTAACAAATGATTTTTTCTTTAAGGGTCATGAGTAATGGAATATGGAAAGAAAGAAAGAAAAATACAAAATTATAATGATGTATAAAAAGCGAATTAACATAGTAATATGTACATGAAATAATAAAATGGGACTAGTCTGTGGAAATAAAAATACATGTGAGTATCTAAAAAGGAAATTAAATAAGATATGTATGAATAGTAGTATATGGATAGGAAGAAGAAGTGACAAAATGAAATGAGATAAGAGGGAATATAATCAAATTAGCGATAAAACAAAATATACTAGTATGGAATATAATGGTGAATGTACATGAAATGATGAGAATGATTCGTAAAATAATAATGATAAAGACAAAATAAAAACAAGTACTAATAAGGAGAATACAAGTAAAAGTATCAATGAAATGTAATGAGATAAAATAAACAAGTACGAAATAGCATGCCAAAAAAACGAATAGGAAATAAATAAGTGAGTTAAACAAAAGTGACTAACATGAAACAAAAATAAATGGTGAAAAGTACAGAACGTGATAAGGGGACAGTTTGAAAGCGGAGCTTTAAAAGATTGATAAAAATAAAACAGAAAATAAAAGTGAAAAGTATAACTGAAAAGAAAATGTTGTATGAATATTTAATTGATTTTTGATAATTTTTTGATGTTTCGTTTGGTATACACATTGAGATGTGATGACCCTCTTTTTTTATTATTGTCTGAATTTGCTTTTATTGGGTGAGAATTTTGGTGTTACAGGTGGAGCCCCTCCTTGCAGCCCTATTACAGAAAGATTCGTTCAAATGGGATGATAAAACACAGACTGCCTTTGAGGAGCTCAAGCGTTGTCTAACCACAGTCCCGGTTCTGGCCATGCCGGATTTTACAAAACCCTTCACTGTAGAAACTGATGCATATGGTTTTGGTCTGGGGGCAGTTTTGATGCAAGATGGGAGACCGGTCGCTTATCTCAGCCAGGTGTTATCTGCCCGAGCACAACTCAAGTCTACCTATGAAAAATAACTCATGGCAGTAGTTTTCATGGTGTGACTATGTGACGCCACTACTTATATGGGCAGGAGGTATAAATCAGAACAAATCAGCGGAGTCTTAAAACCTTTGTGAGTAGCGCCTTACTCACTAAGGGACAGCATAAATGGGCTCTCAAATTGATGGGATTCGACTTCGAAATTCAATACAAAGCCGGGAGAGAAAACAGAGCAGCAGATGCCCTATCGAGAAAGGAGAAAACTCAGCTTCTGGCGTTATCCGCAACAACTTGGGATGGTTGAGAAACCTTGGAAGATGAACTCCTGCAGGATCCCAAGTTGTGCTCTATATTCAGCAGCTCACAGTTGACCCTTAGTGCCTAACCGACTTTGTCCTCCAACAAGGGAGGTTGTGTTGCCGTGGAAGCCTGGTGTTGTCCCCAAGTTCCTTCTTTATCCCATAGCTATTACAGGAATACCACACCGCACCGGCTGGAGGACATTCGGGTTTTCTGCGCACTTACAAGAGGCTTGATCACAGTCTTCTACTGGGAAGGAATGCAAAAACAGATCAAAATTTTGTTGCAGACTGTGCCATCTGCCAGCAAGTAAAATACAGTGTGTTAGCACCCGCGGGTCTCCTACAACCTGCCCATTCTGGAGCAAGTATGGGAGGACATCTCAATGGACTTTATCACTGGCTGACAAAAATCCATGGGATTGACACTATCTTTGTAGTAGTGGACAAACTCACAAAAATACGCACTTATTGTTCCTGAAACGGCCTTTCACCGCCAAAGATGTGGGCCTAACTGTTTCTTAAAAAATAGTGTGCTTGCATGGATTTCCCAAGTCAATTGTCTTCGACGTAATTCTGTATTCACTGGTGCTTTCTGGCGTGAACTATTCAAGCAAGCAAGGATGGTGCTGAAAATGAGTTCCACTTACCACCCCCAAACTAATGGACGAACAGAGGTGGTCAATAGATGTGTCGAAGATTACCTCCGTTGCTATGCTTTTCAACAGCCACGCAAGTTGATTAAATGGCTAACATGGCCCGATTACTGGTTTAACACAACATACAACCAGAAGTCTGGTACTACCCTATTCAAAGGCCATGTATGGCCGTGACCCCAGCATTGGTTTGGTACACCCCTTCTGAGTTCCCCTCTGTCCCAGATTGACTCGAAGCTCCATAAACGAGACTTTGTACTGGATGAACTCAAAAAAAATTGTTGCTGGCACAGAACCGCATGAAACTCCGCGCTGATCAGCATCGACGGGATGTCCAATTCCAAGTGGGAGATTTTGTCTATCTACGGCTACGACCTTATAATTACCATTCCTTACTCGCCCGCCGCAACGCTAAGCTCAGCCCACGCTACTATGGGTCATTCAAAATTGAGAAGCGCAGGGTAATGTTGCCTATAAACTCAAACTTCCTCCTGATGCCCGTATCCACCACACTGTCCACATGTCCCAACTACGGAAGACAAAACCCACCCCGCCCCAGATTCCTTCCTTTGCCCCAAGGAACTAACAAACAATATGAGCCTTATTTTTCACCAAGAGGACCTGGTGGCTTTCGTTCTGGGGAGAGATGATAGAAACATGGGGACCACTTAAAGGGTTATCAAAGAAGAGTAAATAAAGGGAAGCATAACAAGGCTAAAGAACAATTGGAGCCACTACACAGCTGAGTGCAAAAGGGGGACCACAATTGCTTTATGCTTTATCCGTATCGTTATTTACTATACTCATATAATGTCATAATGATAAAAATAGTAGGCATCGGAACTTTTACCCATTTTGCCACACCGTGGACTAGGCAGGGTTTCTTCCTGAGTTGATAGGCCCCGTGAAGGAAGGTGGACTGTTACAGAGCTTGGCTAGTTTGACAATCTATCCTTATATGGCTTTATGCCTGTTCTCTAATATGACAGTGAGGGTTATTTACCGTATTTGCAATGGGAGGGGTCGATTCAAACGGCTCCTACCAAAAATCAACAACCTCCAAGATGATCATACAACAATCACGGTGGCATATATGAAAGTGGAGAATACATAGCCTCAAAATGTCCGACTCATTTGAATATAAATGTAAAGCTGAATGCCTTGCTGCAAAAGGACTATGACTAGAGTATATATATATATATGATTAATAATTGACCCAGTGGTACTATACTTGATTCATTATCAAGAGTCATTATTGCAAATTTTTTCATGATCATCCACAAACTAGCACTAATCGGTCCATTCAACAACCTCAGAATCAGTCAGCATCAATTAGAAAGTGCCCATTGGCTACAGCTACAACCTCCTTCATTATTCCAAGTGCAGGACGTTTCTTCAACGCCTCATAGACCAGGTAAGTGATACTTGCTGAAGGTACCACTTTGAGTAAATTGGGGAAACAACCCTTTGTAGAATCCTCTACAACCTTCCTTCTGAAATGTTCTCATGAATACACCAGACATGGTTGCTCCTTGACTGAGTGGTCAGCTTGCATTCTGGAAGACAAACAGTCTCATCGTTAAACGAAACTCTACAAAGCATCGAACCTAGAAGCAATTTGTTTCCATAAATGTGAGTAATACACATCTTGAACCGGAACATATTGAATCTCCAAACATCCATTCCATCATGATAATATTTTATTCTTTATCTCGAACCTAATAATGAAGGCAGTTCATTATATGTCAATTTGATTAATTAGAGGCATGCAGAAAACATACAGATTCAACTTAATTGCACTATAAGCACTATTCAAACATTTAAAGACAAAACAAAACAATGTTCCCTCCAGCTATCTCATCATTCTTGTTCCTGTGCAGATCAAATATCACCAAAATACCCTTTCCGAATTCAGAAAGAAGAATCATGGCTGAAAACTACTGCCAGATTATTTATGTAAGAGAACTCTTTACCGGTTCTCACAACCTGCAAAGGGTTAAACAAAAGTTGCTCCTATGGCTCCTGACACTGTTCCACAACCTAATTGCACAAAAGGCCCTGGTTCCTCTGCCAACAATGAAAATCTAGTCAAACACAACCCATCATACAGCTTAGGAATCAACATAATATTATGATATAATCCAGTCATAATACCTGTCTCTTTAAGGACATATTTCCTTGACATATCCCTCAGGGTTTCATAAGCAGCAAGATCAATGCCAGCATAAGAATAATCCCAAGAAGAGAAGGAACAAGGCCTCTATAAAAGGCTCGAGTCCCCTCTTTGATCCATATATCCCTCGATAAAGTTGATAGTTTGGGAGCAATACCACTTCTACACTCAGATGTTTGTAATCGAGTTTTACAAGATCCATCGGATAAATGGCTGTTTGAGCAATCGCACCAGCTAACCCCCAGCAACAAGGCGATCCAAGGGACCTATCTCAGACTTGGCTTCCCCCTTAGTATCCATGATAAATGTTTTTAGCACTTCAAAGGCATAAAATTTGATGGCACTTTCAGGTCCCACTTTCATTACATTCAATCCATTGCCTCGAAAAAATGGCACAATTTTCCCCTCATTCCAAATTTTCCTCAAGGCTGGCAGAACACGGGCTCAGTGGTTTGAACTTGAAGCATAACTTTTAATCGATCAAGAGGAGCAGTTGCAGTGCGAGAAGCAGCCCCAGCAAGCCCTCCAGCGATTAGGTATCGGGTAGCATGTACATGTTTGCTTATGCCTTCAGGTATAATGGTCTGTTCTCCTATGTCAACCAGGAAAACCCTCTCGTAATAGCGATATATGTTCTCAATAGTTACCTCATGCGGATAAAGAAGAGGAAGTCCCGCCACTCCTCAAAGGTGATCACACCATTATTATCCTTATCCACACGCTCAACAAAATGGGCCAGTTCTTCATCATTGATTTGAATCCCTACAAAAAAAGAGACTGCTGTGGCTTATAGAATGAACAGGCAATATGTAAAATGTTAATACACTCACTCTGTACAAACACATGAGATAGAAGAGGGGGGATACCTGGAAACAAAAAAAAATGACAGAAAACTGGACTACATGCTACAGCAATAAGCAGTGTACAATGTTAATGCACTCACTCTGTACAAACAACGAGATAGAAGAGGAGGGATGCCTGGAAACAAAAAAAAAAAATATGACAGAACTGGACTACATACTACAGCAATAAGCAGTGTCCTAGCTATTCAGCAGCCAGGTAGCAAGCATAAAAGGGTATTATTGGCAATCAAGATCTCATGCTTTACTAAATATGCAATGCATATATTGAATTGCCCACTCAGAAACAGCAGTTAGTTATCAATTTTTGCATTACGGAAAACAGCTAAGAGGAATCTTAATGAAAGAAACAATGTTGGTTCACGAGTGGATGCAGGCTCCAAGGAGGAATCCCAGACATTCTCCCCACAAAACTGGAAGTATTACACCAAGAATAAAAGAAGCGGAGTCTAGAAGAACTCTAACCGAATAAAGACAAGGATTTTAACTTTTGCTATATTGATAATGACCTGGCCAAGAATCAGAACATTTGCATCTCTAATTATTACTCTCTGCGTTAAATATATTAGTCATTTAGGAGATGAATCTGGACCAGATTTTAGTTTGGATTCATATCCAAATCAACTAATATTTTAGAACACAGGAAGTACTTTATTGTTTTTGATAGACAGTGGCCAAATAGCTGTACTGAGATACAACATATAGGTACAAACTAACTCTAATTATTCTAAGTACTATATTAACATTGCAATCACTTACTTGGATGATCATATAATCAAATAAAGGGCAATCTCTGGATACACAGATACAGTATAAAGGGTAGAAGACAGTAGGTGTATTAACACAACGATGCTTATACATGGTGGAGGGTATTCCATCCTGTAGGAGGATATACAAAATGAAGCATTGAAGAGAAAAGTAGAGCACCAGGACATTTTAACTAGGGCCAATACAGTTTGTCTTACAGTCTGAATTTTGTGTGCCCATCTCAGTACTAAGTCTTGTGTACTAATATGTTGCTAGTTGTCATACAAATGACTAATAAAGTAGTCATATCATCTGTGTAAATGACGTTCAACAAAGTCAATACTAAGAGTTATTACTGAAAAGGGCACTGGCTAAGACAACTCTTCAGATGCATGTCAACGCAAAATCAAAGTAAAGAAAACATCACCAAGTATATCATTTCTATAAAACTCCAATACATACAACAGAGCAGTTATTTAGTTTGAGAAAAAAGGATATACCAAGCCACCTCGTTTAACAGCTCAAAACATTCACGCAGCAGCAGGTAGTTCTGAAGGAGTGATGCCCTAGGTAAGAAGTTCGCATCACATTTTCTTGTATATATGTAGTTCATTTATAAATTATATATCCTACTTTTTGACATATTCCACCTATCAATAGTGAACCATGAAACATTAAGGTTATTCACTCAAAGTCAGCAGAATGTAAAGGATAGAAACAAAAAATAGGGACACTGATGAAATTTGCATGTAAAGATTAATTATGCAGAAGCCCATATATACTAACAGGAATCTGAGAAAGAGATAGTTAATGGAGGAGAGATGGTTAGGCAGAAAGAAAAGTGAGAGGATGATAGAAACAAAATGTATTTCCAACTGGACCTTCATGTACTTTTAGCATGTTATCTTACCAAGTAGAGAATCGTTAACCTCATAGCTGATATTAGATGCAATGAGATCTTATCTCACAGATGCACAAAAGGAGAAGTGAGTTTTTTTTTTATATGAGAGAGAGAGAGAGAGAGAGAGATGAGAGAGAGAGAGAGAGAGAGAGAGAGAGAGAGAGAGAGAGAGAGAGAGAGAATTTCAGTATCAAATAGCCTGGATGCAAGACACTCAACGTATAGGAGCTTGTAAAGAAGCAGATTAATAACCAAACAGCGTAAAAACCAAGCCTATTATAAACTTTCAAAGTTTTCATAGTTACCAGGACCAATTGTAAACAGACCAACATTTCATCAGACTGCAGCAGACAGTACAACCAGACCAACAATTTCAGTTCAGACCTGCAGAGACAGTCATCAGTGATCTTTCACATTGTACATCACATGATTCTCTGAGCACGGAATTGCATGAGTATGTTTAACTTACCCTAACTCAAAAACTAGTGACGGCAAATAATATTAGATGAAGTAGATAATGAAGCGCAACTTCCAGAAAAAATCTCAAAGGACACTATCGTCATGATGAATAACACTTGAAGCAACAAAAATATCATTTTAAGACCTGGAGAGAGTTTCAGATTTTTTATAATGTCCATGTCTGTATGCAACAAAGAAAGGGGGCACTCATTGCCAAACACAAAGGTAATAATCTCATGCAGCTGCACTCTGGCATATAAATTACTAGCTTGACCAAAAATATGTGATAACTTAGACATTTAATATCCATCTCCAAGAGCATACAAAAAAGGAGGAAATGAACAGTGAAGATGAAGAGCAAACCGACGCTTTTAGTAGATATTTAGGACTATCGGATTAGTACAGATGATTGTTTTGCTGCACTTGAGGACCGCTTAATATAGCCCACGATATAGAAGAAAAAAGTGTAACAGAGGATATATAGATTGAATATAAACTACCAAACATGGACACGTCAATAGACCTTTAAATCACAATAATTTTAATAACACTCACTCATCGCAAGATTGCATTGGATAGATAGAATGAATATGAATAGTCCATTGCCCCTAATTGACCCAAATATTTAGACCCTTTTTGAGACTCTAATTTGCACTAAATGTAAGAGGGAGATGGGCCATCTTATCCTATACGAAAGTTACTGACAAGTCAGCAAAACAAACCACATTGATACCAGACGTAAGCCTCCAGGATAACAAAAGGTAGCCAGGAATGCATATACTATCTAAGGGACACCGCAGCTATCATGTTATTCAGCTTAGATACAAGATATCCTCCTTTTGACCAGTGATCGAAGGTATAGACTACCAGATAATACAAAATGTTTTTCAATAAATTTCAACATGATAGAGAAGAATTTCAATAAATGCCTAAACAACCACAACCAAAGATAAGATTCAACTAGTTGTCTTATAATTTTTTACCTGCTTTGACAAGCGCATCATATAGCTCCTCTGGTAATATACATCCATTGTGCTCTACATCAATTGCCTGGAAAATCCTATAGAGCTCTAGTTCCTTCTCATTCATATAATGTCTAAACTCCTGGTAATCAACCCGCCCATCCTTGTTGGCATCGCAAACGTGTAGAAGATCCTTGGCATATTTGTATTCTGAAGGGATATGAAGGGCCGATAAACCAGCTTCTTCAATCTCAGCGTAATCCAAATATCCGGAACTGGATTTATCAAAAAAGCTAAAAAGACTGCGAAGCCTTATCTCTCTCTCTTCCTTGGACTCCTGTAGTGCTAATAGAACATGATCCATGGAAACCGGCCCTTTTTTCTTAACGGGGTTACAGCCATTGCAGCGCTTTGATTGCTTATCGTCATTCTCCTTTGATTGCTTACCATCCTTCTCCTTTGATTGCTTACCTTCCTTCTGTTTTTCCTCCATTAGATAGAAAGAGCAATCAACGCAACAGGCCACAGTAGTTGTCCTAGACCTCTCCGAAGATTATAAGTAATAATGGAAACCGTAATACAAGTTTCCCATTTCTTTGGTATCCTCCTCTTTCAGCTTTTCGTCTTGGTTACGCTTGAAAATCCCCAACAAAGCTTCAAGCCCCAAATGAGCAAGTAGTGGTCAATGAGACCAGAAAAAGCTCTCAGAATAATTCCACCTGATTCAAAGGGATTGGAAAAGGTGACATCTAAGAATTGGTTGGAGACGACGGGATTGAACAATTCGGCCCTAATCGCATGAGTAACCTTTGACAAATCCAAACCCGTTGATACGTCGGAATATGATTTTATTCCAAGAGAAACCACAAAAAAAAGGCAAATTGGGAACTAAGCATCAGCAACGAGAGTCTGAATAATGGAGAGCAACTAATCAGAACTCGGCAAATCAGGTGGCCCCAAAATCGAGTCCCGATAGTTTCCAAACACCGACTTGGAATTCGAGTGTCGCTGAATTCTCACTCGCAGTAAGAATAATTGGAAAAGGTAATAAAGCTACGAGCAAACAGCGAAGAAAAGCAGACTTTCAAACAAATGCGGGCACTAAATAAATCTTTAAAAGTGTTGGTCGCGCAGAAACTTTCAGCAGACAAAGTGATGGCCTCTATTAATGATCTCCACACGCGCTCAATGGTAGACGACAATTTTCAGGTCAAATCTGGCGGAGATCTTCGTTGTATAGGAGGACCGGCGGTGACTTCGCCGGAGAAGAAGCACATTCCAGAGATCAGGGAATTTGGCAGCTAACTCCATTCACTCAAATACGTGTTTTGAGTGCTTGGGGAGCGGACTGGAGGAGGAGACACGCGAAATGGGAAAATACAGGAAGAAGGCCTAGAACCAAACGATTGTGGAACATTTTTCGATGTATCAAAATAGTATTGATACCGAAAATTTCCCATTCACAACTCAATTCCCGCCGCGGTTAAATTGTCCCGTAATTACACCACAGGTGTGTTTTTTTGTTTTGGCTGAGTGGGAAGCGCATAATAGAAGTCAGTTAGCCAACGGGCTGACTTCTATTGTGCGCCACTAGTGTACGTTTTTTTTTTTTTTATTTGTACTTTGTGAATGAGGCGCACACTGGAAGTCAGCCTCCTGGCTGACTGATTTGCAGTGTGCGCCTCCTTCACAACGTACAAATCCGAATTTTTTAAATCGGCTACTTTGTTTAGGGAGCGCATACTAGAAGTCAGTCTCCTTTAGAAATGAGACATCAACGGCTCTTTCTTCTCCCAACGGCTAGTTACGACTAGTTTTTTCACAACATCTATATATATGCATCTTTATTTTCTGATTACAATACCTACTCTTCTTATCGAATTGCTTCTCCAAACTAAACTCAGAACTCATATTGCTTCCTCTTCCTTTGCTCCTTTCTGTCAAAACCATATAAACTATGGAAATTCCTTGTACTCTCTATCTTCATATAGATCTCAATTATGGAAATCATGGAGTATATTTTCATATTTCTCCTTCCTCTAGGTTTATATTCACACACATATCCGAATTAGCCACATTCAGTTCTTTCAAAAATCATGTTAAAAATCAAGTAGATTCAGATTTGGGAGGAGATTACGTGATTACCTCCATCGTTTATCGGAAGCTCGAGAGCAGATACCCACTCCCTTCATTTGTTCCTCTTCAAGTCAAAACGACGCTCTTGTTAGGATGATGATATCCAACTTCTTGCAGAATCCCGATATCGTGAGGAACCTGGAAGTGGAAGTGAAGTTCGAGTCTGCTGCTACAACTTCATTCGAGAATAACCCCATTAATTGGGGGTGGATGAACATAGTTCGGAAGATGATCCTGAGATGGAGCCGGAAGACTTCCTGATGATGATGATGATGATGATGATGATGAAGTTGACGAAGCCGGTCCTTCGACACCAGCTGAACCTTACACACCAATTGCTTCATTCTTAACGCAGGTAGACCTACAAGCCATAAGCCAAATGCCTTCAGATCTCGACCGACGTGGTATACCGTATTGGAGGCCAGGGCAAGAGTTTGTCAAAGGTCAGGAGTTTCTGAACAAAATGTTCTTGTTATGGCTGTCAAAGATTATCACTTGCAAAAAAATGTTATTTTCAACCACAAGAAAACACCAGAAAAGTCTACGCGTTAAAGTGTCGACAAGATGAAGGATGCAAGTTCTATTTTCGAGCATGTCTGTTGAAGGATGCATTTGAATGGCGTGTACGTAAGTTCACTCCTCACTCGTGTTCTCCTGTCTTGAACGAGAATAATGACCGGTTCATAACTACCATTTCATTGCCGAGGCGATGATCCCCGAGTGAAGGAGAATCCGGGACTACAAGTGAAGACGGTTATTCAATTAATCCGCCAGGATATCGTAGGAAAATAAGCTATAAAAAAGCTTGGTTGGGTCGTGCTGAAGCCATAAGAAGAGTTTACGGGGATTGGGTGCAGTCATATGCCGAACTACCCAGGTACATCTTAACCATAAGACATTACATGCCTACTTCGTTTGTGGATTTGGAGTCTAATGTTGTGTTTGAGAACGAGATGCAAACCACATCAGTTAGGCAATTTAAGCGTTGCTTCTGGGCATTCGGGCCATGCATAACTGCTTTCAAGTACATGAAACCCCTACTGCAAATAGATGCGACTCACCTTTACGGGAAGTACAAGGGTAAGTTACTAGTGGCTGTTGCGCAAGATGGTAATAACAAGATTATTCCCATGGCTTTCGGCTTGGTTTCCGGGGAATCCAGGGATGACTGGAAATATTTTCTCGATCGTGTGCGTAACAAAGTTATCGGGCCACGTTGTGATGTCGCTGTAATTACTGACCGTGCCGCAACTATAATGTCAATTATGAGGGAGGATCAATACTGGCTTCCACCATACGCAGAACATTTCTTGTGTCTCCGTCACGTAGCTTCGAACTTTCAAACCAGATATGGGAACAAGGAATGGAAGAAGTTTTTGATAAACACCGGTAATTATTTGATTTATACTTCTTTTTATTAACTGTAAGTTAGTAGTAATTGTTTATGACTGTTTGATTTTTATTTGTTTGTTGTTAGGTTACTCATTTAGGAAGGATATTGTTGATGAAAGATTGAGTCATTTAATATCTCTTCACCCCTCGATTGCTGCCTTCTTCAATGATCTCCCAGTGGAGAAATGGTCCCGTGCTTATGATGACGGTAGACGGTGGGGTCATACAACCACCAATCTGGTGGAATGCATGAATGGTGTGTTGAAGATGGTTCGCTTGCTACCCGTGACAGCAATTGTGGAGAGCACACTGTACAAGCTTATTGATTATTTCCGGGATAACTTGGAAACGTATACTGCACAAAGGAATAGCGGATCGATTTTTACAAGGCAACTGCTTGAAAGGGTTAACGAGAACCAAATCCTATCGAACTATCACCGTGTGGTTGTCATTGATTCGATGGATTTGGTATTCGAGGTCGTTGACAATGGTGATGCCACCCTAAGGCGAGACAAAGGAAAATTTGTTGTCCGAATCAACGAAAGACTATGTGAATGTGGGGAGTGGCAGGCCTTTAAGTACCCCTGTTCACACGTTATGGCTGTTTGTTCCAGCACCACACTTGATTGGAAGAACTATGTTCATAGCGTTTACAGACTTGATACGATGATACAGGCATATCAGGAGAACAAATTTGTTCCTTTAGGTAACCAAGGCAACTGGCCTTCGTATGTCGCCTCACTGTGGTTCCTGACCCAAATATGATGCGTACAGTCAGAGGACGTCCAACATTTTCACGTATTCCAAATGAGATGGACGAGGCGTATGAACGTGAAAGACCAAGGTGCGGGTTGTGTCGACAACGGGGACATATTAGGAGAAACTGCCCAAATGCTAGTTATGATTGAAGAAATATCTATTGTCAATCCTTTTTTTTAGTTACCAACTGCTCCTGCTTTGACAGGTCGTGCCTTTAGCAAGCACCCAAAAAGAATGTAACGGAATGTATTGTATTTCAATAAAATTAGGTGTGCCTACTTCGGTGATTGGTGGTGTTATAACCATGGTCTTAGTTCGATCATGTAAATAATCATGCATCACTATATGTATCTCATTATTATGAAGGGAAGTACAATGTTATTGAATTATAGAAGCACCCCAATGAATGGAGCACACAACAGTGGTACCTTACTACGGAAGAGCATCATCGTACAGTGAGTTATATGACAAACATACTTAAAACCGCCAATAATTTGTCATAGTTTTATGACCATAATTAACCATCTACCTTCGTCTCATATTCCACCAGCAGCTGAATCATACCCATGTGTTGCTTGTTGTTATGTAGTTTTCAACCATAAGATGCACATCTTCGTCATTTGTAATTACCATCTGGCTCCAGAAAGGCACTGGGAGAGGAAACATCATTTTTTGGAAGACAATGGACGTTGGAACAAACTTCTCATTGCCACAATCAGGAAGGTTACACTCAACTAGGAATTTGAAATAGCTGAAGTCAATGAAATCTGTAATCGTGAGATGACGTGTTGTGCCGTAGTCGGTTGGTTCGAAGTAAAAGCTAGAATCATCAAAGGAGGGATGTGGTGCATATACATCATACAGGGAATAAACATTTTAGATGTAAAACTTTAAGTGAGGGTGTAATGGTAATGGTTTATACATCATAAAACTTCAAGGGTGACTGAGTTATTTATGGACGTTGGCACGGCCTTTGTCGGGACCGGTTGAGTTTATACGCCTCATACGGTCTAATAGCATCCTACCTTCTCGTAGTATCTTATCCCATACAGTGATACCATCTTATCATGTTCCAATTTGCTAGACTCTGGTTGATGGTGGGTTTCGGACGCATATGAGATTTCTTAGATTTCCTTGGATAAGATATGAGAATATTTTTTTACTGCCACAACTTTTGGTTGCATCTTGTGCTCAATTCGTGGCTCCTCCTCGATGTGTACTTTTGTATCAAGTGCTGTCTACTCAAAGCATCTTTAATAAGCTTCATCAACGTGTATCAATTACATACAGGACACTGAGTTACAGCTTCCCTATTCCTTTCTGGCAGCCTATGGTTTTCACATTGTCCTTTTGTAGGTGTGTCTGTAACTCTAGTTTGAAATTGATTCATGTACTTTTCATAAGGCAGACCTCTATTTACGAGTTTTCAGGACTACAACACTCTACTTCTTTGTGTTGTCCTGTCATTTACACTACAAGTACGTACTTCGATGGACACCATGTGACTTATCTTTACACTGCTCACACTTTCTTCAGTAAAATGGAGAAATGACAACTCCATATGTTATTATTGAACACTATTTTGACTGTACCATGTACTCCGTTTGCTTCAGTTCTCCTTCCTATAAATACTGGAAATCTTGCTTAACAACACCTGCATCAGCTCCCCTTCTTCTACCCTTTGTAATGGATCTACCGTGTATCTTGTGTGTGCATGTTACCCCCTCTTTTGATGAGACTGGATTTTATTTTGAAAAATCAAATTCACGTTTTATTGATTTCGATATTCACTGGTCAATAACATACCAACAACTGTACAACTGTGGGGAATTCCTTAAGGTCATGTGTTGCAAGGAACTGCATCGTGCACACCATAATGTACAGACTCCTGCTTGAGTCTCCCCAGATGTCGCATGGACTCCGCTCCTCATTTCGAACGACCATGATGTACACCAGATGATACAAATGTTTGATGGTAACCGTGATGTCTATGGCAACAGAATGGAGATTTCAGTAACCTATTCGCTCGCTCCTCCGGTATTTGTAACAACTCAGACTCAGAGACTTCAACAGAAGAGACTGTAGAAGACGAAGGCAGTAGTAGTGACACCTCAGCTTGTAACACAGATGACGATGGGGAAGTAGATGATAGTGATGTGTGTGTTTGAATGTAAGGTCATCACCGTTGTAACTGCTATTTTTTAAGTTGCAAATAAAATGTTTAGCATGACCTTTGTATGGATCGGCATCAACTATTATATAATACGATATCCGTCGGAAAATATCTCAACAGAAAGTGCTCATATTAGAATGGTTAGCTAGTTAGGAATCAGTTAGAAGTCCTATACTGCATTACTTGGTCAATACAATACATAACAAGCACACACACACACTTCATTTCCATTCATTCATTTCATGAATTATACAAACTAGAGTTTAAGATAAGCATTCAACAAGAAACAATATCGTATAAGCACAAGTAGCATAGCATCTTACCTTTTCTCCTACCTCAATAAAAGAGATTTGTATGGACCTTATCAATCACGAATCTTATCTTATTGAAGGAATGTGATTCAAGGCGTATCGATGCTATCCTTAACTAAGGTAGCATTATAAAAGGAAGACAAGCCTTCGAGAGTTCCGACCATTAACAAATCAGTTCTTACCAATTTGTCTACTCGCCAAAAATGAATCTACCAATTAGATTGTTCGTAGATTACACACACATGGTGGATAGGTTCGGCTTCAACTTCCGTCCAACAGACACATCGCAGATATTTGATCTTGAATTGCAATTCATTCATTCTTTTGAAGCACTGATGTCTATAATTCGTCAATGTCTGGGTCTGAGTGAGTAGTAATACTTGTCGTGCAATTACAATAATATACAGATCATTGGCCTACAGCTTCCCTACACCATTCGGGGAGCTAATGTATATCACTGAAGATGCAGATGTAGAGGCGATGGTGGAAAATTACATGGACTACATCGAGCATATTGATAGGATTCAAATCCTAGTTCAGTTCGACTAATGACATTAAGTGTCGAGCGAACAAAATGCAACAACATCATTAAGTATGAACTGTGGATGGTGTTGTACTATTTCTCTCTAGTTTTGGAATAAGGCAACGACGGACGTCATTGCTTACGCGTTTGTTTGTTTTAAGCAAAATGCACACACAGTCGAATACATAATAATACTAAACTGTTATTCTAATAAATGATATCCATAATTGTTTTTATACAAATACGCACAAAGAAAACAAACATTATGTTACACAATAACAGTGGTAGAGTTACACACCAAATTTGGCGCACAACGGGAATCATTTGGTAGTCCAAACTGTAAGCGCAAAGCAGCACCCGAGTGCAGTTTTTTATTATGCAGTTTTTGCGTTTGGTGGGACTTTAACCATTCTTTTGAATAGGTTGCTGTGCTGTCCGTTGGCCACCATGTTTTGACAAAACTCTGTGTGTATGTAATACTACATACACACCAAATTTGGCGCACAACGGGAATCATTTGGTAGTCCAAACTGTAAGCGCAAAGCAGCACCCGAGTGCAGTTTTTTATTATGCAGTTTTTGCGTTGGGTGGGACTTTGACCATTGTTTTGAATAGGTTGCTGCTATCCGTTGGCCACCATTTTTTGACACAACAGTTTTTGTATGTAATACTACATACACACCAAATTTGGCGCATAACGGGAATCATTTGGTAGTCCAAACTGTAAGCTCAAAGCAGCACCCGAGTGCAGTTTTTTTATATGCATTTTTGCGTTGGGTGGGACTTTGACCATTGTTTTGAATAGGTTCTGCTGTCCGTTGGACACCATTTTTTGACACAACAGTGTGTGTGTGTAATACTACATACACACCAAATTTACGCACAACGGGAATCATTTGGTAGTCCAAAATGTAAGCGCAATGCAGCACCCGAGTGCAGTTATTTATTATGCAGTTTTTGCATTTGGTGGGACTTTAACCATTGTTTTGAATAGGTTGCTGCTGTCCGTTGGCCACCATGTTTTGACACAACGCTGTGTGTATGTAATACTACATACACACCAAATTTGGCGCACAACGGGAAATATTTGGTAGTCCAAACTGTAAGCGCAAAGCAGCTCCCGAGTGCAGTTTTTTATTATGCAGTTTTTGCGTTGGGTGGGACTTTGACCATTGTTTGAATAGGTTTCTGCTGTCCGTTGGCCACCATTTTTTGACACAACGGTGTGTGTATGTAATACTACATACACACCAAATTTGGTGCACAACGGGAATCATTTGGTAGTCCAAACTGTAAACGCAAAGCAGCACCCGAGTGCAGTTTTTTATTATGCAGTTTTTGCGTTGGGTGGGACTTTGACCATTGTTTTGAATAGGTTTCTGCTGTCCTTTGGCCACCATTTTTTGACACAACGGTGTGTGTATGTAATACTACATACACACCAAATTTGGCACACAACGGGAATCATTTGGTAGTCCAAACTGTAAGTGCAATGCAGCACCCGAGTGCAGTTTTTTATTATGCAGTTTTTGCGTTGGTTGGGACTTTGACCATTCTTTTGAATAGGTTGCTGCTGTACGTTACGGAATTGTACCCGTTGGATAATAGATGTTGAACTAGCCGTTGGATTATCCGTTGATGTAGCCGTTGGGCGTGTCAATGACCGTTAAAATTGTCTTATAAAAATGGGGTACCAGTCTCCAACTTATTCATCCGTAACTACCTACTACCAATATCTTTCTACTTCCACCTTCCATATCTAACCCAAAATTGAGTCTCAAAATGTCCAATGGAGTTTTCTTTCAGTTTGCACATTAACTATGTACCTATTTTCGGTTGTCATGGTGCACAGTTCGAGCGAGGGGTGGGACATAGCCGTATACAAATCAGTATGTCATATCCTAATAATCTGCGTACTCTACAACGACGAGTAGTTCGTGCTCTAGAGTCCCTCCTTGGCAGGATAAAATAACAACAATGGTGTATTTGGGGTTGGAGGGCGACTACGAGTGACCTTCATTCATGTACGAACTGATGCAGCAGTCCGCCGGATGATGAAAATTATATGGAGTATAATGATTTCATAGAACATGATCCATTACTTATTATCTATGATCTGATTGAGTCCGACGATGATGACTTTCAACAACAAGAGAGAATTTATGAGATGCGACGTAACGTAATAGGACAGCGAATAGAGAGACAAAGGTTTGGCAATAATTAGGTTACTTCTTATTGTGTAATTTGTTTAGAAAACTAGTTAGCGTATCTAGGGAGAAATCCATACAACTAGAACGAAAGTGTATTGCACCTGCGAATAATAAAATACAATACCATAGTGGCAGGATGGTACCTAATTCTAATACCAAATGATATCCGACAGATAAATCCTTATTGTTCTCCCTAGATAAGATTCCCCCCCCCCCCACTCATATCATTTGATTCCATGGATAAGATTTCCCCCCAGTCCACTAGTTCAGCAGATAAGATTTCGATGCCTTCCCAAGGGATGACTTATTGATTTCCCTTTCCCATTATCTACTACTCATCTGCTGCCTATAATACAGCCTTCATTTTCCTTTTCCATTTCACAAATAACTCACAAAAGAGCTTTGTTAATTCAACATTGCATCGTAGTGCACTTCATCTACACCTTTCACCAATGGAGATCCCTTGCACTGTGTTTCTTGACATTGAGCCTACTAACAACGATGAAGGTTTGTATTTTGCAAGAACCTATTCAACTGAAAGTTTTGATTTCGAGATCGACATGGAAATAACATTTTCTGAGTTTGATAACCTTGTTGAGACTCAATTGAAAGAGCGCTATGGTTACTATTGTATGGTCAAATCAATACTTCATCGATTACTACTTTCCTCCCAGCCACGCCCATTATGGGGGCCACTGCAAATAACACGAGATGTTGACGTTCAACGAATGATTGAACGTTTCGTGTTCAATCAACATTATTATAATAGAGTAGAACTCTATGTCACCATTGTGTTCAAGGAAGATGACCCATCTCAGTTACCACCAATGGCCATAGCTGTGCCGGAAGAGTGTAGTGAAGTTTACCGCTCAGATGATAGCAAAAATACTGATTAGTATGAAGATGGTTCCTATTATGAGGGAGGGTCTTGCATATAGCAAGCACGTAATAGTCTACAATAAACAATTGCTGTTGTTAAGTCATTGTGTAACGTGAAGAGGTATTTTTACTCGTCACTCAATATAATAATGACGGATGTCATTTACTAGAAGTGAAGTTTTATATTAATTACTGGTTGTCTATGTTCCGCATCGTGCATCTTTTTGTAACTCTTGTTTGAAATCCAGGAGCACACGAAACTGTAGGAATACACGCACAACAAATTGCATGTAAAACGGATGTCGATTACTTGGTCAAAAAAATCATCAAAGTTAGCACCGGCAAGCAGTTTTTAGCATACCAAAGTCAGTGTATGTTGCCTACTTCTGGATATTTTCGACTCATGAGATGATGTCCGTTGTGGCTAAATTTTTGCAACAATGTTGTGCTGATATAAGACTACATGCACAACAAATTACATGTAAAACGGATGTCGATTACTTGGTCAAAAAAATGATCAAAGTTAGCACCGGCAAGCAGTTTTTAGCATACCAAAGTCAGTCTATGTTGCCTACTTCTGGGATATTTTCGACTCATGAGATGATGTCCGTCGTGGCTAAATTTTTGCAACAATGTTGGTGATATAAGACTACACGCACAACAAATTACATGTAAAACGGATGTCGATTACTTGGTCAAAAAAATCATCAAAGTTAGCACCGGCAAGCAGTTTTAGCATACCAAAGTCAGTGTATGTTGCCTACTTCTGGGATATTTTCGACTCATGAGATGATGTCCGTTGTGGCTAAATTTTTGCAACAATGTTGTGCTGATATAAGACTACACGCACAACAAATTACATGTAAAACGGATGTCGATTACTTGGTCAAAAAATCATCAAAGTTAGCACCGGCAAGCAGTTTTTAGCAAACCATTCAACTCCTTGAAGTTGGGGAGTGAATTCTTTGTACTCCAACAAAAGAAATGATATGAGTGCAGAGTTCAAACAGTAACTAATTAATAGACTGAGCGACTCATCCCAACCGTCGGAGCTCTTAAATACTACTGATGTTTAAAAACAGTAAATACCACAGATTTCCTTGTCCACGTTTTCAGTTGCATCAGTGAACATAAGTAAATAAAATACATTACTCTCGAACAAAGCACACACTATGTAACAACCTATGAAGGAGAACCGAATGCGAAATCAACATTATAATATCGGGGGTTCCTAGTCCTAGAATTTTGCCCTCTCAACCACATTTGGTTTGCTTGCGTGGTGGGTGGTGTGCTGGATTGATCAGGCTGAGTTTGAGAAGGCCCAGTCACTTGGATGATGTCAGCAGGTGCGAACGATGGAGCACCCAGTACCCTTGCAGGGCTCTCACCAGGTGTGGGCATGTTTGTCCAGTCCATCTGCCCAAGGTGAAGAGTGGAAGCGTCGTATGTGGTACGGTTGGTCCTGGGTGTGGCTGCAGTGGGTGTGTGTGGGAGTAGTGGGCACAGTGGGTGCAGTGTGCGACGACCCTGCCCCAGCATCAAACTGTGTCCCGAAATCACGTGGCAACTGACCCACCATTGTATCGACATCTGAAGAGGGTACCGGAGCGTACATACCTAGTGTAAGTGTACTTGACACAGGCGGTATGACCGGCCGATATCCGTCCACGTCGGGGTGTCCCGCCTAGTGTGGCTCCTGTGCCTGGTGTGGCTCCTGTGCCTGGTGTGGCTCCTCTGCCTGCTGTGGCACCACTGCCAGACCTAGCTGATTCGACCTCCATAGGTTCTGCCAGACAACACGGCCCTCTTCGTCTTTGACTGTACGGCCGGTTTCTGACTGCTCGGGGAGGAGGGTTGTCGTGTATGACATATGCAGGGTATTGAATGTCCATCATTGGAGGTGCCTGACTTGAGTAGTCCTGCTCAATGTGGCCAACTCTATGGTAGTGGCCGACATCAAGCGTCTGGGAAACCTGGGACGCAAAGTCCCTAACACCCTGGTCTACTGGAATTCACTGCAACTGCTCTAGCGTGCTTGCCTATACATGCATGTCATCGTATCAAGTTAAGTACGTTTATAATTACAAAAAAAAACGAACAATTGAATAGATGACACTTACAGTGATCACTGTAACACCCCAACTACAAACACCATACTTAACAACATTTAGCAGCGGAATTACAACTCAACACTTAACCTAATCCACGGGTGTTACACGCCGTTAGCCACCCACGTGGCTAACAAGGCTAATACATACATAGTGTACCGGTCTGATGGACAAGATTACCGAGCGCTACACTTTACATCACCAACCGTTTCCAAATTGAAATACATACATTTACATTACAACTGTACCGAGTCTAATACATTCCATCATCGATATCACGCTGTACAAATAACCACCCATACATAAACAGTTACCCCGTCCTACTCTCGAACGGCTACCAGCTTCATTGTACCTGAAAAGTAATTGGGGCCCCAAAGGGGGTCAGCACCCTTGCTGGTATGGTAATCCTGCAGCCCGCATGCTACCGGGCCACGCACAACTAATTGTCGAGTGAGCATGCAGGTGATTTTATTAAGGCATGCAAGTAAACAATAAACACATAACATGCTTGTAAGCATACACAACCAACCCAATGGGTTACAACTAGCAAGTCAACACATCATCACTTGTTAGATTATGTACACTTTACTTAAGGTGTGTCGGATTAAATATGGGTCCGCACACCAACACACATAACATTACATAGATGTGTCAGTATTAATATAGACCCGATCACACCAATACACATAACATTACATAGATGTGTCGGTATTAATATAGACCCGATCACACCATACACAATTTCCCCCTAGCTCCAATAGTGATGAGATAGGTAAGCCTTGGTTAAGCTTGTGGGCGGTTGCAATCCAAGGAAGGAAAACAACCTTGACATAACAGTAGTCCCCCTAGCCCCGAATAATAGTGAGGTAGGTAAGCTTTGGTTAAGCTTGTGGGTGGTTGTAATCCAAGAAGGAAAAACAACCATAACATAACAGAGTGGGAGTTAATTCAATTATAGACGTCAACATCCCAAACAAC
Source organism: Limonium bicolor (assembly GCA_023374045.1). NCBI lineage: Eukaryota > Viridiplantae > Streptophyta > Magnoliopsida > Caryophyllales > Plumbaginaceae > Limonium > Limonium bicolor. Next base: position 399,993,427 of record CM041778.1, on the reverse strand, counting down.
ATGCGCGACCGGAATGACCGGATTCCTCACCCCCCATAATATATACATATTAGTTAGTAGTTCCTTTATGGAACTTATCACAACATGACACCATATGGTGTTATAAACTTGGTTAATCACACACAAGGGAGGTAATCTCCCATTCGACAAACATGGACAACAACATTCGTTAAACAACGATACATTAACAAGGCAACACACAACACCCATAACCACAATATACAACTAAAGCACGGATAGCCGCAGTTAGAACGTTCCCGTGGGTTGGGACGTTTAATCTGAATACCGATCTCTTATGTGATCCTAGCGTCGGTTAGCTACGGTTTAACACATAATTAAGGTTAAACGGTATCGGAATCATTCACGCCACATTAATGAATTACTGTAAACCCATTTCATGCTTTATCTTGCAATGTGGCAAACACAGAAAAACACATAGGCATACAAGCCGGTGTAACCCGGTAGGACACAGGTTGCAAGAAAACCATACCTTACACCATGGGTTATCTACTTTGTTCCCGAGGATTTACTCCAACGCATCACCTCACGCTCCCCGGGTAGTTTCCGAAACAACTGGTATTATTATTAAAACGTTTTATTAACAACAAGATCTTACGGTATGTAGACTTCTATTACTCCCCACTTACCCCGTCATCCCGTTAATTCGGTTAACTTTGTGTACTTAAACTCACAATTTTCTCACATCAAACTAACACTTGTTTACACTTTCTAAGGCCTTTACATGTCACCAAACAAGGCCTAAACATCATCTAAAACCATTACCATTCAATCCCCCATGTTTAGAAGGCTTAAAACAAAAATTTTTTTCTTCTCTGGTCTGGACCGCCCCTCTGGGGCGGTCCCAGGGGCGGTCCACAATAGAAGCTACATGGGTTTTTTTTCTTCTTCTCTGCACTGGACCTCCCCACAGGGGTGGTCCCTAGGGGCGGTCCAGAACAGACCCCATTTTAAAAACGGTTTTTTCTACACATTTGAACTCCAAATTCACCCCAATCTTTTCCCACTTATTCCACATCTTTCCACATGTTTCATACATGTTTAAACACCTTAAAACATGCACTAAACCTCTCCAAATCATTGGTTAAATCCTTACTCCAATTCTTGTTCAATTTTCAACAAAATTTCATTCCCTCTTCCACATTATGCACACTTGTTCATTTCTAGCTTCTTCTTGCTAGTGTCTACCTCCTACCAAGCTTACCAAGCCACCTCATGACCATTCCAACTCATCCCTAGACCTTTGCACCTCTAGAACCCAAGTCCAACTTCATTTCCAAGATTACAAGCACTAACTCTTTTTCTTGAAATATCAATGCTTTACAACACTCATTTGCTACAGATTTTATACACTCACATATTCATCCCCCATTTACCATTATGAGGCTACCACTCCACTCTACTCAACACTAAACAACCCAATTGAACACCTAAGTTCTCTCATTCACTAAGTCATCTTAAAACACTTACTTTCTACCAAAATTTCGTCATAACCTCCCCATAATTTTAACATGTTCCCACGCATTACTTAGCTCACCAAGGCACTCCAACCATCAACTCATTCAAGGCACTATCCCACACATCAATTCCATCATTTTAACAACGATCACCTCAATGTACATAACTTTAAAAGCTTGGCTCTTAGGCCCTTAAACAGCATTAAATTTAAACACTGAATTTCCTCATAATAATAGCAATACCTGCACTACACTCAACATTTATATTTGCACCAAAACAACAAAATTTCCTTAAAACACCACATAAGCTTGAGGTGAGTTATTTATCTTGGATTTTCTTCCAAAACTTTCCCATCCCAAGTTCTACAAAAATCAAATAAGCATTAAGGTGAGTTTCTTACCTTAATCTCACAAATCCTCCTTTCCTTTACCAATCTTCACCTTCTCTCTCTCTTGCTCAAATCGGCCAAATGGGGGATGGAGTTGTCAAACTCCATCCCAACACCCAAATTACACAAGAAGGGTATAATTACACTTCTAAGCCTTTGGAATACATTAATTCAATGAAAGACTTAAATTGTCATGAGTTAGGGTTTACCTTTGGAGCTTTTAAGAGGGGTTCTCACCCTTGAATCAAGAAGGGAATTATTCCACCATTGGAGGGTTGATATGAAGCTCAAAAACAAGAGAAAAACAAGGTATCAAAGAGGGTAAAAATCGGCCAACACCATGGGTGGAGAAAAATGAAGTTTTTCTTGGAGATTTTTACCTTAGGAGAGAGAGGAGACTCCAAGCTTCAATTTGATGTCATTTTCTCTTCAAATGGGAAAAACCCATGGAGATGAACTTCATTATTTTCGGATTTTGAAAGGAGAGGAAGATAGAGAATGATGAGGAGATGAAGAATATGTAATTATTTTCTCATTTGGAGTGGTGTAGCACCTTGGGCAAGCTTGAGAAGGAGGAGAAGCCATGGAAGAGCTTCAAAAATCGCTGGAACCAGAGGGGGAGAAGGAGAACGGCTGGTGGAGGAGAAAGAGAGGAAAAGAGAAGTGAGGGAGGAGAGAGAGAAGAGGGGTTACTTTTAACTTTTCACTTTTTTATGCTTTTTACTCCTTTATTGTACTAGCTAGTTATTAACTAGTAATGGGTGGGCTGATTACTTATAAAAAAAAACCGCCCCCACTATAATATGTAACTGGAGCGTTTTTCGTCTTTTACCGAAAATGCTCGTTATTTTACCCGGTTTAGCACTATTCACTAACCGGGTCCGTTTTCCGGAATTTTCTCGTTTTATTAATTTCGATAGCTTTTAGGCTTCCATTAATGTTTAATTATAGTTATATAACCAACTATAATATTTATGGGGTCGTTTAACTGTTTAAAGTCACATTTTCGGGTTTTCTCGAAAAACGCGCTTTAGGACTCCGTTAGCGTTTTAACGCGTTATTTGTATCCGTTTTCTTCCGGAATTTTTCCCACATCCAACTCTCCCAAACAACGCGCGACCGGCCAAACCGGATCTCCTCACTACTGTTAGTACATACTTACTTTAGATAATAGTTAGAACCCCACTATGGAGTCTATCACACCTACCACACATACAGTATTACAACTGGGTTAAACACACAAGGGAGATCCCTACATTCACATACACATATCACACAATTGACACACGCATAGCCGTGGTTAGTACGTCCCATGGTTCGGGCCGTTTACTCCGAATACCGTACTCTCATGTGATCCTAGACTCAGTTAACTAAGGTTAACACTTCCGAGGTTAAATGGTATCGGAGTTGTACACGCCACATAAATGAATTACTGTAAACTCATTACATGTTTTATCTTACAACGTGGCAAACATACAGAAAAACACATTGGCATACAAGCCGGTGTAATCCGGTAGGACACAGGTTGCAAGAAAACCATACCTGTCACCGGAGTCCACTTTACCATGTCCACTTATGTTCCTCGAGCGATTCTCGAACAACTGTTAACATCACATGTGTTTTTATTAACATCTGGGTTTGCTTGATTATTTAATGTCTATGCTTAACTTTCCCCGTTAACTTAGTTACATAACTTTACATTTAACTTGTTTTACTTTTACATTTTGATACAACTTTTCACCCACTTAATCGCCATTAAAACTCACCTACATGTCCTTAACAACCTTATTACATCATATTACCTATCAATCCCCATCATTACATATCATTTCATAACCTTAAACCATGTTTTTGGTCCGACCGGACTTGCCGACCGGACTTACCCAAGTCCGGTCGATTCCAGAACACATTTCCGTCAAAAATTTCTACTCCGACGGACTTGTAAGTCCGGTCCTATGTCCGGTCCATTCCAGAAACTAATTCCCACAGGGTAAACTGGGCCCGACGAACTTGCAAGTCCGATCGCAAGTCCGGTCTGCCCCAGATCTTTGTTTTCCTTTTTACATTCAACTCCAAACTTCACCTCATATATCCTAGTATACCCTAACCTCATTTAGGCACATCAAACACACCTTTATCCATGTGCTAAACTCTTTAAATCACTCCCCAAAACCATTTTATCATTCACACACTTCTTACAAGTTCCTAGCACTTGGGATGTTTTCTCCTTATGATTTATAAGTGGTAGTTCACCAATAATGACCACTACACCAAGGTGTTTCCTCTACACCTTAACATCATCTCTCAAACTTCTTTTCTTACTAACTAAATCTCCTTTTTCACATCTTACCTAAACATCACTTATTCCTTGGATATTAACATTACCTAAACCTTAAACAAACTCCTCCAAGACTTAAATACATCCTCAAAACACACATTGAATTCCTAGAACTTCCAAGATAACACCTAAATCCTTGCATCACTCTAAATCACCTTAACACATGTTTTCTTCTCAAGTAAACATTTATTCACCTTTAACACTTCCTAGTTCACCAAGACCATTTAAAACACTTAGAACTCCTCACACATTTTCCCAAATTTGCCATAGCTTCTCTTGTATATACTCACATCCAAACACTTAGGTTTTACCTTATTTCATTCAAAACACCTAAAATCCATCAAACACATTTTTATACACAAACTTCACACATTTAGCACTACATCACAATATAGTGCATAACTTAAATTGCTTGGCACTTAGGCCCTTAAATAACATGGCTCTTAGGCCCTTAAGTTGCTCAAACCATAAACACTGAATTTCCACAATATATAAGCCTTTGACCTGCAATTACACACACCAAGACATATGTTCCTTTACTAGTCTCCTTGAGAACACTTTACTAGGTCATTCACCATTTGATATTTAGGTAGTTTTAACAAGCATTATAAGCTCATTTCTCCTAATGCATTAAACCACATTGAGATAGCATATTTACCTCTTTCCCACACAAACTTCTTTCTTGTTTCCTTATAAAAACCGGTAAGGCATTTGGTTCCTTGCCAACTACTAAACATTATACAAACAACATAATGAGTATTCAAGCTTTAAGCTCCATCTCATTGTAAACCCTAGGTTTACATTATTTCAAAACATTAATGTAGTTGTTTTACCTTAATCTTTGAAGGGTGTTTGAATATCTATGAAGAGAGGACTCCACCTAGTCCTTGAAAGATTCAAATGGAGCTAGAACAAAGCAACACAAGGAGCTCCATCAATGAATATTTTTGGTCACACACAAAACATGGAGGAAACTTGATTTTTCTTTGAGATTCCTTACCTAGGAGCAAAGGAGATCAATAATATGTGGAAAGACAAGCTCAAGCTCCATCATGGTGGAACTCCATGGCACCGAAATGGTGATCTTCAAATTTTGAGAAGATAGAAAGAATAGCTTGATGAGTGGAAGAGAATGGTGGTGTTTGTTTTTGATTTGGTTAAGTGAGCTAGGTTTTACATGTGGTCAAAGATGGACTTCCATGGTGGTATTGTGTATTACCGAGAGAGAACAGCAAGAAAGGGAGGAAGAAGAGATTGGAACCGTGTGAAATGGAGAAGGAATGAGAGAAGAGAGAAATGAGATAAGTTTGCTTTCTTTAGAAGATTATTTGTGTTTATAAAGCAAATAGTAACTATATTAGTCATCTTTATTTCTTTAACAAGTTAACAAGTGAGTGGTGAGTCACCACACTTAAGAAACCGGCCCCCTTTATTATAATGAGGGTGTTTTAGTCTTTGTTGACCAATTTAATTACTTATAACATTATATGTTACAAACTAGCTTATAAAAATCACTATTCACAAAAACAAGGCACATTGTTGTGAAATTTTTGATTTCCCATTGATATAGACTTCCAAATGTGATACTATATAGTACACATGTAATTAAAGAGTAATGATGGACATTTAGCCATTCAAAACTTGTTTACAAGACAATTTTTCAAAAACGTGCTTTAAGACTCCTTAAAGCACATTTTGTGTTTTAACTTGTTTTCAAGCTTGGTTTCTTTGGTAATTGATTTAATATGTCATTAACATATTTATAAAGTATAGGTATGACCATTAGGTCTTATACACATTTATCCCAAGCTTAGAGCACATTTTTGCTCATATTGACTTAAGGTATTTTCTTGAGTTTTTATTTGGTTTAACTGTCCACCAAAGTTTCCTAAGGACGTATTTAGCCCTATCAAATCATAATTAAATGTTATCAAGTCTTGGTAGGCTCTTTGGGTCCTAACCAAGTTCACTCATAGCTTAGAGCATGTTTTTGCTCAAACTGTGTCTTAATGCTTTATTGCATTTACTATGGTCTAAATTGTTCACTGATGTTACTAAGGCACTTTTTAGCCTTTACATACCATAGTTTGATATTTAAACCACATATCAAGGTTTGGGGTATTTCAATGTATGTTCATATAATACTAAATGTAAAACCGTGTATTGTATTTTGATAAAAGTATATATATATATACAGTATTGTGATTTATGAAGAGGTATGACACCAACATAGAACCTAGTGAGAATTAAATTCCCTAGGTAACTTGATTTAAAACGAATCTGGAAGATGATCGATGGACAGAGTTCCACCCTTGGAGATGTAATGATAATGACTAGATGGATTAAAAGATAGAAAATGGTACATGCTTGAATTAGTTGCTGGTTGAAAATGAAGTGGGAGTGTGAAACTTGATTATCCTGAGATCAAGGGAAGCCGAACACAAATTGGGGTGGAAAGATAGTTCAACACTGATGCTGATCACATCAGGGTTGGATGATCCTTGAAACTCTTTATAAGTGGTCACAAATAATCACCTTAAGAATAAGATGCAGTTAGCATAAATTGGACTTGGAGTTGTATGGCGTTTTCAAAAAGGATTTTAGATTGGTGTTTTCAAATTTTCGATTGGTATTTTCAAGACTTCAATCAATATTTCCAAAATTCTTAAATGGTATTTTTAAAGGAAGGATTCCTTTTACTTGACCTTGTAGAGGATTTTCAATTAGTATCCTTCCAATAAAGGATTTGTTCTACTTAACCCCATAAAGAATATTTTCGTATTACTTGCTCACGAGCTGAGGACGCATGAGCCTTTGTCTTTGGGACCGGTGACATGAGAAGTATTTTTAAAAATGTATGTGATTGTTTTGATCTCCCAAAGGAACGGGGACCAGAAGGTGAAATACCCCAAACCTTGATATATTGATTAAATACTAAACTATGATATTTAAAGGCTAAAAAGTGCCTTAGAAACATCAGTGAACAATTAAACCATAGTAAAATGCGATAAGCACTAAGACACAGCTTGAGCAAAAATGTGCTCTAAGCTTGGAGTGAACTTGGTTAGGACCCAAAGAACCTACCAAGAATAGATGATATTCAATTATGATTTAATAAGGCTAATTAAGTCCTTAGGAAACCTTGGTAGACAATTAAACCAAACAAAACACAAATAAATACCTTAAAGTCAATATGAGCAAAAATGTGCTCTAAGCTTGGGATAAATTTGTATAAGACCTAAAGGTCATACCTATACCTTAATTTTATGTTAATGAACATATTAAATCAATTAATAAAAAAACCAAGCTTGAAAACAAGTTTAAACACAAAATGTGCTTTAAGGAGCCTTAAAGCACATTTTTGAAAAATTTTCTTGTAAATGAGTTTTGAATGGCTAAATGTCCATCATTACTCTTTAATTAATATGTGTACTACTTAGTATCACATTTGGAAATCTATATCAATGGGAAATCAAAAATTTCACAAGTATGTGCCTTGTTTTTGTGAATAGTAACTAAAATAAGCTAGTTTATAACATATGTCTATATAATAAGTTAAATGGTCAACAAAGACTAAAACACCCCTAAGTAATATAAGGGGTCCGGTTTTTATAAGGTGAGTCACCACCATTTGCAAATCAATTAAAGAAAGGAAGACATAAAGTAAAGTACTATTCTACTTTATTACATAAATATCTAAACAAGAGTACTCTCTCACCTCATTCTCTTATTTCCTTCACTCACCACCGAAGCCTTCTTCATCCTCCCTTCTTGAAATCGTTTTTGCTACAGCAAAAACATGTCATCTCCATCCTTGAATGCTTGTATCTTCTAGCTCCATGATCCAAATCCAATTTCAAGACCACCATTCTTCTAGTTGGAGCAAGCTCTACACTTCTATCTTTTCAAATCTTCAGAACACCATTTCGGTGCCATGAAGATTCACCATTGTTGGAGCTTGAGCTCACCTTTCATGCCTTGTCATTCTCCTTTGCTTCAAGGTAAGGAAAATCAAAGAAAAACAACATTCCCTCTTGTTTTTGTGTGTAACCGAGAATCACCTTTGATGGTGTCTTCTCTTGTTCTTTCATAGCTCCATTTCAATCTTCAAGGGACAAGGAGGAGTCCTCTCTTGTTACATATTCAAGTTCTCTCATAAATTCAAAGGTAAATATCATTTTAGTGTATTAAAACACTTATGTTAAACTAGGGTTTGTATATGAGTTTAAGTGTGAATTCTTAAGCTCATTGCCCTTATATGTATATTGATTAGAAAGTTGACAAGTGATCAAACTCCTTGCTGATTTTCGGTTCAAGGAAACAAGAAAGAAGTTTGAGAGGAAAAGAGGTAAACAAACTATCTTAATGTAGTTTAAATGCCTTAGGAAAATGAGCTTGATTTGCTTAATAAAATACCTAAGGAGCTAATGGGAAAAGAGCTAGTGAATTGTTCTTAAGGAGTTTATTAAAGGGAATATGTGATGTTGAGTGTATTTGCAGGTTAAAGGCAATATATTATGTAGGAAATTCAGTGTTTAAGGTTTATGCAATTTAAGGGCCTAAGAGCCATGTTATTTAAGGGCCTAAGTGCCAAGCAATTTAAGTTTATGCACTATATTGTGATGTAGTGTAAATTTGGTGAAGTTTTGTGTGTGAGAAAGTTCTTGATGGATCTTAGGTGTTCTTGAATGTCTAATGGTGAAAGCTATGTGCTTTGGTATGACATTGTGCTAGGAGAACCTATGGCAAATTTAGATAATGTATAAGGAGTTTAAAGTATTTAAAATGAGTTTTGATGAGTTTGGAAGTGTTTGAGAATGGTTAAGTGTTTTACTAGGGAAAGAAATGTGCATTAGGGTGTTATATAGTGCTACGAGGATTTAGGACTATCTTGAAGTTCTAGGAATTCAATGAGTGTTTTGAGGATGTATTAAAGTCTTGGAGAAGTTTGTTTAAGGTTTAGGTAATGTTGATGTACAAGGAATAAATGATGTTTAGGTAAGATGTGGAAAGGAGATTTAGTTAGTAAGAAAGGATGTTGGGAGATGATGTTATGATGGTGAGGAAACATTCTTGGCATAGTGGTTATCATAGGTATGAAACACCACTTGGAGAAACTAAGGAGAAAACATTATAAGTGTTAGGAATTTTGGTAAGAAAAGAGTAAGTGTTTAAGGAGTTATAAAATGAGTTTATGGATGTTATATGAAGGGTTAAATGTGCCAAATGATGTCAGAACACATTACGAGGCTTGAGGAAAAGTTGGGAAGAAGTTTGACAAGTTTTGGACAAGTCCTGGTGTTGTCCGACCCAGTGGTCCGACCCAGGGTGGGTCGGACGGCCTCTGTTAATTCACCCGTTGATGTTTCTGGAATGGTCCGACCCAGAGGACTTGGGTCGGACATGGGTCGGACGGGAGGATTTGAAAGACGGAAAAAGTTTCTGGAACGGGCCGACCCAGTTGTGGGTCGGACGGTGGATCGGACGACCCAAAACATGTAAAAAAAAAACAAAGTGTGGTTTAAGTAGTAAACCATAGTGGGTATAATGATGACAACCAAGTGTGAGTTTAAACAAAAGAAAACGTGTCATTCAATCGTGTAAAGTGTTTAGTAAACCGGAACTTAATAAGTAATTAACCGACATTGTCAATCATGTCTAGGAGCTACGTTTGGCGGGACTCGTACGCAGCAAGGACCAAGGTATGGTTTTCTTGCAACCTGTGTCCTACCGGATTACACCAGCTTGTATGCCAATGTGTTTTTCTGTATGTTTGCCACGTTGTAAGATAAAACATGTAATGAGTTTATAGTAATTCATTTATGTGGCGTGTTCAACTCCGATACCATTTAACCTCGAAAGTGTTAAACCTTAGCTAACTGAGTCTAGGATCACATGAGAGTTCGGTATTCGGATTTAACGACCCGAACCATGGGACGTTCTAACCACGGCTATGTGTGAGTTAATTGTGTGATGTTTGTGTGTGAATGTATGGACCTCCCTCGTGTGTTTAACCCAGTTGAAATATCTTTTGGTGTGTGGATGTGATAGACTCCATAGTGGGGCTCTAACTATTTATCTACAAGTAATATGTACTAACGGGGGTGAGGAAACCGGTTAGGCCGGTCGCGTGTTGTTTGGGAGTGGGTATCCTTTTTAGCCTTACCCTCCTCTCTGTTATGGTTGTTTCCCTCACGGGTTATGATCTCCCATTAGCTTACTCCAAAGCTTAGCTATTCTGACTTATTATCGGTTTAGGGGGAACATGTGTTTATGTGGTGTGTTCGGGTCACCATATCCGAACCATCTTAACTTAAGTTACTCGTCCGACTATTAGGACGGTAATGAGTGTTGTATAACGAGTTTATCATGAGGGTGACATCATTCTCTAGGCTCACCAGTGAATTAACTATGTTTGGGTCGGTTCCTAAGAGAACCGTTCCCGTTATGTTATGTGATGTTGTTGTACTGCAATTCCCATTGCGATGTTGTTATGTGCACGTTGAAACGTGAAAAGTGTTGTTATGTAGTGTATGTTATATGTTGTAAAATGTGGAGTATGTGGATCATGGATATGAATCCCAGTTTGTGATAAGAGACGTTTAATGATAACCCGATTAATGGGTGAGTGTCGTCTATTAAGGAAGTAGCTCCATTAGAGGAGAAACACTCTAGGGGTAATGAACACCATGAGTGACTTATCAAGTAAGGATGTGTTATCTGTTTGTTGAGCCCATTGAGGTGGAACGTTATGTGTTGTGTGTTTATAGTTTACATGCATGATTCAAATATAATCAACCGCATGCTAAGACGACAATTAGTTGTGCATGGCCCGGTAGCACGCGGGCTGCGGGATTACCATACCAGCAAAGGTGCTGAGCCCCTAGGGGGGCCCCCTTTCTCTTCTTTTTCCTATTCAAGTACAAGGAGCTGGAAGCCGTTCGAGAGTAGGACGGGGTAGTCGTTGTACATGGGTATGCATTTAAGTTATATATGTACAGTAGGTGTAGTAAGACCGAAATTGTTATCGGCATTAGTTTGTGAATACTCGGTACAGTTTGAGGTATATGTTGTTGTTGTTTATGGAGAGGGACAGTAATGTGTAGTCGCTCGGGAATCTAGTCCATCAGACCGATACAATGTATATGTAATAGCCTTGTTAGCCACGTGGGCGGTTAACGGCGTGTAACACCAACGAGTTAAGTAATGTGATGAAGTATGTTTTCCGCTGCAGTTGGTCGTTAAGTGTGTTAATGTTGGATGGGGTGTTACAGAAGGTGTCCATCGCGACCGGGTTCTGCGGGATCACAGTGTATATGTACTCGACATGGGACTCGAGGACTGTAACGTCCTGTAGTCTTAGGACCGAGCCCATGAAGAGATGGAAAAGGTATTTCTGATTGTGATGCATGCTAAGACATGTTGTGTGATATGTGTAATAAATATTATCTCGACCTATGAGTCTGAATGTTGTGATATGACCCAGGCCTAAGAGTCTGAGGGTTGTCATGTGAGTACAAATGTTGTTATGTTACCCGGACCGTGGAGTCCGAGGTTATATGTAAGCATGTCATGTATGGATGTGTATATGTTACCCGAACCGTTAAGTCCGAGGTTGTTATATAAAGTGTGTTTTAGTATGGAAGTTGTATCTTGCAAGTAATCCCAGTGTTCATAGTAAAAGGATATGAGGGAGATTGTGAACTTCTAGGACGAAGTTCTTTTAAGGGGGGTAGATTGAAATACCCCAAACCTTAACCTGTTAATTAATTATGTAATTATGATTTTCTAAGGCTAAATAAGTCCTTAAGATCATTGGTAAAAGAAATAAAAACCAAAAAGATGGAGAAAATGTGTGAAAGTCACAAAACGCGAAAACACGTAATTAATTATTTTAGGAGGTATAAAACTTTCACTGGGGTTATAAATATATTTTTATATACCCTAATTACACACTAATAACATGTGGGAAAATTCCGGAAGAAAACGGATACAAATAACGCGTTAAAACGCTAACGGAGTCCTAAAGCGCGTTTTTCGAGAAAACCCGAAAATGTGACTTTAAACAGTTAAACGACCCCATAAATATTATAGTTGGTTATATAACTATAATTAAACATTAATGGAAGCCTAAAAGCTATCGAAATTAATAAAACGAGAAAATTCCGGAAAACGGACCCGGTTAGTGAATAGTGCTAAACCGGGTAAAATAACGAGCATTTTCGGTAAAAGACGAAAAACGCTCCAGTTACATATTATAGTGGGGGCGGTTTTTTTATAAGTAATCAGCCCACCCATTACTAGTTAATAACTAGCTAGTACAATAAAGGAGTAAAAAGCATAAAAAAGTGAAAAGTTAAAAGTAACCCCTCTTCTCTCTCTCCTCCCTCACTTCTCTTTTCCTCTCTTTCTCCTCCACCAGCCGTTCTCCTTCTCCCCCTCTGGTTCCAGCGATTTTTGAAGCTCTTCCATGGCTTCTCCTCCTTCTCAAGCTTGCCCAAGGTGCTACACCACTCCAAATGAGAAAATAATTACATATTCTTCATCTCCTCATCATTCTCTATCTTCCTCTCCTTTCAAAATCCGAAAATAATGAAGTTCATCTCCATGGGTTTTTCCATTTGAAGAGAAAATGACATCAAATTGAAGCTTGGAGTCTCCTCTCTCTCCTAAGGTAAAAATCTCCAAGAAAAACTTCATTTTCTCCACCCATGGTGTTGGCCGATTTTTACCTCTTTGATACCTTGTTTTCTCTTGTTTTTGAGCTTCATATCAACCCTCCAATGGTGGAATAATTCCCTTCTTGATTCAAGGGTGAGAACCCCTCTTAAAAGCTCCAAAGGTAAACCCTAACTCATGACAATTTAAGTCTTTCATTGAATTAATGTATTCCAAAGGCTTAGAAGTGTAATTATACCCTTCTTGTGTAATTTGGGTGTTGGGATGGAGTTTGACAACTCCATCCCCCATTTGGCCGATTTGAGCAAGAGAGAGAGAAGGTGAAGATTGGTAAAGGAAAGGAGGATTTGTGAGATTAAGGTAAGAAACTCACCTTAATGCTTATTTGATTTTTGTAGAACTTGGGATGGGAAAGTTTTGGAAGAAAATCCAAGATAAATAACTCACCTCAAGCTTATGTGGTGTTTTAAGGAAATTTTGTTGTTTTGGTGCAAATATAAATGTTGAGTGTAGTGCAGGTATTGCTATTATTATGAGGAAATTCAGTGTTTAAATTTAATGCTGTTTAAGGGCCTAAGAGCCAAGCTTTTAAAGTTATGTACATTGAGGTGATCGTTGTTAAAATGATGGAATTGATGTGTGGGATAGTGCCTTGAATGAGTTGATGGTTGGAGTGCCTTGGTGAGCTAAGTAATGCGTGGGAACATGTTAAAATTATGGGGAGGTTATGACGAAATTTTGGTAGAAGAAAGTAAGTGTTTAAGATGACTTAGTGAATGAGAGAACTTAGGTGTTCAATTGGGTTGTTTAGTGTTGAGTAGAGTGGAGTGGTAGCCTCATAATGGTAAATGGGGGATGAATATGTGAGTGTATAAAATCTGTAGCAAATGAGTGTTGTAAAGCATTGATATTTCAAGAAAAAGAGTTAGTGCTTGTAATCTTGGAAATGAAGTTGGACTTGGGTTCTAGAGGTGCAAAGGTCTAGGGATGAGTTGGAATGGTCATGAGGTGGCTTGGTAAGCTTGGTAGGAGGTAGACACTAGCAAGAAGAAGCTAGAAATGAACAAGTGTGCATAATGTGGAAGAGGGAATGAAATTTTGTTGAAAATTGAACAAGAATTGGAGTAAGGATTTAACCAATGATTTGGAGAGGTTTAGTGCATGTTTTAAGGTGTTTTAAACATGTATGAAACATGTGGAAAGATTGTGGAATAAGTGGGAAAAGATTGGGGTGAATTTGGAGTTCAAAATGTGTAGAAAAACCGTTTTTAAAATGGGGTCTGTTCTGGACCGCCCTAGGGACCACCCCTGTGGGGAGGTCCAGTGCAGAGAAGAAGAAAAAAAAACCCATGTAGCTTCTATTGTGGACCGCCCCTGGGACCGCCCCAGAGGGGCGGTCCAGACCAGAGAAGAAAAAAATTTTTGTTTTAAGCCTTCTAAACATGGGGGATTGAATGGTAATGGTTTTAGATGATGTTTAGGCCTTGTTTGGTGACATGTAAAGGCCTTAGAAAGTGTAAACAAGTGTTAGTTTGATGTGAGAAAATTGTGAGTTTAAGTACACAAAGTTAAACCGAATTAACGGGATGACGGGGTAAGTGTGGGAGTAATAGAAGTCTACATACCGTAAGATCTTGTTGTTAATAAAACGTTTTAATAATAATACCAGTTGTTTCGGAAACTACCCGGGGAGCGTGAGGTGATGCGTTGGAGTAAATCCTCGGGAACAAAGTAGATAACCCATGGTGTAAGGTATGGTTTTCTTGCAACCTGTGTCCTACCGGGTTACACCGGCTTGTATGCCTATGTGTTTTTCTGTATGTTTGCCACATTGCAAGATAAAGCATGAAATGGGTTTACAGTAATTCATTAATGTGGCGTGAATGATTCCGATACCGTTTAACCTTAATTATGTGTTAAACCGTAGCTAACCGACGCTAGGATCACATAAGAGATCGGTATTCAGATTAAACGTCCCAACCCACGGGAACGTTCTAACTGCGGCTATCCGTGCTTTAGTTGTATATTGTGGTTATGGGTGTTGTGTGTTGCCTTGTTAATGTATCGTTGTTTAACGAATGTTGTTGTCCATGTTTGTCGAATGGGAGATTACCTCCCTTGTGTGTGATTAACCAAGTTTATAACACCATATGGTGTCATGTTGTGATAAGTTCCATAAAGGAACTACTAACTAATATGTATATATTATGGGGGTGGAGGAATCCGGTCATTCCGGTCGCGCATGTTGTTTGGGATGTTGACGTCTATAATTGAATTAACTCCCACTCTGTTATGTTATGGTTGTTTTTCCTTCTTGGATTACAACCACCCACAAGCTTAACCAAAGCTTACCTACCTCACTATTATTCGGGGCTAGGGGGACTACTGTTATGTCAAGGTTGTTTTCCTTCCTTGGATTGCAACCGCCCACAAGCTTAACCAAGGCTTACCTATCTCATCACTATTGGAGCTAGGGGGAAATTGTGTATGGTGTGATCGGGTCTATATTAATACCGACACATCTATGTAATGTTATGTGTATTGGTGTGATCGGGTCTATATTAATACTGACACATCTATGTAATGTTATGTGTGTTGGTGTGCGGACCCATATTTAATCCGACACACCTTAAGTAAAGTGTACATAATCTAACAAGTGATGATGTGTTGACTTTGCTAGTTGTAACCCATTGGTTGGTTGTGTATGCTTACAAGCATGTTATGTGTTTATTGTTTACTTGCATGCCTTAATAAAATCACCTGCATGCTCACTCGACAATTAGTTGTGCGTGGCCCGGTAGCATGCGGGCTGCAGGATTACCATACCAGCAAGGGTGCTGACCCCTTTGGGGGCCCCAATTACTTTTCAGGTACAATGAAGTGGGCTGGTAGCCGTTCGAGAGTAGGACGGGGTAACTGTTTATGTATGGGTGGTTATTTGTACAGCGTGATATCGATGATGGAATGTATTAGACTCGGTACAGTTGTAATGTAAATGTATGTATTTCAATTTGGAAACGGTTGGTGATGTAAAGTGTAGCGCTCGGTAATCTTGTCCATCAGACCGGTACACTATGTATGTATTAGCCTTGTTAGCCACGTGGGTGGCTAACGGCGTGTAACACCCGTGGATTAGGTTAAGTGTTGAGTTGTAATTCCGCTGCTAAATGTTGTAAGTATGGTGTTTGTAGTTGGGGTGTTACAGTGATCACTGTAAGTGTCATCTATTCAATTGTTCGTTTTTTTTGTAATTATAAACGTACTTAACTTGATACGATGACATGCATGTATAGGCAAGCACGCTAGAGCAGTTGCAGTGAATTCCAGTAGACCAGGGTGTTAGGGACTTTGCGTCCCAGGTTTCCCAGACGCTTGATGTCGGCCACTACCATAGAGTTGGCCACATTGAGCAGGACTACTCAAGTCAGGCACCTCCAATGATGGACATTCAATACGCTGCATATGTCATACACGACAACCCTCCTCCCCGAGCAGTCAGAAACCGGCCGTACAGTCAAAGACGAAGAGGGCCGTGTTGTCTGGCAAAACCTATGGAGGTCGAATCAGCTAGGTCTGGCAGTGGTGCCACAGCATGCAGAGGAGCCACACCAGGCACAGGAGCCACACCAGGCACAGGAGCCACACTAGGCGGGACCCCCGACGTGGACGGATATCGGCCGGTCATACCGCCTGTGTCAAGTACACTTACACTAGGTATGTACGCTCCGGTACCCTCTTCAGATGTCGATACAATGGTGGGGTCAGTTGCCACGTGATTTCGGGACACAGTTTGATGCTGGGGCAGGGTCGTCGCACACTGCACCCACTGTGCCCACTACTCCCACAACACCCACTGCAGCCACACCCAGGACCAACCGTACCACATACGACGCTTCCACTCTTCACCTTGGGCAGATGGACTGGACAAACATGCCCACACCTGGTGAGAGCCCTGCAAGGGTACTGGGTGCTCCATCGTTCGCACCTGCTGACATCATCCAAGTGACTGGGCCTTCTCAAACTCAGCCTGATCAATCCAGCACACCACCACCACGCAAGCAAACCAAATGTGGTTGAGAGGGCAAAATTCTAGGACTAGGAACCCCCGATATTATAATGTTGATTTCGCATTCGGTTCTCCTTCATAGGTTGTTACATAGTGTGTGCTGTTCGAGAGTAATGTATTTTATTTACTTATGTTCACTGATGCAACTGAAAACGTGGACAAGGAAATCTGTGGTATTTACTGTTTTTAAACATCAGTAGTATTTAAGAGCTCCGACGGTTGGGATGAGTCGCTCAGTCTATTAATTAGTTACTGTTTGAACTCTGCACTCATATCATTTCTTTTGTTGGAGTACAAAGAATTCACTCCCAACTTCAAAAGGAGTTGAATGGTTTGCTAAAAACTGCTTGCCGGTGCTAACTTTGATGATTTTTTGACCAAGTAATCGACATCCGTTTTACATGTAATTTGTTGTGCGTGTAGTCTTATATCAGCACAACATTGTTGCAAAAATTTAGCCACAACGGACATCATCTCATGAGTCGAAAATATCCCAGAAGTAGGCAACATACACTGACTTTGGTATGCTAAAAACTCTGCTATTGCCGGTGTAACTTTGATGATTTTTTGACCAAGTAATCGACATCCGTTTTACATGTAATTGTTGTGCGTGTAGTCTATATCAGCACAACATTGTTGCAAAAATTTAGCCACGACGGACATCATCTCATGAGTCGAAAATATCCCAGAGAAGTAGGCAACATAGACTGACTTTGGTATGCTAAAAACTGCTTGCCGGTGCTAACTTTGATCATTTTTTGACCAAGTAATCGACATCCGTTTTACATGTAATTTGTTGTGCATGTAGTCTTATATCAGCACAACATTGTTGCAAAAATTTAGCCACAACGGACATCATCTCATGAGTCGAAAATATCCCAGAAGTAGGCAACATACACTGACTTTGGTATGCTAAAAACTGCTTGCCGGTGCTAACTTTGATGATTTTTTGACCAAGTAATCGACATCCGTTTTACATGCAATTTGTTGTGCGTGTATTCCTACAGTTTCGTGTGCTCCTGGATTTCAAACAAGAGTTACAAAAAGATGCACGATGCGGAACATAGACAACCAGTAATTAATATAAAACTTCACTTCTAGTAAATGACATCCGTCATTATTATATTGAGTGACGAGTAAAAATACCTCTTCACGTTACACAATGACTTAACAACAGCAATTGTTTATTGTAGACTATTACGTGCTTGCTATATGCAAGACCCTCCCTCATAATAGGAACCATCTTCATACTAATCAGTATTTTTGCTATCATCTGAGCGGTAAACTTCACTACACTCTTCCGGCACAGCTATGGCCATTGGTGGTAACTGAGATGGGTCATCTTCCTTGAACACAATGGTGACATAGAGTTCTACTCTATTATAATAATGTTGATTGAACACGAAACGTTCAATCATTCGTTGAACGTCAACATCTCGTGTTATTTGCAGTGGCCCCATAATGGGCGTGGCTGGGAGGAAAGTAGTAATCGATGAAGTATTGATTTGACCATACAATAGTAACCATAGCGCTCTTTCAATTGAGTCTCAACAAGGTTATCAAACTCAGAAAATGTTATTTCCATGTCGATCTCGAAATCAAAACTTTCAGTTGAATAGGTTCTTGCAAAATACAAACCTTCATCGTTGTTAGTAGGCTCAATGTCAAGTCAAAAAACACAGTGCAAGGGATCTCCATTGGTGGAAAGGTGTAGATGAAGTGCACTACGATGCAATGTTGAATTAACAAAGCTCTTTTGTGAGTTATTTGTGAAATGGAAAAGGAAAATGAAGGCTGTATTTATAGGCAGCAGATGAGTAGTAGATAATGGGAAAGGAAATCAATAAGTCATCCCTTGGGAAGGCATCGAAATCTTATCTGCTGAACTAGTGGACTGGGGGGAAATCTTATCCATGGAATCAAATGATATGAGTGGGGGGGGGGGAATCTTATCTAGGGAGAACAATAAGGATTTATCTGTCGGATATCATTTGGTATTAGAATTAGGTACCATCCTGCCACTATGGTATTGTATTTTATTATTCGCAGGTGCAATACACTTTCGTTCTAGTTGTATGGATTTCTCCCTAGATACGCTAACTAGTTTTCTAAACAAATTACACAATAAGAAGTAACCTAATTATTGCAAACCTTTGTCTCTCTATTCGCTGTCCTATTACGTTACGTCGCATCTCATAATTCTCTCTTGTTGTTGAAAGTCATCATCGTCGGACTCAATCAGATCATAGATAATAAGTAATGGATCATGTTCTATGAAATCATTATACTCCATATAATTTTCCATCATCCGGCGGACTGCTGCATCAGTTCGTACATGAATGAAGGTCCACTCGTAGTCGCCCTCCAACCCCAAATACACCATTGTTGTTATTTTATCCTGCCAAGGAGGGACTCTAGAGCACGAACTACTCGTCGTTGTAGAGTACGCAGATTATTAGGATATGACATACTGATTTGTATACGGCTATGTCCCACCCTCGCTCGAACTGTGCACCATGACAACCGAAAATAGGTACATAGTTAATGTGCAAACTGAAAGAAAACTCCATTGGACATTTTGAGACTCAATTTTGGGGTTAGATATGGAAGGTGGAAGTAGAAAGATATTGGTAGTAGGTAGTTACGGATGAATAAGTTGGAGACTGGTACCCCATTTTATAAGACAATTTTAACGGTCATTGACACGCCCAACGGCTACATCAACGGATAATCCAACGGCTAGTTCAACATCTATTATCCAACGGGTACAATTCCGTAACGTACAGCAGCAACCTATTCAAAAGAATGGTCAAAGTCCCAACCAACGCAAAAACTGCATAATAAAAAACTGCACTCGGGTGCTGCATTGCACTTACAGTTTGGACTACCAAATGATTCCCGTTGTGTGCCAAATTTGGTGTGTATGTAGTATTACATAACACACCGTTGTGTCAAAAAATGGTGGCCAAAGGACAGCAGAAACCTATTCAAAACAATGGTCAAAGTCCCACCCAACGCAAAAACTGCATAATAAAAAACTGCACTCGGGTGCTGCTTTGCGTTTACAGTTTGGACTACCAAATGATTCCCGTTGTGCACCAAATTTGGTGTGTATGTAGTATTACATACACACACCGTTGTGTCAAAAAATGGTGGCCAACGGACAGCAGAACCTATTCAAAAACAATGGTCAAAGTCCCCACCCAACGCAAAAACTGCATAATAAAAAACTGCACTCGGGAGCTGCTTTGCGCTTACAGTTTGGACTACCAAATATTTCCCGTTGTGCGCCAAATTTGGTGTGTATGTAGTATTACATACACACAGCGTTGTGTCAAAACATGGTGGCCAACGGACAGCAGCAACCTATTCAAAACAATGGTTAAAGTCCCACCAAATGCAAAAAACTGCATAATAAATAACTGCACTCGGGTGCTGCATTGCGCTTACATTTTGGACTACCAAATGATTCCCGTTGTGCGTAAAATTTGGTGTGTATGTAGTATTACATACACACACTGTTGTGTCAAAAAATGGTGTCCAACGGACAGCAGAAACCTATTCAAAACAATGGTCAAAGTCCCACCCAACGCAAAAATTGCATAATAAAAAACTGCACCCGGGTGCTGCTTTGAGCTTACAGTTTGGACTACCAAATGATTCCCGTTATGCGCCAAATTTGGTGTGTATGTAGTATTACATACAAAAATGTTGTGTCAAAAAATGGTGGCCAACGGATAGCAGCAACCTATTCAAAACAATGGTCAAAGTCCCACCCAACGCAAAAACTGCATAATAAAAAACTGCACTCGGGTGCTGCTTTGCGCTTACAGTTTGGACTACCAAATGATTCCCGTTGTGCGCCAAATTTGGTGTGTATGTAGTATTACATACACACAGAGTTTTGTCAAAACATGGTGGCCAACGGACAGCAGCAACCTATTCAAAAGAATGGTTAAAGTCCCACAAACGCAAAAACTGCATAATAA
The DNA here is from genome assembly GCA_023374045.1 of Limonium bicolor. Taxonomy (NCBI): domain Eukaryota; kingdom Viridiplantae; phylum Streptophyta; class Magnoliopsida; order Caryophyllales; family Plumbaginaceae; genus Limonium; species Limonium bicolor. The sequence goes on along the minus strand of CM041778.1, from coordinate 399,972,491 downwards.
AAAACTGCACTCGGGTGCTGCTTTGCGCTTACAGTTTGGACTACCAAATGATTCCCGTTGTGCGCCAAATTTGGTGTGTAACTCTACCACTGTTATTGTGTAACATAATGTTTGTTTCTTTGTGCGTATTTGTATAAAAACAATTATGGATATCATTTTTGAATAACAGTTTAGTATTATTATGTATTCGACTGTGTGTGCATTTTGCTTAAAACAAACAAACGCGTAAGCAATGACGTCCGTCGTTGCCTTATTCCAAAACTAGAGAGAAATAGTACAACACCATCCACAGTTCATACTTAATGATGTTGTTGCATTTTGTTCGCTCGACACTTAATGTCATTAGTCGAACTGAACTAGGATTTGAATCCTATCAATATGCTCGATGCGGTAGTCCATGTAATTTCCACCATCGCCTCTACATCTGCATCTTCAGTGATATACATTAGCTCCCAGAATGGTGTAGGGAAGTTGTAGGCCAATGATCTGTATATTATTGTAATCGCACGACAAGTATTGCTACTCAGACCCAGACATTGACGGATTATAGACATCAGTGCTTCAAAAGAATGAATGAATTGCAATTCAAGATCAAATATCTGCGATGTGTCTGTTGGACGGAAGTTGAAGCCGAACCTATCCACCATGTGAGTGTAATCTACGAACAATCTAATTGGTAGATTCATTTTTGGCGAGTAGACGAAATGGTAAGGAACTGATTTGTTAATGGTCGGAACTCTCAAAGGTTTGTCTTCCTTTTATAATGCTACCTTAGTTAAGGATAGCATCGATACGCCTTGTATCACATTCCTTCAATAAGATAAGATTCTGTGATTGATAAGGTCCATACAAAGCTCTTTTATGGTAGGAGAAAAGGTAAGATGCTATGCTACTTGTGCTTATACGATATTGTTTCTTGTTGAATGCTTATCTTAAACTCTAGTTTGTATAATTCATGAAATGAATGAATGGAAATGAAGTGTGTGTGTGCTTGTTGTGTATTGTATTGACCAAGTAATGCAGTATAGGACTTCTAACTGATTCCTAACTAGCTAACCATTCTAATATGAGCACTTTCTGATTGAGATATTTTCCGACGGATATCGTATTATATAATAGTTGATGCTGATCCATACAAAGGTCATGCTAAACATTTTATTTGCAACTTAAAAATCTAGCAGTTACAACGGTGATGACCTTACATTCAAACACAACACATCACTAATCATCTACTTCCCCATCGTCATCTGTGTTACAACCTGAGGTGTCACTATTGCCTTCGTCTTCTACAGTCTCTTCTGTTGAAGTCTCTGAGTCTGAGTTGTTAACAATACCGGAGGAGCGAGCGAATAGGTTACCAAAATCTCCATTCTGTTGCCATAGACATCACGGTTACCATCAAACATTTGTATCATCTGCTGTACATCATGGTCGTTCGAAATGAGGAGCGGAGTCCATGCGACATCTGGGGGAGACTCAAGCAGGAGTCTGTGCATTATGGTGTGCACGATGCAGTTCCTTGCAACACATGACCTTAAGGAATTCCCCACGTAGTTGTACAGTTGTTGGTATGTTATTGACCAGTGAATATCGAAATCAATAAAACGTGAATTTGATTGTCTTTCAAAATAATAAAATCCAGTCTCATCAAAAGAGGGGGGTAACATGCACACACAAGATACACGGTAGATCCATTACAAAGGGTAGAAGAAGGGGAGCTGATGCAGGTGTTGTTAAGCAAGATTTCCAGTATTTATAGGAAGGAGAACTGAAGCAAACAGAGTACATGGTACAGTCAAAATAGTGTTCAATAATAACATATGGAGTTGTCATTTCTCCATTTTACTGAAGAACGTGTGAGCAGTGTAAAGATAAGTCACATGGTGTCCATCGAAGTACTTGTAGTGTAAATGACAGGACAACACAAAGAAGTAGAGTGTTGTAGTCCTGAAAACTCGTAAATAGAGGACTGCCTTATGAAAAGTACATGAATCAATTTCAAACTAGAGTTACAGACACACCTACAAAAGGACAATGTGAAAACCATAGGCTACCAGAAAGGAATAGGGAAGCTGTAACTCAGTGTCCTGTATGTAATTGATACACGTTGATGAAGCTTATTAAAGATGCTTTGAGTAGACAGCACTTGATACAAAAGTACACATCGAGGAGGAGCCACGAATTGAGCACAAGATGCAACCAAAAGTTGTGGCAGTAAAAAAATATTCTCATATCTTATCCAAGGAAATCTAAGAAATCTCATATGCGTCCGAAACCCACCATCAACCAGAGTCTAGCAAATTGGAACATGATAAGATGGTATCACTGTATGGGATAAGATACTACGAGAAGGTAAGATGCTATTAGACTATATGAGGCGTATAAACTCAACCGGTCCCGACCAAAGGTCGTGCCAACGTCCATAAATACTCAGTCGCCCTTGAAGTTTTATGATGTATAAACCATTGCCATTACACCCTCCACTTAAAGTTTTACATCTAAAATGTTTATTCCCTGTATGATGTATATGCACCACATCCCATCCTTTGATGATTCTGGCTTTTACTTCGAACCAACCGACTACGGCACAACGCGTCGTCTCACGATTACAGATTTCATTGACTTCAACTATTTCAAATTCCTAGTTGAGTGTAACCTTGATTGTGGCAATGAGAAGTTTGTTCCAACGTCCATTGTCTTCCGAAAAATGATGTTTCCTCTCCCAGTGCCTTTCTGGAGCCAGATGGTAATCGCAAATGACGAAGACGTGCGTCTTATGGTTGAAAACTACATAAACAACAAGCAACACATGGGTATGATTCAGCTGCTGGTGGAATATGAGCCGAAGGTAGATGGTTAATTATGGTCATAAAACTATGACAAATTATTGGCGGTTTTAAGTATGTTTGTCATATAACTCACTGTACGATGATGCTCTTCCGTAGTAATGTACCACTGTTGTGTGCTCCATTCATTGGGGCTGCTTCTATAATTCAATAAACATTGTACTTCCCTTAATAATAATGAATACATATAGTGATGCATGATTATTTACATGATCGAACTAAGACCATGGTTATAACACCACCAATCACCGAAGTAGGCACACCTAATTTTATTGAAATACAATACATTCCGTTACATTCTTTTTGGGTGCTTGCTAAAGGCACGACCTGTCAAAGCAGGAGCAGTTGGTAACTAAAAAAAAGGATTGAGAATAGATATTTCTTCAATTATAACTAGCATTTGGGCAGTTTCTCCTAATATGTCCCCGTTGTCGACACAACCCGCACCTTCGTCTTTCACGTTCATACGCCTCGTCCATCTCATTTGGAATACGTGAAAATGTTGGACGTCCTCTGACTGTACGCATCATATTTGGGTCAGGAACCACAATGAGGCCGACATACGAAGGCCAGTTGCCTTGGTTACCTAAAGGAACAAATTTGTTCTCCTGATATGCCTATATCATCGTATCAAGTCTGTAAACGCTATGAACATAGTTCTTCCAATCAAGTGTGGTTCTGGAACAAACAGCCATAACGTGTGAACAGGGGTACTTAAAGGCCTGCCACTCCTCACATTCACATAGTCTTTCGTTGATTCGGACAACGAATTTTCCTTTGTCTCGCCTTAGGGTGGCATCACCATTGTCAACGACCTCGAATACCAAATCCATCGAATCAATGACAACCACACGGCGATAGTTCGATAGGATTTGGTTCTCGTTAACCCTTTCAAGCAGTTGCCTTGTAAAAATCGATCCGCTATTCCTTTGTGCAGTATACGTTTCCAAGTTATCCCGGAAATAATCAATAAGCTTGTACAGTGTGCTCTCCACAATTGCTGTCACGGGCAGCAAGCGAACCATCTTCAACACACCATTCATGCATTCCACCAGATTGGTGGTTGTATGACCCCACCGTCTACCGTCATCATAAGCACGGGACCATTTCTCCACTGGGAGATCATTGAAGAAGGCAGCAATCGAGGGGGGAAGAGATATTAAATGACTCAATCTTTCATCAACAATATCCTTCCTAAATGAGTAACCTAACAACAAACAAATAAAAATCAAACAGTCATAAACAATTACTACTAACTTACAGTTAATAAATAGAAGTATAAATCAAATAATTACCGGTGTTTATCAAAAACTTCTTCCATTCCTTGTTCCCATATCTGGTTTGAAAGTTCGAAGCTACGTGACGGAGACACAAGAAATGTTCTGCGTATGGTGGAAGCCAGTATTGATCCTCCCTCATAATTAACATTATAGTTGCGGCACGGTCAGTAATTACAGCGACATCACAACATGGCCCGATAACTTTGTTACGCACATGTGGAGGGTGATTTTCGGTATGAGGGGGGTCTATCTAAATATGGTCTGACTAAGAAGCCTAAATCCTAGAATTTGCCATTCTGTGGAGGGTGAAAACCCGTTATTCATGGCAGCCCTCAAATACCTACTACATCGTCCGTCTTTCCCAGAAAGCATAAAGGGGAATGCAAGTGTGCACTACACCCGCTCTCAATGGGCTCCACGCGGACTTATGCCCTAAGGGCGGAATTGACTAGAGTCGCCACCTAGTTTGACCTAAGATACTAGGAAGGAAAGGAAGGAGGGTTCTAAGAACCATTGGTTGACTCTGAATTTATTGCCTATGGATGGGGCTTATTTGGTCATACTAGAGATTCTGTGTGGGTTCGCACTAGGTTACACCCTTAGAAGTGGCAACGACCACGACTTTGGATTGGTGCCCGAAGTAGCCTCGGTCTCCAATTGTCGGGATTGCCTTCTTTCAAAACCTTATTTAGAGAGATTCAAATAAAAGCCAAAGGATAGGATTGAGTGCGGGTTGAGGATTAGATGATTTAGAAGAGAAGAAGAATAGGCTGGTCTTGGATTTGGTTTGATTGAAGCGTTGAGAGTTTTGATTGTTTTGAGAGGCTTGAGGTTGTTTTGGCTTTCACGGGATTAAGAGGATGACGGGAATTTTGAGGAGTAATTGGTCATTTTTTGGTGGAGTTAAGGGGTTTCGGATTATTTGGTGGAATGAGTGTTGTTTGTGTTTGTGAAGTTCGGATCTTGAAATGGTCGGGTTTTTGAAGTGTTTTGGGAAGTCAAAAGTGTTGAAGAGAAACTCGGGTTTTCAAAACGATCGAGTATGGAAGAGGATGCTTGGTTTACAGGTGTTCGGATTTTGAAGATGTTTCAGATTTCTGAGAGCCTTCAGGAATTGGAGGTCCTATATGACTTAGAGTTGGTTCAGAGAAGGAATGAGAAGTGTTTATGGGTCCTAGAGCTTTAATGGAAGGGTTGGATTGGTTTATTCAGAATTGTCTCTCTTAAAGTTTTAAAACCGAAAAATCATTTTTTGTTGTAAAAGGGCGGATAATCCCGAGGGATTACCCTATGTACCCCCTCGAACATAACACTTAATTGATGGTAAGTGCCAAGGCTCGAAAGATGGGGCAATGAATTTACGTCGAAAAATAGGATTCAGAGAGAAACACCATGGATGAGATGTTCTCGTTCGAACCCTAATAACGTCTCTAACTCCCAGGTTTTAAAATGTTAAAAACCGAAAACATTGAAATCGAGTGGAAGGGAGTTAGACGATTCTAAAATCCCGGCTGCAACTAGGAAGGTCGTTACTTCCCTAGCACCCCGCCTTGTAAAAATCTAGGCTGCAATTAGGGGAGGTTTGTCACCCTAATGCCCCGCCTAAAGAGATCCAGACTGCGACAAGGGAGGTTATGACCCCAGTGCCCCGCCTCGGATTTTTTTTTTTGGGAAGGAAGACAAGTGATGTCCTAACCATGGAGGAAATGTTTTGAAGGGGAGACATTACTTGCTCCCCGAAAACGGTTTATTTGAGTTAAACTGAGTTGGAAAAAACTTCGAAGTTGTTCGGAATTCTCGTAAAAGAAACACTGATTTTGAGAAATGTTTTTAGGAGAAAACTTTCTGTATATGTGAGAAGAACTTTCTGCAATGGAGAAGAGTTTTCTGCGATGTGAGAAGAGTTTTTCCTTTAAAATTCCACAAAATAGTTTCTTTTTGAATAAAGTGATGGTTTGAAATTCTTTTTTGGTTTTTGGATTTTGAAAGGAATTTACGAGTTGAGTGTGAAATGGATAAAATGAATTTGAATTTGAATTTGAATTGAATGAAACTGGACTGAATTGAATTGGGCTGAATGAATTGAGTTTGAATTGGGTTAGAATTGAATTGGGTTTATTTTGGGCTTTGTTGGAAATTGGGTCTTGTTTGAAGTTGGGCCGAAATTGGACCTTGTTTGGATTGGCTGAAGTGGCCCCTTTTTTATGTGGGTTTTATTTGTGATTGGGCTGAAAAAATGTTGTTGGGCTGATTTGTGAGATATTAACAAGTGAGGAATTGATTTATTGGTTTGTTTATTAACTCTTGATTAGGGGCGTGTTAAGGGTAAAGGAGGATTCCACCCTCATAAAACGAATGAGAGACCCGTTAGGCATGGGGTGATTTCACATCCTAAACCCTTCTAAATTAGCCTTAAGGGCTTGTTTTTTTGAAGTTTTTGTTCTTACATACATATAACGGTGGTTTGAGTGTTTTCTGAAGTTATAGGAGATTATTGCCCCACGAAACGAATGAGAGACCCGTTAGGTGTGGAGCGATAATACCTCTAAAACTTTTCTGTCAGTTAAAGGGTCCTGGTGGGCAATAACTAGGGCTTATGTGATAACAACAGAGTCTGAAACACTGCGTACAAGAGCTTGGCATGATTAGGTTCGAAATAACTAACAGAATTAAAGAAAAAAACAAGACAAATCCAAAGGACCCTTTTCGTTGAACCAACAAGTTTTATATCATCAACTAGCGCAAGACATGACCGAGTCAGTATACAGGAGATTCATTGCTTCGATATTTCTACCGTCATTTCCTCCTAAATATGTAGCATTCATCGTACCAGTAACGAAAGAGGTTTTTTTTTTATATACAATCGATTGTATGAAATGTAGAATATGGCCTGTATCTGACCCATGAAGATTTAATTAAACAAACTCCAATCAGATGTCTAGAAATCGAAGGCGGCAGTACAGCAACAAATCATCAGACATGCCAACAATTAGAAGATTCAGAGACCAAACTGGACTAGGAATACATACCGAAAAGAAGAACAACAGAGGCTCCTACGAAGGATATATAAAATAGAACAAAACGAGACAAATGTCAGACCATGAATTAATCGTATGGACAAAATACAAGGGTAAGAGCAACCAAAGTTTAATCTAGAGTAGGAAACATAAGTATAACCACCCCTGACAAAGATCAAAGAGCTTGAGTTAGTTCCAGTATTAGCCTCAAAAGAACAATTGACAGTTGGATTTATGTACAAAGAGGATTATTGGCTTCTGTACAGCAACATATACAAACACAGTGGCAACGAGTTGACAGAGTAAAAGTTGACTGTACAACCACACATGGATCCTGTTATGCAAATAAATATCACGCATAGAGGTTTAAAAGCTATTCAGACTAGAATGAAGTACCAGATGTAGGACGATTTCTTTCTACAAAACAGTGAGCAAGAGAAGAGACATAAAACAACACCAGTCACCAGGTTAGCTTAATCAAATGATCAAAATGGCACAATACAGAAGCGGTACTGATTGGGGCTCTTGTGGTTATGCTATCGGACTATCAAACCAATTCGAATCAGACCAAAGAGGAGTTCAGAAGTTCTGAATTAAATCGGCACCACCAATAGCTAATATCTTTGATTCGACGTGAAGCAAACAGACTAACTGGTCTTTGAAACAAAGAAGTCAATATCGCTTCACTTTCTTTTTTAGGATCGAAACATACATCCTTTGACAGCTTGATAAACATAATCCAGAGTTATACATTTACCAGAACTCAAACTTGTCGACAACAGCATGCTAGTAACAGAGGAGCAAAAAGGGAGTTCTAACCCATCAAAGAAGGCATATCAACAACGCATGATTCTGAAGGAATACTGACCGGCTACAACCGTGAGCATCAGACATAAACTGAATACATATCGACTAAGCTTCTGAGGCCAACTCGATTTCGTGTCCACTTCATGAATCCGGAATCCATGGTGGATTTGGCGTTCAATCAGAGATATATGGCAAAAGAGATTAGATGAACAAATATAACATCAGACTGATTTTCACGCTCGAAGCATACAAGACACGCAGAGGACAGATCAAATTCCGCAAGTCTCATTAACTTCTGGTTCTAGATCCAACAGATCAAACATATTCACCATAAACAGCAAAGAGAAATGTGGAATATAGAAGATGAGATATGGGAGAGGACAGAAAGTCGATAAGGATAGCAGATCATTTTCTGCACCAAAAAACACAAATGGACTTTGTGTTCACCGGAGACTGTTACGCACGTTCGGAGTCCGAACAGCCAACGCTTAAAGCCATACGAAATCAGTAAGAAGGGAGAAGAAGAGGAAACACGACCTTCAACGAATTTACAGGTGAAGATTTCCAGAAAAATGGCGAGAAGAGAAGTTTGCAGGGGGCATTTGAAAACGATTTTTAGATGATAAGACAGAAAACGGATAGTAGAAATCAAAACCGAAAGAGAACATAGGGTCTCGAAACCGATTTTTCTAGCACAACAGAGATGGAGCTCGCACCTACCCTATCCATTGATGAAGAAGGTGCGGATGTTTATGGAGAGTAACGGGTCAACTTCCGGTGGTGGTTGATGGATTTCAGGGTGATACGAAGGAACAGATGGAGAATGTCGGTTTTCGATGGTTGGAAATACAATCTTGGGGGTTGAAATGGCGGTTCTGATGGTTGTTCTTCCGAGTGTGAGTGAAGAGAAGAGGAAGAAGACGATCGAAGGCCCCCTTTTGTTTCTGTGATTTTGAAACGTGGGAGAAGATAGGTTGATCGAGAAAGAAGGTGGTGGCCGTCGTGGCTACTGCTTAGGGCGTTTTCGATTTGGTTTTTGAGATCGAGCAAAGGGTTGTTCTCTGGTTTTCTGTTTTGGAAGAACGATGGATGAAGAGTTCATCGGGGAAGAAAAAGGCTGCGTCGGGAGTGGAGAAAACGATCGGGGGCCAAAATCAGATGCGGCTACCCTTCCTTATGAAGAGAATAGTAGGGTTTTACTATGTCAAAAGGGCTGGTAAAATCAGATGTGTTGGGCTTGGCAAACTGGACCTAATATTCGAAGGTGGGCTTTGTGTTGTTTGGGCTTGGTAGGTCCAATGCTAGGAGCTGGAATGGGTTTAAGGGCCTGGGCTAGGCCAGAGTTCAACTAAGTGTCGATTGGGTTTGTAAGATGAAAATGAGTGTGTAAATGAAAATAAAAATGCTAATGTTAATAGTAGAATAAAAGAAAAAACAGATAGATGAATAAATAAATAAATAAATAATAGAATATAAACAAAAATAAGATAGTAAAATAAGTGAATAAACAAAGAGGGACGATTTTGAAACTGGACGGTCGTTGGAAACTCATTTTCAAAGAATTGTGTTTTTCTTAAATGCTTTGAAAAAAACGATTTAAGAGTTTTGTCATGAAATGGTGGTTTCGTTTTGGCACGCACGTTAATACATTAAAAAAAAAAGAAAGGCGACGACCCTCTTATTTTACTTATTATTTCGGAACTTGCTTTATGGGAGTGAGCAATTTTTGGTGTCTATACAGATGGCTCCCCCTTGATTCAATTCTGCAAACCCTTGCATAATTGGATCAAGGTTGACGGGGCGCCAAAATTCTCACTGCGGTTTATGATTTGTACTTATGGGTGCGGGTGCACGAGGACTTATGACGAGCCTATAATGCAATTGAAAGTACGAGGACTTATGACGAGCCTCAATTAGACCTCTTGACATCTAGCTATAGGACTTATGACGAGCCTATAATACTAACAATTAGATTGATTGGGGTTGCACGAGGACTTATGACGAGCCTCAACTAAAACTCTTGACATCTACTCTAGCTATAGGACTTATGACGAGCCTATAATGCAATTGAAAGTACGAGGACTTTGACGAGCCTCAACTAGACCTCTTGACATCTAGCTATAGGACTTATGACGAGCCTATAATACTAACAATTAGATTGATTGGGGTGCACGAGGACTTATGACGAGCCTCAACTAGCCTCTTGACATCTAGCTATAGGACTTATGACGAGCCTATAATGCATTGAAAGTACGAGGACTTATGACGAGCCTCACTAGACCTCTTGACATCTAGCTATAGGACTTATGACGAGCCTATAATACTAACAATTAGATTGATTGGGGTGCACGAGGACTTATGACGAGCCTCAACTAGACCTCTTGACATCTAGCTATAGGACTTATGACGAGCCTATAATGCAATTGAAAGTACGAGGACTTATGACGAGCCTCAACTATACCTCTTGACATCTAGCTATAGGACTTATGACGAGCCTATAATACTTTAATGGGTACCGTACTAGTAGCGTAATAGCTGCCGCGGGTGGATGTGAACGATCTTGCACTAGTAGCGTAATAGCTGCCTAGCGGGTGGATGTTGAAACGATCTTGCGCTAGTAGCGTAATAGCTGCCTAGCGAAGGAAAAGTGGTGGGACCGTACTAGTAGCGTAATAGCTGCCTAGCAGCGGATGTGAAACGATCTCGCACTAGTAGCGTAATAGCTGCCTAGTGGAGAAAAATGGTGGGACCGTACTAGTAGCGTAATAGCTGCCTAGCAGCGGATGTGAAACGATCTCGCACTAGTAGCGTAATAGCTGCCTAGCGAAGGAAAAGTGGTGGGACCGTACTAGTAGCGTAATAGCTGCCTAGCAGCGGATGTGAAACGATCTCGCACTAGTAGCGTAATAGCTGCCTAGTGGAGGAAAAATGGTGGGACCGTACTAGTAGCGTAATAGCTGCCTAGCAGGCGGATGTGAAACGATCTCGCACTAGTAGCGTAATAGCTGCATAGTGGAGGAAAAGTGGTGGGACCGTACTAGTAGCGTAATAGCTGCCTAGCAGGCGGATGTGAAACGATCTCGCACTAGTAGCGTAATAGCTGCCTAGTGGAGGAAAAATGGTGGGACCGTACTAGTAGCGTAATAGCTGCCTAGCAGGCGGATGTGAAACGATCTCGCACTAGTAGCGTAATAGCTGCCTAGTGGAGGAAAATTGGTGGGACCGTACTAGTAGCGTAATAGCTGCCTAGCAGCGGATGTGAAACGATCTCGCACTAGTAGCGTAATAGCTGCCTAGTGGAGGAAAAGTGGTGGGACCGTACTAGTAGCGTAATAGCTTCCTAGCAGGTTATGAATTGAACGATCTCGCACTAGTAGCGTAATAGCTGCCTAGCGGGTTATGAATTGAACGATCTCGCACTAGTAGCGTAATAACTGCCTAGTGGAGGAAAGGACAGGACCGCACTAGTAGCGTAATAGCTGCCTAGCGGGTTGTGAATATGCATTGGATAGTGAATGAACTTTGTGGGTGAATGCAAATGCTATGCAATGTAAGATGGTTAAAAATAAATGCGCTGGTTGGATGGGGACTTGGTCCCTGTTTATGGATGTAGATTCTTTTTCTATGAGTTAATGGCTCCAGAGTTGCTTCAAAGCTTCGGGATGGCTCCGACATGGCTTCAAATCTGGGATGGCTCCAGCATGCTTTGATAGCTCCGGTGTGTGCTGATGGCTCCGGTATGCCCTGATGGCTCCGGTATGCGTTGATGGCTCCGGTGTGACCAATGGTCTCAGGGAGGTCGGTGGGTTTGATATGGTTGGTGTGTTTTTTGATGGGATGTGATCATTCTGGAGGTTGGTGGGTTTTGATGTGATTGAAATGCTTCGATGTGGTGGGTAGATTTGGTTGATTTTTTTTTTTTGAAGTAGTTTGATGGCTCCAGCGATAAATTTATTGTGATTCGATGGGTTTTTTTTTTGGACTTTGTAGTGGGGTGAATGTTTTGTTCAAGGGTGATGATGAAACACAGTTGCATGACTTTATCGGTGGTTCCCATCATGGTTCCAGGATTCCCATGGATGACTCCGGGATGACCTTGTGTTGATTGAGCATAACGGCGCTTTGGTTGGTTCACTTCGATGACACCGAGGGGAAAAGGGAAGTTTTCGCCTTTGATGTGGTCGCACCCTGGACGGGTTGCCTACGTACTCAATTCCATATTGAGATCAGACCATACGTAGTTCAATATCTTTGTAGGCAAGACCCTGGTGATGAAATGGCTCTAACAGGGATGTTAGGTGGCTCCTGTATTGTTCTCGAACTGTTGAGATGGCTCCTATGTAGCTCTAAAGATGGTTACAATGTCTGAGGATGGCTCCCGTGTGGCTCCAATTTGGCTTTGGGGAGGGTGTCGATGAGACTCAAGTATGACATGGATGGCTCCGAGATTGTCTTCGTACGGCTTAGGATGGCCTTATTTTGGTTCGATGTAGCTCAAAGGTAGCCTGGGATGGCTCTGAATGCTTCGATGTAGTTCGAGGATGGCCCCGGGTGGCTTCATAATGATTCGACGTAGCTCAAAGATAGCCCGGAATGGCTTCAACTTGATTTCCTTTGATAGGAAGTTTTACTTCAACTGCAGCGACTGAAGTCGACTCTTAGCGAGACTAGGCAGAGTTCTTACCAATCAGATGTTGATGATGGAGTGCTTATGATGCATGCAAATATTAAATGCTAGATACGATGCAAAATGCATATGCAGTTTTTGTAGAGAAGGTACGGTCCTATCTCTATTAATATGAGGTTTACGAATATAAGACATCTTCGATTCGATCTTGAATGATTGTTGAATTGGAAGGCGTGAATCATTTTCCTCTCATGGAGGGATACGGTCAATCTCTCGTGAGTTTGGCTGTGTGTGCAAAGCGGTGTGATGATACCTCGATGCTTAGAGCAGTATTTTCCTAAGAATTTCCTTTCGAGTTTCTGGACTTTCCGATCCTCACAAATTCCTCACTTGCAATGGGATTAGCTGTTTATGATTTGGTCTTCGATCAAAGAATCCCTCGCACTCGAAAGACCTTGTGGGGTAAGGTCACACTCTTCCGCTCATGGTCCCTTTGGGATGAGGGGACATGTTGATAACGAGTATGAAGCTTATGATTCATGTTTCAGATCCGGTACTTTCAGTTAACGCTCATTAACTTACAAGTCAGAGGCCTTTATTGGGTTGTAACGGGGATGAGGGGTATGATGCATGTCACATGGGACTGTGGGATTTATTTGGGAGTTGCGGAGCTTTTGTGCAATAAAGGACATGTTTTCACCTTTGCCATGGGTGGAATGATTAGACGGGTTTTGATAACCCCTTATCGGTTTCTTCGGGACATCATTGGTCCTTTTGCTTATTTTCTCCTTCTTCTTTGGTGTGTGATTTTCGCTTTCCTGCTTCCTGCTTTTGGAATTGCATGGGTTCATCGACCTTCTTGGGCATTTTCTGCTTACTTTTTGGCTTTCAGCTTTGCTTTCAGCTTTGGAGTTTTCATTGACTCGCTAATCTTCTCGAACATTTCCGTGCTCTTTTTTGGTGTCTGACTTTGGAGTCGCATTGACTCACTGATTCCTTTGAACATTTTCGTTTGTTGTTCTTGTGAAAGATGGTGGGGAGAGACCATGGCTTCGGCTCTTTCGAAATCCTCTTATTGCAAGGGCAAGTAAGTATATGTACGTGGGTTGGCATGTTGTGGAGTTCACAGAAAAAGGTTTATCGTGAAAGGCTCAGCGGGGTTAACTAAGGGATTATGTACAGGGCAGTCAAAGCTTTTTGGTTTTGTGGATTTTTTATTCCTAAGTGCCTCATCATTCTCATTAGTCAATGATTGTTTTCTTACTATTCTCGGATCTTTGCATGAATCACAGTTCGTATCCTGTTTATCGACATTGATCTCGCTATGAATTGTGCCTTTCCATGTGCTGAAGGAAAGCACAAGTCACTCGTGGTTTTACCTCCATGGACTCGCTCTATCTTCCCTCATCGCTTAGTGGATTGTCCAATACACTCAACTAAAATTCCAGGGAAAATACCGCTCTTCGCATGCCACACATTCGGTTTGTGGTGCTGGTTTTGACTAGACCCTTGTGTTCATTGACGGGTCGAGAGTTTAATGGTTCACGCACTCTATTCAATCAATCTCTCAAGATTTTCGCCAAAAATGTCGCTTCGATACGAATATATGCAAATGCAACTATCTACAATGCAATTTATTTTGGTAATATGGAATTACTATGTATAAGATGCATGAAACGCTGAAAAAAGATGAATGGAGATGGTTGACTTTGGATTTCAATCGAATGCTTTTTTGTCTTTTTTGCTTTTCTTTTTTTTTTTGTTCTGTGGTTTTCTTTTTGGATGTGATGCATGCGTGATAAGGCTACACCTAATCTCGCTTGAGTCGGTTTCAGTTGAGGATCCACGATGTTCATCTCGCCAACAATGGTTCTTTAGGCGGTCGGTTGCTGAGTGGGTCCCGGAAGAAACGTGACCCTACATGTTTTAGTTGTAAATCGAACCTTGACCGCTTAAGGAGTGGTAATCCCTATACTGCGCCAGTCAACATGATAAAACTGTCTTGTTCTTCCTGTGATTCCTGGATAGGTCAAACAAAAGGGGGAGGGATGGGATGCAACCCTTCAAACACTTTCATTACAATAAAACATGTCTCAACTACTTTCTGTCACGATCGTCATGGATTAACACATGGTTCTGCATGGCTCGGTGATGCCTCAGGAAAGTGCGCCTTCGAGGTCTAGGATGAACGTCTTAGCTCTAAAGAAGATACCTCTCCTCTGTCTATCAGCTCTTGGATTGCGTTCTTTAGTGTGGTACACTCATCAGTGGTGTGCCCCCGGATTCTATGATAGTCGCAGTATTCATGCAAATGTGGCCCAAGTTTCTTGATTCTTGACCTTGTATTGAAAAGTGCTAGATGACCTCCCTCGACTAATATTTTCAATGCTTCGCTAAGCGACATTCCGAGGCTCGAAAGTTGTCCCTGTGAGCTTTGTCCGAGTGTACGTTCCCTTCTTTCCATGATTTCAGGTTGCTCTGTCAATTTGATTTCAATATCCTCCAAAGCACTCACGGCCGCCATCAATCGTTTGAAGTCGCAAATACCCAGGTATCTCAACTGGCATTGGTACTCTTCTCTCAGGCCAGAAATCACCATTCGTATTTGTTCTTCCTCGTTGGGTCGATTATTCATTTGCCCAGCCTTCACCCTCCATCTTTCTATGAATTCCCTCACAGTTTCGCCATGGTTTTGACGGGTGATTTCTAAATCTCTGTGTGTAACTTCACGATGAAAGTTACCACCGTATTGAGTGAGAAATTCAAAGTACAAGTCTTTGCTTGACTTTCCTTTCAAATCCAGACCCATAATCCAAGAGTAAGCAGGCCCCTCTAAGTATAATCTAAAGCACGCGGCCTTCAGCTCATCGGATAGACCATGTAGATCCATGAGCTTATCATACCTATCAACGTGATGCCTTGGGTTTCCAATCCCTTCATACTTCTTCATTTCAGGCAGACTCATGCCCTTTTGCAGACGAGCATCAGGATAAGGGTTAACTGGCTCCCAACCTGCAGACTTAAAACGTTGGGCTAGCTCTAGTTCCGCCTTCAGTTCTTTCACTAATTCTTTCATTGGACTCGCTCTGAGATCAAGGTTTTGGATTGAAATGGCTTTCTCAGGGTAGCCGGTGTCAAGAGATTGAGAGGGAGGTATTGTTCCTGGTTGAAGGTGTTGGCTTGAATTTGACGAGTGATGAGGTATTTGCCAAGGAAGGACATATTTTTGTGTGGGCAAAGAGAGGTTTAAGCCGGAACGCACCATGGGAGAAGATGGGCGTTGGGTCTTTCCCTTATCACAGACCATTTGTGGTCGCCAATTCCCTCTGGTGGCGGTTGGGGTTCTCAGAGTTGCACTGCATATAGGTGAAGAAGGCATGCTTGGTGTTGTTCGGGATTGGACAGAAAGAGTGTGATGATCCATTGCTTGAAACTCATAGGCATCGTATGCAGAGCAAGTTGGAGACTCCTTGTAACTGCTATCCGACCCCGCATAGACCCTAGTTATTCTTCTTTGGACAAATTCTTCTATCTTCAGGTTTTTCTCCAAGTCATCAGCAAGGTCATGGATCAATCTTTCGTGAACAAGTCGATCTTCAACTGTTTGATCATGTCGAGGGGCTCGCTCCATCTTTTCTACCGTTGCTATAGGTAGACTGGTCTTCTTTCTTTCCAGTTGCCAACTGTCACGAACACCAGCATGCACGAGGATTAGAATGAAGAAGAAGAGGTAATATCAGTATGTTTTGTTAAACAAAAAATTTGTTGTGTGCTGAATGTGAATGATTGTTGGTGCGAAACGTTTATCTCGAAAATGTTGAGAGATGGGCGTCACTTTATTTCATCAATTTTTTAAAGGGGATGTATCCGTAGACACCGCAAATTTCACCCCATAAAGCAAAGTTTTGAGAGTGATATATAAACGTGACACGTTTGTTCCTTTCTTTAAACAAGACGTGCATGCCAAAAGAAACCGAGTTTTTGGAAAACAATTTTTAAAAAAACGTGTTTTCAAAGTGGCGTATTTTCTCAATATGAATTTTGACGCTCGATTATTCGCAAAGAAAATAGGGGGTGGGGAACCCTATACACATTGATCTAAACAAACTCAAAGGGAGTGTATAAACCTATACATGTAATCTATTTAGAAATGGATGAGAGAGAAAAGAAACATAGGGAAAATCCTACATCATCAATCCTAAAAAGTCATTAAAAGGGAAATTTGTGTTAAACTCCTTCTGAACTCTTCTAGTCCATCTTTGGGCTGCTCGTTTGTCTTCGGACTCTTGACCGGTTGCTCGTTCACCTTCGGGCTCTTGACCGGCTGCACGCTTGTCTTCGGGTGCTTGACCGACTGCTGGCTCATTTTCAGGCTTTTTGCAGTGAAGCAAAACTGTGATGAAACAAGACGAGTTGGTGTTCTTCTGACTTTCGACAAAACGAGTTGGTGTTGGTCTTCATTTCGCTTGGCTAGCTCCACGGGTTGGTGCGCCTCTGATTTTCGGCTTGATCCGCTCCGACGGGGGAATAAGGGATATATTCTTGAGAAAGGAAAAGGTGAATGATCCAGCACAAAATCTTATGTGAAAATCCACCACTTTTGTGAAAACACAAAATGACTAGTACGCTCCACAGTAATGACCGCTGCTCTTAAAGGTGAGGAGAACTTCAAAAATAGCGGATCACAACATGGGGACTAAATCATTTATTTTGAAATACGTTTGTGAAAATCAACTTTGAAAACTATTTTCGAAAACTATTTTGAAACAATGTTGGTGAAAAATGTTGTTTGAAATTCGTTTGTAAAAAGTAGGTTTCTCGAAATCTATTTTTGAAAATTATTTTGGAAATAACATTTTAAAGATGAAGTGGCAAGATTAAAACCGCAAATGTTTATGAGAAAAATTTAGGTGGGATTTGAAATTAAACGAGCTCGTAAAACAGCTTTAAGAGATGTGCAAAAGAGAATTCCGAACGTTTTGAAACAGATTGGTTGAAAAGCGGTTTGCACACATGCATAGCAAGAAGTAAATCGTGGCTGTATTTGATGTGGAGTTGTAAGTGTTAGTGTTGGGATAATCACTTTCCAGGTCAATTATGATTCCGTCTCACCGGGGGAACCATCGTCCCTTCACTGTCATCTCTCGGGGTTTTTCTCTGCTATGCCCCTTGCGGGGCACGTCATCAAGAAAGTCCGGAGTGCTTAAGTTCGAAAGGTCCGGATACCCGAAGTGATAAGGAAACATACGCCACGGCCAGTGATGATCCGACAACACCCCACTTTTCGGGAAACTCGGGGAAGTATTGCATGGGAACGGGTCTCTCATCATCTGCACGGTCAGGTGTGTCTAAAGTCCAAATTATTCACTGACTACGTTGTGCCATGTATGGGTATCCGGTAAATACGGGATCCTCTATGGACGTGTAGCGTGACATTGGGCTTTAGAGACACCCGTGGTGCAGAGGAACAATGGAGAACTGAGCCCATGCAATCTTCAAGGTAAGGCAAAAGGGTGGTCAGACAGACGGCATACAAGGGGGTGACAACCCATAAACCCGTCTTAGACACTGGATAAGGCAGCTGGACACTGAAGGCTCATGGCTCACTATATGCTGGTTTTGACTCAGGTAATGGAGGATATTTTTTGGATCATGAGCTTCAAAGCGTTAGTCGGAGACCATACCGCCTCGTGGGTTTGTTCACTGAGAGAGTGACCCAGCTCATGGGGAATCAACCGTGGACCGGTTGGGGATCCCATGACATCGTGGATAAACGGGTGACACAGAGGAATGCATGTCCTAAGCTACCCACCCAATGCACCCCACAATCATATATTGTAAATAAAGAAGAGAAGTTAGCACCACCCTAATTACTAAGGGTTTTGTCTTGAGATTAGTGATTTCCAAATTGGTTGTTATTAACCTAAAGGGAAGTCAGCTTCATTCACACCTAAGTGTCTCTTTCTAATCGTGAGCTAATTATTAACCCAATTGTTGTCATGTTTGTTGAGGATCTAATAAATCCTATCTGTCCTCATCAGATACACACTCTAAGTGTGGAGTAGAATAATCCTAGAGGCTTGGAATGAATCTCTTGAAGGTTTTGAAAGAAATGGGGAAGTCCCGACAATTTTGAATGGAGTTCAGTCTTCCTTGAGTTTAAGAGAAAACTTACTCAAGTTTTCCCCAGCAGAGTCGCCATTCTGTGGAGGGTGATTTTTCGGTATGAGGGGGGTCTATCTAAATATGGTCTGACTAAGAACCTAAATCCTAGAATTGCCATTCTGTGGAGGGTGAAAACCCGTTATTCATGGCAGCCCTCAAATACCTACTACATCGTCCGTCTTTCCCAGAAAGCATAAAGGGGAATGCAAGTGTGCACTACACCCGCTCTCAATGGGCTCCACGCGGACTTATGCCCTAAGGGCGGAATTGACTAGAGTCGCCACCTAGTTTGACCTAAGATACTAGGAAGGAAAGGAAGGAGGGTTCTAAGAACCATTGGTTGACTCTGATTTATTGCCTATGGATGGGGCTTATTTGGTCATACTAGAGATTCTGTGTGGGTTCGCACTGGGTTACACCCCTTAGAAGTGGCAACGACCACGACTTTGGATTGGTGCCCGAGGAAGCCTCGGTCTCCAATTGTCGGGATTGCCTTCTTTCAAAACCTTATTTAGAGAGATTCAATAAAAGCCAAAGGATAGGAGGTAGGATTGAGTGCGGTTGAGGATTAGATGATTTAGAAGAGAAGAAGAATAGGCTGGTCTTGGATTTGGTTTGATTGAAGCGTTGAGAGGTTTTGATTGTTTTGAGAGGCTTGAGGTTGTTTTGGCTTTCACGGGATTAAGAGGATGACGGGAATTTTGAGGAGTAATTGGTCATTTTTGGTGGAGTTAAGGGGTTTCGGATTATTTGGTGGAATTGAGTTGTTTGTGTTTGTGAAGTTCGGATCTTGAAATGGTCGGGTTTTTGAAGTGTTTTGGAAGTCAAAGTGTTGAAGAGAAACTCGGGTTTTCAAAACGATCGAGTATGGAAGAGGATGCTTGGTTTACAGGTGTTCGGATTTTGAAGATGTTTCAGATTTCTGAGAGCCTTCAGGAATTGGAGGTCCTATGACTTAGAGTTGGTTCAAGAGGAGGAATGAGAAGTGTTTATGGGTCCTAGAGCTTTAATGGAAGGGTTGGATTGGTTTATTCAGAATTGTCTCTCTTAAAGTTTTAAAACCGAAAAATCATTTTTTGTTGTAAAAGGGCGGATAATCCCGAGGGATTACCCTATGTACCCCCTCGAACATAACACTTAATTGATGGTAAGTGCCAAGGCTCGAAAGATGGGGCAATGAATTTACGTCGAAAAATAGGATTCAGAGAGAAACACCATGATGAGATGTTCTCGTTCGAACCCTAATAACGTCTCTAACTCCCAGGTTTTAAAATGTTAAAAACCGAAAACATTGAAATCGAGTGGAAGGGAGTTAGACGATTCTAAAATCCCGGCTGCAACTAGGAAGGTCGTTACTTCCCTAGCAACCCCGCCTTGTAAAAATCTAGGCTGCAATTAGGGGAGGTTTGTCACCCTAATGCCCCGCCTAAAGAGATCCAGACTGCGACAAGGGAGGTTATGACCCCAGTGCCCCGCCTCGGATTTTTATTTTTGGGAAGGAAGACAAGTGATGTCCTAACCATGGAGGATGTTTTGAAGGGGTTAGACATTACTTGCTCCCCGAAAACGGTTTATTTGAGTTAAACTGAGTTGGAAAAAACTTCGAAGTTGTTCGGAATCTCGGTAAAGAAACACTGATTTTGAGAAAGTTTTTAGGAGAAAACTTTCTGTATATGTGAGAAGAACTTTCTGCAATGGAGAAGAGTTTCTCTGCGATGTGAGAAGAGTTTTTCCTTTAAAATTCCACAAAATAGTTTCTTTTTGAATAAAGTGATGGTTTGAAATTCTTTTTTGGTTTTTGGATTTTGAAAGGAATTTACGAGTTGAGTGTGAAATGGATAAAATGAATTTGAATTTGAATTTGAATTGAATGAAACTGGACTGAATTGAATTGGGCTGAATGAATTGAGTTTGAATTGGGTTATTGAATTGGGTTTATTTTGGGCTTTGTTGGAAATTGGGTCTTGTTTGAAGTTGGGCCGAAATTGGACCTTGTTTGGATTGGCTGAAGTGGCCCCTTTTTTATGTGGTTTTATTTGTGATTGGGCTGAAAAAAATGTTGTTGGGCTGATTTGTGAGATATTAACAAGTGAGGAATTGATTTATTGGTTTGTTTATTAACTCTTGATTAGGGGCGTGTTAAGGGTAAAGGAGGATTCCACCCTCATAAAACGAATGAGAGACCCGTTAGGCATGGGGTGGTTTCACATCCTAAACCCTTCTAAATTAGCCTTAAGGGCTTGTTTTTTTGAAGTTTTTGTTCTTACATACATATAACGGTGGTTTGAGTGTTTTCTGAAGTTATAGGAGATTATTGCCCCACGAAACGAATGAGAGACCCGTTAGGTGTGGAGCGATAATACCTCTAAAACTTTTCTGTCAGTTAAAGGGTCCTGGTGGGCAATAACTAGGGCTTATGTGATAACAACAGAGTCTGAAACACTGCGTACAAGAGCTTGGCATGATTAGGTTCGAAATAACTAACAGAATTAAAGAAAAAAACAAGACAAATCCAAAGGACCCTTTTCGTTGAACCAACAAGTTTTATATCATCAACTAGCGCAAGACATGACCGAGTCAGTATACAGGAGATTCATTGCTTCGATATTTCTACCGTCATTTCCTCCTAAATATGTAGCATTCATCGTACCAGTAACGAAAGAGGTTTTTTTTATATACAATCGATTGTATGAAATGTAGAATATGGCCTGTATCTGACCCATGAAGATTTAATTAAACAAACTCCAATCAGATGTCTAGAAATCGAAGGCGGCAGTACAGCAACAAATCATCAGACATGCCAACAATTAGAAGATTCAGAGACCAAACTGGACTAGGAATACATACCGAAAAGAAAGCAACAGAGGCTCCTACGAAGGATATATAAAATAGAACAAAACGAGACAAATGTCAGACCATGAATTAATCGTATGGACAAAATACAAGGGTAAGAGCAACCAAGTTTAATCCAGAGTAGGAAACATAAGTATAACCACCCCTAACAAAGATCAAAGAGCTTGAGTTAGTTCCAGTATTAGCCTCAAAAGAACAATTGACAGTTGGATTTATGTACAAAGAGGATTATTGGCTTCTGTACAGCAACATATACAAACACAGTGGCAACGAGTTGACAGAGTAAAAGTTGACTGTACAACCACACATGGATCCTGTTATGCAAATAAATATCACGCATAGAGGTTTAAAAGCTATTCAGACTAGAATGAAGTACCAGATGTAGGACGATTTCTTTCTGCAAAACAGTGAGCAAGAGAAGAGACATAAAACAACACCAGTCACCAGGTTAGCTTAATCAAATGATCAAAATGGCACAATACAGAAGCGGTACTGATTGGGGCTCTTGTGTTATGCTATCGGACTATCAAACCAATTCGAATCAGACCAAAGAGGAGATCAGAAGTTCTGAATTAAATCGGCACCACCAATAGCTAATATCTTTGATTCGACGTGAAGCAAACAGACTAACTGGTCTTTGAAACAAAGAAGTCAATATCGCTCCACTTTCTTTTTTAGGATCGAAACATACATACATCCTGACAGCTTGATAAACATAATCCAGAGTTATACATTTACCAGAACTCAAACTTGTCGACAACAGCATGCTAGTAACAGAGGAGCAAAAAGGGAGTTCTAACCCATCAAAGAAGGCATATCAACAACGCATGATTCTGAAGGAATACTGACCGGCTACAACCGTGAGCATCAGACATAAACTGAATACATATCGACTAAGCTTCTGAGGCCAACTCGATTTCGTGTCCACTTCATGAACTCCGGATCCATGGTGGATTTGGCGTTCAATCAGAGATATATGGCAAAAGAGATTAGATGAACAAATATAACATCAGACTGATTTTCACGCTCGAAGCATACAAGACACGCAGAGGACAGATCAAATTCCGCAAGTCTCATTAACTTCTGGTTCTAGATCCAACAGATCAAACTATTCACCATAAACAGCAAAGAGAAATGTGGAATATAGAAGATGAGAATGGGAGAGGACAGAAAGTCGATAAGGATAGCAGATCATTTTCTGCACCAGAAAACACAAATGGACTTTGTGTTCACCGGAGACTGTTACGCACGTTCGGAGTCCGAACAGCCAACGCTTAAAGCCATACGAAATCAGTAAGAAGGGAGAAGAAGAGGAAACACGACCTTCAACGAATTTACAGGTGAAGATTTCCAGAAAAATGGCGAGAAGAGAAGTTTGCAGGGGGCATTTGAAAACGATTTTTAGATGATAAGACAGAAAACGGATAGTAGAAATCAAAACCGAAAGAGAACATAGGGTCTCGAAACCGATTTTTCTAGCACAACAGAGATGGAGCTCGCACCTACCCTATCCATTGATGAAGAAGGTGCGGATGTTTATGGAGAGTAACGGGTCAACTTCCGGTGGTGGTTGATGGATTTCAGGGTGATACGAAGGAACAGATGGAGAATGTCGGTTTTCGATGGTTGGAAATACAATCTTGGGGGTTGAAATGGCGGTTCTGATGGTTGTTCTTCCGAGTGTGAGTGAAGAGAAGAGGAAGAAGACGATCGAAGGCCCCCTTTTGTTTCTGTGATTTTGAAACGTGGGAGAAGATAGGTTCGATCGAGAAAGAAGGTGGTGGCCGTCGTGGCTACTGCTTAGGGCGTTTTCGATTTGGTTTTTGAGATCGAGAAAAGGGTTGTTCTCTGGTTTTCTGTTTTGGAAGAACGATGGATGAAGAGTTCATCGGGGAAGAAGAAGGCTGCGTCGGGAGTGGAGAAAACGATCGGGGGCCAAAATCAGATGCGGCTACCCTTCCTTATGAAGAGAATAGTATGGTTTTACTATGTCAAAAGGGCTGGTAAAATCAGATGTGTTGGGCTTGTCAAACTGGACCTAATATTCGAAGGTGGGCTTTGTGTTTTTTGGGCTTGGTAGGTCCAATGCTAGGAGCTGGAATGGGTTTAAGGGCCTGGGCTAGGCCAGAGTTCAACTAAGTGTCGATTGGGTTTGTAAGATGAAAATGAGTGTGTAAATGAAAATAAAAATGCTAATGTTAATAGTAGAATAAAAGAAAAAACAGATAGATGAATAAATAAATAAATATATAGAATATAAACAAAAATAAGATAGTAAAAAGTGAATAAACAAAGAGGGACGATTTTGAAACTGGACGGTCGTTGGAAACTCATTTTCAAAGAATTGTGTTTTTCTTAAATGCTTTGAAAAAAACGATTTAAGAGTTTTGTCATGAAATGGTGGTTTCGTTTTGGCACGCACGTTAATACATTTAAAAAAAAAGAAAGGCGACGACCCTCTTATTTTACTTATTATTTCGGAACTTGCTTTATGGGGTGAGAATTTTTGGTGTCTACAGCACACGATCGAGAAAATATTTCCAGTCATCCCTGGATTCCCCGGAAACCAACCCGAAAGCCATGGGAATAATCTTGTTATTACCATCTTGCGCAACAACCACTAGTAACTTACCCTTGTACTTCCCGTAAAGGTGAGTCGCATCTATTTGCAGTAGGGGTTTCATGTACTTGAAAGCAGTTATGCATGGCCTGAATGCCCAGAAGCAACGCTTAAATTGCCTAACTGATGTGGTTTGCATCTCGTTCTCAAACACAACATTAGACTCCAAATCCACAAACGAAGTAGGCATGTAATGTCTTATGGTTAAGATGTACCTGGGTAGTTCGGCATATGACTGCACCCAATCCCCGTAAACTCTTCTTATGGCTTCAGCACAACCCAACCAAGCTTTTTTATAGCTTATTTTCCTACGATACTCCTGGCGGATTAATTGAATAACCCTCTTCACTTGTAGTCCCGGATTCTCCTTCACTCGGGGAATCATCGCCTCGGCAATGAAATGGTAGGTTATGAACCGGTCATTATTCTCGTTCAAGACAGGAGAACACGAGTGAGGAGTGAACTTACGTACACGCCATTCAAATGCATCCTTCAACAGACATGCTCGAAAATAGAACTTGCATCCTTCATCTTGTCGACACTTTAACGCGTAGACTTTTCTAGTGTTTTCTTGTGGTAGAAAATCAACATTTTTTTGCAAGTGATAATCTTTGACAGCCATAACAAGAACATTTTTGTTCAGAAACTCCTGACCTTTGACAAAGTCTTGCCCTGGCCTCCAATACGGTATACCACGTCGGTCAAGATCTAAAGGCATTTGGCTTATGGCTTGTACGTCTACCTGCGTTAAGAATGAAGCAATTGGTGTGTAAGGTTCAGCTGGTGTCGAAGGACCGGCTTCGTCAACTTCATCATCATCATCATCATCATCATCATCAGGGAAGTCTTCCGGCTCCATCTCAAGATCATCTTCAGAACTATGTTCATCACCACCCAAATTAACGGGGTTATTCTCGAATGAAGTTGTAGCAGCAGACTCGAAATTCTCTTCCACTTCCAGGTTCCTCACGATATTGGGATTCTGCAAGAAGTTGGATATCATCATCCTAACAAGAGCGTCGTTGTGACTTGAAGAGGAACAAATGAAGGGAGTGGGTATCTACTCTCGAGCTTCCGATAAACGATGGAGGTAATCACGTAATCTCCTCCCAAATCTGAATCTACTTGATTTTTAACATGATTTTTGAAAGAACTGAATGTGGCTAATTCGGATATGTGTGAATATAAACCTAGAGGAAGGAGAAATATGAAAATATCTCCATGATTTCCATAATTGAGATCTATATGAAGATAGAGAGTACAAGGAATTTCCATAGTTTAGATGGTTTTGACAGAAAGGAGCAAAGGAAGAGGAATCAATATGAGTTTCTGAGTTTAGTTTGGAGAAGCAATTCGATAAGAAGAGCAGGTATTGTAATCAGAAAATAGAGATGCATATATATAGATGTTGTGAAAAACTAGTCGTTAATAGCCGTTGGGAGAAGACAGAGCCGTTGGTGTGTCATTTCTAAGGAGACTGACTTCTAGTATGCGTTCCCTAAACAAATAGCCGATTTTGAAAATTCAGATTTGTACTTTGTGAAGGAGGCGCACACTCACTAGTAGAAAAAACACCTATAGTGTCGGTTATAAAACCCTTTAGGTGTCGGTTTTCAAACCGACACTCAGCAGGGTGTCACTGCAGGTTTGTATCTGAGGCGTCGGTTTTTGGAAGCGAGGCTTCAGATGTGTACTATGGTGTGGGTTTTGTAAAACCGACGCTTTAGGCTGTCTAAAACCGAAGCTTTAGACCATGCCTGTGGCAGGGATGTATGAGTTTGTGGTGTCGTTTCAATAAAAAACTGACACCTTAGAGTATTCTTAGGTGTCGGTTTTGAACATATAACCGACACCAGAAGTGTGGTTTTAGAAAAAAAATAAATGCATTCATATGTTCACAATAACATTCACAAACGCACATAACAACACTTATAGTTCCAAATCAACATAGCAACATTTATAATTCTGAATCAACATAGCAAATTCATTGTTCCAAATCTGTTTAGCAAACATTCGTAGTATCAACTGTTTAGCAACATCCACAAATTTCCTACCACATAGAAAATGATTCAGTTCCTCATTCTACTCAAGTCATGGAAAACAGCTCCATGTGTAGCAAAATCTACTCCATGTCTGAATCTAATTGCATTTGAACATATGATGCCCACCCCTCTCGAATAACATCAACCTCGTCTTGTTTGTACGCTCGACCGTTGTACCTGCAAAAGTACTACAAAATAAAATACCAAATCAAGAAATCATTGGTTATACTCTTTTCATCAAACAGTTTTACATTAAAAAAGGACCACAATAGAAAAGAGAGACGAGCAAGCCAAACTATCTTAGCTCATTTAATTTTACTCACTTTCCCCACTTGCACTACAGCACAGCACAAGGTTAAAAGGCAGAAACAAAAGTGCATCTGTTTACCTGGGATATTGACATTTTAGACAGTTCATTCAAATGCAAGGAATTTACCCTGATGACAACGGTAAGCTGAAATTACCCAGATGACAACAATAAAACTAATTGTACTCAAAACTCCATATGAAGGAGGACGATTGGATATTGACATTTTAGACAGCTCGTTCAAATGCAAGGAATTTGATCACAAGAACTTGTTTTTAAAAAATGGCAACTTAAAGGAAAGTAATCATAGCAGTTTATTTCACAGTTTTCCTGAAAATTGTCAACCTCAGCCAGAAAACACTTATTGAAGAGAGAGCACAAACAATGGTAAATCTTTTCATAAAAGTGTTCATATGAAACTCTGTTGATTGTTCAATAAATAATTTAGAATAGTGTGAACTGTCCTCCAAAACTGACCATAGCGTGTTTATAGGCTATGAAACAGGTTGCGATATTGGTGACTTAAAACAAGCATCTATGGCAGTTTATAGGTATGTAAAAGGAGTGAAAGTTGCCATCATTTTTAGTAGAGATTATCTGAAACAGAGGCAAAATGGTGCAGTTTTTTTTTAAAAAAAGCAAAAATCCTGCTGAAGTAGTTCACTAATGTGCACAAGATAATCTCAACAGTCGTATCAAGCAGATGGCTAACACTTGTTCTGCAGTAGCTGATCACTTAATGTAATTTTAAGTTGTCTAAAAAGGGAATAAACTAGTAGAAGAAGAAGATAGTGCTTGTATTATAGTTGGTTAGTGCATATGGGAAGGAGGGTAGAAGCATGGCAGTAGTTGGGATAATAACAATGCTCAGATATAAAGAATTAGAACTAGAATAATCTTACTCATAAACTAAAATGCAGCTGTTTAAAGCAAGGTGAGTATTTCGTGATTGAAGAGCTGCTGTACAGGTCCATTGATAGTAGGAAATCAGTCTAATCATTGCCCATTGGCTCAAGATCTAATTAGCATCAAACCAAGTATTAAGATTTGTGTAAAATTTGAGTTAAAACAGAAACATTTTTGAAGACTATGTATTGTAGAAACAGATTTTTAGTTTATCAGTCAGCGGGTGAATTTTTGAAATACACGACTATCATAATAGCGGTGCAGCAGAGAGAAGAAGTTGAGTATAATACCGATTTCTACATGAACTGGTTTCAGTTCCGTTTTCAATCAATAGAGCGAGATGCAGCAACAACAAACAATAGTTCCAAAGATTTATCTATTAATTGCGGTAGAGAGAAGTAAGTTGAATATGTTTTTTTTTACATTACCCATTTCTGAATGAACTGGTTTTAGCCTCGTTTTCAATCAGTTGAGCGAGATGCAGCAGCAACAGAAGCAGTTCCAGTGATCTATCTATTCATAGGCGCAGACACACAAGAAGAGAATGAGTATATATATGTAGCAGCACAGAGAAAAAGTTCAGTATATTACCAATTCATGAATAAGCTGGTTGCAGTCCCATTTTCAATTAGTTGAGTGAGCAAATTTATCTCTATAGAGGTGCAGACACACAAGAGAAGTAAGTTCTAGTGATTTATCTATTGGAGCAGATAGAAGAAGTAAGTTGAGTATATTACCGATTCCTTAATGAACTGGTTTTAGTCCCGTTTTCAATCAGTTGAGCGAGATGCAGCAGCAACAGAAGCAGTTCCAGTGATCTATCTATTCATAGGCGCAGACACAAGAAGAGAATTAATATGTAGCAGCAGAGAGAAAAAGAAAGTTCAGTATATTACCAATTCATGAATGAGCTGGTTGCAGTCCCATTTTCAATTAGTTGAGTGAGCAAATTTATCTCTATAGAGGTGCAGACACACAAGAAGAAGTAAGTTCTAGTGATTTATCTATTGCAGCAGATAGAAGAAGTAAGTTGAGTATATTACCGATTCCTTAATGAACTGGTTTTAGTCCCGTTTTCAATCAGTTGAGCGAGATGCAGCAGCAACAGAAGCAGTTCCAGTGATCTATCTATTCATAGGCGCAGACACACAAGAATAGAATGAGTATATATATGTAGCAGCAGAGAGAAAAAGTAAGTTCAGTATATTACCAATTCATGAATGAGCTAGTTGCAGTCCCATTTTTAATTAGTTGAGTGAGCAAATTTATCTCTATAGAGGTGCAGACACACAAGAAGAAGTAAGTTCTAGTGATTTATCTATTGCAGCAGAGAGAAGATGTAAGTTGAGTATATTACCAATTTCAGAATAAACTGGTTTTAGTCCCATTTTTAATAAGTTGAGTGAGATGCAGCAGCAACAAACAGCAGTTCTAGTTATTTATCTTTTGCAACAGAGGGAAAAAGTAAGTTGAGCATATTACCAATTCCTGAAAAAATTGGTTTCAGTCCCGTTTTCAATCTGTTGAGCGAGATGCGGAGCAAGAAACAACAGTTCTAGTGATTTACCTATTGTAGCAGAAAGAGGAATTAACTTGAGTAAATAACCGACTCCTGAATGCACTGGTTTCTTTCCCGTTTTCAATCAGTTGAGCGAGATGCAGCAGCAACAGACAACAGTTCCAGTTAATTATCTATGCATAGACGCAGACACACAAGAAGAGAATGAGCATATATAAATATATGAATATATATTGCAGCAAAGATAAGAAGTAAGTTCTAGTACATTACGAATTCATGAATGAACTGGTTTCAGTCCCATTTTCAATTAGTTGGGTAAGCAAATTTATCAAAACAGAGGTGCACACACACAAGAAGAAGTAAGCTCCAGTGATTTATCTTTTGCAGCGAAGAGAAGAAGTAAGTTGAGTATATTACCGATTCTTGAATGAACTGGTTTCAGTCTCGTTTTCAATCAATTGGGCGAGATGCAGCAGCAACAAACAACAGTTCCAGAGCTTTATCTATGCATAGGCACAAACACATGAGAAGAGAATGAGTATATATATTTATATATATAGTAGAGAGAAGAAGTAATTTCTACGCTTGCTCCTTGTTCATCCTCGTCTTCAATCTGGTGGTGAGCAAGATTGTTGTTCGTCGGTCAGGGAGGGTTGTAAATTACAGTGAGTGAGAGATTGAAGACCAGCGGTAAGAGAAAAGGCCAGATAGCTTCAAAGTCAAAGAAATAATCAAAGAACACGATGTATAATCGAAGAAAGAAGTCCAAACGAGCTTCAGCCCACAACAATATCAATATGGAAAGCAAACACAGAAAATTGGAGATAATTACATACCGAGTATTCTGTATCACAAGCACCAGCATTTTCAAACTATTCTGTATCACAAGCCAGCACACACAACTCTCAATTGCTAGTTGATAATGTCATGCCCAAATCAAGAACGTAAGTTAGGTTTAGGAATTACATTGAGAAGTAGAGATTTTGCTTTAGAATATATATTTTTTTGAAGAAAATTCTTAATCGGTTGCCCATCGCTATAGCTAACAAGGAAATTTTAAAGAAGATTTACCACTTGCAAATGTATGAAAGAGAGATGAAGAATTTTGCACATGATAAACAGCAGTTCCTGAATCGAGAGTATGGCCATGAGATTTATGATTTCCGTTTGCATCCGTTTGGGCTCTTCACACTGTCAGTTTCAAGACTGGCTCAAAGCGCACTTTCAAGCTCACCCGGGCATATCTATGAATCAGGTGTTACAGTACAATACAGAGTTCACTTGATTTGGAACCCATGCGGTTAAAGAATAACCTTAATGTATGCATGTCATCGAGCACGTCATACAAACACAGAGCATCAGCAGCGGAAGCAAGGTTTTGGCTCAATGGTGCATCAGAGATACACTTGAAAATCGAAATTCTCATCGAATACAGAAAAGAATCAAGTGAATTTCACATACTCTGAACAACTTGAAATAGCAGTTGAAAGATAATACTTAGATGTAGAAGATACTTGATAGGTCTTTCTCGCTTCGCGAAACGCATTCATGAAGGAGACAGCAAAGCTCATCAATTGCTGGAACATGTTAAAGGGGGAAAACGACGGAGTGCGGTGGCATCAATTGGGGAATTAGGGTTATCATTTACCTTTATGTAGAGAGCAATACGAATACAAAGCTTTGACACAAATAGATGGAGGGGTGGCATCTTTTCTACCGATATCAAGCTCACAATTGCAACAATGGCAGATTGGGGAAGTGGAGGCGCTCACTTCGGATGGAAACGACGGAGTGCGAATGGACAGAGCCTTAAAGAACAAACAAGTAGGAGAGTGATGATAGGTTGTATGAGGTTTATTTATATATCTGAAGCGTTAGTTTGTTACAAAACCGACGCCCCACGTTTAACTCTTGTGTCGGTTTAGTTCTGAACCGACTCCCCACTGTGAAAATTTCACCCGCGAACACTCCCGCTCCAATTTGCAAAATAAATTTAGCTTTCCTTTTAACTTATAGTGTTGGTTTAAAATAAAACTGACACCGTAGATCATTTATTGTGTCGGTTATTTAATAACCGACACTATAGGTTGTGACACTAAAAGTCTTTTTCTACTAGTGACTGCAAGTCAGTCAGCCAGGAGGCTGACTTCCAGTGTGCGCCTCCTTCACAAAGTACAAATAAAAAAAAACGTGCACTAGTGGCGTATAATAGAAGTCAGCCTGTTGGCTGACTGACTTCTATTGTGCGCTTCCCACTCAGCCAAAACAAAAAATCACACCTGCTGTGTAATTACGGGGAAATTCAACCTTGGCTGGGAATTGAGTTGTGAATAGAACTCTGGACAGGAAATTTTCCAAGAGTTTGTACCACTACTTGGAAAATCAAACGTACACTAATGTACAGAGCCTAGTACGAATCAAAATCATTTTCTATTATATCATTACACAATTCGACATTCGTTAATAAAATCAACATCAGGACTACTAGCTAGTACTCTCACGGTCTCACACCACCTGCGTTGCACCAACAGACTTCATAACAGTACCATTAACCATCCCAATATGCCCACCTTCATCTGACATAAAGCCACCACCTGGCCCATGTAACGTTGAGTCATACAACTCCCCATCACCCCAAAGCGCGTACGCTTCCTCTCCATGTGCCGCATCATCTCCGATCTCAAGCTCCTCATCAGACATCCTAAGCGGGATTACCGTCCCAATAGCGACACAGATCACTGAAGTAACGACGAGATTCCATCCGATGATAAAGAGGCCACCGACTATCTGTTTGATAATCTGAAACCCGGCACCGGAACCGCCGTATACCGCCCCACGAGTATTGGTTACGGGAAGGAAGAGTGCGCAGAGTTCCGGTTGTGCGAAGAGACCGGTTAAGATTCCGCCTAGAAATCCCGCGACGGCGTGGGTATGGAAAACGGCTAGTGTGTCGTCTACTTTTTGTAATGGTTTCCATTTTTTGTGAACTACCATCATTGTATACCATGGGACGCTTCCTGATAGAATTCCCATCACTATTGCCGCCCATCCTTGAACTAGCCCTGTAATTGCGAAAACAATATTATTACAGTATACTTATTTAACGGTAGTAGTTATATTTTTAACTAACTAATACTAATATTTAAGTAATTAGTGCTAAAGAATATCAATCTTTCTTCATACAAATAAACAACGGGTGTAAATGTAATGAGACAGGCGACTTTTACTAATAGTGGTCGGCTTATTTCTAGAAGTTTTTATTGGAAGTTAGTGGTAGTCTCGAAATGAAATAATTATCAAACAAGTTGCGTGCAATAGGCTTCTAGAAAGTCAATGTAAACGTATCCTAGTCAACTATCAACTTTTTTTTTCCGTACTCCTCGGTGCGTCTTCTTTTCTTTAATAACAGTAGCTAGATATTTGGTCGAAAAATCGACATGTCTAAGAAAAAATTAATTATGTACTTACCGGCGCCGGGGGTGATGCAGACGAGGCCGGTGATCATGCCTTGAACGGCTCCAATGACCGAGGGTTTCTTGAAGAAGATGACGTCAAGACAAGTCCACATCAGGAGGCTAGTAGCAGCACATATATTGGTGTTTAGTACCGCCATTGATGCAACAATGTTAGCAGAGTACGGACCACCGCCATTGAACCCGGCCCAGCCGATCCAGAGCAACCCGGCTCCAACAACCATGAGGAGTACGTTGTTTGGAGGAAACCTTTCCCTGTCTTTCTTCGACCTCGGTCCCACCTATAAGAGCAATCGACATCATTACTTTATTTATTAATGACTTTAACTATTTATATATTTAGCAGTTTCTACTAGACCGTACATCACTAATATCTAGTCATGTGAATCTACCTAGCCAGTTTTCAAAAAAAAAAAAATCGTCATGTGAATCTACCTAGCCGGTCTCGCTATTTTGACTTATAGGATCGTGTACGGTGAGTAGACACGTCTAAAGAGGCGGCTGACCAAAAAGGTAAACTCCTTGTACAACTGTCTGTCTACTACTCCCACCACCATTCAATCGGGTCATCACATTACCCCTTTTTCCAAGCAAACAACGATAAATAAAATTCTACTATTTCATACTGAAGAATTACTATGGAATTTAAAATCATCATCGTCAACAATAATAATAGTAATAATCACAAAACAGCTACATAAATATGACTACTTACCCAGTAAGCCGCAGTGAACCCAGCAACACCAGAGGAGAGATGAATAACATAACCACCACAATAATCAATAACACCCCAATGGAACAAATATCCACCACCCCAAACAGCAAAAGCCCCAACAGTATAACTAAACGTCAACCAAAGCGGAACAAACACCATCCAAGCCCGAAAATTCATCCTCCCAAGCACAGACCCAGCAATCAATATCAACGTAATACAAGCAAATACACCCTGAAACCAAACCTCCGTCGCCATCGGATAAAACGGCTCGACCGCCGGAGTCTCCACTGTTCCGTCACTATAATAATGCACACTATCAGGAATCAAAGCTTGTTTTAGCAAGAAGTCGACACTGAGACTGGGGCCAGCTTTTCCCCATAATGGGAGAAGCTTATGACCGAAAGCCATCTTGTATCCCCAAGTGACCCAACAAAGTACCACAGCTGCGAAAGCGTAGAACGCCATGAAGGCAGAGTTTACTGCCCATTTCTTCTTTACTATCGCCCCGTACAGGATGACTAAACCAGGGACTGATTGGAAAGCTACTAGAGTTGACGCTGTTAACTGCCATGCGTTGTCTCCCTTGTTTAGCCAGTCTGGGTTCGCCCCGCCTGTGTTGTTGTAGGCTGACGGAACCAACGACATGGGTCTGATCGTTCGTTGATGCGAAATATTATATATATAGTCGGGTGGGTATTTCTTTTAGTGCTTGATAGGAGAAGAAAAGAATGAGGGAGTTTTGATTGTTTGTTTGTTTTTCTCCCTGCTTGTGTTAGCAACAGATGGAGATAAGAGTGGAGCTATGTATATACATTATATATATAGGTCAAGGAAAGCAGAAATGTCGCAGTGGTGGGTGGGTGTGTGAGCGAGAGTACGGGGAGAATATTCAAACTAGTCGTCTGAACCAGGGAATTATAGTGTAGCATCGATGGCTGACTTCAAGTATTCCCATGACAAATACTTTGACTCTTCCATTCAGATGGACAACGACAAATACACAATTAATATAGACTATTTTATGAATGAACACAATAAGAGTTTACACTAGAGAAAATCTTCATAGTAATTACTCTCTCACTAATCATAATAACTCTTTGATTAGCTCAATGAGAAGTGAAAGTAAAACTAGCTAGGAACAACCTAGAACAGATTGGACAATGTGATGCTCAAGGAAATAAAACTAACAACTATGACAAGTACTTCTCTCAACTCCGAATATAAAGTTCTCTTGAAAATGCTCGTAAATTCAGACAAAGAAGCGTGAAAGGTAACTAAAAACACTTTCCCTGAAATAGAACTTTCCTCAAAACCGTTAGACAAAGTCAGTTCCTAATTTAACGGGCCAATAACGTTCACTTGACACATCTTTCGGATTTGACTTTGTGGCCTTCTTGTCTGGGATCAACAACCTGGGTTTTGCGGCTCAAGATAGTGTATTAAGGCAACTCAATCAACAATAACAATCAGATTTAACCTTCTCCTTAAATTTCGTTGACAGTTACAACAGATTGAGTCGTTAAACACTTCTTCTAAAGACGGATTCCTTCGATGAGAGACAGAGTTGATCGACATATGTTTGTTACAGCAGGTTGATTGTCATCCTCGATGGACTCCTTGCATATTGACAAACGCCATCATCAGCAACACTCAAGGGTCCAACATTTTCCCCCTTGTTTCTGATGATGACAAAACCTTGTGTGTATCCAGACTAAGTCAATCCTGTAAAACAAACACAAAGAAAATATTTCTTTGAGAAACCGACTCTGTCCAAGTTCTCCCTTAGACCATGCGCAAATAAAGTTCTTAGGATCGTTAAATTTGCTGATTCAAGGTTCCCCTCAGTTCAGGAGCACAAAAAACCATATAAGTTATCTAAAGGAGAAGACAAACTAAATAATCAATCAGAAAACAAACGATAAACCAACCAAAGTTTGAAACAACATAAACAGCGCTAGCACCCATTCAAATCACCACCTAGCCTAGTTGCAGCAAAAACAAAAGCACTCGTGTTAAATTCAGAACAACTTGTTCTCAGAAAGACAAGGATACACTGCCTCCCCCTTTTTGCAATCATCGGGAGGAGGAAGCTAAAAAAAAGTCAGAGTTTTTGAAATATCCAAGATAAACATACCATGTCCAATAGCACGCACCCACTAAGTAACACACTAGATTCACCCACAACATCAGCTATTTGAAGGATGAAGGGATAGCTAGGGTTGAGCAGGGCGGGTCTTCATGTCTACAGCCAAAGTGGAATGAGCATCTTCCAACTCCTTCACACGATCCAGTACCATCTTGAATACCTTGGCGATAGCATCAGTGAGGTTATCCAGAAGTCGGTGCACCAAAGAAACCAGAGTATCCAGAGTAGTTGTTAGGCAATCCACTATTTCTTCCAGCTTAACCAAACGGTTTTCCAAAGATGGAGTGGAGTTTAGCGAAGCTTGGAATGGGCTCCAGTGGGTGCTGGTGGAGGCAACATAGTACTCTGATCCATGTTGGGAGATTTCTTAGTTTGAGAGCGCAACACGTGCTTGGCCACAAAAGGTGAGGGTTGTTTGCGTTTACAAGTGTACGGTTTGGGTGAGAGTGTGGGAGTGGGAGAGCAAGATTTGTCAGGGTCAGATTAGGGGTTTGGTAATAGGAAGACCAGGATTAGGATTTTTGGAGAAGCGGGATTTTCGAAGGTAGCGGGGAGGGTTTTTGTGGAGGGTTTTTTGAATTTTGGGATGTCGTAGGTAGCAGGTGAGGGTGATTTTGGGTTGTGGATAGTTTTAGGTGTGGATTTATGGTCTAGAGTTGTGAGTGGGGTAGAGGAAAAAATGGATAGTTTTCATTGTTAGTGGCGACAACTTCTGTAACGGCGGCGGACGTAGGTGAGACAAGGTTTAGAGCATCGCCTATGTGTGATCGAAGGTGGATTGAGTGGTGGGGGAGGTCGAAGAATGTGAAGTGGGTGGATGCGAGGTTACAAAAATTTGTTTGAGGTATTCTTGGAGGCGAAAGGAGTCATTGACGACTTCCGCTGGGATTTTGACACCACTAATGTTGAGGTTGAAGGACGAAAAAGCCATGGGAGCACCGGAAGTACAATCGTCGTGAGGTTGGAGATTTGACTTGCATAAGGGAGGTGAAAGGGCAGAAGGAAAAAGTGGGTGGTATTTGATCGGGTAGCAACGGCTAGGATATAATCGGGTATGGTGGTAGTATTAGGAGAGAATGCTCCGGGGACAGTCTGTTGAAATTGAAAGCGCTTATTGACTCCAACCAATTTGAGCTAGTCCTACCAATTTTCACAGCAAAGGGATAGAAGATATAACCTTTTTCACATCGAATGAGTCATTCTAATTTTCGAGCGGAGTGCCTCGAATCTAGTGGTAGGTAGGGCTTAGTGATTATATATGCAAGTTGTTGCTCAGTTGAGACAAAAGTTAATTGAATTATTTTATTTTCAACACAATCTTTAAGAAAATGATACCGAAGGTCAATGTGTTTAGTACGAGTGTGTTGAATTGGGTTTTTGAATATTTGATTGCTTCAGTGTTGTCACAATAAATACGAATATTATATTGAATACAATGATAGTCTTCCAGTTGTTGCCACATCTAGAGCAGTTGTGCGCAACAAGCTGCAGCAGAAACATACTCCACCTAACGCCTACACTCAGTCCTCAATGAATAGATCAATACAACATATGAAGAAATAAGTGCAAAAGCTTTAAATAGCTAGATATAAGAATTGTAGCTTGTAATAGAAGAATGTCTCTTTTCCCTGGTGACTTTTCCCTGATATATGAAGTATTTGAGCGAAAAATCACACATGAATCAGCAGAAATGAGCTTCCTTTTATAATGAGGTTGTCTGGCTGGTTGACAGAGTTTGTTTCTGATTTTTTAGGAGCACAACATCCACATGGCATGATTTTTGGGCCTAAATGTTTCATGAATGTTTATGAGCCTTGGCCCTCAATTTTCGGTCAGCTACAAAGCCAGTGGATGACTCGGAAGTGTTCTTCAGTGAATTTTGCAACCACTTACAACTGTCATCATCAGATGGACTTTGTTAAGGCGATGGACTCGACTTGTTGATAAACTTAAAGTCATGTTCATACATTCTTTGTAATGCATTTTCTTTGTTTGGATATGTTTGTATTGGCTGACTATAGATGTTGATCAACCCATCAACTCGATTGATCAAATGCATTCATTGATGCACTCTGTCTGTACAGATGGACTCCATCTATAGCAAAACTCCAAGTTCCAGTATTTCTTCATTGATTCATTTTGCACGTTGACTGAGTCATCATCAACAAAACCTAAAAGTTCCAACATACACTAGTATTTCCATCGTTATTACCATTAGGGGCGTTTGTTTTAGGGTAATTAGGAAAGGGTTTCAGAATGATTCAGTTTCATGTTGTTTGTTTAGCCATTTTTTTGTTGTTTTCAAGAAAGAGAATGGAATTACCCCAAGTCCCTCTAACTTGATTCCACACCCCTACTAGGGAAAATGATTCCCTTTCCTCAATACACTTTTATAGGTGATATATGACAATTGACCAATGAATAACCATTAACCAGTGATCGGTGGATGTTGACCGATAATTGATGGTCGTTGACCGGCAGCTGGTGGCTATTGGCCTTAGATCGGTAGTTGTTAACCGCTTATTCATTTCCATTTCTCTTACACAAACAAACAACTAGGGTAATCAAAGGGAATTCTTTTCCATTCAACTCCATTATTTTTCCCGATTCCATTATGCCTGTAGACACCAAAAATTCTCACCCATTTTTATTTTGAAACAAAAATGCGAAAATGAACATGTTTCTAGAAACAAGGCGGTCGTCCCCGTTTCAACCAAAGGAATTCCTTTTTCCCCAACATTTAAATCTCACATCCCTATGGAAAAGGAGTACGAGCCTCTTCTGTTTATTTATTTTATTTTTATTTTTATTTTATTCTTATTTTTATCTTTTTATTTTTATTTTACTTTTATCTATTTTATTGTAATCTGTTTTAAAATGATTTCATTTTTGTACACTTATCTCATTCCTTTATTTATGTCTCATCACGTTTTGATCCTACCTGTATTTCATAATTTCTTGTCACTATATTATTGTCCTCACTTTATAGTATACTTTCCTTTAGAGTCGGTAGTATTTTTAGAATAGTTATCCCAGCCCGGGCTAAAACTCTAGTATTTTTCTCCTGTGAAGATATTGATTTCCGACTCGTCATAGCCGGTTAGCATACTCTCCATATAACCCAATGGTTCTGGGTTTGAGTCCTAGCTAAAACGTTTTTATTTCATCTCTCGTCTAGCTCGCAATATAGTTTTTGTTTTATTGTCTACGGTTATAAACTGAAATTCACCACAGCTCAAGTGGTCAGGGTGTGATGGTCATTGCCTGAGAATCTGGGTTCGAAACCTGGGCAGAACAACCGATGGCCCCTTTTTTTTGTTTTGTTTTCTCCTTCATCGCCCAACATCTCCTCTAAAATGTTCTCTCGAAAGACCCGACCAACACACTTGCATTCTCCGGTTTTCTTCCCCAGGTCGATGGCCATGTCTGAGAGTCTAAAAAAACGGGAAAGAAAACAATACGGTATGGGGTTGAATGTGAAAAAAATGGATTATTCTCCAAAGCCCTCGCATGCTTCTCGGCATTTGAAGACGATTCGAGCTCCCGAGGAAGAGCCCATCCCGCCTGCATGCTTCCGCCCCGACCTCGAATGCTCACCTTCATCCTTCCTAAAAAAATCAACTACAAAAACGATCATCGACCACCGGCTTCACACCCTGGCCCGAAGCTCATCGTCGCTCCCCTGGTCTTCACCAAGAAACTGTTTCGTTTCCTGCCCAGCTCGATTCGCCTACATCAACTAATAATCACCACTGTTCGAACTCAAAGAAAGGAACGCCAGAAGCCTTCCTCTTCACTCTCTTTCGGAACCGCGGCAAGCACACCATTCTTCGATAGTACCCCGCTCTTCTTCGCGTGTCGCGGGTTATAGCAGGGTAAGGGGCGTTCTTCTTCTCTGCTCGGTACTTCTTCTTCCAGAAGACGTTTTCAAATGCGATCTTCATAATTCATTTCTTCGTTTTCCCTTATAAAATCCGCACCGGCGAACCCAAGGGAAGGTAAAAACCGATAAGCAATTGCGAATGCTCATGTCGTATTTTATACACCACCGTTTTTCTCATTTTGAGTTCGACTTGATTTTTTTAAAACTTTGGAGCTGGCGCAGTACTGACCATTTCCTCTTTAGCGCACCAATCTCACTTCGGTTTTTACTAATTCCATTCCTGTCGTGGTATTGTGCTCTCAAATGAGCTGTAATGGAGTTGGCTTAGAGGAAGGAGGTCTTGTTTGTCGGCGTCTTACTCCGAAATGTAAACTTCGACCCCACTCCTTCATATCATTGTTGTTGAATAATTTTACCGCTGACCGTCCAGCAGATGACTTCTACGGCGCTTGTTATGAACCTAGAAGTTCACGGACAAGGAAACTAATCAAAATTTTGACCTTAAATCTCTACTGGTCGTTCATTGTACTCATCTTCCTCTTTGATCTTATGTTATTAATGTATGGCTTCGTTTGGAATGGATGTTCGGAGCTTCGTTTTTCTTTCTTTTCAACATTTTATTTTCTGCTATCTTGTTGCGATTTGAAGTATGTTTGAGTTACTGATCTGGATTTGTACTCATGAATAACGTGTTTGGAGCTAAGGTTCGCATGATGGTTACGCACACACCTTTGCTCTCTGTTTTTTTTTAACTCCCCATTCATTCAGTATTTCGGCCGTCCATATTGATGAATTAATCTGTTTGAGACTTCTTGAATCCAACAAAAATCTGACTCAGATTGGGTTGTATTTACTCGCATCAAAGAATTGAAGAATCTCGCCCTTCTGTTTTGAGCATGTGCTGAAGTTCTGTGTAGCTCATTATTGTCGGTTTAAGGTTTTGACCTGGAATAAGTTGCCAAGACCGGTTTTTCCTTCTCAAGAGCATCTCTCAGTTTGCAGTCCGTTTCTTTTTCTTCCATACGTTCATTCAGCATCCAACACTTTACTCTGCTGTGTTCTATCTGCTAAGCTCCTTTTGCAGAGACTTGTGTTATCACCACCCTGGTACATTCAGTCATTGTGACAGATTGTGTGGGTTAATCTGGTATGTTTTGATTGTATTGCAAACGAGGTCAGCTTATTCCTGTTATGCAGAAGTGTAAATCGTACAGGCAGTTATCAACCACTTCCTATCATATCGTCTCTTTCTCTTCCTTGTATATTCAATAATTCTTGTCTCTTAAATGCCTGACTAACTTCCTGATTCATCTTTCTCTGTTTTGGTGTGTTTTCCCTCTGTTTACAGAATAAAATTGTTCTTCCCCCGGGTATTGCCTTCTGAACCAAACAACTCTTAAATTCATGATGTTTAAGTTCTTGAATTGAAGTCTGAGTGTGATCGCTTGCTAGCATTTTCCCCTCTGTAAACTCTTCTGTACATGTATGTCTGTTTGCTGAGTGTGTATGGGTATACATATACCCGCTTCTGCATGTGTGATGTTTTCTCTGTTGTATGATAGAAATTATTTGCTCTCTATTAAGTGTTTAATGAACTCGCCAGTGCTGTGTTTTGCGTCCCAGCATGAATGAAAAAGAAAGATAGAATGGTCTCTGATTTAGTCTCCTGATGTATATATTGATTCTCCTCTTCTTTTGTTCTACCTTAGTTCAATAGCAGATTAGACAAAACAGACAAAGATGAGTAAATAGGTTTGAGATTCATCATGAACAGGATAATTGGTGTCTGTCTTGAATAGGTTTCGGCTGTCTTGAATAATTCTTGTCTGTCTCGCCTTTGAGCGCTTACATGAAGAAGTTAAATGTATCTACACAAACGGTGCTAAAAGGTTAATAAAGTAGTACTTAGGAGCGGCTTATAATATGGTTCGACTTCTGTGCGCTCAAATGTTTGGTCAATCTGTATACACGTTCTAATGTTGGGTCGACTTGGTAATAATAGTAAAGTGAAGTTTAGATCTCATAAAGCAAAAATTTGGGTTAGGCACGATTTGGTTATTGACCTGCTTCTATTCCCAACCTTGGGCGTGGAAAAATAAAGAAACGAAAAAGGAACCAGTACATATATATATCCAA
This sequence comes from Limonium bicolor, assembly GCA_023374045.1. NCBI lineage: Eukaryota > Viridiplantae > Streptophyta > Magnoliopsida > Caryophyllales > Plumbaginaceae > Limonium > Limonium bicolor. The sequence goes on along the minus strand of CM041778.1, from coordinate 399,931,149 downwards.
TTTTATGATTTGTGCTCATGTAATGTTTATTTGGTTTATTTTCTAGTTTATGACTATCTGCGTTATATGCTATGTATTGTATAGCTTAGCTTGCGTTTGTTGGGCCTAGCCTAATATAGAGGCCCAATATCTGGGAAGCCCTAGTTAGCCCATAGGTCACCCCTTTGTAGAAAAGCCTTAGGTTTGGGTATCCTCAATGCATACGGGTCCTAGACACGGTCCATGTGAGGAATACCCGCATTCCATAAAATTTTCCAAATCATCCCCTAATTTCAGAATAAAATGTACAATCAACAAAAATCCAATCTATTTGTAAATCTTTTATTCACACATGACGTAAGCCCACTAGCTACTAATAGTTTCAAACAAAATTTTCAATCAGCCCATCTTAGAAATCTGATTTCTAAGCCCAACTCCCAAATCTGGGCCCAATTCCATCAAGCCCAGCCCATTTCAAAACCCGGCCCACTTCAAAATTCGGCCCAATACTCAATTAGGCCCAATTCCATCAAGCCCAGCCCATCTCCAAACTCGACCCGCTAAACCCACTCGGCCTACTAAGCCCATCCGACCCACAAGCCCAATCAAGGCCCAAATCAACCTGGCCCATATAAAGCCCAACCCCAACTCGGCCCACTACTAAACCTGGCCCATATAAAGCCCAACCAAGGCCCAAGCCCACAAAAATCAACCAAAGCCCAAATCAACCAAAGCCCAAATCCAATCAATCAACCCAAGCCTACAAAAAACCAACTAAGCCCACAGAAATCAAACCAAACCCACAAAAATCAGACAAACTTAGCCCGAATGGTGACCTTTGACTTGAACTTCCAACTTTGACCAATCAACTTTGACCAACTGAGTTTGACCAATCCAGTGTTGACTTTGACCAAAAGTGTTGACCTTAACCAAACTTTGACCCGGTCCAAACTTTGACTAACCAAGTTTTGACCAACGTTAATCTTGACCAAAAACGTTGACCTTGACCCGATTTTGACCCAACCTGAACCTCAATCTAATTCAAACCCGACCCTAATCCAATTCCCTCCAATACAAATCTAAGTCCATCCAATTCAAACTCAACTTGTAAATTCCTTTCAAGATCCAAAAAACCAAAAAGAATTTTGAGTCTCCATTTTATTCAAATTTCTTCAAGCTTTTAAAGAAACCATTTTGTGGAATTTTAAGGAAAAACTCTTCTCGCATCACAGAAAGCTCTTCTCCATTGCAGAAAGTTCTTCTCACATATACAGAAAGTTTTCTCCTAAAAACCTTTCCCGAAATCAGTGTTTCTCTATTGAGAATTCCGAACAACTTCAAAAAGTTTTCAAACTTAGTCTTCAGCTCAAATAAATTGTTTTCGGGGAACATGTGGTGTCTAACACCTTCAAAGAACGTTTTCTTCCTTGTTGGACATCACTTGTCTCTCTTCTAAAATAAAAATCCGAGGCGGGGCACTGGGGTCATAACCTCCCTTGTCGCAGTCTGGATCTCTTTAGGCGGGGCATTAGGGTGACAAACCTCCCCTAATTGCAGCCTAGATTTCTACAAGGCGGGGCGCTAGGGAAGTAACGGCCTTCCTAGTTGCAGCCGGGATTTTAGAATCATCTAACTCCCTTCCACTCGATTTCAATGTTTTGATTTTTAATGTTTTAAAACTCGGGAGTTAGAGACGTTATTAGGATTCGACTGAGAACATCTCATTCATGGTGTTTCTCTGAATCCTATTTTTCGACATAAATTCATTGCCCCATCTTTCGAGCCTCGGCACTTACCATTAATTAAGTGTCGTGTTCGAGGGGGTACATAGGGTAATCCCTTGGGATTATCCGCCCTTTTACAACAAAAATGGTTTTTAGTTTTAAAAACTTTAAGAGAGACAATTCTGAATCATCTGATCCAACATTCCCATTAGAGCTCTAGAACCCATAAGCACTTCTCAATCCTCCTTTTAACCAACTCTAAGTCAATTCTTGAAGACTTCCAGAAACCTTCAGAACCCGAATACCTGCAAACCAAATATCCCCTTTCACCCCGACCATCCTTAAAACCCGAATTGCACCTCAACATATTCAACTTCCCAGAACACCTCAAAAACCCGACCAATATTTCAAGACTAGCCCATTCTCCAAACTCTTCTAACTCATCTAAACCCTCAATTTGCACTCAATCCTATCCTTTGGCTTTTAAATGAATCTCTTTAATAAGGTTTTGAAAGAAGACAATCCTGACAATTGGAGACCGAGGTTTCCTCGGGCACCAATCCGAAGTCGTGGTCGCTGCCACTTCTGAGGGGTGTAACCCAGTACGAACCCACAATAGAATCTCAAATGACCAGATAAGTCCTATCCATAGGGAACAACCTCAGAGTCAATTAACGGTTCTAGAACCCGATTCTTCCTTCCTAGTTATCATAGGTCAAACTAGGTGGCGACTCTAGTCAATTCCGCCTTATAGAGGCATAAGTCCGCGTGGGGCCCATTGAGAGCGGTGTGTAGTGCACACTTGCATTCCCCTTTATGCTTTCTGGGAAAGACGGACGATTTAGTAGGTATTTGAGGGATGCCAAGAATAACGGGTTTTCACCCTCCACAGAATGGCAAATTTCTAGGACCTAGACTTCTTAGTTAGACCATATTTAGATAGACCCCCCTCATACCGAAAGAAAAACCCCCTCAACAGTTATGTAGTAGAATTCCTTGTATCTTTGGTTAGGGATATAGTCCACTTGTAAACACTTTGAACATTCAATATATTCTTACAAGTTTTACTAAGATTCAGATCTTCATCTAAGGTTGAATGAGATCATAACTTGTTCTCCTCTTTTCTAAATTCTACTTGAGGTTCAAAAGACAAGAGTGGAATTGGTTAAAGAGTCTTAGTGATCTTTTACCGTTGTTAAATGCATAATTGTAGATGGAAACACTTAAAGAATTAAAATTACCTTATTCATTTTCATTATCTCGGTCGAATTCTGACAAGAGATTGTTGGGTTCGAAAGTAGATAATGAGTCCTTGTTTTTAGATTTCGAGACTGGGATAAATATTCGCATCTTGTTCTTGCCAGGTCAAGTGCCGGGTTAAGTGTGTCCGGCATATTCAACGTCTTTGAATATGCCGTGCGTCACTATCCGGCAGGACATCCGGCACGTTCACTTGTTCGGGTTAATTCAGAAACTTGTTATTCATTGAATTATCCTGGTTGCGTACTAGGTTGATTATATTCCCAAGTAGGATAATTTCATTGTATATACCACTTAGTTAGGATTTTTAGTTAGTTTATTTTGTTTAGAATTGATATTTACATTTCCCCCTTGCTTTAGAATAGGCTATTGCTAGGATTAGGACTAATTTTCAACTAAGTCCCTAGGGTTCGATACTCTTGGTCGTAATTTACTTACACTATATTCCGACCAGGATTTTTGCTACCCGTAGTAGAGTTGTAGGATTATTTTATTCAATTTTGTATATCCTTTTCCTTTACAATTTTCCTGTTAGCAAAATGGCGTTGTTGCCGGGGACTTGGAATTTGTCCAAGTCCTAAAATTGGTAATCGCCTTATTCTTTATTCTTTATTCTCTATTTGCTGATTCATTCGTTTCAAATTTAATTTGAATATGCCGTGGATGCCAGGTCAGAGCAACCCGGCACTATTGGAGGAAGTCCAATGCTAGACGCACCAAACCCGGCACTATGTCCGGCACGTTCAAATTATTTTTATTTTTTTTATTTTCGTAAAGTGTTAATGTTATATATAATTTGTCTTTATTTTTACACCATTCATTTTATATTTTATTTCCTTCTCTTATCCCTTATTCTTTGATTCAATTATCCTCTTTCGAGATTGAATGTGTCGTGCACAAAGCCGGGTACGATATATCCGGCACATTCGGAGGAAGTCCAGTGCCGGATAATATTTGTCCTGCATGGCACCCGGCACATGAAATATCTGTCCAGCACGTTCACTTGTTCGGGTTAATTCAGAAACTTGTTATTCATTGAATGATCATGGTTGCTGCAAACGGTCTTTTTGATCTACTAAAAACTATGAAATTAATCCTAGAAATTAATAAAAATAAACCTACGGGTTACAAAATTATTCCGGGTCGTAAGTAAAGTAATATGAGCAACCGGGGTATCGAACCAGGGGACTAAGAAAGCAAATCTAATCCTAGCAAAAGCTGTAAATCGGGGAAAATTGTTGATCAATAAAATAGAAAACAAGCAAAGAGTAACTGAAAATATATAACCAAAGCGGAACTCCAGGTTCAGGTGATCTTTCCTAGTTAAGACATGCAATTTTATTACCAGTTGATTGGGGATTAGGGTTCGGCTAATTCTAGCAAGTTTCTAAAAGACTAAATCCTAGCCAATTAGAACTCCAATGTGTAGAACGCGACAGATTAAATCATAAACCTATCACTAATAACGCAGAGGGATTAAGCATATGAATTTAAATTGCAACTGAAGGCTAACCCATCAATCAGATAAAGCTCTCCACATATTAACAGATTATAACGACCTATCTATGATCAGATTTTGACAACTTTCGCAAAGCTAAAAATAAAATAGTAAGTTTTATTGATAGCGCAAACAATATTTATAATCTGAAACAAACTACTGATAGATCCCAAATCAACTAATAATAATTCTGCAAAACCTAACTATTTACAACCACCATTCCCCAGAGTTTAATCCCTTAGCCGAGCATATCAAAAGAGGAAATAATTAGAGAAGAAGGAGCAGAAATCATCTCTATGTCGAATCCCAAAGATTTGATAGTTGTAGGGTTGAACAAAGTGAAGAAATTGATGCACAAATTCTCCTTGGTTGCACCTTGGTTCCACGGCACGGCTGGATAGGGGAGAACAATAGGTCGTGGCTCTCTCTGTTTGAAATCTGAATGAATCTCAAATGCCTGTGAACGCCCCTTTAAAATAGAAATTTTGGATCTAAAATGCACGCGTCCGGCCCAGTGTCCGCACCAGTTAGTTGGACAAGAGATAGAGTTGTCAGGCGAGATTCTGTTGTTTGTGAGACGTCCGGCTTTACGTCCGGGTCAGTTAGCCGGACACCCTGGCTGGACGAAAATATATATCGAAATCTCCACGCTGCACTCGTGATCGTAAATATTTTGTCCTTCTGAGCACGTCCGGGTCACAGGGCCGGACACGTCATCCGGACATGTTCAAGCTTCGACTGGTGAGAATTTAGTCGCGTCCGGGTCAGCGTCCGGACCAGTTTGCCGGACAGGTTCAACGTGTCCGGGAAACTGGGTCGGACTAAGTCTGGACGTGTGTATATTTGTGCCCTTTTTTCGGCAAACTTCGACAGGGTCCAGATTCTTCGTTTGAGCTCCGATTTGCTCCCCGTTTGCGGCGTTGGAAAGCTCTTGAGGAGAACTATGCATTTTCACCATCATTTCCTGCTTTAAATATATAAATTGGCATCAGTTCTTGCCCAAAGTATGAATCATGAAAAAATAGAATAAGTGTGAGAAAGCGCATAAAAATGTTGCATAAAATAAGAATTTAGCACCTATAAACCATATCAACTTCACACTTATCAAATCACCCCACATTTAGCCTTTTGCTTGTCCCCAAGCAAAACTCTCAAGCACAAGTAATGCCAAGATATTGGAACTCAACAGAAAAGGAAGAGCACAGAAGAAAGGAATTGTTAGCTTTACTAATCAAGGGGGCAATTCAAACTATTCAAACAATTCATTCTTTTGAGAAAACATGAAGTCGTTTGAAGCTAACAAGTGAGAAACAAAACCATAAGAGTCTAGCCCTTAACATTGAGCCAATCCACCTTTTTCCTTCACCAACCACAGAAACGACAAGGGGCATGAAGTGTGATCATATTCCATCATACCTTTCAATGCCACATACTCTTGATCCATAAGAGAAAATAATCTATATTCATCACAGTATTTGCATAAATATTTCAATTAAAGGGCTTTCAATTTCTTTCACCACAGACTTTTCTCTCCACCCATGTAGCGGCTTTGGGTCAACTATCCCAGATCACAAGGACCTTAGGTAGCTAGGTGATAAAGCACCCTAAAAGAATTAATAACCAAGTGGACGAGGCCTGATTTTGGATTAGAATTAAAATTAGCATGTTTAGGATCAGCGGAGTAACTTGCCTTGTTCTTTTTCAACCATTTCAATCCAGTTCATTCCAAGTCTCAAAGCTAAGAACAAAGTTCAGATGAAGAATAATCTCATTTGTTTCAGCATTTCTAGAACACACACTAGAAGAAAAAAGAGTTTATAACACGGTTGTTTTACCTTATATAACACGGTTATGTGGGGTGTTATATATTGCAGTCGTATAAAGTGTTGGTTTTTATAACACGGTTTTAAACTGTGTTATAAAACCTTTTATAACGCGGTTGGTTCAACTATAACCGTGTTATAAAGTGGATTACCACCAGGCTACTTTTGCAGCGAAACAAGTTTTATAACACGGTTGTCCATAAGAACTGTGTTATAAAATGTTGTGCCCGCCAAATTCTGTCTATTTTATAACACGGTTCCTATGTACAACCGTGTTATAAAACCATCAATCCACCAAAATGTTAACTCTTTTATAACACGCTTACCCTAATCAACCGTGTTATAAAACTCATTAAAAAAATTCTATTTCCCCCGTACAGTAGCAACTCAATCCCTGCCTATTACACAACATACATCAAATGTGCAGTCACACCAACTTCGAAAGAGTTTCCAAATTCATTGTCATATATACTTTGTTATGTTTCATAAAATTCAATAACAATCCCACAATTCCTTACGCACATGTAAGCCTTTACAAAAAGAGAAACCACTATTTAATTACATGACTAATAGCAGTCCAAAAGTATCATACAAGCACAAGAATTGTGAATGAAATACTGTGTCAATTCATCAATTGCATGGTCGACCTCCTTCATGGTGTAGCTATCTGCAAAAAAAAAAGGAATTCATACACCTAATATTTAAAACCAATAGAAATATAAGAACAAGCATAATATACAGTTAAAAGTGTTCAAAAAAGCAACTAACATAATACTGCATTTTACAAACCTACGCGCTAGAATAAAGTGCAAAAAACAAGTGTGAAGTGCACATTGCAGTGCGAAAACCAGAGACAGTCCCCTGAATGTAACACTAAGGCAGCAGTAAAAATAGATAAAGAGGGAAAAATCAATTCAAACTAGAAACAATTATAATAACTACAGCAACAAAATTATTTAATCCATGCACCCTAACCAATTCAAACTAGAAATAAGAAGCAAACCTAACCTGAGGTGACAAATCATAAACTGATTTCACGTACAGGATCTTCAAGCTGCCAATAAAGTCTTTAAAACGCCTCTGGAACTTGCTCATACCAAAGCTTAAAAGGTTCCAAATCTGAAACACAATTCCTGTGTACAACCTTATCTAACCTCACTTTTAATGTATCAACCGGATGTCTAATCCTCCCAAAATGTTTCACCAACCTAGCTAAATGTATTGGCTATGATTTGGGTACATTATTAAGCCAACACCACACTTTTAACACCTCTGAATATTGACCAAACAGTGATACAAGTTTCAGAAGACTGAAACATCCAATCTGTGCATACTTCCATTCCAACTCCTCTTTTAATGCATTAAATTGATTTCTAATTTTTCCCAAAGTGTTTACACTCTTAGGTTGATGTATTATCAAGGTTATAAGTTCATTTCCAGACCATTTCAATACTCTTGTACCAACTGTATTACAGTTATACAGAAACAGCAATTTACAGAAAACTGAAAACACAGTTTGTATATCTCTACTTCTAGCATTCTTTTAGTTCATCAATATGTTTCTAATTCCACCCAAAACTTTCACCCAACTATATAAGTGTATTAGGGAGGTTTTAACCTCAAACCCAACTCAAAACAACTCTGTTAACACCTTTGAATGCTCATTATACAGAAATCAGAAAATGTAGAAAATTGTGAACACCAATTCTGTACAGCTCCTCTTTAAGCTTCCTTTTAGGTTATAAATCAGTTTTCAAATCTTCCCAAAGTTTTTACCCAACTATCTAGGTGCATTATGAAAGTTTTAAGCTCAAACCTAACCCAAAAAACTTCTGTTATCACCTCTGAAAGTCCCTTTTACAGAAACTATAAACTGCAGAAAAACTGTTAACTCTAGTTTTGTACGGCAGCTTTACAAACTTTCTCCTAGTCCATAAATCAGTTTCTAATCTCACCCAAAAATTTTACCCAACTAGCTAAGTATATTAAGAAGGTTTTACACTTAAAAACAACTCAAAACAACACTGTTAAAACTACTGAAAGTTCATTATACAGAACTGTTACACTGCAGGAAAACTGAAAACTGATTTCTGTATCTCCCCTTTAACTTCTCTTTTAGTTCATTAACTGACCTCCAATTTTCCCAAAGGTATTTACCCCTCTTATTTAAGTGTCTTAGCAAGACTTTTATCTTTAAAACAACCCAAAACAACATTGATAGCACCTCTGGAAGTTCATTATACAGAATTGAAAAACTGTAATAATCTGAAAACAAAAATCTGTATACTTCTTCATTCCTTCTTCTTCTCTGATTAATCATTGACAGACATGATTGGAGGAAGATCAATGTAACATAATAAGGCTATCTCGACACATGAAGAAACAGAGAACTTATCTGTGGTCAAAAGAATTTCCAACAAAGAATTTGGTGGAGCATCCACTGATAATAATTTGCAGTCGTACATGAACTTTATTACACCTATGATAGCAGCTTCTTCTGGGCAAAAGCATCATTAGATCATTAGCATATGAATACCATAATATACTGGTGAGTAAATGAGAGAAATATAAGGAAACGAAGGATCGATCGTCCAATAATGTTACGGCTACCTGCAGAGTGAATACGTATGGTGACTTCATGTTGAGTGGATGCTTTCATCCCATTAGTAAAAAGCTCAAGATAAAGAATTCATTCAGATTGGTTTTCTTTCTTGATAACGATAATATATAAAGAACCCATCTAATACTAGAATTTGGGAGATCATTAACACCTTTTTACAGATACAAGAATGATACACAGCAGAACATATCCTAATATGTATTAGAATATATATAATATCGACAGATAATTGGTCATATCCATCCAAACTGACAGAGCACCGATACAAACAACCACCAAACCATAAGACAAAAGAAAACAAGTAATGTAACCATCCCCATTGAAGTGTTAGTATCCTCCCTCCTACCTCTCATCAGATAAGTGCTTCAGCAGAGCTTCAGTAGACTCTTTTGCAAACTGCTTTTGTCGTAACTGTATATATATGGATATCCTATGACTGAAAGGAAACTTGCAGGCTTCGAAAAGGAAAGTATCTCATACCATACCTGTCCCTTTTCATCCATCTCAACAGAAAATCGCTCTTCACCAGCCTACATTAACAAAATATCATGACAGAGAGGGTGGGAAGTGTCCTTCAATAAAGTCCAGCTTCTACTAGCAAGACAAAATGCAGGGATAACTATAAGCTACTAAATTACCACCAGGATGTCAATCACCATTCATATATCCAGTCCAGGAGATTGAAGAACAAACACAACAAACGAAGTTCAACATAAAGCGAAATATTAGAGTATTCTATCACTCAATGAACCTAACATATCTTCTTGTCTCAATTAAATTTTTAACAAACAGCAAGCGGGAATCAAGAAGGAATCAAGTCTTGGCTCATCTAAATGAACCTAATCCCTTTCCAGTATGACAGTACATCCAATTCAACTCTTGAATCAAGTCTTGGCTCATCTAAATATTGATCTAGTTCTGACTTGGGATTAGTTTCTCTCACATACCTCTGAGAAACGAATTCCTCGAATAACTCATCCGAGGACAAATCACAATCTTGTTTCTTTGTGGGGGAGCTAGTTGCAGACTGTACAGGAGACACAACATTCTCCTTAGCATAAAACTCCTCAAACAGTGAATAGAGTTTCTCCTTCAATTTCATACACTTAGCTATTCCATCATCCTCATACATCTGGTTCATAGTGAACTCAACGTAGCTAAACTTATAAAGAGGATCAAAAACTACGGCTAATGCCATTAATTCACTGAAATCCTTCCAGAACACATTCAACTTTTCAAGCATCCTTCTAGCAATTCCTTGCATAGAAAGACAGCCATCATTTACCGCCCTCTTTATAGTCACATAAATCAAAACCATACCATAAGAGAATATACTTGAAGTCAAATGTTTGGCTGTCGAAAGTTTGGTGGTAAAACAAGGTTATAAAACTTCTCCAAGTCATCCCACTCTTCTTTGGATGGATAAATCTCAGAAGGTTCATCCATCGTTCCCAACCGCGTAAGAGCAGAGCGGTAATAAACAGCACCACTTAACATAGAAAGAGTAGAGTACCAACTCGCAGGCACATCACACCTCAATCCCCTCGCTGAATCAAGAGAATAGTAAGCCAAACAATCCAAGAACTTCTTCTTTGTATCAGGTATACCCCTCACACGCTGGAGAACTTGACAAGCTTTGTGAATTAGGCCTTCCATTTCCTTTATCGCATCTCTCACAATCGAATTTAACACACCAGCACCACAGATAGGGATATAATCAACCCCAGCAAAGACACCATCACAAATTTTAACAGGGAAATCATCATCCCAAATCATTGAAAAAGCTTTCTGACCTATCCCTTGTTGCTTCAATAGGTCTGAAACATGTTCCAGCACTATCAGAGGATTATAGGGAAAAGGAATGAGGCTGAAGTTCACCATTTTCTTTTTCAGACTCCAATCTTGATCAATATAATGATCAGTTAGATAGACAAATTCATTAAAAGTTGCAAAAACCCAGTAATCGCAGGTGAAATTGATTTTACCAGGAACATACGTCAGCACGGATTTAAGATTATCCTTCTCCCTCTTGTACATCTCATCAAAAGTAGAGGTGCAATTTTCTTTGCTCACCTCTATCGGTAACCGCCCTCCACTGAGATATTCAAGAGTATCAACAAAGGTTTTCGATTTGACATAACTGAATGGACGACCAAGGCGAATCACAAGTGAAGCCAGCATCTTTTCGAAGTGCTCATCTCGGATTTTAGATTTGTTCGAGCCACAGCTACTTGTTGGTGATACCGGTGGATCCGCTCCAGGGCATGAATCTATATGATAAACGAGATGACCAACACAGTAAACTTTTTCGCACTTGTCACACACGAATTCTGGCTCCTCTTCCTTACACTCCGCCCACACAGAAGCTGAGGAGTCCCTTGGGCGTTTTTTAGGTATCATCGCGTCCATGTTTCTTGTCCTGTCGAAAACGAATAGTCTCCTCCTTCGCGAGGAAAAGTTAGTGTTTGGTGGAGAAATTAAAGACAATATAACACGGTTATATTATACAAACGTGTTATAAAAGTGGTCTACATTTTTTAACTCGGTTGTTAAAGGAAACCATGTTGTATTAAACACACTTATAACACTGGTAACATACAACCGTGTTAAAAAACCTCTTCTCCAGTGCCACGATATTTCTCACACATATATTATAACACGGTTAAATCATGCAACCGAGTTATAAAACATTTTATAACACCATTACAACAAAACCGTGTTATAAAATGCGTGTTATATAATATTTTTTTCTACTAGTGAAATACTTCAATTCAGCAATTAAAACCCAGAAAAATTTCAAAATTTTGCACCCCAAGATCAGCTAACCAACTATACTTCCTCTATGACTTCCTTCCAAGTTGAGAAATAACAGCAAGACTTTAACAAATGCAAGAGAAAAGAGCTCAAAGACACACAAAAGGCAAGCTGTGAAGGAGCATACCCCACCCCACACTTAGAGTGAAGCAATGTCCTCATTGCTTAGGAAGAATTAACACTGTGCAAGCAATCCAATAGGGAAACAAAAGCACACACAGCAGATCAGAAGGGAGCAGGTAAAATTGATAAGAGAAGAAAAAGTAAGAATACTCCCCAGAGTCCGCTCAGGGTGTGTAGCAAGGCCAACCCCACACTTGAGTTCGGCTAAGCGAAAAAGTAAGCAAGCTGAGAAATATAATCTGCAAAGCCAAGAGAACTCAAGTGGAACTAGACAAAACCTTCAGTAAAAAAAATAAGATCCAAGGCTCTTACGGTAAGCATAACATCCGCCAACACACCACAAACTAAAAGAAAAGAGCAAAATAAACAACTAAACTAAGAAAATGAAAAGAGATACAAATCGGTGGGTTGCCTCCCACCAAGCTGTCCAGATTTTAAGTCTCTGGCTAGACTTCCCAAGCTTACTGATCAGAAGAAAAGGGAGCGTGGTTGGGAGTACCACAACATCCTACAGTGATATTTCGAAGCTTCCTAAATGCATATCGAAGTCTCCATGGAATTTTCTTCATTTTATCCTTCGGAGCAAGGGGGCTTGAAGCATCTGGAGCAGCCGGCTTATCCTGCACAAAAGACATTGCATGCAAATCAATATTAGCATCAGCAATACCAACATACTTTTTCAAACGAGCCCCATTGACTTTGAAAATTTCACCCTTTTTATTTTCCAGCTCGTAAGCCCCGTAATAAGTGATACCAACAACTCTGAAAGGACCGTGTAACACCCCGTCCAAAGCCAATCGTGGTTATCGCAAAACTCAACACTTAAACACAAACGTCGCAGCGGATAAAACAACTACTGGGACCTTGCCACGGTCTGATCATAGGAAATACCGTTCTTAACAACATTCATTACTTAACCAAAATATATGATCCGTCCAAAAGCGCCAACCAACCGAGTTTAAGTTTCTAAGTCATAAACATAATCTTACATCAGTTTAAATATAAACAGACGGGAGCACAGGCGCAACCCGTATTCAAAATAACAACCCATCCTAAGTCTAACCACCCCCACTCCCAGGGTGACTCCTCAGCGGACGCTTACCTGCAAAATAAAAACAGCCCCCAAAGGGGGCCAGCACGAATGCTGGTACGCCCTTTCATGGCCCCCAAGCTAACGGGGCTACGACAACTAATTGTCGATAACATGGAAATTGATTAAGTACACAAGCATAATACGAAGTGCAATAAACAACAATCCACAAATGAACATACATGGTCCACACTAAATGAACGACACAAGCGTTCCCTTATCAAACGGGTTAGTAACCCCCTCCTTAATCCTGATTTCCTTAACCTCAGTTCCTTATCTTACCTCAGTCTTAACCTTATCTTAATCTCAATATACAAACCGTTCCTTGAAAGGAAATGGTTGTAGCTTAGTCTCAAACCTAGGATGTAGGTGATCCTCCCGCACCATCTTAATGCCACCTACCTTAGACGGGAGTCCAACGTAGCTGAGCCGGCAACCGGCCCTAGGCAACAAGTCCGAAGACAAGTCCTTAAGCGGAGGGCGGATCTGATTCAGATACCGTCCCCTTTTCCTTAGCATGCATGACCGGAGTCAGTCCCGGGTTCCTCACTTAAGTTCCAGTTAGTAAAATCTTACACACCAAGTGTTAGTTAAACCTTAACGGGTATTAACCAACAATCACCAACACTTAACTCTTATCCTTAACTCACTAAGTACTAAACTTAGCTAGTAACAACCTCAAGTCTCGTGGGTTAGTGTAAAGAAACACATACACATCGAGTACAATATATAACCGGTTGCATGCTTTATCTTGTCTTAGTCATAGCAATTAAACAGATAGCACACAAGCCGAGGGACACCTCGTTAGCAAGCAGGTCACAAGAAAGACTGTACCGTTCACCGTCGACTGTTGTTTGTTTAACCTTCTTCGGGGTCCCAATTCACAAGCCTAAAACATTCATTCATTTTTAGGTCATTAGTTAATTGCACCTTACTTAACTCACTTAGTCCCTAAAAAATTCCATTCAATACCCTCTTAAGTCTTTGCCATTTAACCTTATACACTTAACTTTAAACATTAAGGTTTATACTTAGTTCAACTTAATTCCTTAGGTTCTTAGGTTCCCAATCATTACTATCCTACTAATGGCATACCTTATTACCATTTAACATCCTTAGAATTTAAAATTTCTTTTTTTTTTTGTTTTTAGGCTCGACCGAACTTCCGACCGACCTTGCCTAAGGTCGGTCCATTCCAGTACTTTTTACCGTTTGAAAATTCTACCCTGACCGACCTTGCAAGTCCGGTCCCCAAGGTCGGTCCATTTCCGAGAGTTTCCCCCGTGGGAAATTTAAGCTCGACCGAACTTGCCAAGTCCGGTCCCATGTTCGGTCGATTCCAGAAACTTAATCCGTACACCAAACGCAAGCCCGACCGAACTTGCATGTCCGGTCCCCAAGTTCGGTCGGTTCCAGAAGCTCTTTCCGGTAGTGTAAATTGAGCCCGACCGACCTTGCAGGTCCGGTCCCTAAGGTCGGTCGGCTCCAGAACCTTGTTTCTAAATTCCCATTCAACTCCAAACTTCACCTCATATACCCTGATATGTTCTAACCTCATTTGGGCACCTCAAATACACCTTAAACCCTCCACTAAACACATTAAATCACTCACCAAGATCCACCTTAGTCATTATGCATTTTCCTTGTAATAATGCCAACACTTGTAATTTTTTCACTAGGTTTCTAGGTGGTGGTTCATACCTATATAACCACTATGCTGTGAAATACCCCAAACCTAGTTATGTTGTTTAAACACCTAAATAGGGTGTAACAAGACTAAAAAGAGTCTTAGAAACCTTACTAAACAAATTTAAACAAAGGAAACACAAATGTGCTTTAAAGTCAATAAGAGCTAAAATGCTCTAAGCTTGGGATAAACTTGAGTAAGACCTAATGAGCTTACCAAGACCTCATTTATATACTAATGAACTTATTAAACCAATACCAAAGAAAACCAGCTTGAAAACAAGTTAAAACACAAATGTGCTTTAAGAAGTCTTAAAGCACGTTTTTGAAAAATTGTCTTGTAAATGAGTTTTTGAATGGCTAAATGTCCATCATTACTCTTAAATATATATGTGTACTATATAGTATCACATTTGGGTGGCTATATTAGTGGGAAATCAAAAATTTCACTTCTAAGTGCCTTGTTTAGGTGATAGTACTTTTTATAAGCTAGTTTGTAACATATGTTGTATTAAGTAATTAAATTGACAAACAAGACTAAAACACCCTATACTAAATAAGGGGGCCGGTTTTTTATAAGTGTGGTGACTCAACCACTCTCTAGTTAATATTATAAGTAAGTAAAGAAACTAAGTAAACTTACTTTTTACTTTATTACATAAATATCTCCTAAAAGCAAGTTCTATCTTCATTCTCATTTCTTTCCTTCATTCCCACGTTTGCAAACCTCTCTTCTTCCTTCTTCCTTGTTCTCTCTCGGTAATACCACTATCACCATGGAAGTCCAACTTTGACCACTTGTTAAACCTAGCTCACTTGTCCAAATCAAAAACAAATACCACCAATCTCTTCCTCTCATCAAGCTCTTCATTCCTATCTTCTCAAAACTCCAAGAGCTCCATTTCGGTGCCAAGGTGTTCCACACATTGAAGGAGCTTGAGCTTGGATTTTGCTACATATTATTACTCTCCTTTGCTTCTAGGTAAGGAATCTCAACAAAAATCAAGTTTCCTCCTTGTTTTTGTCATGTCCGAAATACACATTGATATAGCTCATTGTGTGACTTTGTTCTAGCTTCATTTCAACTCTTCATGGACTAGGTGGAGTCCTCCCTTGTTATATATTCAAACTCTCTTCAAAGATCAAGGTAAACAACTACATTAATGTTGTTTGAAACAATGCCAAATTAGGGTTTACAATGAGATGAAGCTTATAGCTTGAATACTCATTATAATGTTTGTATATTGTTTAGAACTTGTCAAAGAATCAAAATACCATACGGGCTTGTAAGGAAACAAGAAGGAAGTGTGTTGGAAAAAGAGGTAAATCTACTAACTTAATGTTGTTTAATGCCTTAGGAGAAATGAGCTATAATTGCTTATTAAAACTACCTAAAGAGCACATGGTAAATGACCTAGTAAATGTTCTCAAGGAGACTAGTAAATAACATATGTCTTGTTGTATGTAATCGCAGGTTAAAGGCATATATATATTGTGGAATTCAGTGTTTATGATTTAAGCACTTTAAGGGCCTAAGAGCCATGCATTTTTAAGGGCCTAAGTGCCATGCAGCATTTAAATTATGCACTATATTGTAATGTGGTGTAAATTGGTGAAATTGTGTATGAAAGTGTTCTTGGTGATTTTAGGTGTTCTTGTGTGTTTAAAGGAGAAGGTAAGTGTTTAGGCTTAGTAATGTTCTAAGGGAACCCATGTCAAAATTTAGGTAGGAAGTAAGAAGTTCTAAGTGTTTACATAAGGTTGGTGAGTTAGAAAGTGTAGGATGAATAAGAAGTTCATGATGTTCTTAAGGAATTTTGATGTACTAGGAAGTACTCTAGGGTGTAATAAGGACTAGACATGATCTTAAGATTTAGTGAGTACCAAAGTCACTTTGAGACTTAGGTAAGACTTAGGCAAACTTTGGTAAAATAAGAGAAAGTGTACACTAGGAAAAGAATTTCAAGAAGGATATAAGGAGTTAGTTGTGGGAGATAATGCTTAAAAGATGATGTTAAGAGGAGGAAAAGCATTTTGGGATAGTAGTCATCATAGGTATGAAACACCACTTGGAAACTAGGAGAAAACATTGTAAGTGTTAGAATTTTGTAAAGAAAGAAGTAAAGGCTTAAGGAATTAGAAAAATGAGTTTTATGAGTGTTAAGGATGTCTTAAGGTGTGTTTAAAGTGCCCAATGAGGTTAGGGGTACTAGGTTATATGGGGTGAAGTTTGGAGTTGAATGTAAAAAGGAAAAACAAAGGTCTGGGGCAGACCGAACTTGCGACCGAACTTGCAAGTTCGGTCGAGCCCAGTTTACCCTGCGAGAATTGGCTTCTGGAAAAGGCCGACCTTGGGGACCGGACTTGCAAGGTCGGTCGGGCCTGTATTTTGAGTACGATTGAGTCACTGGAAAAGACCGAACATAGGACCGGACTTGGTAATTCGGTCGGGCTAAATTTACAAAGGGGAAAACTCTCGGAAAAGGCCGAACATAGGACCGGACTTGGTAAGTTCGGTCGGAGTAGAAAATTTTGGCGGAAATGTTCTGGAATCGACCGAACTTGGACAAGTTCGGTCGACAAGGTCGGTCGGACCTAAACTTGTAAAAAAAAAAAAAAACAGGAAAGTATGTGACTTATGTAGTTAACCCTAGGGTGTATAATGAAGGTAACCTAGGGTGAGGTAGACATTAAAACATGTCATACAATCATGTTAAATACTTAGTAAGTGTGAAGTTAAATAAATAATTAACCGACGTTACTAATGTGTAGGATTCTCTCAAGGTGGGAACGAAACGAGGCAAGGACCAAGGTATGGTTTTCTTGCAGTCTGTTGCCTACCGTTTACACCGGCTTGTGTGTTGTTGTTTTTCTGTGTGTTTATGACTTGTAAGATTAAACCATGTAAAGAGTTTACAGTTGTTAAATACTATTATGTTGTTAAGTGTGACTCTCTCTTCCCTTGTGTGGGTCTAACAAGACTTGACCTATGATTGTGAATTGTGTGTTGTGTTCAATGATGAACTACTAACAAGGGCTAACGGGGGAAGTGAGGAGTCCGGTCTGTTCCGGCCACGCGTGTGAGTATGGGAGTCGATGTCATAACCGGTTCGATTCTCTCTGTATGTTATGGTTAAGTTTCCAATTTGGTTTCTAACCTTCCCTTTAGCTTAACCAAGGCTATTTTACTGACTCACGTCGGGCCACAGGGGCATACTATGTGTTTTGTTTCGGTGTGCTTGGTTGGTGTGTGGATCACTATATCCGAGGCACCTTGTGTTAAGTTAACCGTTCAATCTAACCGGACGGTAACGAGTTATGTAACGAGCTAAGTATGAGCATGGCAACATTCTCTAGGCTCTCAATGGGGACTAACTGTGTTGGTTCTCTTCCTAAAAGGAATTGTATGTTGTGATGTGTGTTATGATGTGTACAATACCTGTGTTATGTTATATATGTATATGTTGTGTGTTTTAAAATAAATATCATGTCATCATGACAATTGGTTGCGCGTATCCCGGTAGCCGATGGGCTGCGCGTTAGCCATACCAGCAAAGGTGCTGACCCCCTCGGGGGCTCCATATTTTTATTGCAGGATGAGGATCGAAGAGGCAGAGTGGCTCTAGATCCTAGAGAGTAGTTTACTTTTGAGTACTTTTGGATGTTTGCCCGGGATGCGCCTGTGCTCCCGTGGCGTATTATATACTTGTTATGGTGGTTACAGTGATGTATACAGTGAAGGATTTTGTAACTCGGTATTATGTTGATGTATATATATGGTTGTTAGTTCTATGCTCGGGAGTCTGATCATCAGACCGGTACATTTGTATTTATTCAGCCTTGTTAGCCACGTGGGTGGTTGACGGCATTGTAGCACCAATCGTTTAGTTACCGTTTAGTTGTTTATTTTCCGCTGCGATTCCAAGTAAGTTATGTGCGTAGTAGGGGTGTTACAAAAAGTGGTATCAGAGCGAAGTATCGCTCTGATGACTAGAATACCGAGCTTAGGGATATACCGAGTTAGGAAACCTAACTACAGTTACCTAAGTGAACAGATTTGGAAAGGTTGACCACTAACTAAGTGTGGAGATACCTTATTGTCGGGAAGAGTTATAACCATTGGACCGATAAGTGTGCAAGCATAATGCTAATGAGATGTTCATATGAATTCAGATGGCAGGTAGACCACGAGGAGAGGCCGCGGGCGCGGTACTGGAGATATGGGTGACCAGGGCGATGATACTACGGCACAGACCATGGCTGAGGCAGTTGCAGCCGCCGTAGCTCAGTGGTACCCGACTTAGTTGCTGCTATACAGCAAGGGACAGCCGGAGTTCAGCCACCACCACCACCGCCACGAGAGACCAATTGGGTCAAGGCGTTGGCTGATCTGAGGCCGCCCTCATTCAGTGGGGAGACCGATCCCCGTAAGCTCGAGGCATACATCTCCGAGATGGAGACCGCCTTCGAAACCCTAGCACCACCTGAGCAGGTCAAGGTACGACTTGCTGCTTACTACTTGAAAGGCTCGGCACAAAACTGGTGGAAGCTTGTGCGCGAGGGTAGAGTTGCTGATCCGACATTCCAGTGGAGGGAGTACACGGCTCTTCTGCGAGCCAAATACTACCCTATACATGTGCAAGAGGCCAAGCGCCTGGAGTTGGACAACCTGAGACAAGGGGATAAGATGACGGTAGATGAGTACTACTCAGCCTTCATCGGACTTATCCACCTGCTACCGGATCTGGGTTACTCAGACCGGATCCTTGTGAACCGTTTCTACAACGGACTGAACTATCGCCTACGCTACGGCATGGGGCCTACTGGATATACCACCTTGCAGGTAAAGGAATTACAGTGTAATGTGAATAAGTGTGTACAATGTGTTAATGTGAGTTATTTGGCGGGGCATAACTGACACCCTAAATATAGGAGTGCTATCATGCCGCTGCTATGTGGAGATCACCGTCCGTCTGAGGGACGAGGAGAGTGCGCTAAGCGCAAGGCTCAGAACGAGGGCCAAGGCACGCAAGGGCAGTGGGGAGGGAAGAAGAAGAAGTCATACTCCCAGTCCCAGAAAGGACAGCAACAAGGTGGCAAGGGCCAGACCCAGACCACCACTGCTGATGAGCCTCTGCAGCTCACCTATGCGTATGCGGCCAAGCCCCTACGTTCTTACCCACCTAAGGGTAATTGTCTAAACCTGTGTGATAAGTTAGAGTATATGTTAATAAGTTGTGAAACAAGTATTAATGGTGTATTGTGATAGCAGCTAGCACGGGCTCTGGACCGGAGCGCCACTATTACTGCAAGTGGTGCAACGGCGACCACCCCGGCAAGGACTGCAAGGGTAATGATGTTCAGTGCCGGTACTGTAAGAAGATGGGTCACCGCGACCATGAATGCTGGCAGAACCCGAACAGTAGGAACTTCAGGCCCAAGGGGCAATGGAAGGGTAAGGCCACTACGACCACCGATGGCCAGAAGACGGCGAACCAGCCACCCCCAGATCAGAGGTACACGGAGTCCCAGAAGGGGAAGGGGTCGGGGTCCAACAAGGCCACCCTGAATGTGGTGGACCGGTCTGAGGCGCCAGGGCCCTCTTCTAGACCAGGTACCGCCTAAATTGTTAACTGAAATAAGTGTCTGCATACCGCATTTCATGCATGTGTGTGAGTGAGTTTAAATAAACAACCATGTGAGTGAATAAATAAAGTATAGTGTGAGATTTACCTAATTAGAGTACTCTAAACTTAAAGGAACTTTCAATATATGTTATCCAATCCCACCCACACCGAACCCTGGAGAAACCACCATCAACATCACCGACTTTCCATTGGAGCAATGTCAGGTCATCCAGCCAGGTATGATACTTCTAAATGGATACCTGACACCGGAGGCACAGATCCATATCATCAGACGATGCGACGAACTTGGAGCAAAACCAGGAGGGTTTTACACACCCGAATACCCGAACGGAGCAAGGATGCAATTGAAGATGATGTGCATGGGTAAGGACTGGAACCCTTACACCAAGTCATATCAAGAAGTACGAGCTGAAGATGGAGCAACAGTATCAAGTATACCAGAGGAGTTCCATGCGGTCGTTAACCACGCCGTGGGAATTGCTCAACAAGTTGAAACGGAATCAATTCCAAGTGTAAAAGCAGATTTATGCATTGTAAACTTCTACCAGAAAGGTGGACGGTTAGGTATGCACCAAGACAAGGACGAGTCACCCGAGTCTCTAAGTAAGGGAGTACCCGTGGTGTCTTGGTCCATTGGTGATACCGCAGTGTTTGTGTATGGCGAGCAGAAGCGTGCTGACCTCGCAAAGAAGCTACTGCTAAATCGGAGATGTATTAATCATGGGTGGGCAATCAAGGATGCTATACCATGGCATCAGAAGATCAAACTGAATACCGCACCGTCGGCAGTGATCAATGCCACACACATGAAACCCGGACGTTTGAATCTGACCTTCAGACAGTTTTAAGCCTTGTATAATTATGTGAAAACAGTATGTATTAAGGATGTTGTAAGTGTGAATCATGGCGACAGTATAAGCCAATGAATGTTGTAAAAAGGAGTGTGTTAATGAATAAAGTGGAGTTGTTTGAAGATATAAACCGTGTTGTTACCCAATACTTATTAGTTTGCCAATGAATTAGGCTGTGCACTCGGAACGGGAGGTATACTAAGTGTCTGCAATAAGCAGAAGCCGGCAAGAGCGGCACAATCCTCACCGGTACCTTTCCAGTGAATGGCGTGGATGCATCGATCTTGTTCGACTCTGGAGCCTCACAACATTCATTTCGCTATCATTTGCGAAGAGGCTGGGGTTAGATGGTGAAGAGATGCCAGACTTGGTTACTCTCCCGTCGAAAGAGCGGATCCGATGTACCCGCTACTACCGAGGTGCTATTGTTCAAATCAGGGGTGAAGAGTTTCCGATCGACTTGATAGAGTTCGACGGACTAGGCTTTGATGTGATTGTCGGGATGAACTGGTTGGAGCGGTACAAGGGCAGAATCCTGTGTGCCGAGCATCGACTGCTTCTTCGGAGTCCATCTGGGGTTACCATATCTTACCGCCAGAGGCCCAGGGAGCCTTCGACACAGATCATCACCGCCATGGCTATGTATCACGAGTTACGACGAGGGAGTGATGTATACCTCTGCTATGTCCAGGACATAGAGAGAGACCCTGAGTTCAGCCCAGATGTGCCGGTAGTGTCGGAGTTTCCTGATGTATTTCCTAAGGAACTGCCGGGCATGCCGCCAGCACGAGAGGTTGAGTTTGAGATTGATCTATTCCGGGCACCGGACCCATTGCGAAAGCACCTTACCGTATGGCTCCAGCAGAGATGACAGAGCTCAAGGAGCAGCTGAGAGACCTACTCGACAAGGGCTTTATCGCCCTAGTGTGTCACCATGGGGAGCGCCGGTCTCTTCGTGAAGAAGAAGGACGGTAGCCTCCGCCTATGTATTGATTATCGGGAGCTGAATGCTGTTACGGTGAAGAACCGTTACCCTTACCACGCATCGACGATCTATTTGATCAGCTTAGGGGGCATCAGTATTCTCCAAGATACCTACGTTCCGGATATCACCAGATTGCCATCCGTGACAGTGATAGAAAAGACAGCTTTCAGAACTAGGTATGGGCATTATGAGTTCACAGTTATGCCGTTTGGCTTGTCAAATGCACCAGCAAAGTTCATGGACTTAATGAACCGTTTGTTCCAAGATCAGTTGGACAAATCAGTGGTAGTCTTCATCGATGACATACTTGTGTATTCGAAATCAGAGGTGAGCATGAAAGCCACCTGAGAGATGTGTTGCAACATTGAGAAAGAATCAGTTGTATGCTAAATTTTCTAAGTGTGAATTTTGGTTGAACCAAGTCATTCCTTGGACATGTGATTTCTGAGGCCGGGATCGCTGTTGATCCGGCAAAGATAGATGCAGTGCGCACCTGGCCTAGGCCGAAGACAGTTACCGACATCAGGAGCTTCCTCGGTCTGGCAGGTTACTATAGGAGATTTGTGAAGGACTTCTCCAGTGTCTCGAAGCCGATGACTTCCTTGATGAAGAAGGATGCACCATTCGAGTGGACAGTCGACTGTGAGAGAGCTTTCGCGAGTCTCAAGGATGCTCTGACATCTGCACCGGTTCTGACATTACAGACGGTCCAGATGGTTTTGAGGTCTATTGCGACGCATCAGGCAGGGGTATGGGTTGTGTGTTGATGCAACACGGGAAGGTCGTGGCTTACGCCTCCCGACAGCTGAAGAAGCATGAGGAAAACTACCCTACCCACGACTTAGAGTTGGGGGCCATTGTCTTTGCACTGAAGATATGGCGACATCATTTGTATGGGGTAAGTGTGACGATTTATTCTGACCATAAGAGTTTGAAGTACTTGTTCACTCAGAAGGAGTTGAACATGAGGCAAAGAAGATGGGTTGAATTTCTGAATGATTATGACCAATTTACAGTAAAGGAGGGTAGGCAAATGTGGTAGCTGACGCATTGAGTCGCCGAGCACACTCTCTCCATTCGCTAGTCTCTCATACTGGCTTGGTTGAAGAGGTGCGGAGTGCTCAGATGACGGATCAGTACATGATGGAGATTAGACGGAAGCTTATTGATGGCACATTCGAGGGTCAGAAGTATGACTTCAGACTCCACGATGACGACCTGATTAGGCTCAATGGCAGATTGTGTATACCCAGGAGTAGCGCTGAGCTGAAGGAGCGCATATTGAGTGAATCCCATTGTTCTACTACTTCGATTCACCCCGGAGCTTCAAAGATGTATAAAGGTATGAAAAGATACTTCTGGTGGGCTGGAATGAAAAAGGATGCGAATGACCATGTGTTAAGGTGTCTCACTTGTCAGAAGGTCAAGTTTGAGCACCGACGGCCTGGTGGTATGGTGCAGCCAATGCCAGTGCCGGAGTGGAAGTTCCATGACATATCTATGGACTTCGTAGTAGGGCTTCCGCCTACAAGGGGAGGTCTGAATATGATTTGGGTGGTAGTTGACCGACTGACCAAGGTGTCTCGATTCATTCCGATGAAGGACACCTGGAAAGTGGCAAGATTGGCAGAATTATTCGATAAAGAGATTGTTAGACATCATGGTGTACCAAAGACGATAGTATCTGACAGAGATACCAGATTCTTATCCAGATATTGGAAGTCTACACGAGAGGCACTTGGTACCGAACTGAAATTGAGCACGGCGTTTCACCCACAGACCGATGGTCAGAGTGAGCGCACTATCCAGACACTTGAGGATATGCTACGTGCATGTGCACTTGACTTTCAGACCAGCTGGATTGACAAGTTACATCTGATCGAGTTCAGTTACAACAACAGTTATCATGCATCGATCAAGATGTCTCCCTTCCAGGCATTGTACGGTAGACCATGCCGCACGCCATTATGCTGGGATGAGTCGAGTGAGACGGTCATTATAGGACCAGAGTATCTTGAGCAAGTTCAGGCAGAAGTTCGCCAGATCAGGGATAATATGAAAGCAGCTCAGGATAGACAGAAGTCGTACGCAGATGTGCGCCGACGTGACCTGGAGTTCGCCGTGGGCGATCAGGTATTTTTGAGTATCCCCCATGAAGGGAGTGTTTCGTTTTGGCCAGAAAGGCAAGTTGAGCCCAAAATATGTGGGGCCTTATGTTGTGACGGAGAGGATCGGCCCGGTAGCTTATAGACTTGATTTACCCGCCGAGCTGGGCAAGGTACATGATGTATTTCATGTGTCCCAGTTGAAGAAGTATATGTCTCATCCGTCTCATGTGCTTCAGCCTGAAAGGCTAACTTTAGAGCCGACCATGCGATCAGTGGAGACTCCGGTACGGATTCTGGACACTAAGACTCGAGACACTCGCCATAAGTCTGTGAGACTGGTGAAGGTTCTCTGGTCTAACCAGGACGTTGAGGAGGCCACTTGGGAGCTGGAAGATAAGATGAAGGCGAAGTACCCGTCGTTGTTTACTTCTTAGTATTTGTATGTATAGGGTACGGGCCGTACCCCTATTTAAGGGGGGTAGAGCCGTTTCGGTTATGTATATGACATGTATTTGAATACATGGTCTGTGTTGTATTGTCATGTTGTATTGTCATGTTGTTAATGTTACAGACCACTGAGAAGTCTGAATGATGTTGTGATGTTTTGTTGTTTGGACCACGTGTCCGATATGATGTAAGATGTTGTTAATGTGATATAGAAGTGTTGGTAATATGTGTTCTCATGTTCTAATGTTTAAAGTTATGTGGAAGTATGAACTTTGGGGACAAAGTTCTTTTAAGGGGGGTAGATTGAAATACCCCAAACCTAGTTATGTTGTTTAAACACCTAAATAGGGTGTAACAAGACTAAAAAGAGTCTTAGAAACCTTACTAAACAAATTTAAACAAAAGGAAACACAAATGTGCTTTAAAGTCAATAAGAGCTAAAATGTGCTCTAAGCTTGGGATAAACTTGAGTAAGACCTAATGAGCTTACCAAGACCTCATTTATATACTAATGAACTTATTAAACCAATTACCAAAGAAAACCAAGCTTGAAAACAAGTTAAAACACAAAATGTGCTTTAAGAAGTCTTAAAGCACGTTTTTGAAAAATTGTCTTGTAAATGAGTTTGGAATGGCTAAATGTCCATCATTACTCTTAAATATATATGTGTACTATATAGTATCACATTTGGGTGGCTATGTTAGTGGGAAATCAAAAATTTCACTTCTAAGTGCCTTGTTTAGGTGAATAGTACTTTTTATAAGCTAGTTTGTAACATATGTTGTATAAGTAATTAAATTGACAAACAAAGACTAAACACCCTCATACTAAACTTAAAGGGGGCCGGTTTTTATAAGTGTGTGACTCACCACTCTCTAGTTGATATTATAAGTAAGTAAAGAAAACTAAGTAAACTTACTTTTTACTTTATTAACATAAATATCTCCTAAAAGCAAGTTCTATCTTCATTCTCATTTCTTTCCTTCATTCCCACGGTTTGCAAACACCTCTCTTCTTCCTTCTTCCTTGTTCTCTCTCGGTAATACCACTATCACCATGGAAGCTCCAACTTTGACCACTTGTTAAACCTAGCTCACTTGTCCAAACTAAAAACAAAGACCACCAATCTCTTCCTCTCATCAAGCTCTTCATTCCTATCTTCTCAAAACTCCAAGAGCTCCATTTCGGTGCCAAGGTGTTCCACCATTGAAGGAGCTTGAGCTTGGATTTCTACATATTATTACTCTCCTTTGCTTCTAGGTAAGGAATCTCAAACAAAAATCAAGTTTCCTCCTTGTTTTTGTCATGTCCGAAAATACACATTGATATAGCTCATTGTGTGACTTTGTTCTAGCTTCATTTCAACTCTTCATGGACTAGGTGGAGTCCTCCCTTATTATATATTCAAACTCTCTTCAAAGATCAAGGTAAAACAACTACATTAATGTTTTTGAAACAATGCCAAATTAGGGTTTACAATGAGATGAAGCTTATAGCTTGAATACTCATTATAATGTTTGTATATTGTTTAGAACTTGTCAAAGAATCAAAATACCATACGGTCTTGTAAGGAAACAAGAAGGAAGTGTGTTGGAAAAAGAGGTAAATCTACTAACTTAATGTTGTTTAATGCCTTAGGAGAAATGAGCTATAATTGCTTATTAAAACTACCTAAAGAGCACATGGTAAATGACCTAGTAAATGTTCTCAAGGAGACTAGTTAAAATAACATATGTCTTGTTGTATGTAATCGCAGGTTAAAGGCATATATATTGTGGAAATTCAGTGTTTATGATTTAAGCACTTTAAGGGCCTAAGAGCCATGCATTTTAAGGGCCTAAGTGCCATGCAATTTAAATTATGCACTATATTGTAATGTGGTGTAAATTGGTGAAATTGTGTATGAAAGTGTTCTTGGTGATTTTAGGTGTTCTTGTGTGTTTAAAGGAGAAGGTAAAGTGTTTAGGCTTAGTAATGTTCTAAGGGAACCCATGTCAAAATTTAGGTAGGAAGTAAGAAGTTCTAAGTGTTTACATAAGGTTGGTGAGTTGGAAAGTGTAGGAGGTGAATAAGAAGTTCATGATGTTCTTAAGGAATTTTGATGTACTAGGAAGTACTCTAGGGTGTAATAAGGACGTAGACATGATCTTAAGATTTAGTGAGTACCAAAGTCACTTTGAGACTTAGGTAAGACTTAGGCAAACTTTGGTAAAATAAAGAGAAAGTGTACACTAGGAAAAGAATTTCAAGAAGGATATAAGGAGTTAGTTGTGGGAGATAATGCTTAAAAGATGATGTTAAGAGGAGGAGAAAGCATTTTGGGATAGTAGTCATCATAGGTATGAAACACCACTTGGAAACTAGGAGAAAACATTGTAAGTGTTAGGAATTTTGTAAGGAAAGAAGTAAAGGCTTAAGGAATTAGAAAATGAGTTTTATGAGTGTTTAAGGATGTCTTAAGGTGTGTTTAAAGTGCCCAAATGAGGTTAGGGGGTACTAGGTTATATGGGGTGAAGTTTGGAGTTGAATGTAAAAAGGAAAAACAAAGGTCTGGGGCAGACCGAACTTGCGACCGAACTTGCAAGTTCGGTCGAGCCCAGTTTACCCTGCGAGAATTGGCTCCTGGAAAAGGCCGACCTTGGGGACCGGACTTGCAAGGTCGGTCGGGCCTGTATTTTGAGTACGGATTGAGTCACTGGAAAAGACCGAACATAGGACCGGACTTGGTAAGTTCGGTCGGGCTAAATTTACAAAGGGGAGAAACTCTCGGGAAAAGGCCGAACATAGGACCGGACTTGGTAAGTTCGGTCGGAGTAGAAAATTTTGGCGGAAAAGTGTTCTGGAATCGACCGAACTTGGACAAGTTCGGTCGACAAGGTCGGTCGGACCTAAACTTGTAAAAAAAAAAAAACACAGGAAAGTATGTGACTTATGTAGTTAACCCTAGGGTGTATAATGAAGGTAACCTAGGGTGAGGTAGACATTAAAACATGTCATACAATCATGTTAAATACTTAGTAAGTGTGAAGTTAAATAAATAATTAACCGGCGTTACTAATGTGTATAGGATTCTCTCAAGGTGGGAACGAAACGAGGCAAGGACCAAGGTATGGTTTTCTTGCAGTCTGTTGCCTACCGGTTTACACCGGCTTGTGTGTTGCTTGTTTTTCTGTGTGTTTATGACCTTGTAAGATTAAATCATGTAAAGAGATTACAGGTTAAATACTATTATGTTGTTAAGTGTGACTCTCTCTTCCCTTGTGTGGGTCTAACAAGACTTGACCTATGATTGTGAATTGTGTGTTGTGTTCAATGATGAACTAACACAGGGAACGGGGGAAGTGAGGAGTCCGGTCTGTTCCGGCCACGGTGTGAGTATGGGAGTCGATGTCATAACCGGTTCGATTCTCTCTGTATGTTATGGTTAAGTTTCCAATTTGGTTTCTAACCTTCCCTTTAGCTTAACCAAGGCTATTTTACTGACTCACGTCGGGCCACAGGGGCATACTATGTGTTTTGTTTGGTGTGCTTGGATCACTATATCCGAGGCACCTTGTGTTAAGTTAACCGTTCAATCTAACCGGACGGTAACGAGTTATGTAACGAGCTAAGTATGAGCGTGGCAACATTCTCTAGGCTCTCAATGGGGACTAACTGTTGGTTCTCTTCCTAAAAGGAATTGTATGTTGTGATGTGTGTTATGATGTGTACAATACCTGTGTTATGTTATATATGTATATGTTGTGTGTTTTAAAATAAATATCATGTCATCATGACAATTGGTTGCGCGTATCCCGGTAGCCGATGGGCTGCGCGTTAGCCATACCAGCAAAGGTGCTGACCCCCTCGGGGGCTCCATATTTTTATTGCAGGATGAGGATCGAAGAGGCAGAGTGGCTCTAGATCCTAGAAAGTAGTTTACTTTTGGAGCACTTTTGGATGTTTGCCCGGGATGCGCCTGTGCTCCCGTGGCGTATTATATACTTGTTATGGTGGATGACAGTGATGGTATACAGTCAAGGATTTTGTAAACACTCGGTATTATGTTGATGTATATTTATGGTTGTTAGTTCTATGCTCGGGAGTCTGATCATCAGACCGGTACAATTGTATTTATTCAGCCTTGTTAGCCACGTGGGTGGTTGACGGCATTGTAGCACCAATCGTTTAGTTACCGTTTAGTTGTTTATTTTCCGCTGCGATTCCAAGTAAAGTTATGTGCGTAGTAGGGGTGTTACAATTATTTCACAATTTATTGACTATGTATCTTTATCAATATCTACTAGATAATCCATTATAACTAAGTCTTCCCCCTTAACTTAATTCAGATCTACATCCCGTATACTGAAATCGTAGTGTTGTAGATGCATTTTAGTACAACTTATTTGAGCTACTAAACTCAATTATCTTATCTTTAGTTCAGAATGGCCTTTAATTACAACCATCTATTAATCTTGTCATAAGTTGTTAAATTACTTTTCATCTTGAAATAACCATATTATAGTTAACTCAAACTTATCGAACTCTCACATTTAGTATCCACAAGGTATATTATTTACTTAACCATAACTTTATAATAAGGTTTTTTTAAGATAACCTTTTATGTATCCTTACTTACATTTAATTCCCTAACTGTTTTACTTTTACACACATTCTCTCTATAGACCATGTATAATCCTTTTATATTAAACTTCGTTAAACTCAAGTCTTAAATACATTTTATATTGTTTACAAAACCTAAAGTTTCAAAAGCATAACTTAATAAATTAATTTCCTTTATTGTATTTAGGATGGACATTATATCTTAGCATGAGGTAGAATTTATAAAAAAATTAAATTCCGGTTCATAAGTGAAATCGTCAATTACTTAATAAGATAATATATTCTGAACAATCTCCATACCTTATATTCAAATGACACATTAATATTTCCAGTGTCAAAAGGTAAATCAATATAATCTCTTATGTAACCCAGTTTCATCTAATTAAAGGTTTAAAGATTTTAAGTATCTAATTTCTATTTACAAACCTCCTTATAAATTCTAACTACTAAATACATTACTTAACTATAAACTCACATCCTGAATATTGGTGTTAAATGTATTTATATGGCTTAACTAGTTGTAAGAAACTTAAGGATTATTATTTAGATTAAATTCCTAATCATAGTTTAATGTAGTTTTATATCATAATCCCTTTTAATGATTTTATCTTAAAATATTAAGTTATTACTCAATACTATAAATATTAAGAAATAATTAAATCTAGACTTATTTATCCTCTTCACATTTAGATGTACAAGTAACTCATTTATTTTACTATTGTTTATATAATAAGAACATTTAAATGTAAAAGTATTTCATTCATTTTATTATTAATTATATAATAAGATCTATTTGTGTAACCCTTTATGTAGACCAATTACAAATATTCCTAAATTTCAACTTATTAATTTCTTAACCAAATTATAAATTTACATTGTGGTTATTGACTAAGTAAATACATGTGTTTAAATACGGTTTATATAAATCTTAGAAACTCAAAGATAACTAAAAACTCAACCTATAACCATAAATTAATACCACCTCATATAATATTCTTTTATCATGTAGAGGTTTAGTTTAACTCATTAATTCCTTCATATTATATTTTCTATAAGGTATTTATTCCTTTTATTTATTTATTTATCGATATATATATATCCTTCCTATTACATTTCTCACAAGGAAAGTTATTTCCTTTATCTATTTTTATTGTATTTATATACATATATATATATATATATCCACATATATCAAGATTTATCCAGAACATTCTTTAAGAAATTCTATTGTATTTAATTATATTTAATATCTTTTAGACATATCCACAACTGATTTATGGTTTATAAAATAGAGTATTTCCCTTAGTTTTAGTTAAACATATTAGCTTCCATATTATATATAATAAATAAAATGTAGTTTAGTTAAATTCCTTGATTTAATATAAGTTCTATTTATTTCTCTCATATAAATATATATATAAACATATGTAACAATTTTTACTTCACTTAAAGTTAATACCCAAAATATTTATAAACATACTGTATTAAATGTTAATTAGTCTTATTATATTTTCCCCAACCTATAAAGTTCATTAATCAACTATACTTTAATTTTTGATTACATTAAAAACTATATATTATAAGTTATTCTTATGAAAAACTCACAAACACAATTTTTAAAACCTTTTCCCGTTGCCCAGAAATTCCCAAACTTAATATACAGTAACTATAACATTTTAGACATATTATAAAATTTTTATTTCATAAAAATATCTTTTTAATTTAACCAAATAATTCCAGAAAACCCGTAACTTGTAAAAATCATAACTTATGTTTAAAAACTCCAAAACCATAATAATTTACATCAAAATAAACTAGATAAAATAAGGAATCTATGGTTAAAATTTCAAGTCAAAATACCTTCGGGAAGGCCATTAACTAAAATCAACAAGTTAGGGTTTATTTCTGAAATATTATAAAACATAATCAACTTAAACCCCCAGATCTAATCTCGGTCGTCCATTACTAATACCTACGATCGGACGGCCTAAATTGCGCAAGTTCTTCAGCGAATTCTTGAACAGCCCCGAGTACTAAATTCGAGTTTTCTCTCAATCTACAGAACGAAATCCGATGATTCTTGTTTCATTGGATTCGAAATTGAATTCCGGTTCTAATGACACCGATTTCCCCAATTATAATGCAGTATTCTACCAATTCGATTCTGGGTTCGAAAGTTAGGTTTATTTTCGGTTTCAAATTTTAAATCTGTCAAATTCTCTTAACCTAATGCATAATAGGGGAAATTGTTACATGGGTTTGGTCGACAATGAAGAGTAGTTTAGCATCGTCGGAAGAATTTGTGGAAAACTCACCGGGAATTGCAAGAACGGAGCGATTTCAAGATCGGGTTCTGGAAAACTGTTCGAGCTTGACCGTTTGGGTAGCCTACTTTGCGACTCTATAACTTGGGATACAGATTGAGTTAGACTGTGTTCTTTGGCTCAATCGAAATATGGGACATATATCTACACAATGATAACAAGAACTCAATCTAATTTGCATTATACAGAAAGAAAATTGACCCGAAAGTTACGAGTTTACCTGTCGTTTTTCTATGATTTTATGTGCTGAAAAATCAGAGACTTTGGGCGACTATATCTTCCAGACGGTTACGAATCAGGCTTGGTAATAAACATGAAAGTTGTAGATGGATTAGAGATCTACACAACGAGCTATAGAAATCGAAATTTGGTTGAAAGACGAGGAAGTTATGGCAAGACGAACTTTACCTGAAATCGAATGAAAACTGGAATCTGGGTTATGAATTCGAAAGCTGGCAACTTTGGATCAACTTTCCCGTCGATGTAGAATGAGTTAGGGCTTGTATGAGTTATGGTTGTAAAGAGGGAATTAAGGAGAAAAGAATAGAGAAGACGGCACTGGGAAATTCGAAGTAACGAGTGAGATATAGCCGTCACAAGTTAGGTCAAAATCGGATGATTGTTGGAGAAAAACAAGGAGATAGAATTGACCAAGTGTTGGGGCGCACGAGAGGCTGACACGTGGCATCTCTTAAAATTTTGATTCAAAACTTCAATCTAGCATAACTTTGGCTAGGATGATCCGTTTTTGACGTTCTTTTTATCGATCTTCATGGTTTTTCATAACCTATTTATTGGTATAGGTTTCATGACCTGGTTTGACCATTCTCAAAAAGTCAACTCTAGCAAGGCTTAATAAGCTTTAAGGTTTCTAGAATTTTATATTGACTTTATATTTCAAAACAATGTTCCAACACTTCCTAAAATCTTTATAATATATTTGGAGTGTTTAATAATTTTCCCAAGATTTATTGACTTATAAATCTTATTATTAAATTCATAATACTATATAATAATATATAATAATTAGGAGAAAACCCCTAAATAAATTTCACAACCCCATATAATAATTTAATATTCATAATTCCATATAATAATTTAATATTCCTCATTCCATATAATAATTTAATACTTAATAATATTATTAAAGGTTTAATAAAAGAAATCCCCTAAATTAATTTAAATTTTTAGGGGTATTTCAGCATATCCCCCTTAAAAGAAACTTCGCCTCGAAGTTTAAAAATCAACTAATAAGCACTCACACCGCTTCGGGTGTGCTGAGACAATAAAAGTTCCAATGAAGTTCCATACCAAACCAATCCTTTATTTCCATCCATTTCCATAACAACATTCACTCAAGATTACTCAAAATCAAACTGAATCAGGATATACCAAGATATAGCATGATGATATAGCATGATGAAAATCAAAAGTCACATACTGAGTCATAATGCAAAAACCAAGCACATACAAACACCTCTCATTCTGCTAATATTGTTCTCCCTTTGCTAACAATGCAACGAGGCATAATCCGGATGAGATAACGAAGGAGGAGTATGCCAGCATATCCCCCTTAAAAGAGCTAAGGTACACCCTCGTACCGCTACTAATGGCACATTCAAAGAATTCAACACCTTATTAACCAGCTTTGTTGAATTTTACTGCACCGTTGATTATATCTATGATCGTTATATATATCTGTATCTCTTGATTGTTATGTATTTGTATTTCCTTGGTGTTTATAAAATTTTATCTTAGATTAAGCATTCATTTAATGACTGATACGAATATATGTCCAATATATGATCTTATCATATCAATTATATTACTAAGCTATACTGGGTGTAAACGTACTTGAGTAGTTTAACATAATATTCCCGATCATTTAATAATCTCAATAATCTTCCAAAAATATCTTCAAAGGTTATAGTCAACCATATGTTAAAACTCTATAAGATAAATATTTTCGGACTTTCAAGTCCAATTGTTTTATAATAATTATCGTATTTTAGATGATTCATTCAGGTTTACTTTATTAAATTTGTTATTATATAACTTCACCCAAGGCAGAATTTAGGAAGTTCGTCCAAAATCTGATTCCTTATCTTAAAATTTATTACATATATTATATATATATATTTTTTAAGGTAGGGACTCTGTACAAAATTTTAGGTCAAATGAGCTAGTCTAATGAAAACTCACTAACTCTTGGTAATTATTTTCTTAAGGTTGTTCTATGTAAGTATTTCCTGATTACTAAATCGTAGTATTCCTTAGATAATGGTGGCTTTTGGTAAATATCACTCTTAGTGTGTCTTTTAAAATTTTATACATGTAGTGGTTAAACTTCCAAGTAGACATGAGAATTTCCAGTCTTTATGTAACTCTCATTTTTTTTTAAGAGCTCAATACTCACGTATTTAAGGATCAATGATATTAGTTAGTGTTACTCTTCTCTTCACTTAATCTATAAGTAATCCTTTATGGTTTTTATATTCAACAAGGGGTAGAGTTCTACCTTGAACTACCCAAATTTTAAATTCCTTTCCTCCATATATTGGTATTTCACAAAGATTTAACTCAATAAATGCTTTACGTATATGAATTTAATACTGGATCTTAAGATATAAATTTAAATTGTTCATTGTGGCTAGTAATGAAATATGCCTAGCTCAAGATTCATGATGGTAACGTCTTACCACCAATCCTCCTCAAGTTCAAACACAATCCATCACTTACGTAGAAGATTATTTACAGTTAGATGACAAGGCTTGTCTAACCCCTAAACTTCTAGAAGTGGGTGTGCACCCCCACTACTTTCAGCCTAGGAGTTCGTCGCCCCAGGCACTTCCCGTAGGGTGTTAGGTTATGTGTTTCTTTCTAACGTTAACACAGAGTTTAATGTGTTTACAAGTTCAGATGTTGATCTTTTCTAATACGCTACTAGTTCTTGGTAGCTTAATAATTTCTAGACTTAAGATTTATCTTAAACATTATCTTTAGGTAATAAATCGATACCAAGTAGTTCATGAGATTATTTTCAATCTTTTAAAGGAGTTGAAGTACTTTCACATAAACATCAATACTAATTTAGTTATGTAAGTTTTATTTGTATACTGTTTTCAACCAAAAGTATTCTTTAAAATTATAGGAGGAATTTGTGGACAGCTTTAAAGGATTGCATTTTTAGCAATGTATTCTCCATGAGTAGGCTTTTGGAAAATAGCTTAATATTTGGTTTATCTCAACCAAAAATCTTATCGTACTTAATATAGGGTGTTCCAAAACTTATATATATATATATTTATTTATGTAGTTTAACTGTTGGAACGGTATAACAACAACACACACTCAACAAATCACAAAAGAAAAGTGTGTAAAGGAATCGTTCACAATTCCAAAAAGGGTTAGGAGTCATGCTTACTGGAGTCCTCACTTCCCAATTTACCCAGTTCCCCAGTTTTAAGTGCACCTATTAATCTAAGTATTTCACTCGGCTTGTTTCTGGGTTCAGAGCGTAACTACGCTGATACCACTTTCTGTAACGCCACTATTACATAATAAACCCCATCCAACATTATCACACTTACAATAAACTTGCAGCGGAAAAAACAACCCATCACATTACTTAACTCGTTGGTGTTACACGCCGTTAGCCACCCACGGTGGTCTAACAAGGCTAATACAACATACATTGTGTACCGGTCTGATGGGCTAAATTCCCGAGCGACTACACATTACTATCCCTTTCATTAACAACAACGACAACGTACACCTTCCAACTATACCGAGTATTAATAAACTGATGACGACAAACAATTTCGGTCTTACTACACTACTGTATATATACACTTAAATGTTTACCCATGTACAACGACTACCCGTCCTACTCTCGAACGGCTTCCAGCACTTCGTACTGAAATAAGAAAAGAAGAGAAAGGGTGGCCCCCAAGGGGCTCAGCACCTTTGCTGGTATGGTAATCCCGCCAGCCCACATGCTACGGGCCACGCACAACTACTTGTCGTCTTAGCATGCGGTGATTATATTTAAATCATACATGTGAAACGAACACACATCACATAACATTCGCCTCAACGGGCTCAACAAACGGATATTATATCCTTACTTAATAAGTCACTCATGGTAGTATCATCCCTAGAGTGTTCCTCCTCTGATGGAGCTACTTCCTTAATAGACGACACATACCCTTAAATCGGGTACCCTTAAACGCCTCTTATCACAAACTGGGAATCAATCCATGATCCACACACTCCACATTCTACAACATATAACATACACTACATAACAACACTTAACAACACTTTGCACGTTTCCACGTGCACACATAACACTGCAATAGATATTGCATCACAAC
The DNA here is from genome assembly GCA_023374045.1 of Limonium bicolor. NCBI lineage: Eukaryota > Viridiplantae > Streptophyta > Magnoliopsida > Caryophyllales > Plumbaginaceae > Limonium > Limonium bicolor. Next base: position 399,895,190 of record CM041778.1, on the reverse strand, counting down.
AAAACACATAACAACGGGAATGGTTCGTTGAACCGACCCAAACATTATTTATACACTGTGAGCCTAGAGAATGTTGCCAGTCTCATGATAAGCTCGTTACATAACTCGTTACCGTCTCGTTAAATGAACGGTTAACTAACACAAGGTGTCTCGGATAAGTGATCCAAGCACACCGAAACAAACATAACATAGTATGCCCCTGTGGCCCGACGTGAGTCAGTAATAGCCTTGGTTAAGCTAAAGGGAAGGTTGGGAACCAAATGGAAAACAACCATAACATACAGAGAGGATCGAACCTGCTATGACAACGACCCCCATACTCACACGCGTGGCCGAACAGACCTCCTCCTCACTCCCCCGTTAGCACTTTTTAAAGTTCAACTTTGAACTTTATTAACAATCACAAACATTGGGTTAAGTCTTGTTAGACATACCAAGGGAAAGAGAGTCATACCTTCACATACAAACATCACACACAAACATCACATAACCAACTCACGCATAGCCGTGGTTAGAACGTTCCTTAAGTCGAAACGTTGTTACCGGATACCGTTCTCCTACGTTTACCTAATAGTGGTTAACTAGCTCTTCAAGCGCATTCGAGGTTACCGGTATCGGCACGTAAACATACAATAACAATAACGACTGTAAACTCGTTTCATGTATCTCATAACGTGGCAAACATACAGAAAAACACATTGGCATACAAGCCGGTGTAATCCGGTAGGACACAGGTTGCAAGAAACCATACCTGTCACCGGAGTCCACTTTATGTACCTCGAGCAACTCTCGAACAACTGATAACATTACATGTACTTTTATTAATATCGGGGTAGCTTATGATTTAACGTCTAATGCTTATAACTTCTCCCCGTTAACTTAGTTACATAACTTAACATTTTAAACTTGTTTTACTCTCACATTTTAATACAACTTTTAACCCACTTTATTGTCATTAAACTCACCTAACATGTCCTTAACAACCTTATAACATCATTACCTATCAATCCCCATCATTACATATCATTTCATAACCTTAAACAACATTTTTGGTCCGACCGACCTTACCGACCGAACTTGTCCAAGTTTGGTCATTCCAGAACACATTTCCGTCAAAATTTCCTACTCCGACCGAACTTACCAAGTCCGGTCCTATGTTCGGTCTTTTCCCGAGAGTTTCTCTTCTCTCCCCTTTGAAATTTAGCCCGACCGAACTTACCAAGTCCGGTCCCTATGTTCGGTCTTTCCAACACTAATCCGTACTCAAAATACAGGCCCGACCGACCTTGCAAGTCCGGTCCCCAAGGTCGGTTTTTCCAGAAGCCAATTCTCCGCAGGGTAAACTGGGCTCGACCGAACTTGCAAGTTCGGTCGCAAGTTCGGTCTGCCCCAGACCTTGTTTTTTCCTTTTTACATTCAACTCCAAACTCCACCCCCATACAACCTAGTACACCCTAACCTCATTTGGGCACTTCAAACACACCTTTAGCCATGTACTAAACTCTCCAAATCACACCCACCAAACCATTTTATCATTCACAAATTTCTTACAAAATTCTTAGCACTTGAATGCTTCCTCCTTAAGATTCTAAGTGGTATTTCACCAATAATGACCACTAACCAAGGTGTTTCCTCTTACACCTTAACTCATCTCTCAAACTTCTTTTCTTACTAACTAAATCCCCTTTTTCACATCTTACCTAAACATCACTTATTCCTTGGATATCAACATTCCTAACCTTAAACAAACTCTCCAAGACTTAAATACATTCACAAAACACTCATTGAATCCTTAGAACTTCCAAGATACACCTAAATTCTTTATCACTCTAATCACCTTAATACATGTTTTCTTCCCAAGTAAAACATTTGTTCACCTTAACACTTCCTAGTTCACCAAGACTTTCTTAAAACACTTAGAACTTCTACACATTTCCCAAATTGGCCATAGCTTCTCTTGTATTACTCACATCCAAACACTTAGGTTTTTACCTTGTTTCATTCAAGAACACCTAAAATCCATCAAACACATTTTTACACACAAACTTCACACATTAGCACCACATCACAATATAGTGCATAACTTAAATTGCTTGGCACTTAGGCCCTTAAATAACATGGCTCTTAGGCCCTTAAATAACATAAACCATAAACACTGAATTTCCCACATAAGTATGCCTTTGACCTGCAAATACATACACCGATACATATGTTCTTTTACTAGTCTCCTTGAGAGCATTTTACTAGCTCATTTGCCATTGGCTCCTTAGGTATTTATTAAGCAAATCAAGCTCATTTTCCTAAGGCATTTAAACTACATTGAGATAGTTTGTTTACCCTCTTTTCCTCACAAATTTCTTTCTTGTTTCCTTAAAACCGGTAGGGCATTTGGTTCCTTGTCAACTTCTAAACAATGTACAAATAATAGATGAGTATTCAAGCATTATGCTTCATCTCATTGTAAACCCTAGTTACACATATTGTTTTAACACATTAAGGTAATTGTTTTACCTTGGAATTGGAAGAGAACTTGAACAAGTATCAAGAGAGGACTCCTCCTAGTCCATGAAGATTGGAATGAAGCTAAAACAAGCAAGGTAAATACACCATGGTGAGGTGAATTTTTCGGTCAACATGAAAACATGGAGGAAACATGGATTTTCTTTGAGTTTCCTTACCTAGAAGCAAAGGAGAGTAATAATGTGTAGAAATACAAGCTCAGCTCCATCAATGGTGATTCTCCATGGCACCAAAATTGAGCTCTTGAAGATTTGAAAAGGTAGAAGTGTAGAGCTTGACCTAACTAAGACAAATATGGTCTTAGAATTTGATTTGGAGCATGGAGTTGGATTTGGCAAGGAAATGAAGATGGAGAAGAGAGGGCTGTTGCAAATCGTAAATGGAGGAAAGGAGAAGGTGAAGAAACCGTGTGAAATGAAAGAAGAGAAGGAAATGAGAATATGAGTTTGCTTTTGGAGATATTTATGTTATAAAGCAAAATAGTACTTTACTTTAAAGTTTTACTTTACTTATTTGATTTCTTTTACAACTTGGTGACTCACTACTACAAAACCGGCCACCATTTAATTAGAAGGGTAATATAGTCTTTATGACTCATTTAATTACTTATAACATCATATGTTACAAACTAGCTTATAAAAAAAACTATTCACAAAACAAGGCACATAGAAGTGAAATTTTTGATTTCCCATTGATATAGCCACCCAAATGTGATACTATATAGTACACATGTTAATTAAAGAGTAATGATGGACATTTAGCCATTCAAACTCATTTACAAGACAATTTTTCAAAAACGTGCTTTAGACTCCTTAAAGCACATTTTGTGTTTTAACTTGTTTTCAAGCTTGGTTTTCTTTGGTAATTGATTTAATAGTTCATTAACATAGTTATAAGTATAGGTATGACCATTAGGTCTTATACAAATTTATTCCAGCTTAGCACATTTTGCTCTTATTGACTTTAAGGTATTTCCTTGTGTTTTATTTGGTTTAACTGTCCACCAAAGTTTCCTAAGGACTTATTTAGCCTTATTAAATCATAATTAAATGTTATCCAGTCTTGGTAGGCTCTTTGGGTCCTAACCAAGTTCACTCATAGCTTAGAGCATGTTTTTGCTCAAACTGTGTCTTAATGCTTTATTGCATTTATTATGGTTTAAATTGTTCACTGATGTTACTAAGGCACTTTTAGCCTTTACATACCATATTTGATATTTAAACCACATATCAAGGTTTGGGGTATTTCAATCTACCCCCCTTAAAAAACTTCGTCTCGAAGTTCACACTTTCCACACATCATTAGATTAGAACACAGGAATCACTTGGAAATAAACTTCCATAACCAAACACTTTACATCACAACCTCGGACTTAATGGTCCGGGCAACACATTCACATCCACACATACATAACATATCCACATGATAACCTCGGACTCTATGGTCCGGGTATCTTAACAACACTTACACATACATAACAACCCCTTGGACTCACTGGTCTCGGGTAACATCACAACATTTGGACACATAGGTCCCCATACATAACAGTCTTCAGACACTTAGGTCTATGTAACACAACACATTTAGACTCATAGGTCTCAATAGCATACACTTTTAGGAGATCAAGTCAAAAACATTTATTACCATACCACCACATGTCATAGCATGTATAACAATCAAAATATCCTTTATATCACTGTGATCCCGCAGAACCGGTCGCGATGGACACCTTCCGTCCCCGTGCCTTTGGGAGATCAAAACAATCATTTAAGTTTAAAATTTCCTTGTGAGGTTAAGTAAGAAGACTTTAATTACGTAAAGTATCCATCAACGTTTTATAAATACCAATTTAAAATCCTTTTGAAAACACACACAACTCCAAGTCCAACTTAAGCTCTTGCTTCTTTTTTAGCGTGGTTTTTGTGACCACTTATAGGGAGCTTCAAGTCATCCAACCCTGACGTGATCAGCATCAGTGTTGAACTATCCTTCCACCCCAATTTTGTGTTCGGCTTCCCTTGATCGCATGCAAATCAAGTTCCACCTCACACTTCATTTTCAAGCATCAATTAATCACTCATTTCCAATTTTCTATCTTTTTAATCATTCTAATCATGATCATACATCTCCAAAGATAGATCTTCGTCTATCAGTTATTCTCATACACTTTAATCCTGTTGCCTAGGGAACTTATTCTCACTAGGTTCTATGTCGGTTTCATACCCTTTTATGCTCACTATAAAGTATATATATTATTACACATATATTTTATCAAAATACAACACCTGGTTTTACCTTTATACACTGTCGGGGCTTTTGTTCCCCCGGGAGTTTCTCTACTCCCCACACTTGTACTATCACACACAACTGTTAACAAACACACACACTTATCACAATGGTATTCGCATCTTCTGTGCGCATTACCACAATTAAACCATGAATGAATGTGTATGTTTACGTACACACCACCAATCATCAAAACAATATATAATTTTGTGCTATGCCAATATAAATCACATACACTACGTACACTTGTACGTAATACACTAAGTGGTTTTGCGCTCTAACCCCCCCTTAAAGGGATTACGCCCACGTAATCAATCACTAAACATTAGCTTAAAATGTTTTGCCGTCGTGAAGTATCTTAACTTCCACGCGGTCTATTACACAATGGGTTCTGATTAGAGGATCTTAACCATATTGGCGGTTTAGTCCCTAACCAAGAATTCGCATTGGAGTTGTAACTCATAACCGGTTTCGGTCCTGGCCTTGAGGCTTTTAGGCGTTATAATTAGCCATTCACTCATGTTCACCATGTACATTCAACACTTGATCACTGGCTCACTAGTTTCTGCTGCGAAACTCTGATAACTGTAGAGCTTAATTGCTCCCTTTTTGTTATTCTTACCGTATTGTATATCCCCAATTGTCACCTTCATCTTGGTAACAATGGTTTCTCAACCGACGCGTGGTATCTCTTACCGTTAGCGAATTCGGTGAGTTATAAACTTTCTATCCACTTCCATAACATTTACTGTGTATACAGCTATGTATTTCACAATGATTGACTTGTTGCCCTTCCGACTTATTGTTCGGTTGATTGAGCTACTACCTAGTGTGTAGTGCTCTCTCAGCTATTTACAACATTTGGGGTATATTCTATACCAATATTTGGCAGTTAGTGCTACTGTAGTCACTTACTGTTAATCATGTCTCCACATTTGGTTTTGTACAAGTACTCTTTTATTGGTGTGGTCTTGCATTTCCTATGCATCGGCCATTATCATTATTCCTCCACAATTAACATGTTTCCAATTCCTAGCTATCCCACTCGATCATTCTGCTGCAAGTGCAATACCAAAACACTCAGTCATACAGAGTGCAGAGGCGTAAACTCTTGACAGTAAATCCCTTATGTGATTCGCCATGGAATTCACACTGAGTTCCTCATCACATAGTACCTACCACTGGCTTATTGCCTAGTCTGTGTATCATCACTTGCTTGCATGTCCACTGAGTTTAACTCATAACTGGTCTTATCTGTTACATTATCGTTTAAACATTTATACAACGATTTATACACACGCTCTTGTCGCCGGCACCGTGCTCTTACTCCTTGTATAACATCAGCTTACATCGTATCTGCTGTCACCTCAACTTCCACACATAAACTTACATCATTCACAATATGGTTCATCCCTCCTTTGGATGACCACCAAATGCTCCTTGAGCATCGATCATTCGAGTCACAAGCCGGCATTATTCAGCTCGGTGTTTCACTTTATACACACATGTTTACTAAGCTACTGCTTTCTTTCAATACAATATGGTCAATCCTTAACATATTACTTGGGCTTGATACACATAACCACCGCTCCTGCGGTTTCAGAATATCGAGAGGTATCCCCACTCTTAATGCAGTGGTTCGTCTACCACTCTATTTACTTATACAACATAAACTTCTACCATCAATCGAATTTATATAACATATCTTGCTTATGCTTATAAGCCTTATTTGCCTTGCGCTGGGCTCATTGTAGGCTGTCCACCCACATGTACTCCTCTGTACAACATTACATGGTTTGGATATTATATTGGGCTCCATGACAAGTCGTTGCATCACGTTCCTTTCATGGGATTCCCCTTAGGTTTGTCAGTCTGTCTCCTGACAACTCAGGTCTAAACTGGGTGTTAGTTCAACCCTTGTGTTTCTGTCATGCATTTCGTTCAACAATTGTTGATGCGAACACCCCTCAAGGGTTGCTCCTGGGTGTTGCTACGTTATGCCTTACATTTGTTTCACACTTATTGGTACATTCTATTAGCCACGCCGTTTGCGTTCTTAAATGGCTTATTATCTTCTTTTGTGACGATCGACATTTCCTAGTGGTGTAGGTACTCATTCTGGGAATTTTCATCCCGTTCATTGCACATTAATGTGTCCACATTAGGCATTTGCTTGCCATGTACAGGCTGGGTCACCGTTCCAGCTATCATGTTTATCCCTGAGGATCCTTAAGACATATGTGATGTCTTTACATAACAGTTTGTGCCCTTCGCACTTGCTAACTCTTAAACATTTCCTTGAGAGGAATTCACTAATCCTTTAGTCTCGTTAACTTAACTGAGTTCCTTAGCTTCAACTATTCCTTGTAATCCTTAGCTCTTGCTTGATTTATACTGCTGACCGTAGACGGAGTCGACTACTTCCCGTGTTTCGGACTCTTCTCGTATACATATATGGGGTATCATACTGATACATTACTACTTACCCAACTAACCCATAAGTAGGTCTGTCAGGCCCACAAGCTCCTATCGGAGTGCGGTCGTCCCACAATTCAATTGGTACACTCGTAGTGTCCGTCACACGCCTAGGTGAAGTATTCGTTGTCAACTCCCTTATATTGTCCCGTGACAATTTCATTCCTTACCTTCCCGAACTTAATCGAGGGAAAGTTTATCCATTGTTGTATCCTTGTCAACTGTCCTTGGTTTTACTGGTTTGGTTCAAAAGAAGGTTGGAAGGAAGTGTTGGTTTGAAAGAAAATCTGGTTTTGGAAAGAAAAGGGTTTGAATAAATCTGGGTTTGAAAGAAAATTTTCATGGTTTCACAACATCTTCTTACCTTAACCAAGTCTAGCTTCTTGCTGACTGGTGTACTTCCAATTATAAAGGTCAGGCTGTTAAGCCCTCCCATGGTCATAATGATCCTTTTTAACTTCATGGTACTTTACTAAGTACTTGTAGTGGTTATAAATTTCCCGAACAGCCCTGTTATAGCAGCACTTGCTATGGCAAGTGCGCCATGCTAACTGGCTATCGGTTTAACACATACTAGTTGTGGTATTGTTTTTACCCATATTGTCATCGGTGGCCTTGTTGTCCCTTACTGATCTCACTGCCTTGATAATAACTCTTCTAGGTGACTTCTCACTGTTTTCACATGACGATCATCAACTAGGGTTTCCCCTTCTGGGAGACCCCTTTGTCTTAGTATTGTATTCTCTTTGTAGCCCGTTCCACGTATTTGTCGTGTTTTGAGACTTGTCTCTTGTTTGGTATACCATTGGTGTATTATTTATCAACTGCGGTCCCGTAGACACTTGTCTCGGGTTCCACTAATCCACTTCTTGCCTATTGCACGGTTGGTGCGTTGCAAGCTGGTTATTCTCGACTGCTCTGCATGTCGACCCAGGTTGCCGGAAATTCTATTCTCTTATACACAAAATCCTTCATTCTTCGCTATTAAATGCGGTTAACATCATCCAGGAGACCGTCTCCGGGATTCCCAGTTTTCGGGATCTACCGTATGACAGTTTCCCCGTACCCTAAAGGTATTTAATAACAGCCAGATCGGGTATTCCCGAGTATGAGAGTGGACTCCCATCTCTCTGGCGTTGTTTCCCAAGTTATAAAACAGGGGTTGTGGGGGTGGGATGGATATTGTAGGTTTCCAGTAGTCACTGGTAGTTCCTAACTAGCGTATCTCTCACGCTATCACTCAACCCTTAACCCAAAGTACTTAAATCCTAACTCGGTACTTCCTAAGCTCGGTAATTCAGTCATCAGAGCGATACTTCGCTCTGATACCACTTTTTGTAACCCCCATCCACTTATCCACACTTACAATAAACTGCAGCGGAAAAACAACCTCATCACATTACTTAACTCGTAATCGTGGTGTTACACGCCGTTAGCCACCCACGGGCTAACAAGGCTAACACATACATTGTACCGGTCTGATGGGCTAAATTCCCGAGCGACTACACATTACATCCCTTTCCTTAACACAACCGACAACGTACCCTTCCAACTATAACCGAGTATTAATAAACTGATGCCGACAACAATTTCGGTCTTACTACACAACCTACTGTATATATACACTTAATGTTTACCCATGTACAACGACTACCCGTCCCCTCCTCGAACGCTTCCAGCACTTCGTACCTGAAATAAGAAAGAAGAGAAAGGGTGGCCCCCAAGTGGGCTCAGCACCTTTGCTGGTATGGTAATCCCGCAGCCACATGCTAACCCGGCCACGCACAACTATTGTCGTCTTAGCATGCGGTTTGATTATATTTAAATCATACATGTGACAACGAACACACATCACAGTAACATTCCGCCTCAACGGGCTCACAAACGGATATTATATCCTTACTTAATAAGTCACTCATGGTATTCATCATCCCTAGAGTGTTTCCTCCTCTGATGGACTCTTCCTTATAGACACACATACCCTTAAATCGGTTACCCTTAAACGCCTCTTATCACAAACTGGAATCATATCCATGATCCAACACTCCACATTCTACAACATATAACATACACTACATAACAACACTTAACAACACTTTGCACGTTTTCCCGTGCACAACACTAACACTGCAATAGATATTGCATCACAACAAAACACATAACATAACGGAATGGTTCGCTTAGGAACCGACCAAACTTATTTATACCTGGTGAGCCTAAGAATGTTGCCAGTCTCATGATAAGCTCGTACATAACTCGTTCCGTCGCGTTAAATGAACGGTTAACTTAACACAAGGTGTCGGATATAGTGATCCAAGCACACCGAAACAAACATAACAATAGTATGCCCCTGTGGCCCGACTTGAGTCATTATAGCCTTGGTTAAGCTAAAGGGAAGTTGGGAACCAAATTGGAAAACAACCATAACATACAGAGAGGATCGAACCTGCTATGACAACGACCCCCATACTCACACGCGTGTCCGGAACAGACCGGACTCCTCACGGCCCCCGTTAGCACTTGTTAGAAGTTCAACTTTGAACTTTATTAACAATCACAAACATTGGGTTAAGTCTTGTTAGACATACCAAGGGAAGAGAGAGTCATACCTTCACATACAAACATCACCCAAACATCACATAACCAACTCACGCATAGCCGTGGTTAGAACTTCCTTAAGTCGGAAACGTTGTTTACCGGGATACCGTTCTCCTACTTTACCTAATAGTGGTTAACTAGCTCTTCAAGCGCATTCGAGGTTACCGGTATTCGGCACGTAAACATACATAACAATAACGACTGTAAACTCGTTTCATATTTATCTCATAACGTGGCAACATACAGAAAAACACATTGGCATACAAGCCGGTGTAATCCGGTAGACACAGGTTGCAAGAAACCATACCTGTCACCGGAGTCCACTTTATGTACCTCGACAACTCTCGTCAACTGATAACATTACATGTACTTTTATTAATATCGGGTAGCATGATATTAACGTCTAATGCTTATAACTTCTCCCCGTTAACTTAGTTACATAACTTAACATTTTAAACTTGTTTTACTCTCACATTTTAATACACTTTTAACCCACTTTATTGTCATTAAACTCACCTAACATGTCCTTAACAACCTTATAACATCATTACCTATCAATCCCCCATCATTACATATCATTTCATAACCTTAAACAACATTTTTTGGTCCGACCGACCTTACCCGACCGAACTTGTCCAAGTTTGGTCCATTCCAGAACACATTTCCTCAAAATTTCCTACTCCACCGAACTTACCAAGTCCGGTCCATGTTCGTCTTTTCCCAGAGAGTTTCTCCCCTTTGTAAATTTAGCCCGACCGAACTTACCAAGTCCGTCCCTAGGTTCGGTCTTTTCCAGTAACTCAATCCGTACTCAAATACAAGGCCCGACCGACCTTGCAAGTCCGGTCCCCAGGTCGGTCTTTTCCAGAAGCCAATTCTCGCAGGGTAAACTGGGCTCGACCGAACTTGCAAGTTCGGTCCGCAAGTTCGGTCTGCCCAGACCTTTGTTTTTTTTTCCTTTTTACATTCAACTCCAAACTCCACCCCATACAACCTAGTACAACACACCAACCTAACCATTTGGGCACTTCAAACACACCTTTAGCCATGTACTAAACTCTCCAAATCACACACCAAAACCATTTTTATCATTCACAAATTTCTTAACAAAATTCTTAGCACTTGGAATGCTTCCTCCTTAAGATTTCTAAGTGGTATTTCACCAATAATGACCACTATACCAAGGTGTTTCCTCTACACCTTAACATCATCTCTCAAACTTCTTTTCTTACTAACTAAATCCCCTTTTTCACATCTTACCTAAACATCACTTATTCCTTGGATATCAACATTCCTAACCTTAAACAAACTCTCCAAGACTTAAATACATTCACAAAAACACTCATTGAATCCTTAGAACTTCCAAGATACACCTAAATTCTTTTATCACTCTAAATCACCTTAATACATGTTTTCTTCCCAAGTAAAACATTTGTTCACCTTTAACACTTCCTAGTTCACCAAGACTTTCTTAAAACACTTAGAACTTCTTACACATTTCCCAAATTTGGCCATAGCTTCTCTTGTATTTACTCACATCCAAACACTTAGGTTTTTACCTTGTTTCATTCAAGAACACCTAAAATCCATCAAACACATTTTTACACACAAACTTCACACATTAAGCACCACATCACAATATAGTGCATAACTTAAATTGCTTGGCACTTAGGCCCTTAAATAACATGGCTCTTAGGCCCTTAAATAACATAAACCATAAACACTGAATTTCCCACATAAGTATGCCTTTGACCTGCAAATACATACACCGATACATATGTTCTTTTACTAGTCTCCTTGAGAGCATTTTACTAGCTCATTTGCCATTGGCTCCTTAGGTATTTTTAAGCAAATCAAGCTCATTTTCCTAAGGCATTTAAACTACATTGAGATAGTTTGTTTACCTCTTTTCCTCACAAATTTCTTTCTTGTTTCCTTGTAAAACCGGTAGGGCATTTGGTTCCTTGTCAACTTCTAAACAATGTACAAATAATAGAATGAGTATTCAAGCATTATGCTTCATCTCATTGTAAACCCTAGTTACACATATTGTTTTAACACATTAAGGTAATTGTTTTACCTTGGAATTGGAAGAGAACTTGAACAAGTATCAAGAGAGGACTCCTCCTAGTCCATGAAGGGTTGGAATGAAGCTAAAACAAGCAAGGTAAATACACCATGGTGAGGTGAATTTTCGGTCAACATGAAAACATGGAGGAAACATGGATTTTCTTTGAGTTTCCTTACCTAGAAGCAAAGGAGAGTAATAATGTGTAGAAATACAAGCTCAAGCTCCATCAATGGTGATTCTCCATGGCACCAAAATTGAGCTCTTGAAGATTTGAAAAGGTAGAAGTGTAGAGCTTGACCTAACTAAGACAAATATGTCTTAGAATTTGATTTGGAGCATGGAGTTGGATTTGGCAAGGAAATGAGATGGAGAAGAGAGGGCTGTTGCAAATCGTAAATGGAGGAAAGGAGAAGGTGAAGAAACCGTGTGAAATGAAAGAAGAGAAGGAAATGAGAAGATGAGTTTGCTTTTGGAGATATTTATGTTATAAAGCAAAATAGTACTTTACTTAAAGTTTTACTTTACTTATTTGATTTCTTTTACAACTTGGTGACTCACTACTACAAAAACCGGCCACCATTTAATTAGAAGGGTAATATAGTCTTTATTGACTCATTTAATTACTTATAACATCATATGTTACAAACTAGCTTATAAAAAAAAAACACTATTCACTAAAACAAGGCACATAGAAGTGAAATTTTTGATTTCCCATTGATATAGCCACCCAAATGTGATACTATATAGTACACATGTTAATTAAAGAGTAATGATGGACATTTAGCCATTCAAAACTCATTTACAAGACAATTTTTCAAAAACGTGCTTTAAGACTCCTTAAAGCACATTTTGTGTTTTAACTTGTTTTCAAGCTTGGTTTTCTTTGGTAATTGATTTAATATGTTCATTAACATAGTTATAAGGTATAGGTATGACCATTAGGTCTTATACAAATTTATTCCAAGCTTAGAGCACATTTTGCTCTTATTGACTTTAAGGTATTTCCTTGTGTTTTATTTTGGTTAACTGTCCACCAAAGTTTCCTAAGGACTTATTTAGCCTTATTAAATCATAATTAAATGTTATCCAGTCTTGGTAGGCTCTTTGGGTCCTAACCAAGTTCACTCATAGCTTAGAGCATGTTTTTGCTCAAACTGTGTCTTAATGCTTTATTGCATTTATTATGGTTTAAATTGTTCACTGATGTTACTAAGGCACTTTTTAGCCTTTACATACCATAATTTGTATTTAAACCACATATCAAGGTTTGGGGTATTTCAATCTACCCCCCTTAAAAGAACTTCGTCCTCGAAGTTCACACTTTCCACACATCATTAGATTAGAACACAGGAATCACTTGGAAATAAACTTCCATAACCAAACACACTTTACATCACAACCTCGGACTTAATGGTCCGGGCAACACATTCACATCCACACATAACATAACATATCCACATGATAACCTCGGACTCTATGGTCCGGGTATCTTAACAACACTTACACATACATAACAACCCTTGGACTCACTGGTCTCGGGTAACATCACAACATTTGGACACATAGGTCCCCATAACATAACAGTCTTCAGACACTTAGGTCTATGTAACACAACACATTTAGACTCATAGGTCTCAATAGCATACACTTTTAGGAGATCAAAGTCAAAATAAATTTATTACACATACCACACAACATGTCATAGCATGTATAACAATCAAAAATATCCTTTATATACACTGTGATCCCGCAGAACCCGGTCGCGATGGACACCTTCCGTCCCGTGCCTTTGGGAGATCAAAACAATCATTTAAGTTTAAAATTTCCTTGTGAGGTTAAGTAAGAAGACTTTAATTACGTAAAGTATCCATCAACGTTTTATAAATACCAATTTAAAATCCTTTTGAAAACACACACAACTCCAAGTCCAACTTAAGCTCTTTGCTTCTTTTCTTAGCGTGGTTGTTTGTGACCACTTATAGGGAGCTTCAAGAGTCATCCAACCCTGACGTGATCAGCATCAGTGTTGAACTATCCTTCCACCCCAATTTGTGTTCGGCTTCCCTTGATCGCATGCAAATCAAGTTCCACCTCCCACTTCATTTTCAAGCATCAATTAAATCACTCATTTCCAATTTTCTATCTTTTTAATCATTCTAATCATGATCATACATCTCCAAAGATAGATCTTCGTCTATCAGTTATTCTCATACACTTTAATCCTGTTGCCTAGGGAATCTTATTCTCACTAGGTTCTATGTCGGTTTCATACCCTTTATGCTTCACTATAAAGTATATATATAATACACATATATTTTATCAAAATACAACACCTGGTTTTACCTTTATACACTGTCGGGGCTTTTGTTCCCCCGGGAGTTTCTCTACTCCCCACACTTGTACTATCACACACAACTGTTAACAAACACACACACTTATCACAATGGTATTCGCATCTTCTGTGCGCAATTACCACAATTAAACCATGAATGAATGTGTAGTTTACGTAACACACACACCAATCATCAAAACAATAATATAATTTTGTGCTATGCACAATATAAATCACATACACTACGTACACTTGTACGGTAATATACACTAAGTGGTTTTGCGCTCTACCCACCTTAAAAGGGATTACGCCCACGTAATCAATCACTAAACATTAGCTTAAATGTTTTGCCGTCGTGAAGTATCTTAACTTCCACGCGGTCTATTACACAATGGGTTCTGATTAGAGGATCTTAACCATATTGGCGGTTTAGTCCCTAACCAAGAATTCGCATTGGAGTTGTAACTCATAACCGGTTTCGGTCCTGGCCTATGAGGCTTTTAGGCGTTAATAATTAGCCATTCACTCATGTTCACCATGTACATTCAACACTTGATCACTGGCTCACTAGTTTCTGCTGCGAAACTCTGATAACTGTAGAGCTTAATTGCTCCCTTTTTGTTATTCTTACCGTATTGTATATCCCCAATTGTCACCTTCATCTTGGTAACAATGGTTTCTCAACCGACGCGTGGTATCTCTTACCGTTAGCGAATTCGGTGAGTTTAAACTTTCTATCCACTTCGATAACAATTTACTGTGTATACAGCTATGTATTTCACAATGATTGACTTGTTGCTTCCGACTTATTGTCGGTTGAGATTGAGCTACACTAGTGTGTAGTGCTCTCTCAGCTATTTACAACATTTGGGGTATATTCTATACCAATATTTGGCAGTTAGTGCTACTGTAGTCACTTACTGTTAATCATGTCTCCACATTTGGTTTTGTACAAGTACTCTTTTATTGGTGTGGTCTTGCATTTCCTATGCATCGGCCATTATAACATTATTCCTCCACAATTAACATGTTTCCAATTCCTAGCTATCCCACTCGATCATACTGCGCAAGTGCAATACCAAAACACTCAGTCATACAGAGTGCAGAGGCGTAAACTCTTGACAGTAAATCCCTTATGTGATTCGCCATGGAATTCACACTGAGTTCCTCATCACATAGTACCTACCACTGGCTTATTGCCTAGTCTGTGTATCATCACTTGCTTGCATGTCCACTGAGTTTAACTCATAACTGGTCTTATCTGTTACATTATCGTTTAACAACATTTATACAACGGTCGCTTGTTGCGCACCGTGCTCTTACTCCTTGTATAACATCAGCTTACATCGTATCTGCTGTCACCTCAACTTCCACACATAAACTTACATCATTCACAATATGGTTCATCCTCCTTTGGATGACCACCAAATGCTCCTTGAGCATCGATCATTCGAGTCACAAGCCGGCATTATTCAGCTCGGTGTTCACTTTATACACACATGTTACTAAGCTAACTGCTTTCTTTCAATAACAATATGGTCAATCCTTACATATTACTTGGGCTTGATACACATAACCACCGCTCCTGCGGTTTCAGAATATCGAGAGGTATCTCCCATCTTAATGCAGTGGTTCGTCTACCACTCTTTACTTATACACATAAACTTCTACCATCAATCGAATTTTATACACATATCTTGCTTATGGCTTATAAGCCTTATTTGCCTTGCGCTGGGCTCATTGTAGGCTGCCACCCACATGTACGCCTCTGTACAACATTACATGGTTTGGATATTATATGGGCTCCATGACAAGTCGTTGCATCACGTTCCTTTCATGGGATTCCCCTTAGGTTTGTCAGTCTGTCTCCTGACAACTCAGGTCTAAACTGGTGTTAGTTCAACCCTTGTGTTTCTGTCATGCATTTCGTTCAACAATTGTTGATGCGAACACCCCTCAAGGGTTGCTCCTGGGTTGCTACGTTATGCCTTACATTTGTTTCACACTTATTGGTACATTCTATTAGCCACGCCGTTGCGTTCTAAATGGCTGATTATCTTCTTTTGTGCGATCGACATTTCCTAGTGGTGTAGGTACTCATTCTGGGAATTTCATCCCGTTCATTGCACATTAATGTGTCCACATTAGGCATTTTGCTTGCCATGTACAAGCTGGGTCACCGTTCCAGCTAACATTTTATCCCTAAGGATCCTTAAGACATATGTGATGTCTTTACATAACAGTTTGTGCCCTTCGCACTTGCTAACTCTTAAACATCTTGAGGGATTCACTAATCCATTAGTCTCGTTAACTTAATGAGTTCCTTAGCTTCAACTACTTGTAATCCTTAGCTCTTGCTTGATTTATACTGCTGACCGTAGACGGAGTCGACTACTTCCGTGTTTCGGACTCTTCTCGTATACATATATGGGTATCATACTGATACATTACTACTTACCAACTAACCCATAAGTAGGTCTGTCAGGCCCACAAGCTCCTATCGGAGGGCGGTCGTCCACAATTCAATTGGTACACTGTAGTGTCCGTCACCCTAGGTGAAGTATCTGTTGTCAACTCCCTTATTGTCCCGTGACAATATTCATTCCTTACTTCCCGAACTTAATCGAGGGAAAGTTTATCCATTGTTGTATCCTTGTCAACTGTCCTTGGTTTTACTGGTTTGGTTCAAAAGAAGGTTGGAAGGAAGTGTTGGTTTGAAAGAAAATCTGGTTTTGGAAAGAAAAGGGTTTGAATAATCTGGTTTGAAAGAAAATTTTCATGGTTTCACAAAATCTTCTTACCTTAACCAAGTCTAGCTTCTTGACTGGTGTACTTCCAATTATAAAGTCAGCGTTTAAGCCCTCCCATGGTCATAATGATCCTTTTTAACTTCATGGTACTTTACTAAGTTGTAGTGGTTATAAATTTCCCGAACAGCCCTGTTTATAGCAGCACTTGCTATGGCAAGTGCGCCATGCTAACTGGCTATCGGTTTAACACATACCAGTTGGGTATTTTTTTACCCATATGTCATCGGTGGCCTTGTTGTCCCTTACTGATCTCACTGCCTTGATAATAACTCTTCTAGGTTGACTTCTCACTGTTTTCACATGACGATCATCAACTAGGGTGTTTCCCCTTCTGGGAGACCCCTTTGTCTTAGTATTGTATTCTCTTTGTAGCCCGTTCCCGTATTTGTCGTGGTTATTGAGACTTGTCTCTTGTTGGTATACCATGGTGTATTATTTATCAACTGGTCCCGTAGACACTTGTCTCGGGTTCCACTAACCACTTCTTGCCTATTGCACGGTTGGTGCGTTGCAAGCTGGTTATTCTCGACTGCTCTGCATGTCGACCCCAGGTTGCCGGAAATTCTATTCTCTTATACACAAAATCCTTCATTCTTCGCTATTAAATGCGGTTAACATCATCCAGATGAGACCGTCTCCGGGATTCCCAGTTTTTCGGGATCTACCGTATGACAGGTTCCCCGTACCCTAAAGGTATTTAATAACAGCCAGATCGGTATTCCGAGTATGAGAGTGGACTCCATCTCTCTGGCGTGTTTCCCAGTTATAAAACAGGGGTTGTGGAGGGTGGGATGGATATTGTAGGTTTCCAGTAGTCACTGGTAGTTCCTAACTAGCGTATCTCTCACGCTATCACTCAACTTAACCCAAAGTACTTAAATCCTAACTCGGTACTTCCTAAGCTCGGTAATTCAGTCATCAGAGCGATACTCGCTCTGATACCACTTTTTGTAACACCCCATCCAACATATCAACTTACATAAATGCAGCGGAAAACAACCTCATCACATTACTTAACTCGTTGGTGTTACACGCCGTTAGCACCCACGTGGCTAACAAGGCTAATACACATACATGTACCGGTCTGATGGGCTAAATTCCCGAGCGACTACACATACTATCCCTTTCCATTAACAACAACGACAACGTACACCTTCCAACTTACCGAGTATTAATAAACTGATGCCGACAACAATTTCGGTCTTACTACACCTACTGTATATATACACTTAAATGTTTACCCATGTACAACGCTACCCGTCCTACTCTCGAACGGCTTCCAGCACTTCGTACCTGAAATAAGAAAAGAAGAGAAAGGGTGGCCCCCAAGGGGCTAGCACCTTTGCTGGTATGGTAATCCCGCAGCCCACATGCTACCGGCCACGCACAACTACTTGTCGTCTTAGCATGCGGTTGATTATATTTAAATCATACATGTGACAACGAACACCATCACATAACATTCGCCTCAACGGCTCAACAAACGGATCATTAGAATCCTTACTTAATAAGTCACTCATGGTATTCATCATCCCTAGAGTGTTCCCCTCTGATGGAGCTACTTCCTTAATAGACGACACATACCCTAAATAAGTTACCCTTAAACGCCTCTTATCACAAACTGGGAATCATATCCATGATCCACACACTCCACATTCTACAACATATAACAACACTACATAACAACACTTAACAACACTTTGCACGTTTCCACGTGCACAACATAACACTGCAATAGATATTGCATCACAACAAAACACATAACATAACGGGAATGGTCGCTTAGGAACCGATCCAAACATTGTTTATACACTGGTGAGCCTAGAGAATGTTGCCAGTCTCATGATAAGCTCGTTACATAACTCGTTACCGTCTCGTTAAATGAACGGTAACTTAACACAAGGTGTCTCGGATATAGTGATCCAAGCACACCGAAACAAACATAACAATAGTATGCCCCTGTGGCCCGACGTGAGTCAGTAATAGCCTTGGTTAAGCTAAAGGGAAGGTTGGGAACCAAATTGGAAAACAACCATAACATACAGAGAGGATCGAACCTGCTATGACAACGACCCCCATACTCACACGCGTGTCCGGAACAGACCGGACTCCTCACTCCCCCGTTAGCACTTGTTAGAAGTTCAACTTTGAACTTTATTAAACAATCACAAACATTGGGTTAAGTCTTGTTAGACATACACAAGGAAGAGAGAGTCATACCTTCACATACAAACATCACACAAACACATCACATAACCAACTCACGCATAGCCGTGGTTAGAACGTTCCTTAAGTCGGAAACGTTGTTACCGGATACCGTTCTCCTACGTTTACCTAATAGTGGTTAACTAGCTCTTCAAGCGCATTCGAGGTTACCGGTATCGGCACGTAAACATACAATAACAATAACGACTGTAAATCGTTTCATGATTATCTCATAACGTGGCAAACATACAGAAAAACACATTGGCATACAAGCCGGTGTAATCCGGTAGGACACAGGTTGCAAGAAACCATACCTGTCACCGGAGTCCACTTTATGTACCTCGAGCAACTCTCGAACAACTGATAACATTACATGTACTTTTATTAATATCGGGGTAGCATGATGATTTAACGTCTAATGCTATAACTTCTCCCCGTTAACTAGTTACATAACTTAACATTTTAAACTTTTTTACTCTCACATTTTAATACACTTTTAACCCACTTTATTGTCATTAAAACTCACCTAACATGTCCTTAACAACCTTATAACATCATTACCTATCAATCCCCATCATTACATATCATTTCATAACCTTAAACAACATTTTTGGTCCGACCGACCTTACCGACCGAACTTGTCCAAGTTCGGTCCATTCCAGAACACATTTCCGTCAAAATTTCCTACTCCGACCGAACTTACCAAGTCCGGTCCTATGTTCGGTCTTTCCCGAGAGTTTCTCCCCTTTGTAAATTAGCCGACCGAACTTACCAAGTCCGGTCCTATGTTCGGTCTTTTCCAGTAACTCAATCCGTACTCAAAATACAGGCCCGACCGACCTTGCAAGTCCGGTCCCCAAGGTCGGTCTTTTCCAGAAGCCAATTCTCGCAGGGTAAACTGGGCTCGACCGACCTTGCAAGTTCGGTCGCAAGTTCGGTCTGCCCAGACCTTTGTTTTTCCTTTTTACATTCAACTCCAAACTCACCCCATACAACCTAGTACACCCTAACCTCATTTGGGCACTTCAAACACACCTTTAGCCATGTACTAAACTCTCCAAATCACACACCAAAACCATTTTATCATTCACAAATTTCTTACAAAATTCTTAGCACTTGGAATGCTTCCTCCTTAAGATTTCTAAGTGGTATTTCACCAATAATGACCACTATACCAAGGTGTTTCCTCTACACCTTAACATCATCTCTCAAACTTCTTTTCTTACTAACTAAATCCCCTTTTTCACATCTTACCTAAACATCACTTATTCCTTGGATATCAACATTCCTAAACCTTAAACAAACTCTCCAAGACTTAAATACATTCACAAAAACACTCATTGAATCCTTAGAACTTCCAAGATAACACCTAAATTCTTTTATCACTCTAAATCACCTTAATACATGTTTTCTTCCCAAGTAAAACATTTGTTCACCTTTAACACTTCCTAGTTCACCAAGACTTTCTTAAAACACTTAGAACTTCTTACACATTTCCCAAATTTGGCCATAGCTTCTCTTGTATTTACTCACATCCAAACACTTAGGTTTTTACCTTGTTTCATTCAAGAACACCTAAAATCCATCAAACACATTTTTACACACAAACTTCACACATTAAGCACCACATCACAATATAGTGCATAACTTAAATTGCTTGGCACTTAGGCCCTTAAATAACATGGCTCTTAGGCCCTTAAATAACATAAACCATAAACACTGAATTTCCCACATAAGTATGCCTTTGACCTGCAAATACATACACCGATACATATGTTCTTTTACTAGTCTCCTTGAGAGCATTTTACTAGCTCATTTGCCATTGGCTCCTTAGGTATTTTATTAAGCAAATCAAGCTCATTTTCCTAAGGCATTTAAACTACATTGAGATAGTTTGTTTACCTCTTTTCCTCACAAATTTCTTTCTTGTTTCCTTGTAAAACCGGTAGGGCATTTGGTTCCTTGTCAACTTCTAAACAATGTACAAATAATAGAATGAGTATTCAAGCATTATGCTTCATCTCATTGTAAACCCTAGTTACACATATTGTTTTAACACATTAAGGTAATTGTTTTACCTTGGAATTGGAAGAGAACTTGAACAAGTATCAAGAGAGGACTCCTCCTAGTCCATGAAGGGTTGGAATGAAGCTAAAACAAGCAAGGTAAATACACCATGGTGAGGTGAATTTTCGGTCAACATGAAAACATGGAGGAAACATGGATTTTCTTTGAGTTTCCTTACCTAGAAGCAAAGGAGAGTAATAATGTGTAGAAATACAAGCTCAAGCTCCATCAATGGTGATTCTCCATGGCACCAAAATTGAGCTCTTGAAGATTTGAAAAGGTAGAAGTGTAGAGCTTGACCTAACTAAGACAAATATGGTCTTAGAATTTGATTTGGAGCATGGAGTTGGATTTGGCAAGGAAATGAAGATGGAGAAGAGAGGGCTGTTGCAAATCGTAAATGGAGGAAAGGAGAAGGTGAAGAAACCGTGTGAAATGAAAGAAGAGAAGGAAATGAGAAGATGAGTTTGCTTTTGGAGATATTTATGTTATAAAGCAAAATAGTACTTTACTTAAAGTTTTACTTTACTTATTTGATTTCTTTTACAACTTGGTGACTCACTACTACAAAAACCGGCCACCATTTAATTAGAAGGGTAATATAGTCTTTATTGACTCATTTAATTACTTATAACATCATATGTTACAAACTAGCTTATAAAAAAAAACACTATTCACTAAAACAAGGCACATAGAAGTGAAATTTTTGATTTCCCATTGATATAGCCACCCAAATGTGATACTATATAGTACACATGTTAATTAAAGAGTAATGATGGACATTTAGCCATTCAAAACTCATTTACAAGACAATTTTTCAAAAACGTGCTTTAAGACTCCTTAAAGCACATTTTGTGTTTTAACTTGTTTTCAAGCTTGGTTTTCTTTGGTAATTGATTTAATATGTTCATTAACATAGTTATAAGGTATAGGTATGACCATTAGGTCTTATACAAATTTATTCCAAGCTTAGAGCACATTTTGCTCTTATTGACTTTAAGGTATTTCCTTGTGTTTTATTTGGTTTAACTGTCCACCAAAGTTTCCTAAGGACTTATTTAGCCTTATTAAATCATAATTAAATGTTATCCAGTCTTGGTAGGCTCTTTGGGTCCTAACCAAGTTCACTCATAGCTTAGAGCATGTTTTTGCTCAAACTGTGTCTTAATGCTTTATTGCATTTATTATGGTTTAAATTGTTCACTGATGTTACTAAGGCACTTTTTAGCCTTTACATACCATAATTTGATATTTAAACCACATATCAAGGTTTGGGGTATTTCAATCTACCCCCCTTAAAAGAACTTCGTCCTCGAAGTTCACACTTTCCACACATCATTAGATTAGAACACAGGAATCACTTGGAAATAAACTTCCATAACCAAACACACTTTACATCACAACCTCGGACTTGATGGTCCGGGCAACAAATTCGCATCCACACATAACATAACATATCCACATGATAACCTCGGACTCTATGGTCTGGGTATCTTAACAACACTTACACATACATAACAACCCCTTGGACTCACTGGTCTCGGGTAACATCACAACATTTGGACACATAGGTCCCCATAAATAACAGTCTTCAGACACTTAGGTCTATGTAACACAACACATTTAGACTCATAGGTCTCAATAGCATACACTTTTAGGAGATCAAAGTCAAAATAACATTTATTACACATACCACACAACATGTCATAGCATGTATAACAATCAAAAATATCCATATACACTGTGATCCCGCAGAACCCGGTCGCGATGGACACCTTCCGTCCCCGTGCCTTTGGGAGATCAAAACAATCATTTAAGTTTAAAATTTCCTTGTGAGGTTAAGTAAGAAGACTTTAATTACGTAAAGTATCCATCAACGTTTTATAAATACCAATTTAAAATCCTTTTGAAAACACACACAACTCCAAGTCCAACTTAAGCTTTGCTTTTTCTTAGCGTGGTTGTTTGTGACCACTTATAGGGAGCTTCAAGAGTCATCCAACCCTGACGTGATCAGCATCAGTGTTGAACTATCCTTCCACCCCAATTTGTGTTCGGCTTCCCTTGATCGCATGCAAATCAAGTTCCACCTCACACTTCATTTTCAAGCATCAATTAAATCACTCATTTCCAATTTTCTATTTTTAATCATTCTAATCATGATCATACATCTCCAAAGATAGATCTTCGTCTATCAGTTATTCTCATACACTTTAATCCTGTTGCCTAGGGAATCTTATTCTCACTAGGTTCTATGTCGGTTTCATACCCTTTTATGCATCACTATAAAGTATATATATATATACACATATATTTTATCAAAATACAACACCTGGTTTTACCTTTATACACTGTCGGGGCTTTTGTTCCCCCGGGAGTTTCTCTACTCCCCACACTTGTACTATCACACAACTGTTAACAAACACACACACTTATCACAATGGTATTCGCATCTTCTGTGCGCAATTACCACAATTAAACCATGAATGAATGTGTATGTTTACGTAACACACACACCAATCATCAAAACAATAATATAATTTTGTGCTATGCACAATATAAATCACATACACTACGTACACTTGTACGGTAATATACACTAAGTGGTTTTGCGCTCTACCCCCCTTAAAAGGGATTACGCCCACGTAATCAATCACTAAACATTAGCTTAAAATGTTTTGCCGTCGTGAAGTATCTTAACTTCCACGCGGTCTATTACACAATGGGTTCTGATTAGAGGATCTTAACCATATTGGCGGTTTAGTCCCTAACCAAGAATTCGCATTGGAGTTGTAACTCATAACCGGTTTCGGTCCTGGCCTGTGAGGCTTTTAGGCGTTAATAATTAGCCATTCACTCATGTTCACCATGTACATTCAACACTTGATCACTGGCTCACTAGTTTCTGCTGCGAAACTCTGATAACTGTAGAGCTTAATTGCTCCCTTTTTGTTATTCTTACCGTATTGTATATCCCCAATTGTCACCTTCATCTTGGTAACAATGGTTTCTCAACCGACGCGTGGTATCTCTTACCGTTAGCGAATTCGGTGAGTTATAAACTTTCTATCCACTTCCATAACAATTTACTGTGTATACAGCTATGTATTTCACAATGATTGACTTGTTGCCTTCCGACTTATTGTTGGTTGAGATTGAGCTACTACATAGTGTGTAGTGCTCTCTCAGCTATTTACAACATTTGGGGTATATTCTATACCAATATTTGGCAGTTAGTGCTACTGTAGTCACTTACTGTTAATCATGTCTCCACATTTGGTTTTGTACAAGTACTCTTTTATTGGTGTGGTCTTGCATTTCCTATGCATCGGCCATTATAACATTATTCCTCCACAATTAACATGTTTCCAATTCCTAGCTATCCCACTCGATCATACTGCGCAAGTGCAATACCAAAACACTCAGTCATACAGAGTGCAGAGGCGTAAACTCTTGACAGTAAATCCCTTATGTGATTCGCCATGGAATTCACACTGAGTTCCTCATCACATAGTACCTACCACTGGCTTATTGCCTAGTCTGTGTATCATCACTTGCTTGCATGTCCACTGAGTTTAACTCATAACTGGTCTTATCTGTTACATTATCGTTTAACAACATTTATACAACGGTCGCTTGTTGCGCACCGTGCTCTTACTCCTTGTATAACATCAGCTTACATCGTATCTGCTGTCACCTCAACTTCCACACATAAACTTACATCATTCACAATATGGTTCATCCCTCCTTTGGATGACCACCAAATGCTCCTTGAGCATCGATCATTCGAGTCACAAGCCGGCATTATTCAGCTCGGTGTTTCACTTTATACACACATGTTACTAAGCTAACTGCTTTCTTTCAATAACAATATGGTCAATCCTTAACATATTACTTGGGCTTGATACACATAACCACCGCTCCTGCGGTTTCAGAATATCGAGAGGTATCCCCACTCTTAATGCAGTGGTTCGTCTACCACTCTATTTACTTATACAACATAAACTTCTACCATCAATCGAATTTATATAACATATCTTGCTTATGGCTTATAAGCCTTATTTGCCTTGCGCTGGGCTCATTGTAGGCTGTCCACCCACATGTACTCCTCTGTACAACATTACATGGTTTGGATATTATATTGGGCTCCATGACAAGTCGTTGCATCACGTTCCTTTCATGGGATTCCCCTTAGGTTTGTCAGTCTGTCTCCTGACAACTCAGGTCTAAACTGGGTGTTAGTTCAACCCTTGTGTTTCTGTCATGCATTTCGTTCAACAATTGTTGATGCGAACACCCCTCAAGGGTTGCTCCTGGGTGTTGCTACGTTATGCCTTACATTTGTTTCACACTTATTGGTACATTCTATTAGCCACGCCGTTTGCGTTCTTAAATGGCTTATTATCTTCTTTTGTGACGATCGACATTTCCTAGTGGTGTAGGTACTCATTCTGGGAATTTTCATCCCGTTCATTGCACATTAATGTGTCCACATTAGGCATTTGCTTGCCATGTACAAGCTGGGTCACCGTTCCAGCTAACATGTTTTATCCCTAAGGATCCTTAAGACATATGTGATGTCTTTACATAACAGTTTGTGCCCTTCGCACTTGCTAACTCTTAAACATTTCCTTGAGAGGAATTCACTAATCCTTTTAGTCTCGTTAACTTAACTGAGTTCCTTAGCTTCAACTATTCCTTGTAATCCTTAGCTCTTGCTTGATTTATACTGCTGACCGTAGACGGAGTCGACTACTTCCCGTGTTTCGGACTCTTCTCGTATACATATATGGGGTATCATACTGATACATTACTACTTACCCAACTAACCCATAAGTAGGTCTGTCAGGCCCACAAGCTCCTATCGGAGTGCGGTCGTCCCACAATTCAATTGGTACACTCGTAGTGTCCGTCACACGCCTAGGTGAAGTATTCTGTTGTCAACTCCCTTATATTGTCCCGTGACAATATTCATTCCTTACCTCCCGAACTTAATCGAGGGAAAGTTTATCCATTGTTGTATCCTTGTCAACTGTCCTTGGTTTTACTGGTTTGGTTCAAAAGAAGGTTGGAAGGAAGTGTTGGTTTGAAAGAAAATCTGGTTTTGGAAAGAAAAGGGTTTGAATAAATCTGGGTTTGAAAGAAAATTTTCATGGTTTCACAACATCTTCTTACCTTAACCAAGTCTAGCTTCTTGCTGACTGGTGTACTTCCAATTATAAAGGTCAGGCTGTTAAGCCCTCCCATGGTCATAATGATCCTTTTTAACTTCATGGTACTTTACTAAGTACTTGTAGTGGTTATAAATTTCCCGAACAGCCCTGTTATAGCAGCACTTGCTATGGCAAGTGCGCCATGCTAACTGGCTATCGGTTTAACACATACCAGTTGTGGTATTGTTTTTACCCATATTGTCATCGGTGGCCTTGTTGGCCCTTACTGATCTCACTGCCTTGATAATAACTCTTCTAGGTGACTTCTCACTGTTTTCACATGACGATCATCAACTAGGGTGTTTCCCCTTCTGGGAGACCCCTTTGTCTTAGTATTGTATTCTCTTTGTAGCCCGTTCCACGTATTTGTCGTGGTTATTGAGACTTGTCTCTTGTTTGGTATACCATTGGTGTATTATTTATCAACTGCGGTCCCGTAGACACTTGTCTCGGGTTCCACTAATCCACTTCTTGCCTATTGCACGGTTGGTGCGTTGCAAGCTGGTTATTCTCGACTGCTCTGCATGTCGACCCAGGTTGCCGGAAATTCTATTCTCTTATACACAAAATCCTTCATTCTTCGCTATTAAATGCGGTTAACATCATCCAGATGGAGACCGTCTCCGGGATTCCCAGTTTTCGGGATCTACCGTATGACAGGTTCCCCGTACCCTAAAGGTATTTAATAACAGCCAGATCGGGTATTCCCGAGTATGAGAGTGGACTCCCATCTCTCTGGCGTTGTTTCCCAAGTTATAAAACAGGGGTTGTGGAGGGTGGGATGGATATTGTAGGTTTCCAGTAGTCACTGGTAGTTCCTAACTAGCGTATCTCTCACGCTATCACTCAACCCTTAACCCAAAGTACTTAAATCCTAACTCGGTACTTCCTAAGCTCGGTAATTCAGTCATCAGAGCGATACTTCGCTCTGATACCACTTTTTGTAACACCCCATCCAACATTATCACACTTACAATAAACTGCAGCGGAAAAACAACCTCATCACATTACTTAACTCGTTGGTGTTACACGCCGTTAGCCACCCACGTGGCTAACAAGGCTAATACACATACATTGTACCGGTCTGATGGGCTAAATTCCCGAGCGACTACACATTACTATCCCTTTCCATTAACAACAACGACAACGTACACCTTCCAACTATACCGAGTATTAATAAACTGATGCCGACAACAATTTCGGTCTTACTACACCTACTGTATATATACACTTAAATGTTTACCCATGTACAATGACTACCCGTCCTACTCTCGAACGGCTTCCAGCACTTCGTACCTGAAATAAGAAAAGAAGAGAAAGGGTGGCCCCCAAGGGGCTCAGCACCTTTGCTGGTATGGTAATCCCGCAGCCCACATGCTACCGGGCCACGCACAACTACTTGTCGTCTTAGCATGCGGTTGATTATATTTAAATCATACATGTGACAACGAACACACATCACATAACATTCGCCTCAACGGGCTCAACAAACGGATATTATATCCTTACTTAATAAGTCACTCATGGTATTCATCATCCCTAGAGTGTTCCTCCTCTGATGGAGCTACTTCCTTAATAGACGACACATACCCTTAAATCGGGTTACCCTTAAACGCCTCTTATCACAAACTGGGAATCATATCCATGATCCACACACTCCACATTCTACAACATATAACATACACTACATAACAACACTTAACAACACTTTGCACGTTTCCACGTGCACAACATAACACTGCAATAGATATTGCATCACAACAAAACACATAACATAACGGGAATGGTTCGCTTAGGAACCGATCCAAACATTGTTTATACACTGGTGAGCCTAGAGAATGTTGCCAGTCTCATGATAAGCTCGTTACATAACTCGTTACCGTCTCGTTAAATGAACGGTTAACTTAACACAAGGTGTCTCGGATATAGTGATCCAAGCACACCGAAACAAACATAACAATAGTATGCCCCTGTTGCCCGACGTGAGTCAGTAATAGCCTTGGTTAAGCTAAAGGGAAGGTTGGGAACCAAATTGGAAAACAACCATAACATACAGAGGAGTCGAACCTGCTATGACAACGACCCCCATACTCACACGCGTGGCCGGAACAGACCGGACTCCTCACTCCCCGTTAGGCACTTGTTAGAAGTTCAACTTTGAACTTTATTAACAATCACAAACATTGGGTTAAGTCTTGTTAGACATACAAAAGGGAAGAGAGAGTCATACCTTCACATACAAACATCACACACAAACATCACATAACCAACTCACGCATAGCCGTGGTTAGTAGAACGTTCCTTAAGTCGGAAACGTTGTTACCGGATACCGTTCTCCTACGTTTACCTAATAGTGGTTAACTAGCTCTTCAAGCGCATTCGAGGTTACCGGTATCGGCACGTAAACATACAATAACAATAACGACTGTAAACTCGTTTCATGATTATCTCATAACGTGGCAAACATACAGAAAAACACATTGGCATACAAGCCGGTGTAATCCGGTAGGACACAGGTTGCAAGAAAAACCATACCTGTCACCGGAGTCCACTTTATGTACCTCGAGCAACTCTCGAACAACTGATAACATTACATGTACTTTTATTAATATCGGGGTAGCATGATGATTTAACGTCTAATGCTTATAAACTTCTCCCGTTAACTTAGTTACATAACTTAACATTTTAAACTTGTTTTACTCTCACATTTTAATACAACTTTTAACCCACTTTATTGTCATTAAAACTCACCTAACATGTCCTTAACAACCTTATAACATCATTACCTATCAATCCCCAATATACATTAAAAACAACATTTTTGGTCGACCGACCTTACCGACCGAACTTGTCCAAGTTCGGTCCATTCCAGAAACATTTCCGTCAAAATTTCCTACTCCGACCGAACTTACCAAGTCCGGTCCTATGTTCGGTCTTTTCCCGAGAGTTTCTCCCCTTTGTAAATTTAGCCGCCCGAACTTACCAAGTCCGGTCCCTATGTTCGGTTTTTCCAGTAACTCAATCCGTACTCAAAATACAGGCCCGACCGCCTTGCAAGTCCGGTCCCCAAGGTCGGTCTTTTCCAGAAGCCAATTCTCGCAGGGTAAACTGGGCTCGACCGAACTTGCAAGTTCGGTCGCAAGTTCGGTCTGCCCAGACCTTTTTTTCCTTTTTACATTCAACTCCAAACTTCACCCCATACAACCTAGTACACCCTAACCTCATTTGGGCATTTCAAACAACCTTTAGCCATGTACTAAACTCTCCAAATCACACAAAAACCATTTTATCATTCACAAATTTCTTACAAAATTCTTAGCACTTGGAATGCTTCCTCCTTAAGATTTCTAAGTGGTATTTCACCATAATGACCACTATACCAAGGTGTTTCCTCTACACCTTAACATCATCTCTCAAACTTCTTTTCTTACTAACTAAATCCCCTTTTTCAATCTTACCTAAACATCACTTATTCCTTGGATATCAACATTCCTAAACCTTAAACAAACTCTCCAAGACTTAAATACATTCACAAAAACACTCATTGAATCCTTATAACTTCCAAGATAACACCTAAATTCTTGTATCACTCTAAATCACCTTAATACATGTTTTCTTCCCAAGTAAAACATTTGTTCACCTTTAACACTTCCTAGTTCACCAAGACTTTCTTAAAACACTTAGAACTTCTTACACATTTCCCAAATTTGGCCATAGCTTCTCTTGATTTACTCACATCCAAACACTTAGGTTTTTTACCTTGTTTCATTCAAGAACACTAAAATCCATCAAACACATTTTTACACACAAACTTCACACATTAAGCACCACATCACAATATAGTGCATAACTTAAATTGCTTGGCACTTAGGCCCTTAAATAACATGGCTCTTAGGCCCTTAAATAACATAAACCAAAACACTGAATTTCCCACATAAGTATGCCTTTGACCTGCAAATACATACACCGATACATATGTTCTTTTACTAGTCTCCTTGAGAGCATTTTACTAGCTCATTTGCCATTGGCTCCTTAGGTATTTTATTAAGCAAATCAAGCTCATTTTCCTAAGGCTTTAAACTACATTGAGAAGTTTGTTTACCTCTTTTCCTCACAAATTTCTTTCTTGTTTCCTTGTAAAACCGGTAGGGCATTTGGTTCCTTGTCAACTTCTAAAACAATGTACAAATAATAGAATGAGTATTCAAGCATTATGCTTCATCTCATTGTAAACCCTAGTTACACATATTGTTTTAAACACATTAAGGTAATTGTTTACCTTGGAATTGGAAGAGAACTTGAACAAGTATCAAGAGAGGACTCCTCCTAGTCCATGAAGGGTTGGAATGAAGCTAAAACAAGCAAGGTAAATACACCATGGTGAGGTGAATTTTCGGTCAACATGAAACATGGAGGAAACATGGATTTTCTTTGAGTTTCCTTACCTAGAAGCAAAGGAGAGTAATAATGTGTAGAAATACAAGCTCAAGCTCCATCAATGGTGATTCTCCATGGCACCAAAATTGAGCTCTTGAAGATTTGAAAAGGTAGAAGTGTAGAGCTTGACCTAACTAAGACAAATATGGTCTTAGAATTTGATTTGGAGCATGGAGTTGGATTTGGCAAGGAAATGAAGATGGAGAAGAGAGGCTGTTGCAAATCGTAAATGGAGGAAAGGAGAAGGTGAAGAAACGTGTGAAATGAAAGAAGAGAAGGAAATGAGAAGATGAGTTTGCTTTTGGAGATATTTATGTTATAAAGCAAAATAGTACTTTACTTAAAGTTTTACTTTACTTATTTGATTCTTTTACAACTTGGTGACTCACTACTACAAAAACCGGCCACCATTTAATTAGAAGGGTAATATAGTCTTTATTGACTCATTTAATTACTTATAACATCATATGTTACAAACTAGCTTAAAAAAAAAAACACTATTCACTAAAACAAGGCACATAGAAGTGAAATTTTTGATTTCCCATTGATATAGCCACCCAAATGTGATACTATATAGTACACATGTTAATTAAAGAGTAATGATGGACATTTAGCCATTCAAAAACTCATTTACAAGACAATTTTCAAAAACGTGCTTTAAGACTCCTTAAAGCACATTTTGTGTTTTAACTGTTTTCAAGCTTGGTTTTCTTTGGTAATTGATTTAATATGTTCATTAACATAGTTATAAGGTATAGGTATGACCATTAGGTCTTATACAAATTTATTCCAAGCTTAGAGCACATTTTGCTCTTATTGACTTTAAGGTATTTCCTTGTGTTTTTTTTTGGTTTAAACTGTCCACCAAAGTTTCCTAAGGACTTATTTAGCCTTATTAAATCATAATTAAATGTTATCCAGTCTTGGTAGGCTCTTTGGGTCCTAACCAAGTTCACTCATAGCTTAGAGCATGTTTTTGCTCAAACTGTGTCTTAATGCTTTATTGCATTTATTATGGTTTAAATTGTTCACTGATGTTACTAAGGCACTTTTTAGCCTTTACATACCATAATTTGATATTTAAACCACATATCAAGGTTTGGGGTATTTCAATTACATCGGAAATAAAACTCTAAGGCGATTACAGACCATCGGGTTCCAAACACCCGGCATCAAACCTCACCAATTACAACTTATAATTTCAAGTCAAAATACCTTCGGGAAGGCCATTAACTAAAATCAACAAGTTAGGGTTTATTTCTGAAATATTATAAAACATAATCAACTTAAACCCCCAGATCTAATCTCGGCCGTCCATTACTAATACCTACGATCGGACGGCCTAAATTGCGCAAGTTCTTCAGCGAATTCTTGAACAGCCCCGAGTACTAAATTCGAGTTTTCTCTCAATCTACAGAACGAAATCCGATGATTCTTGTTCATTGGATTCGAAATTGAATTCCGGTTCTAATGACACCGATTTCCCCAATTATAATGCAGTATTCTACCAATTCGATTCTGGGTTCGAAAGTTAGGTTTATTTTCGGTTTCAAATTTTAAATCTGTCAAATTCTCTCAACCTAATGCATAATAGGGGAAATTGTTACATGGGTTTGGTCGACAATGAAGAGTAGTTTAGCATCGTCGGAAGAATTTGTGCAAAACTCACCGGGAATTGCAAGAACGGAGCGATTTCAAGATCGGGTTCTGGAAAACTGTTCGAGCTTGACCGTTTGGGTAGCCTACTTTGCGACTCTATAACTTGGGATACAGATTGAGTTAGACTGTGTTCTTTGGCTCAATCGAAATATGGGACATAGATCTACACAATGATAACAAGAACTCAATCTAATTTGCATTATACAGAAAGAAAATTGACCCGAAAGTTACGAGTTTACCTGTCGTTTTTCTATGATTTTATGTGCTGAAAAATCAGAGACTTTGGGCGACTATATCTTCCAGACGGTTACGAATCAGGCTTGGTAATAAACATGAAAGTTGTAGATGGATTAGAGATCTACACAACGAGCTATAAAATCAAAATTTGGTTGAAAGACGAGGAAGTTATGACAAGACGAACTTTACCTGAAATCGAATGAAAACTGGAATCTGGGTTACGAATTCGAAAGCTGGCAACTTTGGATTAACTTTCCTGTCGATGTAGAATGAGTTAGGGCTTGTATGAGTTATGGTTGTAAAGAGGGAATTAAGGAGAAAAGAATAGAGAAGACGGCACTGGGAAATTCGAAGTAACGAGTGAGATATAGCCGTCACAAGTTAGGTCAAAATCGGGTGATTGTTGGAGAAAAACAAGGAGATAGAATTGACCAAGTGTTGGGGCGCACGAGAGGCTGACACGTGGCATCTCTTAAAATTTTGATTCAAAACTTCAATCTAGCATAACTTTGGCTAGGATGATCCGTTTTTGACGTTCTTTTTATCGATCTTCATGGTTTTTCATAACCTATTTATTGGTATAGGTTTCATGACCTGGTTTGACCATTCTCAAAAAGTCAACTCTAGCAAGGCTTAATAAGCTTTAAGGTTTCTAGAATTTTATATTGACTTTTATATTTCAAAACAATGTTCCAACACTTCCTAAAATCTTTATAATATTTGGAGTGTTTAATAATTTCCCAAGATTTATTGACTTATAAATCTTATTATTAAATTCATATATACTAATAATAATATATAATATTAGGAGAAAACCCCTAAATAAATTTCACAACCCCATATAATAATTTAATATTCATAATTCCATATAATAATTTAATATTCCTCATTCCATATAATAATTTAATACTTAATAATATTATTAAAGGTTTAATAAAAGAAATCCCCTAAATTAATTTAAATTAATTTAGGGGTATTTCATATGCAAAGAAAGGAAAGCTCTTGAAAACTTACTCTTTGTTGCAATTTTCCTAATTTGATCATGAGTGTGGGTGTTGAAAAGTAGAGTGAATTAAGGCATTACTTCACATCCCTTGTCATCCAAAGGTTGAGGAATGAAATTGGTGGAAGTTTCCGAGCTACTTTATGTTCAATCTTTGTAACCAAACTTCTCCATGTTTTTGTTAAATTCTTTGTTTCACTATTTTTAAAACTTACAGTTGGGAGCATTGGGTAGGTTTCGAAACCAGAACCTTTGGTTCTATGATAACACCCATCTACCGACCAAGCCATAGGGGCTTGGCAAAGATCAAATTTGCTCAGTACTGGTATCGAACGCGGGTCTACGCTGTTGCAGTGCAGGGCACTATAGTCTATTTCTACCACTAAACCACTGGTGCATAAGTTGATAAGTGTGATATGTTTCACACTTATCACTAATAGTCTATTCTACCACTAAACCACTGGTGCGTAAGTTGATAAGTGTGATATGTTTCACACTTATCACTAATCAATCCTAATTCGATTCGGATAAGCCTTTTCAAGCTCAATATTAGGGGTCTGATTTAGTTTTGCTATTATACTGACTGTTGTTCTAAAAGACATATATGGGAAGGGAAACACTTTCAGTCAGGGCCAGCTAGGTGGTTGTGCAACTGGAGCCACAACACAGGGCCTCCACTTACCGGGGGCCCTATTTTTTAAGGGTTTTGTGACGTTTTCTAGCTATTTAATTAGTTAATAGTTTATAAAAATTATATAAAAAATTATAAGTAAAAAATTATAAGTAAGAAATTATATATGAAGTTTTATTAGTCAACTTTATTATTGTATATAACATATAAAACAATAAAGTAATTAATAGTAAACAACCTGGTATAAATATTACTCCCTTCATTCAATAATATTTGTCAATTTAGAAACTTGCACACTTATTAAGAAAAGAAAAAAATGACGCATATATCCCTATTTTTTACTTTATTTATCAAAATAATAATTACTTTTGTACTTATTAAATTAGGGCCAAATGTGGAAAAAGTGTGAGAAAAAGCTACAATGCTATATTTTTAAACAAAATTTACATATATATGATGAATGGAGGGAGTACTATACGTACATAAAATTAAAATTAACTTTTATACTATAATAAAATGAAATATTAGATATTAGTAAATAAATCTTAAAAATTCTATTCAACAATTAATAAATAATTTGATTTTAAAGAAGTCGTATCACAATATTTAAATATTTATAATTTTAAAAAATAACTTTTTAAAAGTTAATTTATTAATAATAAGCAATAAATATTATTTAAATTAATATATTATTACTATTTTTATAATATTGATCAATATATTTGAGCCGGCACGGGTCCAAATTAATCGAGACAGCCGTGCTTTCGGTTCAACCGGACATTAAAAAATGCACCAAAACACTTTTCAAAATTAGATGATGGATCGAACAAGGCCTAATTATAGTGGAATTTTTACTCTAAGTAGCATGCGCATTCGGGACAGTTGTTTTAATGAAAAACGTGAATACTAGTACCTTTTATTTCACCCTCTAATTATAGTCGAATTTTAACTCTTTGCTGAACCGGGGGTAGACATATCACGTTGAAATATTGGCAATTTTACTTCAAGCTGTCCTTACTTAATTATCCATACTGCAGAAAAAACAAATTTGATTGGCCAACAATAGCAGTTAATAATGATAATACGGTTATAGTCAATGCATTAAATTTTAAAACCATGGGCTTTAAAAATTGGTACACTAGCTGTTTTTTTGCAAGAAAGAAAATGCTCTTTTATCGACAAATAAAAACCCCTTAATTAATGAACTAGCTTCTCGTTTACTAAAAAAGTTGGAAGTTGGAACAGGGCATATGTTGTGTTATGAGTTTTCTATTCTCATCATCCATTCCATTCCATTCATGCTGATCGAGAAAAGAGGACACACAAGACACTTGCAACAATCCGTAAAAGTAGTCCATAATTTCCTCATTCCATATCGTCCTCTCCCTTTCCCCTCAACATTTCTTTGTATTCACCTCTTCTCCATCATCGCCAAAAGGAGGGAGAGGGAGAAAGCCCCAATCTTCTACAGCAAATCAGAGAGAGCAAATTTCAAATAAAACAAACCAACAAACAAACAACAACCCCAGTTTCCTTTCACTCTCTCCCTCCCTCTCCTCCCTCGACCAATCAACAAACATCCATGGCCCCACTGAACAAGCTCTGCATCGCTTTAACTCTCTTAACCCTCCTCACGGTGGTTGCCGTGGCGGAATCCAGTAACGATGATGACTTCCAAGCACAACCAGTTGATCAAGTGCGAGACACAATCGACATGGACGAGGAAATGATGATGGGGTCGGATTGGAGTCATCGCCAGATGGCAGAGTTATTAGACTGGTCAAAAATGATTAGCAACAGTGCTATGAACAAGAACAAGATTCCATGTGGTCAACGTGGTAGATCCTACTACAATTGCCGTGGGAATCAGAAAATAAACCCTTATCGCCGTGGCTGCAGTGCCATCACCTACTGCTCTAGATACACCCACTAATTAACTATTATTATAATTTCTCTGACCAGAGATTGAAAGAAAACGAATTTAGCATTGCATTAATTACCATCTATATTTACATCTATGTCGCGGTCGTTTGTGAGGAAAAAAAAATGTTACAATGTTTTTATTATATGTTCTAATGTATGTATAAATATGGTTTAAGATGACATGAATTTACTTATGTACGTCTATCCATTTTCTATCTTCTCTTTGTTTTATTTTATGTCTTGATTGTGTTGTGTGTATTTTATATCTATGTTGCTATATATAATGCTTGAGCAAGTGCCAAGTCTGATGAATGTTTGAAGAAAAATACGTGTATGAATTTTTTTTATTCATTTTTTTTATATGAGTATTATCAATTTTGTCATGTACACAAAAAAATATACATATGTATACATTGCGGGCGATATTTATACTTACAAGAGACAAAAATCTAGCAGACGGCATATTGTGCGATCTGCCGCGCCTAAGAAGGTGTGGACATATGCGTTGGCAGTCCAGTCCAGTCAGCTGTTGAGTGGATTGTTTTTTGATATATTAACTTTAAACTATTGTATCTTTTAACATATAAGTTTAAAATTAAAAATTTTTGCACCATTGTTAATCTAGATTCAAACTCTTCAAAACAAGACCAGACATGAATATGTTTTGAGAAGTTTAAAAATTTATGTTAATTACATGTATATATCAACATATATCAACGACAATTATGATTCACCACATACAGTTTAAAATACACCATATAATATTAATAATACACCACAAAATAATAATTATTCAGTATTTGTTCCGTAGTTTGTTATTTAATTCACTATTTATTAGTTAATGAATCATATTACCAATTTCAATGAATCATAATATCAAATTTAATGAATCATAACATCATTTTAGTGTATCATCAATAACACATAAAAATAAAAAATTTAAGCAATAATACAACACTTAACAATATTTGGTACATAAGAAAAATACATGATTCATCATATAAGGTTTAAAATACAGCATACAACAATAATAATAATACAATACAAAATAAAAATGATTTCTATCGGTTTTGAAGTTTAGTATCTAATTTACTACTTATCAGTTAATGAATCATAATATCAATTTTAATGAATCATAATATCAAAATTAATGAATTATATTATGATTTGGTATATTATCATATACATGTAAAAAAAATTAAGTTGTCAAAACATATCCATGACTGGTCTTGTTTTGAAGAGTATGAATTTTGGTGAATAATGATATAATTTTTTTTCATTTTGAACTTATATATTAAAAGTTACAATAATTTAAAGTTAATATACTAAAAAGGCAGTCCAATCAACAAAACAGTCCAGTCAGCAGCTGACTAGGACTGCCAAATCAACATCCCGTACCTATCTTCACCGGCGGTCCCGCAACGTAGAATTTAGATCCTCGATCTGACTTGATCAGAATAATAATTATACAATAATTCTATAATGTAAATCACTAAAACCTCACATTTCGTCTCATTGTAATTTTTTCGAAAGAAAGGATCGTTATGTTGAGTAAGGACCTTAGGCCTGTCAAACGGGTTATCCGTTCGGGTTTTGGGTCATATCTTTTCGGGTCAATATCCGTCCAGGTCATTAAACTTTTGGGTCATTTCGGGTTTGGGTCATTCGGGTTCGGGTTGTAACAGTGTTAGATAGAATCTGGTTTCGGTTATTTCGGGTCATAGTTAATATTTTTTGAAAAAATTATAATATAAATATATACCTAGTTTTTTATAAAAATATACAACATATAGATTATAGAACTTTCAACACAATGCCTATTCTGAATTTTATTCGGATATACTAAGTTTGAATCATTTTTTTGTCATGTTTATTTGGGTCATTCAGGTTTGGGACAATTTATGGTCACTATTATTTCATGTTATTCGAGTTTGGCTAATTTTTAATTATTATTATTTCGGGTCATTTCGGGTTCGGATCGGTTTCGGGATATAAATTTTTCGGGACATTTCGGGTTCGGGTCATTTCGGGTTTTACCCAATCGGGTTTCGGTTTATTATATTTAAATATTTTCAGGTTTTGATTGGGTTTGGGGTTCGGATAAAATGGACGGGTTTTTGGGTTGGGTCAAATTTTGACAGCTCTAAGTAAGGTAGCCATGCGAGGTAAGAAAAGGCCAAATAGATAGGGGTCACTCTTAGCTAGTAAGACCATGATTATCAAGTGTTCTTGTGGGTTCTTAAGTAAAAAAAAGAATAGAAAAATATGAGGTGGAAGAGAGAGGGGCAAGAACTGTAATTTTGGGTTCTTGGGGAAGAACCTTTTAAGAACCCATAAATGGAACCCACCATTTTTTCCTTTAATTATAATATGTCAAATATAAATAGTTAAATCTTATATATTTTAAAAACTTATTTTTTAAAAAAACTAATAATGATATAATAAACCAAATAGTACATCAAAATTCTTAAATCTCATTCTCTACGAAATGAGATCTATATTGATTATATTTTTCATATTTTTAATATATATTTATTTTAGGTACATTAATTCTTATTTTTGTATTTTATTGATATAAAATTATAATATTAAAATATACTTAAAAAATATAATATGTACTAATGTATTCATATCAAAATTCATTATAATATTTTAATCCTAAATATCAAGTGAGAAATAATAAAAAAAATATTGATAATATATATGAATATATTTCATTTTTTCAAAGAATATAATAAACTTTAATATATTTTAGTTAAGATTATTTGTGTATTATTAAAAATAGTAGTAATAATAATTAAATATTAATGTTTGTATTCTTATAATGATTAATAAGTAAAAAATAAAATGATATAAGAAATGGAGAGAGTTTAAAACCAAATGATACATTCTCTGATGTTGGTAAAAATTAGATATGATTTTTAAAATGATATGGCGGTGAGAGAAAAAGAAAAGAGCGTTAAGAACCCAAATTTGGGTTCTTTGATAATCATGCTCTAAGATAAATAAGGTTAGACAGGTATGAAAGGGTGATTTGTCTTGGTGATATGTTTTTCAATTCAACTTGTTATGCCCTTGTAGCAAATTAGGTTTTACCCTTAATTATAAAAAAACATAACTTCAATCAAACAACCATAGAGTCGCAACAGCTGGTCCAGATTATGGAGAACAACCCCAAAATCCGAAACCAAACCAAACTTAAACTGGTCCAACTCGTTCATTTCAACTCACTAAAACAGTGCGACAACACAACTCAAACATACCATACAGATATGATATTATTCTGAAGCATAACAGCTCTTATCGTAGGCTAAAAAGTACCATATAATTTGTTGAAGAGACCGTGGATCTAAAAAAAGTCTAAAAAGATGTAAATAATAAAAAAACGAAAGATACATACATAATCTTTAAAAAAGTTCAACTTAAACCATCCTACCTTGTATATTCCTCACATAATATGAACTATTTTATGAATATTCTTTTTAAGTTATCGTGTAAGTTTTCTCAATAAAATTTATGTATGCTCATTGCTTAAAAAATTTGTATTGTCAAGTCATTACTTATCATTTTTTTTTATCATGGGGAGCTACCAGTAGCAGAGAGTAACCAAAATGATTTGAGTACAGCTGGTAAAAACCAGCCAAGATAGGCAGCAATTACATAACGAAAACTCAGCAATAAAACAATTACAGTAAAACTTTGAATTTTGTGGTGTTTCTTTAAAAAAGGGTATACATTTCTTATAACAGTTAGGTGGAAGGAGAAGCTTGAGCCATAATACCATATGGATTTGGTACGACGTGTTACTATATTACTGATTGATAAAGTATAGTTTTATGGTCAACTTCAAAATGATGTAACTTTTTTTTTTGAAATAAAGGGAATGAATAAATGATAGTGTTTATACAAAAGAAGATACATAGGAGTCCTATATATCTGATAGTCAAGGATATACAAATAAAAAAGATGAGCATCAAGTTCCAAAAAGGTGGCGATGGGCCGACTTGATACATCATGACTATAGAGGTGGGGGGGGGGGGGGGGGGGACTAAATAGATTAGGAGACTACTTTTAGGACTCTAGGATCTGGTTGAGCCAGACATCATCTCGGTTGGGGAAGAATTTAGTCCAGATGAAGGCTTTAGTCGTACCCTTCACATCGGCAATGATGAGGGTCGGGGCTCTGGCTAGACCCGTCATGGCTCCCCTACATCTTTCGATCCATATGAAGTAGACGACATTTGCGATGGCAGCGCGTCTAACGGAGTCCTTAGGTCTTTTCCTCTTGTAGTAGTGGGATAGCCAGGATGCATAATTGTGAAGGCTTGACCTGTTGGTGGGGATCCCCAGCCAGTCACAGATGGTCCACCAGACCTGCATATAGTCCTGCAAAAAAGAAGAGGTGCACACTTGTCTCTAGAGCTTGCTCACAGAGCCAGCATCTGTTAGCTAGGCTAATGCCCCACGATTGCAATTTATCACAGGTCTTAAGTCTACATTAAGAGTAACCTACAAAATGAACTTAGCTTTGGGAAGCGCTCAGGTCTTCCAACAAATTTTATACCAGGGGAAATGACTAGTAGGGGAAGACACATCTTGGTAAACAATGTTGACAGGTAGACGGGGAGGGTAGGTGAGGAAAAGAGAGATGGCATCCTGGGGAGACCCGCACTGGTAAACTTAAAATAATATGCATCAATGGTAAACTTAAAATTTTGTGTTTTTGGAATGAGTATATATTACGTATTTTAAAAATGAATCTTATTCGTTAACAAAATGAATCTCCTTTAATAATAAAATGAACCTTATTCAATGGTCAACTCCAAAAAGGATAACACCGTTAAAGAAGCTAATTTTGTTCAGATTAACCACCACTCAAGAAAAAGAAACTCTACCCTCATACAAACCACCCAAGAAAAAGAAAATCATACCCCAAAGGATATCATATGACAGTTAACCCAACAAAGGTGTATGTTAGGGTTTAAGGTTGATAACTGAAACATTATAAAGTGTATAATGAACAACAAAAAGATACCCAAAACCTCAAATATACCCTAGGACAGTTGAACCATCTAAAAAACGAATACCGTCAAAGAATGCTAATGTGATTCGGTTATTAACTATTACGCAAGAAAAAGATACCATACCCCTCATATACAGTCTTGGGACGTCTAACACCATCGACCAACCTAACACAATTGAAGAAACCAACATCGTCGAAGAAGCTAACAAGTGTTGAAGAAGGCTAATGTGGTTACTTACCACCATGCAATAAAAAAAAGATAATCTTACACCTACACAACCGTAGGATGACTGACACTGTAAAAAAAACTAACACTATCAAAACACATAAAAATTATGTATTTTATATTTTCAAAGTGAATCTTAAAATATTATTCATACAAAAGTATAAAATTTTAAATTTATTAAAACATGTTCATGTTTGATCTTATTTTGAAGAGTTAACATATTTAGAAACAATGTATAAATTTTATGTTATTTGGAAATATATTTAATAAACTACAGCGCCTTAAAATTTAAACAAAGCAAACATAGCCTCTAAATTACCTTTTTTATAATTTCAAAATTAGAATTAATTGCCAATATCTATTTCTAAAATATTAAGAACTCACGGAATGTATATTCTATATGCTTGTAAGAGATATTAGATATACAAATTATATAAAACCTTTTCTAAGCTACATACTTTCATTAATGAGTAACCATAAAGCCCAAATATTTGGGTCATACCAACTCCGGGTGGTAAGTGGTATGATTTAAGACTTGCGCCAAGAGTGGGCTCAAGTTAGATTAGATGAACTACTTTATTATAATGAGCTCTAAAACTTATCGCGCTACATAAAAGATTCTCAAAATTAAGAGTACTTCGGCGGATGAATCTTAGACAAATACTCAAATCTAATTTTAGGGGGTGTTTGTTTCAACAGTGGGAAAGGGAAACGAAATGGAGAGGAATAGAAAAAAAAAATTGTTTTGATTTTTCTGATTATTTAGTTGATCTGGGCAAATAAAATAAATAACCGATCAAAGCTGTCGATCAATGATCATTATTTGCTAGTCAACATTCACCGATTAATGATCATTAGTTATAAGAATAATCATATATTACCGGGAAAATGAAATCTCACAAATGAAAAAAGATTTTAAGTAATCTCATTCTGCAAATAGGATAACTGACAAAAACAAACAGGAAACTCTTTCCTCATTATCCGGTTAAGGTTTGGCAAGAGCGCTCGTCATTATTTCTCAACTCTGTTCGTTGTGTTCTGTTTTACCCGTCTATCCATTCCATTGCTGCGGCTAATAAGTACATATGTTACATTGTTACTTTCTCCTCCTATTTCATCCACCGCAACACCACAAAGAAAATATAAATAAAAGGGGGAGAAAGTAAGCACAAGATCTATATATCATCTACCACTCGCCCGCCAAACCGATATATCTATTTACTCCGTTTCATTGTACAAGACCCCCTGTTAACTCTCCCTGTTTTTTCTTTCTCCCCTTGCTTGGTTTGGTTGTCCAGTTTTATCCTTGGTCATTTTCCCTTTGTGATCTCCGCCCCGGTCTACAACATATCATCCACTCCACTGTTTGTTTTAGCAAGTAAAACCAAAACCATACTCTTCCCTGTCCTCTGGTCCCCTCGTCCTGTGCTCCTCCTCAACCTCTTCATCTTCGTCTTTGTCTTCATCTTCATCTAAAGGGAAACAAGTGTCCTCTCCACCAGTACTCCACAGGAAATTGGCGTAGCTGGACGCGTAGTACATGCTGCTCGGTTCGGCCTCTATGGCTTGCTGATATGTCTCCTCTGCCGCCCACAGATCGTTCTTTGCCAACCACAAGAAGGTTGCGTATTTGTTGCATGCCTCTGCGTCCTTTGGCTCAATCTCTGTCGCTTTCTTGAAGTATTCCTCAGCCCTGAACGACAAACGACAACTTGAACTTAAGACACATGATGATCATGAGTTTATATATATAGTATTTACTAATTCAAACAAGTCGGTTTGGAAAAGAATCTCAAAACAAGTTCTGCCAAGAGTAGCTGAGAGAAAAATATCTCAAGACACACAAGAAGATTTTTTTCTATCTCCTCATCTAGTAGGTCTAATGTTCCGTTCTCTATCCCTAAAGCGACAATCAGTTAGCCTAAAAGATAGTAACAATCAACGTGAAGACCGATCCATCGATCACATTTTAACAATGAACTCGGTCCAAATTTCTGGTCAGGTTAAAGCAGAAAACGACACACTAACAAATGTTCCGTTTCTTCCTTTTAATTAAGGGAAATTTAAGAGAAGATGTCATCCCTATTATGAATTTCAGAGCATGCATCACCACAAAACAGCACCAGCAGCAAAACAAAACA
The DNA here is from genome assembly GCA_023374045.1 of Limonium bicolor. Lineage (NCBI taxonomy): Eukaryota > Viridiplantae > Streptophyta > Magnoliopsida > Caryophyllales > Plumbaginaceae > Limonium > Limonium bicolor. The sequence continues at coordinate 399,851,333 of CM041778.1, read as the reverse complement.
CTGTATTACTACTATTCAACACCCCCACCACTACACTACACGCCACGGTTCTTACCCTCCGATGGCGACAATTCTCGACTAACAAAAAAATAACAGTCGCCAGTCTTAAATCACAAGCATCAACAACAAGAACCAATTGAATCTTTAGTTAAATCGAAATCAAAATCAACTCCAACAAAAACAAGAAGGAGAAGTCTGATCAATTAAATTGAAGTACCTGTCATAATCACGAGCAACCAAGTAGAGAAACTGTGCGTAGTTCACCAGTAAGAGCGGATTGTTAGGTTCTTGGGCAAGACCCGTCCTGTAAAGAAGCTCAGTCCTTATAATCTCCTCATACCCTACATCAGATTCCAGGCTATCAACATCCAATTTCACCGGCGACACAAACCGTCGTATCGTCTCCCTATCCATCAACGACTCATCCCTCAACTCCGCTTCCATCCTAGACGCTTCTTCCTGGAACGCGTTCCAAACCCTGGCTTCCTCATCAACATCATGATCATATCCCGAAATTGACTCCTCCACTTCCCTCCTCTTCCCATCCGAATCATGAACAACCGAACGGCCGAAATCGCCACTGGATCTATCAGCCCATCCTTCACCTCCACTCACCACTGGTTTTTCTCTCCCACCACCATCCTCACCGCCGAATGTCGCCGTTCTGATCGCCGATGAGTCGACATCCTCCTCATGATAATCTTGTGTCCACGACAACGACACAGAACCGACAATTTGAACCTGGTCCATATTCTTCAGATCAGGGAGGATGGAATTAACTGACATTGAGTGAACGGAGAAATTGGCAAGGAGAATCATGAGCGAGATCATAAATGACGGTGTATGTGAGAACACACGTTGGAATAACCAAACGAATGAGGCTTGCATTTCCTTCTGAACATCAGCGAGAATCCCACGGAGATCCTCGTAGTAGAGAAACTCTCGTAACTGGAGTGTGTAGCTGTGGAGCTCTTTGATTATAAATACCATCGATGAGAACGCCTTTTTTATTGAACAATAACAAGCGGATTCAACAATACCATCACTTTCTCCTTGCCATTGCATTTGTTGGATGATCTTTTTCTTTATGATACGTAAGGAGTGTGGAACATCCACACTGTTCGCTTTCCGTTCTATTTCAATATCCTCTCTCCCTGTCCAATCTGGTGGTTCTCGATTGATCTCTTGCTCCATTGACTCCATCATCGAGGAAGATGATGATGAGTTTCGACTTTGATGATTCAATCTTCGATGATGACTCTCAAAATCACCACCGCCGCCTTCTCCTCCCGCTACTCTGTGTCCGCTAACAGAAGCTGATTTTATCGGATTTCGACTTCCATCGTGAGGCATGTGGAATTTGATGGCTAATTCCTCGATATGCTTAGAGAATTCTTCGTCGGAGAAGGCACCTTCTAAGCTTGCACTGTGAGATCTACGGATAGTGGACGAGGAACGACGGCCACCGGCATGGGAGAGCTTATGAAGCTCATCGCATGACCTATGGCGGAGGAGTTTAGTCGATGCAGGCTGTGACGACGATGACGTTCCGCTGAAGAGGGAGGACTGAGACCGGTCGGACCTGACAAAGTAGCGGCAGACAATGCCATCCGCGGAACCGGAACGCTTCTTGGAGGATGAGGAAGCAGGGGAAGTGACTGCGGAGGCAAGAGTTTGCAGGGAAGTGGACGGAGGAGGATGATGCGGCATTGGAGACTGTGACCACTGAAGAGGAGTCATCCCTACTTTCATTGACATGGCGAATTTTTTTTTTAGTTAATCCTCCTCTGTCTCACTTGTGTTCCTCCTAATCGACCGCTGGGGAAGGGAAATATTGCAAACACTTTTTCTCATTCGTCGTCTGTGTTTGCTCTAAAAGGAGACTGGGAGATTATAAAAGATGGAAACTGAAATCGTGGGGGATAAAAACAGACAAGTAATGAGAAAGGGAGTTCGGATTCCTCTTTCGTGCTACACCTTTTCCCTGCCTGTTTTGCCGTTGCTTTTCTGATCAAAGCCTGTAAAGGAAAGTAAAATTAAAAAATAATTGAAGAGAAATTCAAATGACTATGAAGGTGGACACGTGAAAGATACACACATCCAACAGTACCAAATCAAAGACGCACTACTAATAAGTACAAACTATCTTCCCCACCACCGCCATCGTCGGAGATCTCAACTGATTCTAAATTCTCGTGTGAAACAGATGGCAGGAACGAGTTTTAATATGAATCTTTCTATTAAACACGGATCTACGAACGAGTAACAGCTTGTGTAATTTATTACTACTATAATACTGCAATAGTAGTAAATTAATAAAAAAACTTTGAAAAAAAGAGTTGAGTATGAAATAATTGAGATCGGTAGAAATCTGCGGAGTTTCAACGCCGTCATCATGACTCCATCGCGATAGATCAGGATCAGTCACGGAATTACAATACCGAAGACTCGGACTCTGATTCAGTGCTTTCCTCTAATCATTTTAGGAAGCATAAAACCCTTTTCCATAACTAATTTACCATAAAAAGGTGGAAAACGGAACTAGACGCACTCGGTTGATGCTACTCCATGCTAGAAAGAAAAAAGGAAAGCAAATCCAGAAATAAGAAAATCGATGGCGATTGGTAGACGTCTTACTTGGCAATATATCGTCTATGCACAAATATCCGGCGAAGGATTTGGCTTCTCCGCTTATGTCACTAAAATCTTCTCCCGTACACACATTAGACAAGCGACTAAGCCGGTAGAGAGACTGGGAGCAGAGAGCTTCGACTAAGCTGCTCCTTTATGACGGAGAAAAGAAAATGACGATGGGCGAGTGAAGGTATTTAAATGTGGAGAGAGCAGGACAAAGAGAAAAAACGAGAGGAAAAAGGACACTGACAGAGGTGTACCGACCGTGTATTGTTGCCCCACTCTCTCCCGAGTCTTCTCTCGCCTCTGTAGATTAGTAGTAGTATTTGCAAGGAGGAGGAAGGGGGTGTCGCTGAGAGTGACGGGAACGAGAAGTGGAGGAAATGGACAAATGCAGAGGGTGTGGGCTGGGCAGTGGAGGTGGTGGTGGGGATTGAGAAAAAGAGGCATGTAAAATCAGAGCGTCCGTGTTGTTGGGGAAGGAGCAAGGCTGCGTCGGCATGGTTGTTTTGTGGTTGTTTTGGTCTGGCTGTTTTGTGGTTGTTTTATATGTGGCAGTATATTATTGGAGTAGAACGTAGGACCCACGTGGGTCCCACGTGGGGACCCCCCCAAAAATACCACAATAATGCGCTCACCGAACGGAGCCCAATGACCCCACAAGGGATATATAATTACTACTTCCTCCGCAATTGACCATTGCTCTTATTTAGGTATTTTTTTTAGTTTGATATTAAGTATATATAAATAAAAAAAATATAAAATTAAGTTATATAGGAGTAATATATTATATATTATTTTAATATTTTAAATTTAATATTATTTTATTTATATAATAAATTTTAGGCAAAATTCACGATATATCCCTGTTTTCTTTCGTAATTCACAATATACCCCTACCCCTGTGATTTTCGTAATTCAACTTTAAACATATTTAAATGTTGTCCAAATTGATGAAACTTTACATGGACGATGCTAAAGTGTTATATTTTGGTCTAATATCAAATTTGAAGCTTTTTAAGCTCACATGTGACCTGTGGGACCCAATGAATATGTGATTGTTCATTGGGTCCCACAGGTCACATGTGAGCTTAAAAAACTTCAAATTTGATATTGGACCAAAATATAACACTTTATCATCGTCAATGTAAAGTTTCATCAATTTTGGACAACATTTGAATATGTTTAAAGTTAAATTACTAAAATTTCTCATGAATTTTCCCTAAATTTTAAAGTTAAATAACATCCTAAATAGTATACGAGACGACCAGGACGGAGAATTTACTATTGATATGACGCCGCATTGTGATATCAGAGTAAGGGGAGTTGAAGGTGGACGGATACCCGTACTAACGGGTTTTCTGGAAACAAGATTAGTACTACCTCCGTCCCGTCATAAGTGTCTCATTTGCTTTTTGGCACGTTTTTCCACTTCATATTAAATATATAAGATAAAATAATTTTTAAAAAATAATTTTTACAATATATAGTTTTTCACATAAAGATTCTGTTATAAAAAGAAAATTATAAAAATATATTATCTTACATGTTAAATATTGAAGTCAAACAACAAGCTCAAATAGTGAAAGGGACAAAGTGAATGGGACGGAGGGAGTAGGAGTAGTAGAAATGAACAACGATGGAAGGAAGCATCAAGCAAGGAAGGAATTTGTTGGGCTGATTTGTTTTTTTGCGAGTCAGTTACAGGGTAACCATGTGATAAATTGCTGCTGCTAGTCTAGCCTGGTACGGTTTGATGATCGTGTACTACTTTTTTTACTACCTCCGTCCTATTTTGATCTTCCTGTTTGTTTTTTTGGCACATTTTTCCACTTCAATATTAAACATATAAGATAAAATAATTTTATAAAACAAATTTCTATAACATATAGTTTTGACATAAGGATTTCATTGCAAAACTTAGATTTTAAAATTATTTATCTTATATGTTAAATATTGAAGTCAAACGACATGTCCAAATAAGGAATAGGAAGGTCAATTGGGACGGAGGGAGTAAAAAATACGCGTATCACTAGTATGATAACGAAGATGGCCCATTCTTTTGTTAGATTATCAAACGAGTTTATTTAATCAGCTAGTTTGTTTTTTCTGTGTATCATATATATCAACTGTCATATTAACTATTTTTTCTCTCTACATTTTCTAATTTCAGATGACAACTGACATCAGCTAGATGTTTTAGCCCAAAAAGAATGGGGTCATAGGCCTCATTTTTTAAACTTATGAGAGTTGGTAATTGATATAAGTTGATATAGATTAATGACTAATTTTAAAAGTAGATGATTGTGTAAAAACTAATATAAATTGTTCTTTTTGTATTATATTTTTTAACTAATTAATCACCTGGTAATGTGTAAACCAACTGATGATAATGTGTAAACCAACTGATTAACCAACTAATAATGTTGTTTTGAATAAACTTCATGGGTAGATGGTATATGTCCCATAATATATAAGTCCAAAAAAATAAGTTGAACTGATCATGCCAACCGATAATGCATAAACCAGCTATTTATGCAAAAGAATGGAGCCACATACTGTTATACTAGTTCAATTTTAGTTCGTAAAACTAGGGGTGACAATTCAGGTTGATGGTCGGTTTGAAGCTCACCCATATTCAACCTGATTAAAATTATATTAATGACCCATACCCAACCCAAAAATAACCGGGTTACAAATTTTAGACCCATACCCAACCCGTATAAATCATTGAACTCAAACCCAACCCGTTTAAATACAAATACTTTTGTTTTTTTAGAATGATCAGTCGTCCATAAAAGCGTGCACATGATGGTTATTTATTTCGCCATTTGTGTCATTCCAAATGTTAACATTCTGTTATATGGGTCAACAATCTTAACCCATAGTGTTATTTGTGCGGATGAAATAGTGTGAGCGGTGAAGTTTGCGCGACTAATGATTGACATAGTATTTAGGTTTTCAAACAAAGAGTGAATGGTGCATATAAATGACCTAGAGAATGTATTTGGATTTTTAAAATACTTATTTGTGTGGGCCTAAAGAAGTGATAGCATTTTTGTTTGCTATATACTACTCCCTCCGTTCAACAATAACTGTCATTTTAGAAACTTGCACACTTATTAAGAAAAGTAGGACAATGACGCATGTGCCCCTACTTTTTACTTTTCCATTTAGATAATAATTACTTTTATATTGAATAGTAGGGGTAAAAGTGGAAAGAAATGTGTCAAAAAGCTAGAATGACAGATATTTTGAACAAGAATCACATCCTAAAACGACAGATATTAATGAACGGAGGAGTAAGTAGATAGTTATAGTAAGTATAATAATATCCAAGTAATATATATTATAATTAAATTAAATAAACTGTTAGATTGAATTCAGGTTAGGACCCTTGACCCATATCCAACCCATATATTTAATAAGTAACTCATACTCGATCCAAAAATTAAATGGGTCAATAATCTTAATCCATACCAGGTTTGGATCAGGTTATCGGTAAAAATTACCACCATACATAAAACAAGGTAAGTAATACTCCCTCCGTCCCGCATTGACCTTCTCCTTTACTATTTAGACATGTCGTTTAACTTCAATATTTAACATATAAGATAATATAATTTTACAAATCTAAGTTTTACAATAAAATCCTTATGCCAAAAACTATATGTTGTAGAACTTTGTTTTATAAAATAATTTTATCTTATATGTTTAATATTAAAGTGGAAAAGCGTGTCAAAAAGCAAATGAGAAGGTCAATGCGGGACGGAGGGAGTAATAGTTTTTTCAGACATGTTAAATCATACGAACCAGTTACTTTTTGTCCTTAAACAGCTCATAATTATCGTTAGATTATATTATTACACTATGAATAGCGTTTTAATAAACTAAGCATGAATAACGAATGTCGTTATCATTGGATCATAAATACAGGATTGCACAGCTAAATAAGCTGGGGAAGATTGTACAGCTTAAAGCCAGCTTTCACTTCCACGTTGAATTTGATTATCGAACTAAACAAAATAAAGAATGATAAAAGGAGATCAACCGAAGACTGGATTTTGATTAGCCACAAACGTAAAACCCAAGAAAAAATTGTTAGCTATTGTGATTAGACCTGGCAATTCGGGTCACTTGGTTCGGGTTCGGTTCGGTTCAGGTCGGGTCAATTTGTAGATATTTACTATTCGGTTTGGTTTGGATCGGATCGGGTTCAATGGTTTAAATTTGATTTGGGTTATTTCAGTTTGGTTGAGTTCGGGTTTGGGTGCTTTCGGTTCGGGTTAGTCTTTGAGTCATTCAGTTTTTTCGGGTTATAGGTCAAATTCGGGTGACTTATCCGGGTTTAACTGATAAAAATTTTAGAGTACAAATTTTAAGCAACCTTCGTAACTTGCATTGATTTTCATATGCGGCTCCAAATTCTTTTAATATAGTGTTACTGTTGATTAAGACTTCTATTGTGTATAGGTTGGATAAATCAAACTAGATGACAAATTTTGTAAATGAATTTAAACTATTAATTGTATAGACTAAGTACAAATTAAGCTTTTGTGAATTAGTGGTCAATATTCGGCAATCGACGTCCAGTTTACCCCGCCCACGCCCGACGTCGTGCCTCCCGTCATCCCGCGCCCGTCACACCCTGAGGTCATCACCTTGCACAAGCGTCGCGCATCTACGCCCATCCATCACCGCCTCGCACAAGCGTCACACGCCCACGCCCATCCATCAACATTCAAACCATTCCTAAGTCCTAAATATAAAGAAACCTAAGTTTATAAAATATAGAGTAATATAAAATAGTAATGATACACATTACATTGTCTTATACAACTTTTAGTTAAGTTGTTAAGGTAGATGGAGTAAGGTGGGGATTATTCATCCTCCAAACCTTATTCATCCTCCAAAATGCTAGTCTATCTCACGATTGACAATAATCTACCATTTGGAATATTTATTTTCCTCATTTTATTGCATAATTTTCTTTAGGCATATACACATTAATCTTGAATAGTATATGTCTCAACTAAAAAGTTTAGGTTCTATAATTAAACTTCATCAATATTTTAACCATTCCCAAGTCTCATGTCCTAAACATAAAAAAAACCTATTTTTATTAAAATCAAAATTAGTATAGTATATAAAATAGTAATGATACACATTAAATTGTATTATAAAACATTTTAAAACAAAACATCTATAGTTTGTAGCAAAACATCCATGTGTGGGAAGAGTAACAACATAGTTTATGAATGTTTTATTACATTAAGGCTTGAGATGCTTGAAGATGTTCATATATATATATATATATATATATATATATATATCATTTGTGAGCAATGAACACTTATTGGATGTCTAAATCTCATTATGTGTTTTTAGTTTCAAGATTATTTTTACAGTTGGAACAACTATAGTAGATTTAGATTTAGCAAAACATTCGGGTGGATTCGTTCGGGTTGATTCGGTTCGGGTGAATTCGGTTCGGGTGGATTCGGTTATACCAAATTTCAGTTTGATTCGGTTTTGGTTTGGTTCGGTTCGGATTTTCGGATCATATTTTGGGTCACGCTATTCGGTTTAAGTTCGGTTTTGGATCGGGTTGGATCGGTTCGGTTTTTCTGGTTCGGGTCACCTTTGCCAGGTCTAATTGTGACAGCTCTTATACATCTTTTGTCTATTTTTTTCCTGAGTGTGTAGACATTCCTTATCGTTGAATAATCTGATATTATATACTATAAAATATTAGTAAAAATAAGATGACGTCGTTATTTTATATTCATATACGTGTGTCCCTGTCCGTGCAAATGTTTTGAATTTGTTAAAATTTTGTGCAAGTGGTCAATTATCGCGATTATTGGCCTTTTAATGTCTAAGGTCCGTGACTTACGGTTTATGAAAATAAATTTAATCTACCAGTTATTATTTCATTTGTTTTTTATAATCTTTTTCTCCTTATTTTTTCTCATTGTATGTATTACTCTCCGCTAGTAAAGTAGATTCTACCTCAACCCATTTGATGTCAGCTATTTGTCGTACTATTTGTCAAACCAGCCGGGAAAATAAGATAGAAAAGGTGAGAACAAGCTGTGTGAATTGTGGACATAGCTACCAAACACTCGATAAGTATCCCCCTAAGTATTTGTTCCTACTCCCTCCGTTCTAATTGACCTTCCCATTTATTTATTGGGCATGTTGTTTGATTTCAATATTTAACATGTAAGATAACATAATTTTATAAATCTAAGTATTGCAATGGAATCCTTATGTGAAAAACTATATATTTTAGAAATTTGTTTTATAAAATTATTTTATCTTATGTTGAATATTGAAGTGGAAAAACGTGCCAAAAGGAAACAGGAAGGTCAATTAGGGACGGAGGTAGTATTTACGTTATGTAGTTGTGATGGAGTTGGAAGTACGCGCTATACATGTGACCTCTTTTTCCTCCTTCGATCCTTGCTGCCCTTTTCTTTTCCTTTCCTGCTCGTTGACACCAAAAAAATTGCATTACTAGATATGCTCCTTCTCCCGGCTTATTTGTTCCTCAACTTCCTCTGTTCCTTTTCTTCATTTTAAGCACTGGATGTCTCCAGTGCCATTTTGCGCCGCCGATCAGAACTCCACGGTGGATCCGCCTCTTCGTCGAACTCTGCATGTCGTTATGTCCGGAGCTCTTGTAGCCGTTTCATCCGGGTTTATAGTTTGGGAGTTTTCATGGGGTTCATTACCCATTCAGATCTGCATGTGGGTGGTTTTTTGTTTGAGCTTGCCCTGAATTTGGTGGTCTCATAGATTAATAGTTGTAGCATGAAAATAAAGGGATGGATGCATGTTGGTTTATCCATGACTATGCTAGAATAATTGTAAGCATTAGTTCAGTTGTTAATGTTTTGCTTAGTGTGGTGATTCTCATATCTCGGTTTTCGGCTTGAAAATCGGATCATGCTTGCTTCTACCGGGGTTTGGGTGCCCATGGGTTCACTTTGGCAATCCTCAGAATTACAACCTGGAAGTGCTTTAGCTATGAAAGCAATATTTTATATGAATTACTTGCTTTCGATAGTAGTTTGTTTTATTTATTTTGTTACTACAAGTATGTATGCTCCATAGCTTGCTAACTTTTGCTCGAAAAGTTAGTCAAATAGTATATATGTTGATTACTGTCGGGTCTTCCTTAACTGATCATATTCCACAAAGACTACCCAACTGGCTTTCCTAGAGGTCTCCGCAATCTGTTTCTATGTAATCCTTTATTATAATATTTAAATTATGAATTAAAAAAAAAGTTTATTTAAACATTGATTAAAGTATTTGTATACAAAATCTGAGTTATTGACCAAAGTCGTCAATAAAATTATCAGATAGTCTTCCACATTAACGTTTTGATACAAAACTGATTTTATCAAGTAAAGTTTATGTTTGATTGAAACCAGTTTGTGGGCTGATTGGCAACAATACTAATACTATACCTTGTGTTTAAATAGTAGAATATATGGGCACTTTGAGATGAAATAATCGTTTTGTTATTTAATGTTTAATATATTTAAGTTACATTAAATTTAAATCTACAATTTATATACATTATTACTAGTATACCGCCAAAACATGTCGTACTTTCACAGACGAGCAGCGATAAATACGAGAGAAAGCAAATAATAATGTTGACAGTGGAAACAAGATTATGAGAACCCAATGGAGAACATAACCCACATTGTGGATTTCTTCTTTGGTTATATGTCAAGGAAACGAGTTCAAGAATTGGCCCCCCCAACTAGACACCTCGGTTGTCAGACAGGAGTGGTAAAAACTGGAGGAAATCCAACTTTGCTTGAAATAAAGAACATTGTAGGGGAATGTGAGGAGCTAAATCCCCGGCTTCGGGCTATAATATGAGATTCCTCAGCCAGCTGTGGAGGATATACATTGGCCCGGACTTTTGCAAAGATGTAAGAATTTTTTTTTGTACGGTAACTGGAAAGAGGGTTGAATACCACATGAGATCTTAATACCAAAGTAGGCAAAATCTAGTCATCTTAATGACTAAGCAGCCCAATCAGTATGATCGGCTTGTATTTATAAAAAGTAATAGCAAAGCTGGTGGCAAACAGATTAGTACAGTCCTTCCCAGGTTAATCGTAGAAACACAATTGTTTTGTAAAGGTTAGAACATCCTTGAAGGGCCTTTTAGCACAATGAAGTGGTCATTGAGCTGAAAAAAAAGAAAAGGAAAGGATTTTACTTAAATAGACTTTATGGAAGTTATGATAGCATATCTTAGGAATTTCCAATGCAAATGCTATTAAGGTTCGGTTTTGACGAAAGATGGATGTAATACCTTGAGGTTTACCTCCCACATCAATTGGAGGGGAGAACGAAACCACTCTTAATGGTGGGGATACCTCTCTTGCGTGAGGCCTTTTGGGGTAGGAAACCCAGGAAACAAACCCGGCGGCTTGCGTGCTAGAGCGGACAATATCACAACAGTGGGATACTTGGTTTTACAGTTGGTATCAGAGTTAGACCGGGTCGGTGTGCTGGTGTGGCCCGCGAGGGCGCTGGGCTCCCAAGGGGGGGGAAAAGTGTAATACTCTTGAGGTTACCTCTCACATCGATTGGAGGGGAGAACGAACAACTCTTTATATGGGTGGGGGATACCTCTTTGTGTAAGGCCTTTTGTAGTGGGTGTCCATTCGGTTCGGTTACAATTCGGTTATAACCGAAAACCGAAATTTTTCGGTTTTTTTTTTTAACCGTTTTTCATAACCGTTTTTTTAAATTTCGTTTCGGTTAACCGATTTTATTTCGGTCGGTTTCGGTTATGAATAGGATATTTGGTTAACCGAATAACCGAAATATTTTTTAAAAAAATTTAAATATATAAATATTAATCAAAATTTATAATTTCTTTAAAAATTTCGGTTAACCGAATTTATTACGGTTAACCGTTACTAATTCGGTTTCGGTTCGGTTTTCGTTATAAGTAAAAAAAAATTCGGTTTTCGGTTATTTCGGTTTTCGGTTAATTCGGTATTAAACTGAATTTCGGTTCATTTGGTTATAACCGAAATAACCGAAAACCGATTTTTTTTTCAAAATTCGGGTTTTCGGTTAACCGAATTAACCGAATGGACACCCCTAGCCTTTTGGGGCTAGGAAACCCCAGGAACAAAATCGTGCGACCTGCGTGCTAGGGCGGACAATATCACAACAGTGGGATACTGAGTTGTTACAATGGAGGAGGTGAATCACAGAGTGTGTAACAACAACAAGAATATATATCAATCCTCGTGAATGATTCTTCGACAAAACCCTGCTCATTACAGCGGGGACTGAGACAAGGAGACCCGATGTCTCCGGGACTGTTTGTCAATGCAGTAGAAGCACTAAGCTGGTTATTGCAGAAGGCAATTGAACTTTGGAATTTGAAAGGGCTGGTAATCGGGAGTGAAGGTGTGAGGCTGTCTCATCTGCAGTTCACAGATGATACGTTGTTATTTTGCAAATCGGAGTATGAAGAGATGATTCAACTCCATAGAATCCTAATCTTATTCTTGGAAATTAGTAGCTTGAAATCGAATGTAGACAAAATAGTAGCATTCTACATTAATGCAGACAAGGAGGAAGAACAGATGGTAACTGGGATATTTGAATGTCAAGTAAACAACTTCCCACCTTGTATCTGGGATGCCCGTTGGGGGCCAATCCCAAGAAGTATGAAACATGGATGCCCGTAGCAAGAAGGTAGAAGCAAAACTTGTCAAAAAGAAAGTGACGAGTCTTTCTAAAGCGGGTAGGGCAGTGCTGGTGCGTTCAGTTTTGGAATATATCCTACTTTACTACGCCAGCTTATTCGTAGTGCCCATCAAGGTCAGAAGAAAGCTGGTGGCAATCTAAAGGAAATTTTTCTAGGGCAAAAATAAAGAAAGATTTCTGGTGCCTATAGCTTGGAAATGTATGGCTAAACTAAAAGTGAAGGAGGACTGGGGTTCACATATCTTCAGATGAAAAATCTTAGTTTCCTGGCCAAGTGGCGTTGGAGTTTCTCTCATAACCGGAAATCTTTGTGGAAAAGGATCATTTAATCTAACAATACAAGGGATGGCATCTATGCTGGATACGAAACATCCTTGACATAGCAAGTTAACGGTTTGTGGGCTAGGATCCTAAGAGCCATGAATGTAACACCCCTAATTCTAATCACGTAATAATCAGAATCATGTAACTTAATTAAAGACGGTATGCAGCGGAAAATAAATCTAACTTCTATCCGGGTGTCACATGCCATTACTCACCCATGCAAGTAAAGAAGCGAATACTTATCACAATACTAGAATTGATAACCGCTATGATGAACCGAGATATTTTGCTACTAACCTACACTTACTAAATCCATAAATCGATAACGTAGAACAGTGAGCATCTAAAACATTCCCAATACTTATATCGGAGTATATAATACCAATTAAAATTTGACGAATGCGGAAACTAAAAGACGACGAGGACTACCCAATAATCTTACACTCTGGCTTCGTAGCTCGATCAAGTCCTGTAACGTGAGGCCATAAAGGCTCAGCCAACTGCTGGTATGCTAAATGTGATCCTAGACCCTTTATGTCACTTAAGTCAATTAGTCATTTTGACATGAGATTGATTACACCCTGGTCCATTTTACAGTTATAGTGAAAGCAATAAATGACATGAGTAAACACATACCAGTTCACTGATATAACAACACATTTCACAACACACATCACACAACATACATTATTCATCGTACGATAACAAGTATGGTAGAAACGCGTATTCATATTTGGCGAAGGTATTCGTACTCAACCTTTAAGGCCCATTACTCATATTTTGGTTTACTCGTATCATCAGTTGGGTGTCATGTTAGGACAATCCGTAGTTAGTTCTCACTAGACAGTCGTGCCACATACATACTAAGGTTGAAATACCCCTAACCTTAATCACCTTAATTAAAGGTGAAATACCCCAAATATAATTAACACTGTAAAACTATTAAATAATGAAAGTATAAATCATTTCACATATGCATGCTCATTCCCACATGCAAACGTTTACGTGAATAATATTACACGTGCGCATGCAAACTCCCGCAAAACGATATGTAACAATAGTCGTTTTATCATAAACACTAATGGGCGAAATTATACTAACGTATTAACATACTCGTACCAAACACTTATGTACGATTAATAACGAGGATTAAACCCCTTACATAACGAGCTCGATATAGAGAGCGTCGACAAGGAAAGATCAATACGAACGTTTATACAAACAAGCAACGTAAATATTTACAAATACTAAAATAATTTGATATACACATTTAAACAATGTAACAATCTATGTTACACCTAATATATCATAAAAACATAAGGACTCATCAGAGGTCAAAAATATGCAATAAAAATCTTAACAACAAGAACGTCCTTAAAACGCCGTAAAAACGTGCGTTAAACGTGACCGTGTAATACACGAGTCCTATGACCTTTTTAATTCAAACCAAATGGTCATACCATCATTATATGGATATACAAACATAATACCCACACCACTTTTTCATTTAAACACAAAGTGCTCGGGGGAAATTCTTAACGCTCCTGTTTTGGTCTGGGAGTGTCCCGGTAGCCGGGAATTGTGTCATGAGTTGATATAACCCCATATAACTCAATGTAACACCTTAGTATATCATAATTGACCTTAAACAATGTCTATAAACACTTGGAATTAGTTGGAACAATTTATTTTCCAAAATGTCCTTAGAGCACAAAAACGCACTTTTCAGGTACCGAAAAAACGCGGTTTACACATTTAACTTGTAGAAATGATTAGCTACGAGTTTATAACATTAAAAGGACCTAAGTTAACTATATTAATCAGGGAAGAACAAGGGTGAATCACCCTCCCTATACCTGCCGATTTTGACTACCAAAGGGACATGATTTTCATGTTTTTAAATCACTTTCTCACTTAATGTTACCACTTTGTCAAATTTGTCTGATTCCTATAGTCATGGCCTGTTGATCCTTGTCCCATGGAATACTTTTTCAACACATCATCCCACAGATTAAGGCTTTAGACTTTGTTGCCTTCTCTTTTGACTAAAATGCCTTCTTTTCACCTAACCTTGACAATTAATGAGACTTGTCTCTTCTTCCTCTTCTAAATGCCGAGTTCAGTCCCTTTCTCCTTCCCTTACTCACGCCAACACTCCCTCATTCCAGACTTGGTAAGTTTCCATTGGTATGAGCTCTCATTTCTTAAGTTAATCTAGTTATATTTTCATGCCATTTTCAAGCTATTTTCGGTTCCTAGCACCAAGGAAGTTCTTATAATTCATTCCATTTATCTAGATCAACCCCAATCACCATTCAAGCTAGGAATTTCCTGGCTAATCAAAGGAAACACCTAAGAAAGGTTCTTGAAGGCTTAAGGTAAGAAAAATGCCTTAAAACTTCATTTTCTCCTAAGGCATGTTCATGGCCGAGATTGCCTTGTTTCTTCCCTTCATTAACTTCAACTTATTCATGGTTTGACAAGGTGTTCATCAAACCTCAATCTAGGCGTGAGCTTATGCCATTTTTCCTAAGGTAAATCTTTGATTTTAAGGTTTACAAGAGTTATTTCTAAGTTATAAGCTTAGATCTCTTCAAGAGCTAATTCATTCCTTTTCTCCTTGTCAAGGCCGAAATTATAAGTGTTCTTGAACTCCACTTTGAAACATCAAGGTAAATCCTAATCTTTATTACAAATCTTATATATAATACCTTAGTAAATTTCTTAAGGTTTAGTTAGAAATTCAAGGTTTAACATAAGGTATCCTTGTTCTAATATTCAAGACACCTACAAGGAGTGTAGATCAAGGTTGTGTGGCCAAAGATCCAAGGAGAAATCAAAGGAAAAATCATTTACTAAGAGGGTAAGTAATTTATCTAAGTACATATATGTAGATCTATGGTTTAAACTATGTTTTATAACATTAAACCATTAATTACCCTTTTTAAAATTAAAGCCGAGATTAATAAGGTTTTAAATTTGTGTTTTAATTAATTAAAGATGGAATTAAGGTTTAAGAAATGATTTAAGGAGTTTTGAGTTAATTACTTGGTTATAAAAATCATTGCCGAAAATATTAACTTCAATCTGGTATATTATAGCTTAATACTATATATTAAGATGTTATAAAACATTTGGATAAGTTAATTAGGTATTTTAATACCTAAGATATTAAGTTTATAAGTTTAAGGGTAAAATATGTAATTTACCAAAACTTGGTGGCTAGATTTTATTATGGCCGAATGTAACACCCCTACAACGCTCCTATCATCTACCGAAATCGCAGCGGAAATAACCAGCCAAAATAATAACTAACGCTTTGGTGTTACAACGCCGTTAACCACCCACGTGGTTAACTAGGCAGAATAAATACAAGAGTATCGGTCTGATGATCAGACTCCCGAGCATAGTATCTAACATCCATATATAAACATAGCCAACCGTACCGAGTTTTTAATTTACAACACACCTACAAGCCATAATCATCCATCACTGTTTAACAACAGTACCAAAATGTAATGCCTCGGGAGCACAGGCGCATCCCGGGCTTAACAACCAACATATCCAAAAGTACATCAACAACCTAGGACCTAGAGCCACTCTGCCTCTTCGATCCTCATCCTGCAATAAAAATATGGAGCCCCCGAGGGGGTCAGCACCTTTGCTGGTATGGCTAACGCGCAGCCCATCGACTACCGGGATACGCGCAACCAATTGTCATAATAACATGGCATTCATTTTAGAACATCCAACATATATATACCATAGCATAGCAAGGGAAATTGCATAGCATCACAACATCAATACATAACACCATAAACTCGGTTCTCACAAGGAACCTCTCACCATAGTTAGTATACCACATGAGCCTAGAGATTTTTACCAATCCCACGTTAAGCTCGTTACCATCCTCGTTACCGTCCGGTTATGTAGAACGGTTAACTTATACCAAAGGTGTGTCGGATATAGTAATCCCAAGCACACCGAAATAACATACGTATGCCCCTATGGCCCGACGTGAGTCAGTAACTAGCTTTGGATAAGCTAAGGGAAGGTAGAAACCAAATTGGAATACCACCTATACATACACCAAGAGAGCCGAACCGGATATGATATCGACCCCCATCCATCACACGCGTGGCCGGAACAACCGGACTCCTCACTCCCCGGTTAGCACTTGTTAGTGATCACACAACATTTTGTTAAGTCACATACAAGCAAACATTTAGGTCTTGTTAGACAACCAAGGGAAGGAGTCATAACCTTACAACATCATAATGTATAACAACTGTAAACTCTTTTCATGCCTTAATCTTATAAGGTCGTAACACGCAGAAAAGCAAACAACACCCAAGCCGGTGTAAACCGGTAGGCAACAGACTGCAAGAAAACCATACCTTGGTCCTTGCCTTGTTTCGTTTCCACCTTGAGAGAATCATATACACATTAGTAATGTCGGTTAATTATTTATTTAACTTCACACTTACTAAGTATTCACATGATTGTATGACATGTTTTAATGTCTACCTCACCCTAGGTTACCTTCATTATACACCCTAGGGTTAACTACATAAGTCACATTCTTTTCTGTTTTTTTTTACAAGTTTAGGTCCGACCGGACTTGCCGACCGGACTTGTCCATGTCCGGTCGATTCCAGAGAGTTTCTCCCCTTCGGAAATTCAGCCCGACCGGACTTGCCAAGTCCGGTCCTATGTCGGTCGATTCCAGTAACTCAATCCGTACAAAATTTACAAGCCCGACCGACCTTGCAAGTCCGGTCCCAAGGTCGGTCCATTCCAGAAGCCAATTCTCGCAGGGTAAACAGGTCCCGACCGAGCTTGCAAGTCCGGTCGCAAGTCCGGTCGGCCCCAAATCTATGTTTTCCTTTTTACATTCAACTCCAAACTTCACCCCATATAACCTAGTACTCCCTAACCTCATTTTCTAATTCCTTAAGCCTTTACTTATTCCTTCACAAAATTTCTAACACTTACAATATTTTCTCTTAGTTTTTCAAATGGTGTTTCACACCTAAGATGACTACTATACCAAAAGCTTCCTCCTTATTTTAACATCATCTCCCAAGCATCATCTCTCACAACTAATTCCTTATATCCTTCTTGAAACTCTTTTCCTAGTGTACACTTCTCCTTGTTTTACCAAAGTTTGCCTAGGTATTTACCTAAGTCCCAAAGTGACTTTGGTACTCACTAAATCTTAAGATCATGCCTAAGTCCTTATTACACTCTAGAGTACTTCCTAGTTCATCAAAATTCCTTTAAAACATCATGAACTCCTTATTCATTTCCTACATTTTCTAACTCACCAAACCTTATGTAAACACTTAGAACTTCTTGCTTTTTACCTAAATTTTGACATGGATTCACCTAGAACATTACTAAGCCAAAACACTTTGTTTTCTCCATTAAACACACAAGAACATCTAGAATCACCAAAAACACTCCCATACACAACTTCACCCAAATTTACACTACATCACAATATAGTGCATAACTTAAATTGCATGGCACTTAGGCCCTTAAAATGCATGGCTCTTAGGCCCTTAAGATGCATAAATCATAAACACTGAATTTCCACAATATATATGCCTTTAACCTGCAAATACACTCAACACACATATGCCCTTTACTAGTCTCTTGAGAACACTTTACTAAGTCATTCACCATTTGCTCTTTAGGTAGTTTTAATAAGCATTTATAAGCTCATTTCTCCTAAGGCATTAAACAACATTAAGTTAGTAGATTTACCTCTTTTTCCAAAACACTTCCTTCTTGATTCCTTACAAAACCGTATGATAATTTGATTCCTTGTCAAGTTCTAGACAATATACAAACACCATAATGAGTATTCAAGCTTTGAGCTTCATCTCATTGTAAACCCTAATTTACATTGTTTCAAAAACATTAATGTAGTTGTTTTACCTTGATCTTTGAAGGGAGTTTGAATATATAACAAGAGAGGACTCCACCTAGTCCATGAAGAGTTGGAATGAAGCTAGAACAAAGTCACACAAAGAGCTATATCAATGTGTATTTTCGGTCAAGGTAAAAACATGGAGGAAACATGATTTTTCTTTGAGATTCCTTACCTAGAAGCAAGGGAGATCAACAATATGTCAAATACAAGCTCAAGCTCCTTCAATGGTGGAACACCTTGGCACCGAAATGGAGCTCTTGGAGTTTTGAGAAGATAGGAATGAAGAGCTTGATGAGAGGAAGAGATTGGTGGTCTTAGAATTTGATTTGGACAAGTGAGCTAGATTTAACAAGTGGTCAAAGATGGAGTTTCCATGGTGGTAGTAGTATTACCGTGAGAGAACAAAGAAGAAGGAAGAAGAGAGGTGGGAAACCGGTGAATGAAAAGGAAAGAAATGAGAGAATGAAGATAGAACTTACTTTTAAGGAGATATTTGTAGTATAAAGTAAAAAGTAGTTTTACTTAGTTTGCTTTAATTACTTATTACATTAACTAGAGAGGTGAGTCACCACACTTATAAAAACCGGCCCCCTTTATTAGTGTGAGGGTATTTTAGTCTTTGTTTGTCAATTTAATTACTTAACATAACATATGTTATAAACTAGCTTGTAAAAGTTACTATTCACCTAAACAAGGCACTTAGAAGTGAAATTTTTGATTTCCCATTAATATAGCCACCCAAATGTGATACTATATAGTACACATATATATTTAAGAGCAATGATGGACATTTAGCCACTCAAAACTCATTTACAAGACAATTTTTCAAAAACGTGCTTTAAGACTTCTTAAAGCACATTTTGTGTTTAACTTGTTTTCAAGCTTGGTTTTCTTTGGTAATTGGTTTAATATGTTCATTAGTATATAAATGAGGTCTTGGTAAGCTCATTAGGTCTTACTCAAGTTTATCCCAAGCTTAGAGCACATTTTGGCTCTTATTGACTTTAAAGCACATTTGTGTTTCCTTTTGTTTAAATTTGTTTACTAAGGTTTCTAAGATCTTTTTAGTCTTAATAAATCATGTTTTAATGTTTAACCAACATACCAAGGTTTGGGGTATTTCACCGAAAATTATATATTAAATTTAGTGAACTTTGATATAATATAGTGCATAAACTCATATTAAGAATTTTGGGTAAGTTAGAAATAATTACTAGTGTTTAAATGACTAGATTAATAAGTTATGTGGTAAAATTGTGAATTTTGGAAAGTTTGAGGTACAAATGGTAATATCCGAAAATTATATGTATCCTTGGCATAATTATGATATATTATAATGTAAGAATTAATATTATGAATTTTGGTTAAATAAAACAAGAGCTTAAGTGTTAAAATAACAATTTATAAAGTTTTGTGGCTACTTTGTAATTTCTGGAAAATTTGGTGCTTAGCCGAATTAATTATGAAATTTTGGGTATATAAGTGTATTAGGAATTAAATAAGTGTTAGACAAAGTGTTGACCAAAAATTTTGGTTAGAAATGAATTATAATGTAAAATATAAAGCTTATAAAAGTTTTGGGGTGAAAATGTAATTTATGGAAAGTTATATGTGAAAGCCGAAATTGTTTGCGGTTAGAATGTAATTTACGAAAATATAGGTGTCCACTTTGGTAATCAAAGGAATTAATATTAAAAACAATAGGTTATAAGTTATTATGTAAAGGTTATAAGATTTTTGGGGTTAAATTGTAATTATAAGAAATATTTGTTAAAGCCGAAAAATTGTGGGCCAGAATGTAATTTTTAAAAGTTATAATGTCAATTGGTAATTAACGAATTATCGGTGGTTAATTTGTAATTTAATTAAATAAGGAATTAAAACTATATAATATAATGTAATTAAAGTTAAAATGTAAAGTTTATGAATTATTGGGATTGTTTTGTAAATAACCGAAAAATATAGGGGTAAGTATTTGAATTTAAATAATTATACGTCCTATGTGGATATTTGGAGGAGTTAGAAAAAGAATGTTGTTAAGGGATTATATGGAATTACAACTATGGGTAAATAGTTATAAGGAATTAATTGTAACTACTTGATATTACTTGTGGGTAATTTGTAATAATAAGAGTTTGGGAATAATATGTCCATGCGTGACTTGTAAATATAATTTGGGAGTTATATAGTTTTTATGTCATTTAGACAATTATAAAACACGTAACATAAATAATACATGTATATATATACATTAAAGGATTTAAAAATGATAAATCAAAAGAAATATCATAAAATGTTATACATAAAATCATGAGGTAGTTAAAAGAAATTACCACACAATATAAGTCTTATAATTAAGACTACATGATTTAAAAAGTATATAAATACCCAAAACATAAAAATAAGGTTGAGAGGTTTAAGGAACTACCTAAGCGTAAAGAAATAAACCTCACATGAAATAACGAGAATACGTGACTGCCAAATAATACAACAAATACTCGTACAGGAGTAACTCAATTAATACTCTCAGTTAAATCTGTTATAGGATTATATTCGACCAGACGTTGACCGGGAATTTAGTCAAGTACAATCTACGGTGAACGGTATGGGATTCTTGCAACCTGCTTGCTACCCTACCGGATTACACCGCTTGTGTGTTATCTGTTGTGTGAATTAATGACCAAGATAATTACATGTAAAATGTTGTATTCTTGTGCACGGCTGTGTTATTTATGTGCGTGAATGATACTAACTGTAACGTGTATGTTCCACACATACAACACTACATTACAAGTGGATTAAATACCTACGTATTACTATACCGAGAACTTGTACTAAAGTTTCTCACTAACTTCCCTTGTAAACAAACGCCGTTATCCGTAAACGTGGTAACCGACAAAACACATTATTGTTCTTGTTTAACGTCCTTGTGTGACACCTAACATCATATCCTACGCTACGAGAGGCGAGGAGCCCAGAAGAATTTCTCTGGCCATGCATGCAAATCTCGGGAGCTGTATCTGCATCAGATCGTCTTCCAACTAAATGTACGTCGCGACGGTGGTGGGAGAATACTACGTTCTCCCATTGGGCTAAATACCCGTATTATCATGTGGTGAGAGAATACTACATTCTCCCGTTGGGCTAAATACCCGTTTTTACTTGTGGTGGAAGAACAACAAGTTCTCCCGTTGGGCTAAATACTCGTATACTTACAATAAGAGGAAGTTACATTAATCTCGGTGGGACTGATTCCTAGTTCCCCATTGTAACACCCCTACCGCTAATCCTCTACTTACCGTCCAATCATCCCAAATATACTACTACTCACTCGCAGCCGAATTACTACTACTATACGGCTATACAAAATTACTACTACTGTTATACAACCGCCTAACCCCCCATACGGCTAGCTAGGCTTACACTACTTACAGTCACGGTCTAATGTCTAAATATACCGAGCTACTACATTACATACCAATTATAAAATATCATATACTTACAAAAGTGATTACCGAGTATCCAAGTGTATTCAATTACATCCTTTCACTAGCTTCCAAAAATAATGAGTTTAAACAAACTACTCATCTATACCAAGTTATATTTCCCACAATATCCAAAAGGGTGTACCCCATGGTACACCGGCTAAACAAAGGCCTATAGCCATGTACAACTTGGTACACCCTTTCACAATTCATTAGTTACATCAAAAGAGAAATCATCTTGTTCTCACCAAGTCTTCACCCTTCACGAGCACATGTAAAATATTAAAAACGGTGCCCTAAGGGGCTCAGCAAAAAGCTGCATATAAACTTCGCATATACCGCGTGCTAACTAGGGTACGCCGACTATTTAAGGTCGACTATACATGCGGTTCATTATTATCATGCATACATGCTTTACATATACCACACAATCATACCCAATACAATACATAAGCCAAATAGTAACACATTCACATACACCATACTTACCTTCTCGAGGGTTAGCCAATTACACATCCGGGTTAATCGGATGTTTATTACTCTTTTACTCATTACACAATACTTACACAAACATACTCTTACTTTACTTACTTACTTTTCCATACTCATTTACTTACTCTTACTTACTTACTGTTACTCATGTTAAGTCGGTATGACCTCCGGGCAGGGGCTACACCGTCCCACCACCGGGCTTTAGGTGGCTCACTAATCCAGGATGCTACCCATTTAAGGGGTTTGGGCCGTGGAAAACATTAAATCCAGGAATTGGATCCAACCTCTTATGTCTCCGCCTCCTCACGCGCGTGGCCAAAACTAACTATATCAGACTTCTACTCATTCCAATTTACCAATTATAATGTTAGATTGGTTAGCTCGTTGGAAATTAGTTAGAAGTCCATCACAAAGTTATTCGGTCACTACAATGTACATCAAACATACACACATTCATTATCATCCATACATTTCATGAATTATACAAACTGTGAATTAAGATAATATTCAACAAAGAACAACATTATAACCACAAGTAAGCATAATAATTCCGATTCGTGCGTTTATCTTATTAGGTGATCAATTAGCACACAAACACACAAATCAGAGTAGCCAAGGTAGCATACAGGGCATGAGAAGTTCATACCGTTCACTGTTGTACTTGTAACCGACTTTCCTTCGGTGTTCACAATCCAAGTCCTATGACATACATACAATCGAGTGATTAATCTAACTATATTTAACTTAACTCGATTACCTCCTACGTTTCCTAACTCATACTTACTATGTCTTTACAATTCTTGCACTTACACATGGTTTACTTACTCTTTATTATTTTTAAAACTTGTTTATACTCTTAATGACCTTTAAACATCATTAATTAAGTACTAATTATCTTACACCATCCATTTACCACTCACTTCCTTACTTTAAAAGCCATTTTATAAGCTTATTTTTAAAAATTTGGGTTGGTCCGGGACTTTATCCGGGTCCTAGGTCCCGGACCACCCTGTGGCATTACTCTCGAACAGATTCTACTTATGGTCCGGGTCCTTGTACCAATGTTAAGTCCCGGACCAGGAATGGGTGAATCTCTCGAATGGTTTTTAATGGTGGTCCGGGTCCTCTTACATGAGGTAAGTCCCGGACCAGGATATGAGCAAACTCTCGGCTATTTTTCAAGGGGTGGTCCGGGTCCTTGTATGGGACCTAAGTCCCGGACCACCCACTGCTATCTACTATCGGCTCTTTTATCAGCATGGTCCGGGTCCTTAGCCAGGGACCAAGTCCCGGACCTGCTGTTGTATGTTGCAGAAATTGAAATTTCTTTATCTTTATCTGTTACAATCCAAAACTTGCCCATTCAATTCTCCATTGTTCCTACACTTAATCCTACATATTTGAGCACCTAATTAGCCTCCTAAACATGTCTAAATCCATTACTAACATATTACTTTCTTTTTATACTAATTCACTCACACATTTTTCTAAGTTTTCATTTCAGCACTTACATTATTCTCCTAGTTGTGTTTTGCTACAGATTTTGGTTCTCACTTCCTCCATCTATAGCTCCCTCTTCTAATGTCATTCCTAAGGTTTATAATGCATTATCCATCTCTCCTAACCTATCCACTACTAAGCTCCATATAAAATCTGTTTTCAAAGTTATTTTCTACCTAGTAGTTTCTAGTCCTTAAGTGTTCTAGTTCTAGGTAAAATTTGACATGGTCTCCCCTAAATTTCTACATTATCACCACATGTTTTATTCACACATTGTTACCCAATTCACCTGTTCATCAACAACATCAATATATAGCTCTCCAACACTAATGCTAAACATTAAACACTCCTTAAATTCCTGCACATTCATCATGTCTTTCCCTAAGGTTTATACAAGTTTTTCATCAACTTTTGAAGTTTAAAAACATTTGGGTTCTCTTACACATTACACTACTACTCAATACTATTTTAAATACTCATTTAAACTACTAAAATCTGTTACATAAAACATTACCAAAGCTACACAAGTGGATGTAATTTACCTTGTTTCCTCACAAGTTTTTCTTTTCTTCTTCTTCCTTCTTCCTTTCCTTTCCTCTCTTCCCACTGGATATGGAGATTTAAATCTCTAAAGCTACAGCCCATTGATATACACCACCATTTCAATACAAACTAGCCCTTAAATTATCTTAAAGCTTTAAGGCAAATTTGTAGGGTTTAGGAGTAACATTACCTTGCAAAGGAGTAGGTGAAGCTTAGAACATCACAAGAGAAATATTTCTACTCCACCAAAGATGCCGAAATCGGCTGGGCAAGCAAGGTAGAAAGAGTTCAAAACTTGAAATCTTTATTTTGCAAATAAGAGTAAGAAATGGTAGTATTTTCGAATTTCTTTTTACCTTAGACCAACAAGGTGAAGGAGGGCTTCTAATGGTGGTCTTTGTCTTCAAAACCAAGACACCCATGAAGATGAAGTTGCTTGTTTTCGAATTGGAAAAGAGAGAGGTGTTCTCCTTGATGAGAGGATTTCAATGGTACTATTTTTGTAATTTTTGGAGAAGGTTTGAGTAGTTAACAAGAGGAGATAAGTGGGAGGTTGGTGTGGTTCTTCCAAATCGCCATTGTTGGGCTGTTGGAGAAGAAAGAAAATCAGAGAAAGAGGGGGAGTGCTGTACGTGAGCTGTGAGGGAAATGAGGGAGTAGGAGAGAGAAGGTGAGATAAAGTAAGTAAGTTACTTTTTGCTTTTTATTTGTTTTTATCTTTTGCATATAAGGAACAATTAAGGGAGTGTGAGGGGGAAATAAAATCGGCTCATACACAGCCCTATTATGGGTTTTAAAATTTTATTTGCAATAGTGGACACACTAGTTTAGTTTATTTACGCTCTCACCCCACAACTTCCCGTTTTTTACAGTTTTTACTATTTTCTCGTTTAATTGATTTTATTGGCTCTAGACCTTCACTAATGTTTATTAATGACTATTTGGTTGACCAAAATTATTACGAGTCTATTTGACCCGCTTAAAGTCACGTTTTCCCGGTTTCCTCGAAAAACACGCTTTAAGGTTCGTTTGTGTTTTTAATCCGTTTTAGGATCCTTTTTCTTTGGGATTTGTTCCCTCATGATTATTTATACATAATTAAGCCTCTAAATTACTTATTAGCCTTATTAATCACTATTTTTAATTACAAGGTATTTCACCCATGAAAATTCACGAGTGTCCCATTCTCGCCTGAAGAGTTTATTAATACCTTTCTAACTCGATTAAATTATACCGAGTTAAGTGATATAACAAATAAGAGAATTGATGGTCCCATTGTGTGGATTATCCTCAAATGATTAAGTGGAGCATATTACGATAATAGAACAGAACACTGACTCGACTCATGGCGTCTTGTTTTTGTATGGGGTGTTATCTTCTTGATTGTATTGCTTGTGCTGTGTACGCTGTCGTGTTTACTGTTATTTTATATTGATGTAAAATGAACTGCATGTTAATGACCAAATTAGTCGTGTGTGGCCCGGTAGCTTGTGGGCTGCACGTTTTTCATACCAGCGTAGTTTGCTAAGCCCGTTTGAGCACCCCCATTTCAGGTACCGGATGCTGAGGAGTCCCGACCGTGAGTAAGCTGGTAGATTTAGGTACGGGGAAAACCTTTGCTTTATCATACTCGTTTTTGGAAATTTCATCTAGACTTTTGTATGTTCCAGAATCTTGGAACTCGGCATGTTGGTATTTTGGACGTGTAATTTAACAGTGGGGTTACTTGGTATGTATTCTGCTAGTCAGACCATTACTTTGGAGTTTAATTAATTTGTTTTTCCGCTGCGATATTATTTGTGATGGGCGTTAGTAATCGTCTTTAATTACGAATTAGTGGTTGGGGTGTTACAAAGGTGCTCGTTGCCAAGGATCGGTAGATCTCGAGACTTCCATTTGCCTAATAAAGGCATCCATGAAAGACCAAAGCCATGTACCAACGGTAGTACACTCCGACCAACGATGTATTTGGGCTTGTTGGAATTTAAAAAGAGTAAGCCCGATCCAGGTGTTATACTCTAGTGATCACTATGCGTAACCAGTAGCCAAAGACTAATTAAACTGGATTTCCATCTCATACACCAACTCTCCATCATGTGATTAAATCTTTAATCAATTACCTAAAGTATAATCTTAGGTTATGGAGAATTCATTTTCAGTACAGCTGCCTTCGAGGTCTTAAGTAAATACCTAGAAGTAGTCTAGGTTATGTTCATGTTCGAGATCCAAGCTCTAGAGACCGGTAAATCCGAGTCTCGTTCATAAGTATTTTACTTAGGTTAATTATAATCATAGTATTCATCGTACATTAGTGAGTAACGACTTCTTCCATTATTTTCTCATATGTACATGTATAGGTCGAGCGATAGTTGATATCACATAAGCCTGAAGGACATTCACACACTATTAAATACCGCGCGAAACATGAGCAAGTAAAACATATTATTTCATGCACACATATAAACACACATTCACTCTTAGGCAATTAAACACATAATGTTTGCACCCAAGGAAACCCTCAGGGTGTTCAGACCACACATTCACATATCGTACACCATAATAATCGCTAGCGTGAAGATTCACGCTCGCCAGGTACTCCTCGTAGCTTGTCCTTTAGTGCATGTCCTCCAATTCCCTCACTATGGAATACGAGACTATATATTAGCTCTCTGTAACACGGACTAATTCGGCATCCCGACTAGTAACCAATCCCCTAAATTACCCCGTGATTGTTCAACATTTATCATTCGGGTTTTAAACAGTATGGGATTAGTTAAATCATCCTCTAACTATATTGTAATTAACATGTTGTATTTATTTACTACTTAGGATTTAATCCAATAACATATCTCATTATTCATAGTTTTGTTATTTATATATAATACACACATCCATATAGTTTGTTACTATATGTTAATTATATTCTTGACTTATAAACCTTTATTTCTCCTTTCAAGTTATGAGTTGGTCAACTTGACCTCTTTGGTCAATTAAGTTGACTTGGCTAATTATGTTGACTTGGTTAGTTTATCCAAGTACATAAGTTTATATAATTCATATTATAACCCTTGCATTATATAATTCACTCACCATTTAATATGTTACTTTAACATAATAACTTTATATCTAATGTATTATCATTTATCTTCCCACCTTATAACATAATTTTAATATTATATGGTTCCCAACCATGTCATATAACCATTCACTACATATAGATATATAAGAATTATAAGACTCATTTATTAATGATGTATCTTATCATTTTATGTAAGGTAATTAACCACACTCAGTTGTGTTATTTTACACAAACCCATATTAGGATTATAATCCTAAGGTTATGTAACATTATATAGTACATTACTAAACTTTAAAGTCCATTTAATACTCCACGTTATTTTATAACCTTACTATCTCATCACCTCACCTGCATTAGTTTCATTATAATGACATTAATACTTTATGATTGTTATGACATTTATAACATTATAAACCATAGTCAAAAATCCAATCCTAATCTTCATATTGTACTTACAAAACATAAGTTTTATTAATTGCTAATATCCTTAATGGCGTTATATTATATAGCCAAGTAACTCCCAATCTTATAACTCGAACTTAATTATACTATATCTTATAAGCTAATCCCTCTATCTACATATATATATAAAACCTCTAACTTCTCATACTTAATATCAACTCAATACTCATAACTTAGCACCAATTTTATAAAACAATTCCTTAATTATTTTAGCCCATCAATTGATCATTTAATAAAATCGTTTGATCTCCTTTACAACTTACCAATTTAATACCATATGTTCAGTGTTGACCCAACTTAAACATTGGTGTTTCCATTCACCTCTAACTTGGATTAAGCCGAATTCAGTTCACTTGTATTTGTGGGATTTCAATTTAGGTTTGGCCCACTTCTTAGCTAATTAGCCCATATTTCAAAATAAGCCTATTCCATTAACCCAATTGGGTTTGCCATATAATACAACAATTATAACATGTATAATTAACAATGTAATACTAACATAAACATAGAATATAATACATTAATAACTCAATATTAATCACCATCATCCTAACTTCAAATTACCACAAACCCCAAATAACTTTTATCTTCGAATCTTCTTACATTTATTATTATTAATTTAATAGAACTCTAATCCAATTAAGTTGACCAAATTCCTAATCATTGTGCAACCTTAATTTTGACCTAAATAACAATCTTGACCAGATTTCCAATTTGACCAAATTGAGTTTCCCCAATTCCGACACAAAATCCAATTTGAAACTTTAACTTAGTCAAACCCCTAATTTAACTTTAATTCCAATTTTACCACTAAATCTCAATTTTGACTTGGCCAAAACCCCTAATTTAATTTTGACCACCTAATTCCAAGTTTGACTATCTAATTTCAATTTTGACTTGGTCAAAATCCCTAACTTAATTTTGACCAAGCAATTCCAATTTTGACCAACAAATCCCCAAATTGATTTGACCTAACCCTAATTGAAATTCCAGATTTACACTTTAGGACCTCTAGTTTTCCAGAATTTATCAAACCACCCCAAACTTTTTGAATTCGTGTTTTCACCCCAAATTTCCATTTTTCCCCTTATTTCTTTAAATTTACAAATTGACTCTTAATTTCTATTATTTAAATTTTCACCCATAATTTTCCAATAATTATAATTTTTCCCATTTTTTCCAGAACCCTACTTTCCTATACATAAACCCTAATTTCTAATCCAAACACCCCAATTCGATTTAACTTTCAGAAAACCCTAAATTGATAGCCAACCCTAATTTCAAATTTCATCCTCGATTCAATTTTTTTCAGAAATGAACGATTCAATATAGCAGACTAATCAATGTTTCAAAAAAAAGATGAAATTGCTCCAGATTCTATTTCCTTCTCACATAGAACACCACAACTTGAGTTCATTAGTTCACAAACCAATTTCAGATTCAAGGTCATAACACAAAGAAAATTCACCCTAAATTCGCATCTCCAACAGAGCCAAACAAGCTCTAGTTTTTCGGACATATCAGCAGTCCTCAAACAATTTCAAAAACCCTAAATTTCGATCTAAATAACATACTCAAACAACAACCTAAACCTTAATTTTTTGCATACAAAATCATCACCATGCCACATTGAAAGTCCATTTTTTTAACAGAATAGAGGTAAGCAATTACAGAAATCTGACTAATGTACACCTTTGATATTCCATAATTGAGCGGCTCCATCTTCACTAGTTTCGATAGGTTATGGTCTGGTTGTGGTTCCTTCCAGACCCGGCAGAATAAGGCTGCGTTTGGGTTTTCCCAATCTCAACTGAAGAAGGAATGAAGAAAATAGAAGGTTAGGGTTTGTTTGGGTTTCGGAAATAACAAGGAAATCATAAGAGGAGCAAAACTGAGACAATAACCTCAAGAATTCGATTTGAAACACCGCATAAGCTCCACCAGTTCCTGCTTCAAGTTTTGGCAGCAATACTTGAAAGGGGAGAAGAATAGAAGTAAAGCCGGTCTTGTTTTTTATTTCGAAGAAGAAAAATTGAAAGAGGGAAACCAGGAACAAAAGAAGCCTTACCTCTGCAAATTGACAAAGCATTCTCTTTGTTCCATCGGTATGCTCAACTTGAACAAGAAGATAATGGAGGTGTTGATCATTCTTGATTTACGGTGGAAGATGAAGAAAATGAGAGACGTAGCAATGTACGCTTCCCTTCGCCAATTAGGGTTGCAGATTGAGCGTGGAAGAGAGGGATAGAGAGGAGAAGGCGCGCACTCGTGCCAGGGTTGCAAATCAGGAGTGAAGAAAATGAAGATAAGTACTGAATTTGGGCTTCATTACCGTAAGTGAAGAGAATCGACTGGCCTGAATATTCTGGCTGGGCTGGAACTAACGTGAGAAACGAAAATCGACTGGGCCCCAGTAATTCTGGGTGGATCGGCCCACTTACTTATATATATATTTGTTGTCTATAAAACATTACATATATAAGTCGTTTCTAGCTTTTTCTTGCCCGTTTTTCTTGCCGTTCGTGACACCTTGTCTCGTTCAACGAGACGAATCATTTTATGATTCCAAATTTATATTTTTCAACCAATAATGAAATACCCCGAATTTAAATATAGTGATTAAAATTATTCTAATAGGTATTTAAGGGCCTAATAGTGCCTAAGTAATATTGGTAAGGAAAAATAAATCCAAAAAAATGAAGAAACACTTAAAAAGCGAAAAACGCTAAATAAGCATTATATAACTATAGGAGGTACGAGACCTCAGTTAGAGTATTATGTGGATTTATAAGGCTTATTCATGCCTAATTAGTATACGGGAATGATTCCCGAAGAAAACGGATTCAAATAATGTATTAAAACGCTAATAGAGCTTTACCGCATGTTTTTGAGAAAACCAGAAAACGTGACATTGAGTGGTCAAACGAACCCGTAAAAATTATAGTTCATTAAATAACTATAATTAAGCATTAATGGAAGCTTAATAACCAATAAAATTAAAGAAACGAGAAAATTCCGGAAAACGGGCCCGGTTAGTGAATAGTACCAAAACCGGGTAAATTAACGAGCGTTTTCTATAAAAGAAAAAAATGATCCAACTAGTAATACTGTAGGGGGGCGGTTTTTAAGAGGCAAATAACTCCCTCACACACACATGTAACTAGCTAATTAAATGAAGATGTCAAAAGCCAAAGTAATAAAGTAAAAAGGGTACTTTACCTTTTCTTTCACCTCTCATTCCTCATTTCTCTATTCTCTCACCTCTCATTCCTCATTTCTCTATTCTTCACCTTCCTCCTCTCTCCCAGCCGATTTCTCTCTCCTTCTCCCCCTTGTGTTGGCAATTTTGAAGCTCCTAAAGGAAGCAACAATGGCTTCTCCCCTTCTCTTGCATGCTCTAGTCTCATTTGAACTCCAAATGCAAAAATGAGTACATATTCTTGCTCCTCTAAACATTCTCTACCATTCTCTCTTTTCAAAATCTCAAAATGAGGAAGTTCATCTCCATGGGTTTTGCCCCTTTGAAGAGAAAATGGCATCAATGTGCAGCTTGAGTCTCCTCTCTCCATTAAGGTAAAAATTTACATGAAAAACTCAAGTTTCCTCCATCCTTCTTTGTAACCGATTTTTGCCCATTTGTAGTGCTCTATTTTTCTCTCTCTTTTGAGCATCATTCCAACCTTACAATGGTGGTGGGATCACCTTCTTGAACCAAGGGCTAAAACCCCTCTTAAAAGACTCCAAAGGTAAACCCTAGAATTAGTGTTCTAAGCATTTCAATGAATTAGTATTAATCTAAGGGTTAGTATTTTAATTACACTTATTTTGTGTTCATTGGGTGATGGGAATGGAGTTTGGCAACTCCATTGCCCATTTGACCGATTTTGTGCAAGAAAGAGAGAAGGAGGAGAATTGGAAAAGAAAAGAAGGAATTAAGAGCTTAAGGTAAGAGCTCCTTCTTAATGCTAAATTTTAATGCATTAGAGTAATGGGAATGGGTAAAATAATTAAAGAACCCAAAATATTGTACTAGTATTATAGTGTATGGATGTTTGAGTATTTGTGAACTAGTATTTGAATTGTAGGCCATAGAGCCAAGTAAATTGTGTATGTGTGTTTGTATTGTTGTTTGAGGACGTATTGATGAATTGATGTTGTCTTGATTTCTGGTAGGACCCTTGTATGGTGTGGCTAGTTTAGGAATGATATTGGTGAGATTGGATATATGTGGATAAGTGAGAATTGTAGGTAAACTATGGTAAAATTTTAGTAGGAATTATGTATTATTGGATGACATGGTGAATGGGAGAACCAAGGTGTGTATTGGGTTGAGTAGAGATGTTTAGTAACCATGGAGTAGTAGTTGTAGTATGAGAATATAAGAGGGTAAAATCTGTAGCAGGAAGTGTAGTAATGCATTGTAAAATCTAGGAAGAACTAGTGTGCAAGATTTAGTAAAATGAGTGTTGGACTTGGGCATAGATATGTATTGCTTGGAAATGAATTGGAATGGTAAAATGGAATTAGAACAAAGTGAAAAATGTAAAGAGAAGAGTAGGAATGCACAAGTGTGCAAAGTGTGAAAATGAGAATGGAAATTTGTAGAAATTGAGCAAGAAGTTGAGTAAGGATTGGACCATGGATTTAAGGAGTTTTAGTGAGTGTTTAAGTGTGTTTAAACATGTATAAAACATGTGGAAAGATTATGGAATCATTGGAGGTGGATTAAGGGTTGATTTGGGACTGAAAAATCAACCTAGTAGCAGTTTTTTAGTAGGGTCCGGAACCTAGGGTATGTACCAAGTCCCGGACCCCATCGAAAATTAAGTAGAGAGTAGAAACAGCAGGTGGTCCGGGACCTAGGTCCAGGACCAAGTCCCGGACCAATAGTAAAATGTGGCTGAGAGTGTTTTCTTTGAATGGTCCGGGACCTTGGGTCCGGACCAAGTCCCGGACCACCCCTAAATTCTTGTCGAAAGTGATTTTTAGGTTTAAAACATGGGGATTGATTGGTAATGGTTTTAGAAGTTGGTAAGGCCTTGTTTGGTGACCTTTAAAGGCCCTAAGAAGTGTAAACAAGTTTGAGAAGTGATTAAGAAAGTTGTTAATTTAAGAACATTAAGTTAAACCGAAATAACGGGATAACGGGGTAAGTACGGGAGTAGCAATTATGTATATACCGTAATGCTTAGTATTAATAGAACCATTTGGCATGTAGTCAGCGGTTCGAGAGTAAGACTCGAGGAACAAGTGTGAACCGAGGAACAAGGGAACACCCGGTAAAGTAAATCCCGGTGAAAGGTATGATTTCTTCATGCTCTGTATCCTAACCTGGTTACCCCAATTTATGTGCTTATTTGATCACCTAAATAAGATAAATACACGAATCGGACTTTAATTCACTTACTTGTGCTTGTTTTATATTGTTCTTGATATATTGCCTTGAACACTTAGTTTGTATAATTCATGAAATGAATGGATGAGAATGAAGTGTATGTGTACCTTGTAGTGTACTTGTGTAAAGTATTATTGTGTGAAATGGATGTGTTGACTTCTACTAATTCCTAACTACCTAACTCCTAACTTAAGTATTGAGTAAATTGGAATGAGTAGAAGTCCGATATAGTTTTGGCCACGCGTGAGGATGAGGAGACACAAGAGGTTGGATCCGATTCCTGGCCTGAATCCTTTCTAAGGACCAGACCCCTTAAATGGGTAGCATCCTAGATTGGTGAGCCACAGTAAAGCCCGAAGGTGGGACGGTGTAGTCCTTGCCCGGAGGTCACCATGACTTGACTTGAGTAAGTAGTAAGTAAGTAAGGTATTGTATGAGTAACGGTCTTGGCTGGTGTAAGTCATTGACCCTGAGTAAAAGAGTAATGTACACCCGATTAACCCGGGTGGGTAAAAGAAGCTAACAAGCATTGTGTATGCATTGTATAAGCGTATTCCGTAAAGGTAAGTGTGTACGGTTGACTTGTAATGTCTTCCTTGTATGTATTGAAATGTATGTGTGTATTCTTTGAGATGTATTGTAGTATTATGAATGAAGCATGTATGTATGTATGAGTAAAATGAATTGCATGTATTCACCAAGTGGTCGGCGTACCCTCACTTGTACGCGGGGTATGCTGAAGTCATATGCAACGTAAGCTGAGCCCCTTGGGGCACTGTTTTTATTGTACAAGTACCCGAAGCGGTTATGGTCGTAGTAAGAGACCGGTGGCTATGCTTAGATAGATAGGAATGAATTTGTAGATAGTAAAGAATTGTATAAGGCTTGTAGCCTTTGATGTAGAAGTGTACCAAGCGGTACACCCCTTTATGTATTTGGAAAGTATGTAGTTTGTGAGGAATGGGTAGATGCTAGACTCTGAACGAGTATGTATAAACTTGAAAGGAATGTTGTATTTGGTTTTGGATCTTAGTAAACTCGGTGTATCGTATTGTAATTATGGAGCATTGTATTGAATGGAGAGTTGTAGTATTTGGTTGGTAATTGGAGTATGGATTGTATTGTGTAGCACTCGGGTATTCCGGTCCATCAGACCGATGCTGTAAGTAGTAGTAGGCCTTGTTAGTCACGTGGGTGGCTAACGGCATTGTATCACCCACCGTTGTGTAAGCAAGTATCCGCTGCGAAGGTATGTAAGTACGAGGTGATTAGATGGTAATGACGGTATTAGCGGTAGGGGTGTTACAAATAATTATTATTGCTATTTATAATTTTGATTAATTAGCATTTAATTTCTAATTGGTGTTTCGCCATTTTAAGTGAAAACACGACGTCTTTTATTCTGACTGCTAAACTAATTTTCCAATGCCTCTAAAATTACCCAAATAACTTTATAAGGTGTCTAAGGCCTCGTTTTCACTTCTAAAATATTTGTGACACGTTTTTCAATGTAAACAATTAATTATATTTTCATTTATATTTCTTTTTCTAAACCTTCTCAATGTTGTTTTAGGGTTCGTTAATGTTTCCTAACGACTTTTAGGGTTTGTTTAAATATTATATTATTCCCTTTTACTTATTTAAGGATATTTAATTCTTGTTCTCTCATTAATTACTTTTATTTAATTAATCCAAGTAATTAATATTTGGGATATTTCAATGAATAAGAATAGTAATCTAATGGAATTACTCAAAGATAACATCAAAGTTTAGATTGGTAACGGGAGTAATACAAAATTATGGTATGACAACTGGGCAGAAGGGGGTGTACTAAAAGAAATAAACCTGAGATTATTTATGGCGAATTATTAATAGTCGATGAATGTATCATACATGGGAGTTTGGATTGGGGAAACTTGGAAGTGGAATATGAGGTGGAGGAGGCGATTATTTGAGTATAAAGTGGCAATGTTACAGGATATGGAGAGACGTATAATAGGGGGACCAAGTGCTCGTTTCACCACAGACGTGAGAAAGTGGGGTGATGAAGATAGTACTTTCTCGGTGAAAGAAATCATGTCCAGACTAGGAAGAAGTGTGAATTAGGAAATAAGAGTAGCGGAGATACAATCTATAAGGAAAGGGCTATGTGAACCTAGAGTGGAACCCCTTCTTTGGACAGTTTTGATTAGAGGTTTGCTAACACAAGAAGTTCTATTTGAGAGGAATATCATCCCTTTTGGTCAATTGTTGTGCCCCGTGTGTGACAGATTGACAGAAACGCAAGAACACACACTTTTTTTCCTGTACGAAGGCAATGGAGGTTTGGGCAAAATTGCTGCGCTGGTGGAAAATCGACTTCCAGTTTAGGGAGACAACAAAAGGAATATATGATAAGCCGCAGACTTATCATATTTTATGTAGTAGATTTAGGAGTATATTAATCTAAATAAGGTTAAATAGATGTTATTTATGTTATATTATGCATTAAAGTATATTATTTGTACAGACTTATGTTTTGTGAGCTTTTTATTCAAGGAACGAATTCCTAGGCAAAAATACAGGTGATGCGGACATGAAGCCGGATGTCTCCTGCACGGCATAGGTCTGGAGTAGAAAAGGAGCCCTACCGGGTACATTCTATCTGGCACATATGTGAAAAGTCACCACGGTTGACCAATCGATGACAGTTATTTACGGTTGACGATTTGACCATTGCCGGGTATGGTGTCAGACGTATCGTGTCCGGCACAAGCAACGTTTCACCTGGTAGTTTTGACCGTTAACGGTTACTCACATTTAACACGTGGTGCCGGATGACTTTCACCCGGCATGCCACCCGGCACAAGGAGTTTTTGTTGCCTATAAATAGGCCGAAGGGCTGCATCAAATGACATACTTCAACACCCCCATACACTCCATTCACAACTCCAATTCCGCCACCATTCCATGTGTTGGTGTCCAAGGAAGTTCTTCCCGATCATCCACACGAAGAGAAGGAATCTCCATTGGGTTAAGGCTATGATCATTTCCTTATTCCTCTTGTGTTTTCTTCTTGCATTTGGTGTAGATGGTTGAGTGGGATTTCTTTGTCTTCTTTGGCTAGGAATGGTTTTCCTTGTAAGAATCTTTTGTGATTATCAATAAAAGTTGATGAGTTTCAACTAAGGTTTGGTTCTATTGTAAGAAGAAGAAAGTTCGCTACTTGTTCTTCTCTATCTTCAAAATTCTACGAGAATTGGTTAAGGGATCTTAGTGGCCTAAAAGTTTATTTTTATATGGATGGGCAATAAGATCTAAGATTGGAATTAACCTAGTTCTATTCTCCTCTTTCTTGTTCATTTCTGGTGAGATATTTGCTGGATTCGATAATGGTCTGAGAGCGTTAAATTGATCTTGACATTTTGAACATGCCGGGACATGTCGGCGGATATCTGATGTCCGGCACATTCAAAGTTCTTGAAGGTGCCGTGCATCTTTTGTCCGGCAACCTATCCGGCACGTTCAAGAGTTGGTTAATTCGAAACTTGTCAACTTGTTTTTTGTGATCATATTTGTTCTTATATTGAGTATCATCCCGAATCGAAGATATTTCATTGTATATACCACTTAGTTAGGATTCTTAGTTAGATTATTTAGTTTAGAATTGATATTTACTTTTCCCCCTGTTTAGAATAGGCTTTTACTAGGATTAGGACTGATTTTCTATTAAGTCCCTTGGGTTCGATACTCTCGGTCGTAATCTACTCACACTGTACTCCGACCGGGATTTTGCTACCCGTATAGAGTTGTAGGTTTATTTTATATTTTCTTCTATTTTTCATTCTTTTTGTACATCCTTTCCCCCTACAAAAATTCTGTTAGCAAAATGGCGTCGTTGCCGAGGACTTGGAATTAGTCCAAGTCCTAAATTCGGTAAGATGCCCTATTGTTTATTCTTTATTTTTGATTCTTTGATTCTTTGATTTAAAATTGTCCATATTTTTATTTGGTTGAATATGCCGGGTGCAATGCCGGATATCCGGCCCGGCACATTCAACATTTCTTAGTTTCTAATTCTTTTATTCGTTGTGTCAATTGGTTTCATAGGGTGAGCATGCCGTGCACTATGCCGGGTCGCACACGTCCGGCATCTTGGAGGAAGTCCCAAGCCGGACGGGATCATCCGGCGCACAATCCGGCACACTCAACCTTAAACTTTTGTTTTACATTTTCTTTTCAATTATTAGAGTTGTTTGTAAATATGCCTTCCCAATGCACTTTTATGTTATCTTTCCCTTCTCTTTTCCGCAATATTTATTTTTCTTTGTCAAGTTTGAACTCGCCAGGCGCAACGCCGGATAAAATCAACCCGGCAGTATTGGAGGAAGTCCAATGTCGGGCGCCGCACACCCGGCACCTCGTTCGGCATGCCCAATTTTGTTTTTTCTCTTCATTTCGTAAATTTAATTATGTAATTAATTTTAATATTTATTAATACGAAATATTATAACGTTGTGTTTTGCTCCTCCTGGATCTATAAAAGGTGAATGCTTCTTCGATCAACAAGTCTCCCTGAAGATCTAGCCAACTTTGACCTAGAAATCGAGAGGACCCTTCTTTTCTCCATTCGACAACGAAGAAACCTATAAAAGAGCATTTCCTACACAAATGGCAGCACCAACCGTCCGCAACATAAATAGGCCTTCCAACCAAGACCAAAGCCAGCAATCAACCTCCTTCTCCTTGCACAAAATGAATACGAAGAATAGCAAAAACTTAAGCCATATCATCAAATCAGATGCATCAAGGAGTTGGGTATGTTTGAAGGGCCGAACCCGGACGATGCCTTGCTCCACATCACCAAATTCCTACAACACACAAACAGCCTAACCTTCACAAATAATGTCCTCCAATACGCCAGACTTTCCCTTTTTCCCCATAGTCTCACGGGAAACGCTAGCAAGTGGTACCATAGTCTGACCCCCAGTATTATTTCCATATGGGAGGACATGGCAACCAAATTCTATGACAAGTTCCTGCCTCCAAGTCGCACCCTGGAGATGATCGCCGAGATATACAACTTCAGACAACCTGGCTCGGAGAACATTTGTGAGACTTAGGACAGATTCAAGGGGTTGCTGTGTACGTGCCCACACCACGGCCTCACCAAGGAACAACTATCTCAGTTGTTCTACAAAGGATTGGTCAACCAATGCAAGACGATGATCCTATCCTCCCTTAGTGCAGACATACTGAAGAAGCCTGGAGATCAATTCCTTAATGGAATTGAATCTCTTTGCGAAGAGATTAGAGATTGGGCCACAGGTGGATCCAGGGGTGGTACCGCTGGTTTATATCAAGTGGGCGAGGGAGACGTAAAATTTGAAAAATTAATGCAAAGTCATGAGCAGTTGTTGGAGAGCAATGCTCAAACGTCCACGAAGGTTAGCGCTCTACAGAAGGTGGTGGAGCAAATAGCAATGAATAAACTCCCTCAGCAAGCGAATGTGGTTAGTGCACGACCACACGCTCAGGGCCCTGACATGCCAGACTTTCAGAATGCTGAGGAAGTCAACTATGTGAGCAACCAAGGGTATAGGCAGCCTTGGCAGCAGGGGAATCAACCCCCTCCAACCTTCCAAAGTCAAGTTGGCTACCAGGGAGGTCAGAGGCAATACATGCAAACTCCTTATGGAGGAGTCCCTTCTGACCGACCCTCCCACCCTACATCGTCATCAGAGGCTGAAATGGCTGAACTGTGCGATATGATGTCGACTCTGATGAACAAGACCCAGGACGCTCACAATGAGATCTCGACCATTCGTAAAGAGCATAAAACGTTGCAGTTGTAGTTGCAGCAACTTCTGGCACAACCATGACAACAAGGTCACTCCCATCCCAAACTCAAACTAATCCAAGGGAGCATGCGAATTCGGTCACCATCCTGTGAAAGATCTCAGATACTGACAAGTAGCCTAGGCTAAGTGTAAGGCGGTTCCTCCTCACGCATCCACATTTCTCACCACAAGGGAGTACTCCTCTATCTTTATTTTGTCCCTTTAATTGATTTTGTTTTCTTTTAGTTGTCTTCTTATTATTTAGTTCATGTTAAGTTGTTTTTAGTTTTGCTAAAAAAAATTCCAACATTTTCTTTTCAATTTTGAACACTAGGGACAGTGTTCCTGCCAAGTGTAGGGCAGGGATCCCCCTTAAAAATTAAAAAATAAGTTTTGTATATAATAATATGCATAAGTTGTGAGTTTTATCAATGTTACTAAGCTTTTTGTATGTTTTTGATTGAGATGAGATTAGGAATGAATAAATGCTTGTTCCCTCAAGAGGTAAGCTCTCTAATTAATGACTTGTAGATTCCTGTTTTAACTTCCTGATTCTTTTTATTTAAACATGAGTATATGATTTTTCTCCTAATTCTTTCCTTTATTTACTTTTGGGTATTATTTTCTTTCCTTTTTCAAACTGTGAAGAGTCTTTTGGGTGAAAATCTTAAAAAGGGTTTTTTGTGGCAAAAAAAAAGAAAGAAGAAGAAAAGAAAAAAAGAAAATGAAAGAAAAAAAATCTTCTTCCAAAGGAAAAACATTATATTCCTTGAGGTCGCCAAATTGCCTCAAAATAAAAGCAAGAAACGAGAGTTTTTCCTTTTGTTTTTCTCCTAAATTCCCTGTTCTTCAATTAAAAAAACATGGTTGATTCAGAAACCCTTGAAAAACAGGGCTGAACCATTGAAACCATTGATGAGGGTCTTGGCCACATTCAGAAACTCTTAAAAAAGAGTTGAGTGATGGAAACCGAAAAAATGAAAGATTACAAAATCTCTTATGCAAAATAGCCCAAAAGTTTTTGATCGGTTTTGAAATTCTTTATTTTTATACCCATTAGTATGTTTTTGATAGATGAGGAATATTAAGTGATACTTGTGAAATAGAGTCAGATAGTTAGGAATATTTATCTAATTGTCATTCTAGAGTTTATCTGTTTTGTGCATAAGTAATTACTCCTTTCTAATCTAGTTTTGCTCGAGGACTAGCAAAAGGTAAGTGTAGGGCCTTGATAAACCGCAGACTTATCATACTTTATGTAGTAGATTTAGGAGTATATTAATCTAAATAAGGTTAAATAGATGTTATTTATGTTATATTATGCATTAAAGTATATTATTTGTACAGACTTATGTTTTGTGAGCTTTTTATGCAAGGAACGAATTCCTAGGCAAAAATACAGGTGATACCGGACATGAAGCCGAATGTCTCTTGCACTGCATAGGTCTGGAGCAGAAAAGGAGCCCTGCCGGGTATGTTACTGGGTACATCCTATCCGGCACATATGTGAAAAGTTGCCATGGTTGACCAATCGATGGCAGTTATTTACGGTTGACGGTTTGACCATTGCCGGTATGGTGTCAGACGTATCCTGTCCGGCACAAGCAACGTTTGCCTGGAAATTTTGACCATTAACGGTTACTCACATTTAACATGTGGTGCCGGATGTCTTTCACCCGCCCATGCCACCGGCACAAGGAGTTTTTGTTGCCTGTAAATAGGCCGAAGGGCTGCATCAAATGACACACTTCAACACCCCCATACACTCCATTCACAACTCCAATTCCGCCTCCATTCCATGTGTTGGTGTCCAAGGAAGTTCTACCCAATCATCCACGCGAAGAGAAGGAATCTCCATTGGGTTAAGGCTATGATCATTTCCTTATTCCTCTTGTGTTTTCTTCTTGCATTTGGTGTAGATGGTTGAGTGGGATTTCTTTGTCTTCTTTGGTTAGGAATGGTTTTCCGTTTAAGACTCTTTTGTGATAATCAATAAAAGTTGATGAGTTTCAACTAAGGTTTGGTTCTAGTGTAAGAAGAATAAAGTTCGCTACTTGTTCTTCTCTATCTTCAAAATTCTACGAGAATTGGTTAAGGGATCTTAGTGGTCTAAAAGTTTATTGTTCTATGGATGGGCAATAAGATCTAAGATTGGAATTAACCTATTTCTATTCTCCTCTTTCTTGTTCGTTTCTGGCGAGATATTTGCTGGATTCGATAATGGTCTGAGAGCGTTAATCGATCTTGACATTTTGAACATGCGGGGTAACTTGCCGGATATCTGATGTCCAGCACATTCAAAGTTCTTGAAGGTGTCGTGCATCTTTTGTCCGGCAACCTATCCGACACGTTCAAGAGTTGGTTAATTCGAAACTTGTCAACTTGGTTTTTGTGATCATATTTGTTCTTATATTGAGTATCATCCAAAATCGAAGATATTTCATTGTATATACCACTTAGTTAGGATTCTTAGTTAGATTATTTAGTTTAGAATTGATATTTACTTTTCCCCCTGTTTTAGAATAGTCATTTACTAGGATTATGACTGATTTTCTATTAAGTCCCTTGGGTTCGATACTCTCGGTCGTAATCTACTCACACTGTACTCCGACCGGGATTTTTGCTACCCGTATAGAGTTGTAGGTTTATTTTTATTTTCTTCTATTTTTTCATTCTTTTTGTACATCCTTTCCCCTACATTTTCCAGTTAATAATATACTCACGTTGGTTTGCTGTGCAACTAGGAGGAAAATCGAGAAAGATATGGAGGTAGACTTGGTGCTATGGAGTTAGCTGTATTTGGCAGGACATGAACAATTGCGTGTTCAGAGGAACTAAACTTCAATCAACACAGGTGAGTAACTTAGCTAAACTGGGAGTCTAACGTTGGACAAAATCTTGGAGGAAAGACATACCAATCCCGTGCGAGAAATTTCTTTGCTCTTCTGACCTAGCTGATCATTTAAGATATTTTTGAAAGACTATGAAGCAGGGGCGCCTCTTGGAGGTGAGGTGGAACAAGACACCCAATTTTAGGGGATCCTAAATTTTTGAGACCTATTTTTTAAAAGTAAAGTCAATTATCTTGTAGTTTATATAATTAAAAGGCTATGAAGGTTTCTAACTTATTCAATAAAACATATAAATAACAGTTGATTGAATTTAACAGTATTAAGTCTTTTAGTAGACAAATAAATAAAATTATCGATGAAATTGTTTATATTCCAGTAAAATCTATTTTAAAAATATAGATATATTGATCTTTCTTCTTTTTCTACGCACGCAGTCAATGACCACCTCTCCAACTACGTTCTTCTATCCAATCAAGTACTATCCGTTATTTCTTCAAAGATTTTGTTGTAAAATGCTAGCAAAATGAATATTTTTAAGTGATTAGTTAATAATGAGTAAACTTCTTCTAGTTTGTCTGAATTATCATTTTGAACATTTTATCTCATTACCTAACTTAATATAAAGTTATGTTGTGACACAGCTAAATTAGTAAATCTATATTTTTTTATTTAAGCTTTAATTTATAAAAGGCCCCGTTAAAATATTCAACACAGGGCCTTATGAATTACCGAGCCGCCCCCTATAACATTAGAACCTGGAGGCGGATAGGAGAAGCTTTGTAAGAAGGGTTCTTTGGGGGTGCTGTCATGTAATTATGTAAGGATGCAATTTTCTAATCTGTTGTAATGGTGGGGTACTCTTTTACCATCCTTATGCTTTTTTTTTCACTAGGTTTTGCCTAGGGGGTTTTCACGAGTCCCATATAAACACTAGTCCCCCTTCTGTTGTAATATTAGTTACAACTATAATAATATGACGAAAGCCCAACTTATAAAAAAATACTAGTATATAACTAACTTTCCATAAATATTAAATTTAGAAAAATCAGCTTAATTTATATGAGTAATCCAATTTTAATAATATATAATAATTGAAATATTAAAATGAGAGCGATCGATAAAATATAGTAGTTTTTTTATAAATAAATATTAATACGGTATTGGAATTACACAACGCGTGTGTACCAAATTACCAATATAGTTGAAAATTGAAAAGTACATTTGGTTCATTTGATGACTAATTTTAATCATGTTTTGTATCAATCATGTTTTTCGTATTTTTTCGTAATTAAGATACATGTGTCGTTTTTTTGTCTTTTAAAATTTGTTTCTTAAAATTGAAGTAAATAATTAAAATTATGAATATATACATTAATATTTTTAGTGTAATGTTTATAACTTTATAATAAAATTTTATATTTAATGTTTTATTTGATTTTAGTTTTTATTTTAGTATATTCAAAGAATTTTATAGTTGCCCTAAAAAATTTTATATTGTGATTTTGTGTTGTTGGAAAATTTGTTGAAAAAGGAAAGTGTGAGATATGTACTTGATTGACAGAAGTGAAAACTATAAAACGATGACAGAAGTTGTGATTGTAAGAGCATGATTATCAATGGTTCTTATGGGTTCTTAAGTAAAAAATAAATAAAAAAAATATGATGTGGAAGAGAGAGTTAAGAACTCTAATTATGGGTTCTTGTGGAAGAACTTTTTAAGAACCCAAAAATGGGAGCCACCATATTTTTCCTCTAATTATAATATGTCAATATAAATAGTTAAATCTTATATATTTTAAAATCTTAATATTTTAAAAACTACTAAATATATAAATAAACCAAATATGTTAAAATTCTTAAAATCTCATTCTCTACAAAATGAAATCTATATTGATTATGTTTTTCATATTTTAAATATATTTATTTATTTTAGGTAAATTAATATTTAATATTTATATTTTAGTGATATAAAAGTAATATTAAAATATATTTGAAATTATAATATGTACCAATCCATTCATTATAATATTTTAATTCTAAATATCGACTGAAAAATAATAAAAATAATATTAATAATATATATGAAAAATTTTATTTTATTTTTGTTTCAAAAATATAATAAACTTTAATCATCTATAAAATATTAAGTTAAAATTATTTGTGTATTATTGAAAATAGTAGTAATAATAATTAATATTAATGTTTGTATTATGCAATGCTTAATAGAAGTTGTGTTTGATTTAAAAAATAT
The DNA here is from genome assembly GCA_023374045.1 of Limonium bicolor. NCBI lineage: Eukaryota > Viridiplantae > Streptophyta > Magnoliopsida > Caryophyllales > Plumbaginaceae > Limonium > Limonium bicolor. The sequence goes on along the minus strand of CM041778.1, from coordinate 399,806,797 downwards.
TCTTATAAAATTAATAAGTAAAAAAATAAAATGATATGACAAATAGAGAGAGTTTAAACTAAATGATAGATTCTCTGATGTTGATAAAAATTAAACATGGTTCTTAAAATGATGTGGCAGTGAGAAAAATAAGAAATAGAGTGTTAAGAACTCAAATTTTGATTCTTTGATAATCATGCTCTAAGCTTTCATTTCTTTAAACTTTATGAAATATGGCATACTATTACAATAACTAGTAAATGTGTGAAGTAATTCTTCCATTAATATAAGTAATGAATAAGCGAACGCGATTTCGAAGATGGAGAAGGCGCCATATTGTAATGTGGCGATGGGTATATTTGTAATTGTGTCTGAGGTTATATTTGTAATTTTCTGTATTGAAGCTTCTATTCTCCCTCTCTTTTTTCCCGTCGTTTTCCTGCTCCCCGATACTACGCATCTCTGCTCCCTAATTCCACAACTCACGTTGCTGCTCCCCTGAAGTGAAACCCAAACCTTCAACTCTCCCATGCATCTTCTCTTCTGATTTTTTCTGCGTTTTCGTTCTTCACCGTCGAAGCTCCAACACAGAAGATCCTCGCCGTGCTCACCCCATTTGCTTCAGTTCGAAATCGCTCATCCCAGAGCATCGGTAACTCTCAACTCCATTTTTCTCTTCATCACCTTCTCTTGTGAGTTTGTGTTGTTTCTTTTTTTAGCACCGCAGAGTTTTCCTCCAACTACAAATTATAATCTACTGCTCATCCTTTCTCTGTATCTTTCTCGTTGCCGTAACTCTAACTGCATTTCGTCAACCGGAAAATCCATTGCAAGTCTCTTTATCTTGTCGTTGCCGTAAGCCCTACGATCTCATTCTCTTTACTCATAGGTCTGTTATTACAGCTTTCATTATCGTTTTTATGTGTTTGTTTTGGTGATTTGAGCTATTTTTTGCTCCATTTTTGTTGTCAATCTAGCTTTCTCTAGTTTTTATTTTGTTATCTGTACAGATCTTGCTTGCATTTTTGTATGAAATACATCTGTTTGTGGTTTGTAATGCGTGTTATGTGTTTGAGGTGTAGAAATGGGCAAGTCCAAATCAAGCAAAAATAAGTTGTTGAAGACTTGTCTACCCAACAATTGATGCCATTATACGAAGGTAGTTTCTGATTCTGTTCTTTTTTATGTTTCACTGTTATTTGATTCATATTATTCATGTTGTTTATTCATTTTAATACTTCTGTTGCTTCTCTGATAGTTTGTATTTTTATGCAGAGCAACCAAACCCGTTTCCACAGATGCTATTGCTTCTGTTAGAACTGAGTAAGTTTTTTCTGAACATTTTATATTCCTATTCAATATTTGTTATTTCATTTTACTTGTATTTTATTATTTGTTTATTCATTTTAGTCATAATGTTGGTTCATATTAATACGTTGGTTGGTTCACAAAATTAAGGGTTTTTTTTAATTATACAGGCCACCAAAGTCTAGAAAAGGAAAAGAGAAGGTTGTTGAAGTCGTGCCTTCTGACGTTGTTTCTAACCTTGCCGAGGTGAAAAACAGAAACCAACCAAACTTTCTGATTTTGTGCCTCCAGAGAAGGTTGTTGAAGAAACTGAGCCTGTTATAACGAGGTAAATTAGCTTGTTTTTTATGTGCTTTTTTATTTTATGTATTTGAATCATATTGTTCTTTTATTTTTATGTTTCAATACAGATTTTGGTTACATAACTAATAGTTTTTTATCATTCAGACAAGCAAAAAGAAGAAAGGAAAAGAGAAGGTGTGTGATGTTGGTCCTTCTGAGGCTGTTCATGATTCTGTTAAACTTCCGAAAAGAAAAAGGCAAGTTAAAGAGGATGTACATTCTGATCATTCTGATGAAGAATCTGGTTTATGTAGAGTCTCTACACGTATGGCTATGAAAAACATGATTCATGTCATACAGAATATTGATAATGAGCAGATGGTACTTGTAGAGGAAATAGGATTTGGTTCTCTTCTTCATCTGAGGCTCAAACGTTTGCATGGGTCTTTGAATTTCTGGTTGTTAAACAATTATGACTGGGCTCAGTGTTGTCTTTGGATGGTGGATGGTCAGAAAATTGATGTCTCTACTGATGCTATCTATTCTTGTCTTGGTCTTCCTCGGGGTGCTTTGACAGTCACTGAGGCGACTAGTCAGTTCTGTGATGATGCTTTTAATGATTTTATTGTTTCTTGGCGAGATGTTTGGAATGTGAAGTGGAAAGGTCCCACTATCAAACAGATGGCTGAGAGGGTGCATAGTTTTAGGGGTGAGGAATTCAAAAGAAATTTTGTCTGTTTTGCTCTTTCATGCTTGGTCAGTTCACACCAAACTGGCCACTGCAATTGGAAAGTTCGTATTCACTAATGGATTTGAGTTTATGTAAGCAAATGAATTGGTGTGAGTTTGTGAAGTGCAAACTCAATCAAGCAATGATGAGTTGGGATAAATCTCAAGCGGAGGGTAAATTTTACGGGTTCTTTGTTGTTGTTAAATTTGATTTATCTTGATCGTACGTCATTAGGGGGTAATCCGGGGTTAGGATTTTTCCTTCGCTGTTATGTTGGGATCAGAAGCAATATTATGAAAGGGTCAAGTTAGAGTCTCTTGCTGGCGGTTTTGGGCGGGGTAAGATTGAACCCCCTCTTTCTGTTGATGAGCTGGATCAAATTCCAAAGTTCAGCAAAAAACTTTTCAAAAGGTGAACCTCGTAAAGCTGAAGCTGGTTCTTCGTCTTCATCGGTAATGTTTTATTTCTGTTTTTTTAATTCCTTGTTTTATTTATGACAGATTCTTTTTTAGCTTAAATGCTCTTAACTTTTTATTTTCTTTTATGTTTCAAGGATATTGTGACTCAAATATGCGAATGTGCAAACGCTGTAGCTTCATCCCTTTCAAGACTTTCAACGTTGACTCTCAAAGCCAAATCTGAATGCTTGGTGACTTCTCCATTGAAAAACAATGAAATTAGTTTAGCTCTTGCCTGCATGATGAGTAGCTTTGAGTCATTTGAAAAGACTCTTGGTGACGATTCTGAATCTGAACCATTTAAAGGTAAGACTTCATTTTGTAACAGACTTAATACCATTTTAATCTCATCTATGGTTCACTTTTCTAAGATGTTCGATTCTGTTATATATTCTTCTGATTCATTTTCTTGTTTTGTTGTCTCAATATTTTCATATAACAATATTTTTCTTCATTTGAAGAAGATGATTCTGATGATGTTGTACCACCTAATGATGCTGTCACGGATATGCCCAATGATGTTCCTGGTAAACTTGTTGAGTCTGGTATTTTTTACATTTTTTAGAAAATAATTTAGTTTCATATAATAGTTCATTTTTTTAACTACACCGATTCATTTTTGATATATAACTGATTCATTTGATTTATTTTTGTGATGTCAATGTTTTAATATAGATATTCCTTCTGTTGGAGAGGGTGTTTCTGATTATGTTCCTCAATCTGTTGAAGTTGACAAAGAATCGGACACGGTTGTACATCCCAAGCCTGGTGGGATTTGTTTTTTGTTTTAAAAAAATCAAAACTTTTAGATTCTTATAATAATTCATTTTTTATACATGATTTATTCATTTCTGATATTTACCGATTCATTTTTAATTTGTTATGACAATCTTCAAATGTGAAGTTATTCGTTCTGGTGAAATGGATGGTTCTGATGCTGTTGGTCCATCTTCTGAAGTTGTTAAAGAAGTGCCCAATGTTGTACATGATAAAGGTTGTGAGTTTTAAATTTAAATAATTATGATTTATACTTCTTACAATGTTTCATTATGACATCATTCTTGTTTCATTTCTATTATACTATTGATTCAATTTTATGTAACAATATCATTTTAATTATTTTAGAATACTGAAAATGATTCATTTTTATTACTGTTGTGATTCGTTTCTATTATTAAAATGATTCACTTATTCCTTAATAACATGACAATCTACACATGTATTAGTTGGTGTTGATGAAGAAGTTGCGGATGCTGAGGATGTTGTAGTTGATGAACATCTGGAAGTTGATGAAGATGTTGCGGTTGGTGAGGATGTTGTCGTTGATGAACATCTGGAAGTTGATGAAGATGTTGCGGTTCGTGAGGATGTTGTAGTTGATGAACATCTGGAAGTTGAGGATGATGTTAGACATGTAAAGGTCCTGATAACACTAGTAAGACTTCATATTTTATTAATATAAAGCTTTCTTTATTTGCAGAATTAAATTAAGTTAATTGCAGAAGAATATTCATTTTAATAACTTCTTTGATTCATTTCTATTATATAACTGATTCACATATTTTTAATAGTCTGAAACTTTTTTGACAACAGTTCCTGGAATTTGTAAGGATGATGATGATGATTTTCAACCTGCTCCTGTGAAACGCTCTGTTAGATTATCTAAAAGGTCTGCAGCTGGTAATACCAGCATGACTGAGAGTTCTCGACCTATGAAACGGTCGAAGCTACCAATTAAATCGTCCAAAAAGTGGTTTTTGTGGACCAAAAGTCTACTACATCTGTCCAATTGAAAAAAGGAGAATAACAAGTCAGAAGCGTCCAAATGAAATTATTTGTCCAGTACCCCTTGCATCTATTCCTGCTCCATCAAGTTCTGCCCAAACAACGATGTCTCTCATTTTTGGAGTTCGACCGGTGGACATAAGTAAACAAAGTGTCTCACCTCTTCATCCAAAATTGATCCAACTTATACGGTCTGGTGCTGATGAGAGGTAATAGTACATTTATTCACTTTTTTGTTTTTGTTTTTTTTCTTTATTTCTTTGTTTCTTATTATTTACTTTTTATATGTTTTTCAGTCAAGTTTTGTGAGGATGAACTGCATTCTATCACTCGCAAGAGTTTCCTTACTCTGGTCGGTGATGTTGAGCCAGCCAACCAAGTACTTATTGATAAATAGTGCTGTTTGTTCAATTTGGACAATGCAAGATACAGCCCTGCTGGCTGTCCAGAGAGGGTCTTTTTTACATTAGATAGCTGTGTAAGTGTTTCTCTATATAGAAAATTATATATTTAAATGCATTTAGATTCTTTTTTAATACTTGCGGTTCAGTTTTTGTTTCATAAATCTGCTGTTTTCTGATTATGTTCTCTTGCTGTTGTAGTATGTACCGTTGAGTGTGGGGAGTTGATGGTGTTCCTTCCCCTGAAGATGTGTGTGTTAATAGAATGAGCAAACAATTCTTGACATTTGTGCAACAGACTTAGAAAAGTTGTCTGAGTAAAACTGTTTTTTATTCATTATGCTGTTGATGGTCATTATTTTCTTATTGTGATTAATTCATCACTTTAAGCATGGACATAATTGACAATAGTGATTCCAAGACATCCATCGAAGAAAAGATATGGGGATTGTATGATTCTATGGTAAGCTTTTTAAAAAATTATTTGTAATGCTTAAAAATATTTTCTAAATATTGTTTTAAACTCCTTTTACATGTCTAACTCATGTTTTTAGTTTCAGGTTTCTGCATTTTCATCAATGTTGAGACGCTCTGTGATGAGCGATATAAACTCTTCAATGATTTTGACTACTACATCTTGCCAATGTCTTGGAGGTCTTCAGCATTTGGGAAATGCTCGGCCATATACATGCTCAGACACATGGAAACTTACATAGGGCAAGGTTTTAATTGGAAAGTTCTAGTTCCAAACTTGCCAAAAGATCTGTGAGCATTCAGCTCTTTAATTTTAGTTTTTATATTTTTTCTGATTTTCTATGTGTTTTTATGTTGTTCTTTTGTTTCTAAAAATCTATTATGTTTATCTTTTTTGTAGAAAGAGCCTTGGATCGTCTGAGGATGGATATGCTGTGTAGATCTTGTTCATAAAATAGAATAACTTAAGAAGGGGTTTGAGTTTTTTAGATTGCGTTATGAAAAAGTAGAGCCTCTTTTTTAGAAGTGTAAGAACAGGTTGGATGTTAGAAGCTCGGTGTATTTCTTTGCTATGAGACTGTTTTAGAAACTTTGGAGCTGCCATGAAACTGTGGGGGGTGAAGTGTGTTTTAGAATCTGTTATGAAACTCTTATTATAAGTGTATAATGAAAAAGAAGATCCTAGTTCAGATCTTTATGAATCTTTTTTGTTTCTTATTGTATCACTGGTTCTAAAAATTGAACCATTCTGAAAAGTGAAATTGAAAGGTTTGATTTGTCAATTTGTTATGAAAGTTTACAATTGTTATTTTTGATCTGTTTATTACACATTTTTCTTTATTATTTGTAATTGAATCACTTGTTTCTGAAGGTGAATCATTTTGTTGACAAAAAAAATGAACCATTTTTATGGAAAGTGAATTAGATGTTCTTTGAATGAATCTTTACATCCTATAAAAATGAATTATCCAATTATTCGTACAAGATAACACATACTTTGTCAATCAACATTATTGCCACGATTTATACCCAAACATACACATAACTATCTAAAACACATTTGAGAAATCCATTGTGTATAACATATGTTCAACATGTGAATCTTTTATTTTATAAAATGGAATCAACGTATCAACAATATGAACTTCTATGTACTGGGTATCATACCTTTATTCAACTAAATGAATCTTGAAGTGTTTACAAAAAAATTTCTGTACTCTCTAAATCTGGAATTATTCTTGTATGGTTCCACCCTCAATTACCGGATGTGCAAAATGAGACTCCAAAACAGATTGCGCGTCCATCAACATGCATCATCGATTTAATTGAACTTTGTTTTGTAGATATGTCTTACTGCATTCTTGTTTCTCTTTGCTCCTATTGTATATCTTCTCGGTTGTGCTTTTCATCCTTTGGGTTTTCTCCCATTTGTTCTTGAACCTTGCGGATCAAGGATATCGTCTTGCTGAATGGTGCTTGAATCACCAGTTTGAACATTTTGTTGTAGACAGCATGTTTCCCACTTCTTCTTGCAAGTTTCGAACAGCATTCTCACACAAAACCTCTCGTCTCCATGTTGTTTTCATAGCAAGCAAGAAGTAATCAAATTTAATGCGCATCATCGCTCTCCAATTGGTGTTGCTCTGAATTTGGATTTTTTTTTTGTTTTACATCCATCTCTGTTGGTTCTTCTCTGTTGAAGCTTTATTCTTCCATCTAGTCAAGCACATAGTCTTCTCCCAGCTATTGTACACCACCTTCAAGTGTAGTATGCGTCTGCAATGTGAGCAAAGGATTCCTTACCTCAATTATAGTTTACATGTGCAGCAAAACAATTGAATCTACCTTCTTCACTGTCACCATATGCTTTATTTCTACACTCTCTGAAATACCCCAAACCTAGTTATGTTGTTTAAACACCTAAATATTGTGTAAAAGACTAAAAATAGTCTTAGAAACATTAGTAAACAAATTTAAACAAAAGGAAACACAAAATGTGCTTTAAAGTCAATAAGAGCCAAAATGTGCTCTAAGCTTGGGATAAACTTGGTTAAGACCTAATGAACTTACCAAGACCTCATTTATATACTAATGAACATATTAAACCAATTACCAAAGAAAACCAAGCTTGAAAACAAGTTAAAACACAAAATGTGCTTTAAGAAGTCTTAAAGCACATTTTTGAAAAATTGTCTTGTAAATGAGTTTTGAATGGCTAAATGTCCATCATTACTCTTAAATATATATGTGTACTATATAGTATCACATTTGGGTGGCTATATTAATGGGAAATCAAAAATTTCACTTCTAAGTGCCTTGTTTTGGTGAATAGTGCTTTTTATAAGCTAGTTTATAACATATGTTGTATTAAGTAATTAAATTGACAAACAAAGACTAAAGTACCTCATACTAAAAGGGGGCCGGTTTTCTAAGTGTGGTGACTCACCACTCTCTAGTTAATGTAATAAGTAAGTAAAACAAACTAATTAAAACTACTTTTTACTTTATTACTACAAATATCTTCTTAAAAGCAAATTCTATCTTCATTCTCACTTCTTTCCTTCATTTCCCACGGTCCCAATCTTCTTCTTCCTCTCTTATTGTTGTTCTCTCACGGTAATACCACCACCACCACTAGAACCCTAGCTTTGACCACTTGTAAAATCTAGCTCACTTGTCCAAATCAAAAACAAACACCACCAATCTCTTCCTCTCATCAAGCTCTTCATTCCTATCTTCTCAAAACTTCAAGAGCCCCATTTCGGTGCCATGGAGTTCCACCATTGAAGGAGCTTGAGCTTGTATTTCTACATATTATTACTCTCCTTTGCTTCTAGGTAAGGAATCTCAAAGAAAAATCATGTTTCCTCCATGTTTTTACCTTGACCGAAAATACACATTGATATAGCTCTTTGTGTGACTTTGTTCTAGCTTCATTCCAACTCTTCATGGACTAGGTGGAGTCCTCTCTTGTTATATATTCAAACTCTCTTCAAAGATCAAGGTAAAACAACTACATTAATGTTTTTCAAACAATGTAAAATTAGGGTTTGCAATGAGATGAAGCTTATAGCTTGAATACTCATTATAATGTTTGTATATTGTTTAGAACTTGACAAAGAATCAAATACCTTACCGGTTTTTAAAGGAAACAAGAAGGAAGTTGTTTGGAAAAGAGGTAAATCTACTAACCTAATGTTGTTTAATGCCTTAGGAGAAATGAGCTTATAAATGCTTGTTAAAACTACCTAAAGAGCAAATGGTGAATGACCTAGTAAATGTTCTCAAGGAGACTAGTAAAATAACATATGTCTTGTTGTATGTAATCGCAGGTTAAAGGCATATATATATTGTGGAAATTCAGTGTTTATGATTTAAGCACTTTAAGGGCCTAGAGCCATGCATTTTAAGGGCCTAAGTGCCATGCAATTAAATTATGCACTATATTGTGATGTAGTGTGAATTTGGTGAAGTGGTGTAAGAAAGTGTTCTTGGTGTCCTTAGTGTTCTTGGATGTTTAATGATGAAAACAATGTGCTTTGGTGTAACAAAATACTAGGAGAACCTACGTCGAAATTTAGGAAATGCATAAGGAGTTCAAGATCTTGTAAAGGAATTTTGATGAACTAGGAAGTGTTCTAGAGTGTAATAAGGACTTAGGCATGATCTTGAGGTTTTAGTATGTACCAATGTCATTTTGGACTTAGATGAAGGCTTAGGCAAACTTTGGTAAAATAAGGAGGAAGTGTAAGCTTAGAAAAAGGGATTTCAAGGATGACATAAGGAGTTTTAGTTTGTAAGAAACGATGTTAAAGTAATGATGTTGTGTGGAAGAAATATCTAGGAATAATGATTGGAATAGGCAAGGAAAACCACTTAGAAACTTAAGGAGAAGATACTATAAGTGTTGGAAGCTTTGGGGAAATTTGGTTAAGTGTTTAAAGGCTTAGAAATTGAAGAATAATGCCTTGTCCGAACTTCCGTCCGGATGTGGAAGTTCGGACAGGCCCTGTTGAGTAAAGGAATTTCACTCGCGAGCAGTGTCCGAATTGGGAAGTCGGACACATGTTCGGACGTACCCACCCATCCTTAGGATTATCCTCGAACTGTGTCCGAACTTGGGAAGTCCGGACACATGTTCGGACGCACGGATTTCTGTCTAGATTTTTCTCGGCTCACGTCCGAACTTCCGAAGTCCGGACATAAGTTCGGACGTGTGGTCTGTTTCTGTCTAAAGTCACGGCTTGTCCGAACTTGGAAGCTCGGACACAAGTTCGGACAGGCCACTGTATGGACCAAAAATTATTTTTAAGATGGGAATTGTTATCTAAAAATGGTAGTTGGTTAGTAATGATATATAAGGTTATGTAAGACATGTTAGGTGGTTTTAAAGGCAATTAAAAGGATGAAAAGTTGTAAACAAGTGTAAAATAAAAATAAACTAGTAATGTTGAGTAGATAATGTTAATAATGGACTAGTGCGTTAATTAACCGACGTTACTAATGTGTTTAGGATTCTCTCAAGGTGGAAACCAGTCGAGGCAAGGACCGAGGTATGGTTTCTTGCAGTCTGTTGCCTACCGGTTTACACGGCTTGTGTGTTGTTTGTTTTTCTGTGTGTTTATGACTTTGTAAGATTAAACCATGTAAAAGTTTACAGTTGTTGAATATTATGTTGTTAAATATGACTCTCTTTTCCCTTGCGTGTGTCTAACAAGACTTGACCTGTTATTGTGAATTGTTGTTGAGTTCAATGATGAACTACTAACAAGGGCTAACGGGGAAGTGAGGAGTCCGGTCTGTTCCGGCCACGCGTGTGAGTATGGGAGTCGATGTCATAACCGGTTCGATTCTCTCTGTATGTTATGGTTGAGTTTCCAATTTGGTTTCCAACCTTCCCTTTAGCTTAACCAAGGCTATTTTACTGACTCACGTCGGGCCACAGGGGCATACTATGTGTTATTTCGGTGTGCTTGGATCACTATATCCGAGGCACCTTGGTTAAGTTAACCGTTCAATCTAACCGGACGGTAACGAGTTATGTAACGAGCTAAGTATGAGCATGGCAACATTCTCTAGGCTCTCAATGGGGACTAACTGTGTTGGTTCTCTTCCTAAAAGGAATTGTATGTGTGTGATGTGTGTTATGATGTGTACAATACCCATGTTATGTTATATATGTATGAGTTGTGTGTTTTAAAATAAATACCATGTCATCACGACAAATAGTTTGCGCGCATTCCGGTAGCCGATGGGCTGCGCGTTAACCATACCAGCAAAGGGTTGCTGACCCCCTCGGGGGATCCATATTTCTTTTACTGCAGGATGAGGATCGAAGAAGCGGAGTGGCTCTAGATCCTAGGGTGTGTAGTTACTTTTGGAGTACTTTTGGATGTTTGCCCGGGATGCGCCTGTGCTCCCGTGGCGTGTTATATACTTGGTTATGACGGTATACAGTGAAGGATTTATGTAAACACTCGGTATTTTGTTGATGTATGTATATGGTTATTAGTTCTATGCTCGGGAGTCTGATCATCAGACCGGTACACTTGTATTTATTCAGCCTTGTTAACCACGTGGGTGGTTGACGGCGTTGTAGCACCAAGCGTTTAGTTACTGTTTAGTTGTTTAATTCCGCTGCGATTCCAAGTAATGTGATGTGCGTAGTAGGGGTGTTACAAAAAGTGGTATCAGAGCGAAGTATCGCTCTGATGACTAGAATACCGAGCTTAGGGATATACCGAGTTAGGAAAACTAGCTACAGATACCTAAGTGAACGATTTGGAAAGGTTAACCACAACTAAGTGTGGAATTACCTGTTGTCGGGAAGATGTTATAATCGTTGGACCGATAAGTGTGCAAGCATAATGCTAATGAGATGTTCATATGAATTCAGAGGCAGGTAGACCACGAGGTAGAGGCCGCAGGCGCGGTACTGGAGGTATGGGTGACCAGGGCGATGATACTACGGCACAGACCATGGCTGAGGCAATTGCAGCCGCCGTAGCCCAGTTGGTACCCGATTTGGTTGCTGCTATACAGCAAGGGCAACAGCCCGGAGTACAGCCAACCACCACACCGCCACGAGAGACCAATTGGGTCAAGGCGTTGGCTGATCTGAGGCCGCCCTCATTCAGTGGGGAGACCGATCCCCGTAAGCTCGAGGCGTACATCTCCGAAATGGAGACCGCCTTCAAAACCCTAGCACCACCTGAGCAGGTCAAGGTACGACTTGCTGCTTATTACTTGAAGGACTCGGCACAGAGCTGGTGGAAGCTTGTGCGAGAGGGCAGAGTTGCTGACCCGACTTTTCTATGGAGGGAGTACACGGCTCTGCTGCGAGCCAAATACTACCCGATACACGTGCAAGAGGCCAAGCGCCTGGAGTTGGACAGTTTGAGGCAAGGGGATAAGATGACGGTAGATGAGTACTACTCAGCCTTCATCGGACTTATCCACCTGCTACCGGATCTGGGTTACTCAGACCGGATTCTTTTGAACCGTTTCTACAACGGACTGAACTATCGCCTACGCTACGGCATGGGGCCTACTGGATATACCACTTTGTAGGTAAAAGAACTACAGTGTAATGTGAATAAGTGTGTACGATGTGTTAATGTGTTGTGAATTTATTTGGCGGGGCATAACTGACACCCTAAATATAGGAGTGCTATCATGCCGCTGCAATTGTGGAGATCACCGTCCGTCTGAGGGACGAGGAGAGTGCGCTCAAGCGCAAGGCTCAGAACGAGGGCCAAGGCACGCAAGGGCAGTGGGGAGGGAAGAAAAAGAAATCATACCCCCAGTCCCAGAAAGGACAGCAATAGGGTGGCAAGGGCCAGACCCAGACCACCACTGCTGAGGAGCCTCTGCAGCTCACCTATGCGTATGTGGCCAAGCCCCTACGTTCTTACCCACCTAAGGGTAATTGTCTAATCCTGTGTGATAAGTTAGAGTATATGTTGATAAGTTGTGGAACAAGTATTAATTGTGTATTGTGATAGCAGCTAGCACGGGCTCTGGACCGGAGCGCCACTATTACTGCAAGTGGTGCAACGGCGACCACCCCGGCAAGGACTGCAAGGGTAACGATGTTCAGTGCCGATACTGTAAGAAGATGGGTCACCGCGATCATGAATGCTGGCAGAACCCAAACAGTAGGAACTACAAACCCAAGGGGCAATGGAAGGGTAAGGCCACTACGACCACCGATGGCTAGAAGACGGCAAACCAGCCACCCCCAGATCAGAGGTACACAGAGTCCCAGAAGGGGAAGGGGTCGGGGTCCAACAAGGCCACCCTAAATGTGGTGGACCGGTCTGAGGCGCCAGGGCCCTCTTCTAGACCAGGTACCGCCTAAACTGTTGAATGTAATGAGTGTCTGCGTACCGCATTTCATGCATGTGTGTGAGTGAGTTTAAATAAACAACCATGTGAGTAAATAAATAAAGTATAGTGTGAGATTTACCTAATTAGAGTACTCTAAACTTAAAGGAACCTTCAATATATGTTATCCAATCCCACCCACACCAAACCCTGAAGAAACCACCATCAACCACGACTTTCCATTGGAGCAATGTCAGGTTATCCAGCCAGGTATGATACTCTTAAATGGATACCTGACACCGGAAGCACAAGTCCATATCATCAGACGATGCGACGAACTTGGAGCTAAACCTGGAGGTTTCTACACACCCTAATATTCGAACGGATCAAGAATGCAATTGAAGATGATGTGCATGGGTAAGGACTGGAACCCTTACTCCAAGACATATCAAGAAATGCGAGCTGAAGATGGAGCAACAGTACCAAGTATACCAGAGGAGTTCCATGCGGTCGTTAACCACGCCGTGGGAATTGCTCAACAAGTTGAAAAGGATTCAATTCCAAGTGTGAAAGCAGATCTATGCATTGTGAACTTCTACCAGAAAGGTGGACGGTTAGGTATACACCAAGACAAGGACGAGTCACCCGAGTCTCTAAGTAAGGAGTACCCGTGGTGTCTTGGTCCATTGGTGACACCGCAGTGTTTGTATATGGGCGAGAGAAGCGTGCTGACCTCGCAAAGAAGCTACTGTTGAAATCGGGAGATGTATTAATCATGGGTGGGCAATCAAGGATGCTATACCATGGCATCAGAAAGGTCAAACTGAATACCGCACCGTCGGCAGTGATCAATGCCACACACATGAAACCCGGACGTTTGAATTTGACCTTCAGACAGTTTTAAGCCTTGTATAATTATGTGATAAACCAGTGTGTATTAAGGATGTTGTAAGTGTAAATCATGGCGACAGTATAAGCCAATGAATGTTGTAAAAAGAGTGTGTTAATGATAAAGTGGAGTTGTTTGAAGCATAAACCGTGTTGTTACCCAATACTTATTAGTTTGCCAATGAATTAGGCTGTGCACTCGGAACGGGAGGTACACTGAGTGTCTGAATAAGGCAGAAGCCGGCAAAGAGTGGCACAATCCTCACGGTACCTTCCCAGTGAATGGCGTGGATGCATCGATCTTGTTCGACTCTGGAGCCTCACACCATTCATTTCGCTATCATTTGCGAAGAGGCTGGGGTTAGACGGTGAAGAGATGCCACTTCGTGGTCACTCTCCCGTCGAAAGAGCGGATCAGATGTACCCGCTACTACCGAGATGCTATTGTTCGAATCAGAGGTGAAGAGTTTCCGATCGACTTGATAGAGTTCGACGGGCTAGGCTTTGATGTGATTGTCGGGATGAACTGGTTGGAGCGGTACAAGGGCAGAATCCTGTGTGCCGAGCATCGACTGCTTTTGGAGTCCATCTGGGGTTACGTATCTTACCGCCAGAGGCCCAGGGAGCCTTCGACTCAGATCATCACCGCCATGGCTATGTATCACGAGTTACGACGTGGGAGTGATGTATACTCTTGCTATGTCCAGGACATAGAGAGAGACCCTGAGTTTAGCCCAGATGTGCCGGTAGTGTCGGAGTTTCCTGATGTATTTCCTAAGGAACTGCCGGCATGCCGCCAGCACGAGAGGTTGAGTTTGAGATTGATTTAGTTCCGGGCACCGGACCCATTGCGAAAGCACCTTATCGTATGGCTCCAGCAGAGATGACAGAGCTCAAGGAGCAGCTGAGAGACCTACACGACAAGGTTTATCCGCCCTAGTGTTTCACCATGGGGAGCGCCGGTCCTTCGTGAAGAAGAAGGACGGTAGCCTCCGCCTGTGTATTGATATCGGGAGCTGAACGCTGTTACGGTGAAGAAACCGTTACCCTTACCACGCATCGACGATCTATTTGATCAGCTGAGGGGAGCATCAGTATTCTCCAAGATAGACCTACGTTCCGATACCATCAGATTGCCATCCGTGACAGTGATATCGAAAAGACAGCTTTCAGAACGAGTATGGGCATTATGAGTTCACAGTCAGCCGTTTGGCTTATCAAATGCACCAGCTAAGTTCATGGACTTAATGAACCGCTTGTTCCAAGATCAGTTGGACAAATCAGTGGTAGTCTTCATCGATGACATACTTGTGTATTCGAAAATCGAGAGTTGAGCATGAAAGCCACCTGAGAGATGTATTGCAAACGTTGAGGAAAAATCAGCTGTATGCTAAATTTTCTAAGTGTGAATTTTGGTTGAACCAAGTATCCTTCCTTGACATGTGATCTCTGAGGCCGGGATCGCCGTTGATCCGGCAAAGATAGATGCAGGCGCACCTGGCCTAGGCCGAAGACAGTTACCGACATCAGGAGCTTCCTCGGTCTGGCAGGTTATTATAGGAGGTTTGTGAAGAACTTCTCCAGTGTCTCGAAGCCGATGACTTCCTTGATGAAAAGGATGCACCATTCGAGTGGACAGTCGACTGTGAGAGTTCTTTCGCGAGTCTCAAGGATGCTCTGACATCTGCACGGTTCTGACATTACCAGACGGTCCAGATGGTTTTGAGGTCTATTGCGACGCATCAGGCAGGGGTATGGGTTGTGTGTTGATGCAACACGGAAGGTCGTAGCTTACGCCTCCCGACAGATGAAGAAACATGAGGAGAACTACCCTACCCACGACTTAGAATGGGTGCCATCGTCTTCGCATTGAAATATGGCGACATCATTTGTATGGGGTGAGCGTGACAATCTATTCCGACCATAAGAGTTTGAATACTTGTTCACTCAGAAAGAGTTGAACATGAGGCAAAGGAGGTGGGTCGAGTTCTTAAATGATTATGACATCAATTTCAGTATAAGGAGGTAAGGCAAAGGTGGTAGCTGACGCATAAGTCACCGAGCACACTCTCTCCATTCGCTAGTCTCTCATACTGGCTTGGTTGAAGAGGTGCGGAGTGCTCAGATGACGGATCAGTACATGATGGAGATTAGGCAGAAGCTACTGATGGCACATTCGAGGGTCAGAAGTACGACTTCAGCTCCACGA
Organism: Limonium bicolor; assembly: GCA_023374045.1. NCBI lineage: Eukaryota > Viridiplantae > Streptophyta > Magnoliopsida > Caryophyllales > Plumbaginaceae > Limonium > Limonium bicolor. The sequence continues at coordinate 399,790,957 of CM041778.1, read as the reverse complement.
TGATGACCTGATTAGGTTATGGCCGAGTTGTATACCCAGGAGTAGCGCTGAGTTGAAGGAGCGCATATTGAGTGAATCCCATTGTTCTACTACTTCGATTCACCCCGGAGCTTCAAAGATGTATAGGGTATGAAAGATATTTTGGTGGACTGGAATGAAAGAGATGTTAATGATTTTGTGTGAGGTGTCTCATTGTCAGAAGGTCAAGTTTGAGGCACCGACGGCCTGGTGTATGGTGCAGCCAATGCCAGTGCCGGAGTGGAAGTTCCATGACATATCTATGGATTCGTGGTAGGGCTTCGCCTACAAGGGGAGGTCTGAATATGATTGGGTTGTGGTAGACCGACTGACCAAGGTGGCTCGATTCATACCGATGAGGACACCTGGAAAGTGGCTAAGCTTGCAGAGCTCTTCGAAAAGAAATTGTAAGACATCATGGTGTACCAAAGACGATTGTATCTGACAGAGATACCAGATTCCTATCCGATATTGGAAGTCTACGCGAGAAGCGTTGGGTACTGAACAGAAATTGAGTACAGCGTTTCACCCACAGACCGATGGTCAGAGTGAGCGCACCATTCAGACACTTGAGGATATGCTACGTGCATGTGCACTGACTTCAGACCAGCTGGATGATAAGTACATCTGATTGAGTTTAGTTACAACAACAGTTATCATGCATCGATCAGATGTCTCCCTTCCAGGCATTGTACGGTAGACCATGCCGCACGCCGTTATGCTGGGATGAGTCGAGTGAGACGGTCATTATAGGACCTGATTATCTTGAGCAAGTTCAGGCAGAAGTTCGCCAGATCCGGGCTAATATGAAAGCAGCTCATGATAGACAGAAGTCGTACGCAGATGTGCGCCGACGCGACCTGGAGTTCGCCGTGGGCGATCAGGTATTTTTGAGAGTATCCCCCATGAAGGGAGATTTCGTTTTGGCCAGAAAGGCAAGTTGAGCCCAAAATATGTGGGGCCTTATGTTGTGACGGAGCGGATCGGCCCGGTAGCTTATAGACTTGATTTACCCGCCGAGCTGGGCAAGGTACATGATGTATTTCATGTGTCCCAGTTGAAGAAGTATATGTCTCATCCGTCTCATGTGCTTCAGCCTGAAAGGCTAACTTTAGAGCCGACCATGCGATCAGTGGAGACTCCCGTACAGATTCTGGATACTAAGACTCGAGACACTCGCCATAAGTCCGTGAGACTGGTGAAGGTCCTCTGGTCTAACCAGGACGTTGAGGAGGCCACTTGGGAGCTGGAAGATAAGATGAAGGCGAAGTACCCGTGTTGTTTACTTAGTGTTTGTATGTATAGGGTACGGGGCGTACCCCTATTTAAGGGGGGTAGAGCCGTTTCGGTCATATGTATGACATGTATTTGTATACATTGTCTGTGTGTGTTGTCATGTTGTTAATGTTACAGACCGCTGAGTCTGAATGATGTTGTGATTTTATTGTTGGACCATGTGTCCGATATGATGTAAAGATGTTGTTAATGTGATATAGAAGTGTGTTGATATGTGTTCTCATGTTCTAATATTTAGGTTATGTGGGAAGTATGAACTTTGGGGACAAAGTTCTTTTAAGGGGGGTAGATTGAAATACCCCAAACCTAGTTATGTTATTTAAACACCTAATATGGTGTAATAAGACTAAAAAGAGTCTTAGAAACATTAGTAAACAAATTTAAACAAAAGGAAACACAAAATGTGCTTTAAAGTCAATAAGAGCCAAAATGTGCTCTAAGCTTGGGATAAACTTGGTTAAGACCTAATGACTTACCAAGACCTCATTTATATACTAATGAACTTATTAAACCAATTACCAAAGAAAACCAAGCTTGAAAACAAGTTAAAACACAAAATGTGCTTTAAGAAGTCTTAAAGCACATTTTTGAAAAATTGTCTTGTAAATGAGTTTTGAATGGCTAAATGTCCATCATTACTCTTAAATATATATGTGTACTATATAGTATCACATTTGGGTGGCTATATTAATGGGAAATCAAAAATTTCACTTCTAAGTGCCTTGTTTTGGTGAATAGTGCTTTTTATAAGCTAGTTTATAACATATGTTGTATTAAGTAATTAAATTGACAAACAAAGACTAAAGTACCCTCATACTAATAAAGGGGGCCGGTTTTCTAAGTGTGGTGACTCACCACTCTCTAGTTAATGTAATAAGTAAGTAAAGCAAACTAATTAAAACTACTTTTTACTTTTACTAAATATCTTCTTAAAAGCAAATTCTATCTTCATTCTCACTTTTTCCTTCATTTCCACGGTCCCAATCTTCTTCCTTCTTGCTGTTCTCTCACGGTAATACCACACCACCATTAGAACCTAGCTTTGACCACTTGTAAAATCTAGCTCACTTGTCCAAATCAAAAAAAAACCACCAATCTCTTCCTCTCATCAAGCTCTTCATTCCTATCTTCTCAAAACTTCAAGAGCCCCATTTCGGTGCCATGGAGTTCCACCATTGAAGGAGCTTGAGCTTGTATTTCTACATATTATTACTCTCCTTTGCTTCTAGGTAAGGAATCTCAAAGAAAAATCATGTTTCCTCCATGTTTTTACCTTGACCGAAAATACACATTGATATAGCTCTTTGTGTGACTTTGTTCTAGCTTCATTCCAACTCTTCATGGACTAGGTGGAGTCTCTCTTGTTATATATTCAAACTCTCTTCAAAGATCAAGGTAAAACAACTACATTAATGTTTTTCAAACAATGTAAAATTAGGGTTTGCAATGAGATGAAGCTTATAGCTTGAATACTCATTATAATGTTTGTATATTGTTTAGAACTTGACAAAGAATCAAATACCTTACCGGATTTTAAAGGAAACAAGAAGGAAGTTGTTTGGAAAAGAGGTAAATCTACTAACCTAATGTTGTTTAATGCCTTAGGAGAAATGAGCTTATAAATGCTTGTTAAAACTACCTAAGAGCAAATGGTGAATGACCTAGTAAATGTTCTCAAGGAGACTAGTAAAATAACATATGTCTTGTTGTATGTAATCGCAGGTTAAAGGCATATATATTGTGGAAATTCAGTGTTTATGATTTAAGCACTTTAAGGGCCTAAGAGCCATGCATTTTAAGGGCCTAAGTGCCATGCAATTAAATTATGCACTATATTGTGATGTAGTGTGAATTTGGTGAAGTTGTGTAAGAAAGTGTTCTTGGTGTCTTAGGTTTTGGAGTTTAATGATGAAAACAATGTGCTGGTGTAACAAAATACTAGGAGAACTAGTCGAAATTTAGGAAATGCATAAGGAGTTCAAGATCTTGTAAAGGAATTTTGATGAACTAGGAAGTGTTCTAGAGTGTAATAAGGACTTAGGCATGATCTTGAGGTTTTAGTATGTACCAAAGTCATTTTGGACTTAGATGAAGGCTTAGGCAAACTTTGGTAAAATAAGGAGGAAGTGTAAGCTTAGAAAAAGGGATTTCAAGGATGACATAAGGAGTTTTAGTTTGTAAGAAACGATGTTAAAGTAATGATGTTGTGTGGAAGAAATATCTAGGAATAATGATTGGAATAGGCAAGGAATACCACTTAGAAACTTAAGGAGAAGATACTATAAGTGTTGGAGGCTTTGGGGAAATTTGGTTAAGTGTTTAAAGGCTTAGAAATTGAATAATGCCTTGTCCGAACTTCCGTCCGGATGTGGAAGTTCGGACAGGCCCTGTTGAGTAAAGGAATTCTCACTCGCGCAGTGTCCGAACTTGGGAAGTCCGGACACATGTTCGGTACCCACCCATCCTTAGGATTATCCTCGAACTGTGTCCGAACTTGGGAAGTCGGACACATGTTCGGACGCACGGATTTCTGTCTAGATTTTTCTCGGCTCACGTCCGAACTTCCGAAGTCCGGACATAAGTTCGGACGTGTGTCTGTTTTCTGTCTAAAGTCACGGCTTGCGTCCGAACTTGGAAGCTCGGACACAAGTTCGGACAGGCCACTGTATGGACCAAAAATTATTGTTTTAAGATGGGAATTGTTATCTAAAAATGGTAGTTGGTTAGTAATGATATTATAAGGTTATGTAAGACATGTTAGGTGGGTTTTAAAGGCAATTAAAAGGATGAAAAGTTGTAACAAGTGTAAAATAAAAATAAACTAGTAATGTTGAGTAGATAATGTTAATAATGGACTAGTGCGTTAATTAACCGACGTTACTAATGTGTTTAGGATTCTCTCAAGGTGGAAACCAGTCGAGGCAAGGACCGAGGTATGGTTTTCTTGCAGTCTGTTGCCTACCGGTTTACACCGGCTTGTGTGTTGTTTGTTTTTCTGTGTGTTTATGACTTTGTAAGATTAAACCATGTAAAGAGTTTACAGTTGTTGAATATTATTATGTTGTTAAGTGTGACTCTCTCTTCCCTTGCGTGTGTCTAACAAGACTTGACCTGTTATTGTGAATTGTTTGTTGAGTTCAATGATGAACTACTAACAAGGGCTAACGGGGGAAGTGAGGAGTCCGGTCTGTTCCGGCCACGCGTGTGAGTATGGGAGTCGATGTCATAACCGGTTCGATTCTCTCTGTATGTTATGGTTGAGTTTCCAATTTGGTTTCCAACCTTCCCTTTAGCTTAACCAAGGCTATTTTACTGACTCACGTCGGGCCACAGGGGCATACTATGTGTTATTTCGGTGTGCTTGGATCACTATATCCGAGGCACCTTGTGTTAAGTTAACCGTTCAATCTAACCGGACGGTAACGAGTTATGTAACGAGCTAAGTATGAGCATGGCAACATTCTCTAGGCTCTCAATGGGGACTAACTGTGTTGGTTCTCTTCCTAAAAGGAATTGTATGTGTGTGATGTGTGTTATGATGTGTACAATACCCATGTTATGTTATATATGTATGAGTTGTGTGTTTTAAAATAAATACCATGTCATCATGACAAATAGTTTGCGCGCATTCCGGTAGTCGATGGGCTGCGCGTTAACCATGCCAGCCAAGGGTTGCTGACCCCCTCGGGGGATCCATATTTCTTTTACTGCAGGATGAGGATCGAAGAAGCGGAGTGGCTCTAGATCCTAGGGTGTAGTTTACTTTTGGAGTACTTTTGGATGTTTGCCCGGGATGCGCCTGTGCTCCCGTGGCGTGTTATATACTTGATTATGACGGTTTACGTGACGGTATACAGTGAAGGATTTATGTAAACACTCGGTATTTTGTTGATGTATATATATGGTTATTAGTTCTATGCTCGGGAGTCTGATCATCAGACCGGTACGCTTGTATTTATTCAGCCTTGTTAACCACGTGGGTGGTTGACGGCGTTGTAGCACCAATCATTTAGTTACTGTTTAGTCGTTTATATTCCGCTGCGATTCCAAGTAATGTGATGTGTGTAGTAGGGGTGTTACAATGTGTGGTAGTGTGGTTGGTTGAGAATTGGTAGATTTGTGAGTTAATTGTGAAATAAAGGCCCTAGAGCCATGCACTTTATGTTTAGTGCTTATGTTGTTGTTGATGGGATTTTGAGGATATATTATGCTCTGGTAGGACCCTTCATGGGTGTGGATATATTAGGATTGGAAATGGTGGAAATTAATGAATGTGGATATGTTAGATTTATAGGGAGGATATGGCGAAATTTTGATAGGAAATAAGTGTTTTAAGGTGACTTAGTAAATTGGAGAACCTAAGTGTTTGTAGTGTTGTTTAGAGATGGTTGATAACCTTGTAATGGTAGAGGGAGTATGGTTATGAGAGTGTACAAAATCTGTAACAAATAGCAAGTGAGAAACTTGGAATTTAAGGAAAAAGAGTTAGTGTTTGTAACTTGTGAAACAAGGAGTGAATGTGGGTTTTAGAAGTGCATTTGTGTAAGAATGATTGGCAATGGTCATTGATGGATTTGGTAAGGTTGGTGGAAGGTTGTGAAATGTCTGAAGAGGTTTAAAATGCACTGCTATGCATAATGCAACAGAAGGAATAGAATTTTTTTTGAATTTGAACAAGAATTGGGTGGTGGATTGGACCAACGTTTTAGGAGCATTTGAGGAGTGTTTTAGTGTGTTTAAACATGTAGAAAACATGTGGAAAGTTTAGAGAATGATTAGATGTGAATTAGGGGTTGAAAACTGGTCAAAAACTGTCAATTTTAACACCTACAGACATGGTCCGGGTTTGTAAACAAGTACACAAACCCGGACCACCTCAAAAATGTCCCAGAAACCTATTTTACATACAAACCCGGACCAAGCCAAAAACACACAGAAAGTAAAATCCGGGATTGGTCCGGGTTTGTAACCCCGGACACAAACCCAGACCAGTTCAAAAATGTACCAGAATGTGTTTTTAAGTGTTTTATGATGGGGAAGTGAATGGTAATGGTTTTAGATGATGATTAGGCCTTGTTTGGTGACTTTTAAAGGCCATTGGGAGTATAAACGAGTGTGAGAGTAAATGTGTAAGTTGTAAATTTAAAATCACATAAATAAGTTAAGGATAACGGCACAACGGGGTTAAGTATGGGAGTAATAGAATTTTACATACCGTAAGGTTTTGTTGTTAATAAAACATTTGAATAATAATACCATTGTTCAGAAATTACCCGGGGAGCGTGAGGTGACGCGTTGGAGTAAATCCTCGGTAACACGGTAGAGTAACCCATGGTGTAAGGTATGGTTTTCTTGCAACCTGTGTCCTACCGGGTTACACCGGCTTGTATGCCAACTTGTTTTTCTGTGTGTTTGCCACCTTGCAAGATAAAGCATGTAATGAGTTTACAGTAATTCATTTATGTGGAGTAATTAATTCTGATACCGTTTAACCTTAATTATGTGTTAAACCGTAGCTAACCGACTCTAGGATCACATAAGAGATCGGTATTTGGATTAAACGTCCCAACCTATGGGAACGTTCTAACTACGGCTATCCGTGTGTTAGTTGTATATGGTGGTTGTGTTTGTTGTGTGTTGCCTTGTTTAATATACCGTTGCTTAACAAATGTTGTTGTCCATGTTTGTCGAATGAGATGTTACCTCCCTTGTGTGTGATTAACCAAGCTTGTAACACCAAATGGTGTATGGATGTGATAAGTTCCATAAAGGAATTTCTAACTAATATGTATATATTATGGGGGGTGAGGAATCCGGTCGTTCCGGTTGCGCGCGTTGTTTGGGAGTTGATGACTATATTTGAATTAACTCCCACTCTGTTATGTTATGTTTGTTTTTCCTTCTTGGATTACAATCACCCGCAAGCTTAACCAAAGCTTACCTACCTTGATTATTATTCGGGGCTAGGGGGTAATACTGTTATGTTATGGTTGTTCTCTTTCCTTGGACTACAACCACCCACAAGCTTAACCAAGGCTTACCTACCTCATCATTATTGGAGCTAGGGGGAAATTGTGTATGGTGTGATCGGGCCAATATTACGGCCGACACATCTATGTGAAGTATGTTGTTATGTTGTGTACGTTGATTTCCGAAATCAACCCCGTATAAATATAAGGGGTAATTAAGTATAACCTGATTAAATGGGTAGGTGTCGTCTAGCAAGGAATAGCTCCATTAGGGTGGAACCCTCAAGGGCCAAAGGACACAATAATGTGATCTAACCAATGTGATGTGTTAATTTTATGTTTGTATCTTGTTCATTGGATGTATGATTTATAAGCATGATATGTGTGTATAGTTTCATGCATGTTTAAAATATGATTAACCGCATGCTCAGACGACAAATAGTTGTGCGTGGCCCGGTAGTATGCGGGCTGCTCGATTACCATACCAGCAAAGGTGCTGACCCCCTTTGGGGGGCCCCCATACTTTTCAGGTACAATGGAGTTGGCAGCTGTTCGAGAGTAGGACGGGGTAGCTATTTATACTTGGATAGTTATTAGGTTGTTTATGTGTTGTAAAGGATGTAAAACCGAAGTTTGATAATCGGTAGCTGCAAGTATAGACTCGGTACAGTTGTAATGTAAATGTATGTATTTCAGTTTGGAAACGGTTGGTAATGTAAAGTGTAGTGCTCGGTAATCTTGGCCATCAGACCGGTACACTATGTATGTATTAGCCTTGTTAGCCACGTGGGTGGCTAACGGCGTGTAACACCCATGGATTAAGTTAAGTGTTGAGTTGTAATTCAGCTGCTAAATGTTATTAAGTATGGTGTTTGTAGTTGGGGTGTTACAAAAAGTGGTATCAGAGCGAAGTATCGCTCTGATGACTAGAAATACTGAGCTTAGGAAGTACCGAGTTAGGAGTTTAAGACTTTGGGCTATGGGTTGAGTGATAGTGTGAGAGATACGCTAGTTAGGCATTCCCCGTGTGTACGGGATACCTACAACATCCATACCCGCCCTCCACAACCCCCGTTTTATAACTCGGGAAAGAACGCCAGAGATATGGAAGGTCCTCTCATACTCTGGAGCAACCCGATCTAGTTGTTATGAATTATTTCAGTAAGAACCAGTCGTACGATAGATTCCAAGAACGGGAAATTCCAGAGACGGTCCCCGTCTGAACGACGTTAACCGCACTTAATAGCGGATAATTGAAGAACCCTATGCAGAGGAGAATGGAATTTCCGGCAGCATGGTCGACATGCGTAGCAGTTGAGGGAACCATGACTGACCAACAAGAAATAAAGCACTAACTGTGCACAGAAGCGGACAATAGAGAAGCAACAGACCTGAGACACATGTCTATGGGACCACAAATGATAAATAATACTGACAATGGTACAGTAACCGACTAAGGAACTAGTCAAGGTTGGATGATTCCAAACCTACAGCGCCAAAGAGGCTGTAATACCCGATTATCATAGTTTAGACCACTATGGGAGTATTAGTGAAACATACTTCAATAGGACTACGAAGTAGTACCTGAACAAGAATCAAGTCTCGGTAACCACGGCACATGCGTGGGGACGAACATTAAGGAAGAATACAGAGTTACTTGAAAGGAGAGTCACCCTAGTTAACGACTACCATGTCAAGACCAGTGAGAGTCGCTCGAATGTTCTATTATCAAAACTATAAGGTCAAAGGAGGAGCCAACAAGGCTACCGAACACGGTAATGATAAAAGTAATACCGCAACCAGTATGTGTTGAACCGATAGCCAGCCAGCATGGCGCACTTGCTATTGCAAGTGCTGCTATAACGGGGCTATTCGGGAAAATTTTAATGACTATAAAGTGCCTAGTAAGGTACCCTATTGTTGAAGGAAGTGATTATAGAATCAAGAATCCAAGAATTTGAAGAGTGAAACCTGGAAGGACTTAGTGGCCTAACCGTTGTATGTGAAGATATACCAGTCAACGGGAAGCTAGACTTGGTCAAAGCGTGAAGAACATTTTAAATACCAGGAAGAATTTTCTTATGAACCCAGTTTTTCTTCTAAACCGACTTTTTCAAACCGTTTTCACACCCAGATTTTCTTCCAACTCATAATTTCTTAAACTTTCTTTTAAGCCCAAAATTTCTCTCAAACTTCATATTTTTCTTTAAAATCAAAACCATAGGACCTACACCGGCCTCAGCGCCACACAGTAGGTAAGTTGTACCCACTTGCTTTCGAGCAACTTTAGAACAATCCTACAACCCGAGGGTACTTAACCCGACAGAAGAGATCCAGTTCATACTAGATACAGACAGTGGACAAATTTCCCTTAATATAGTTCGGGAAGCACGGAATGCATACTATCATAGGACGATATGAGGGAGCTGACAACAGAATACTTCACCTAGGCGTGTTGACGGACATTACGAGTGTACTAACTGAAATGTGGGACGACCGCACTCCGATAGGAGCTTGTGGGCCTGACAGACCTTTTATGTGTTAGTCGGGCAAGTAGCAATGTATCAGTAGGGTACCCCAACATATGTATACGAGTGGAGTGAGGAACACGGGAAGTAGTCGACTCCATACTACGGTCAGCAGTAAAAGTTAAACAAGAGCAAAGAATTGCCAAGAATGGTTGAAGTAAGGAAACCCAGTTAAGTTAACGAAACTAAAAGCATTAGTGAATCCATTTCAAGGAAATGTTTATGAGTCAAGAAGCATGGAGCACACTGACTAGTAAGTGAAGACATCTCATATGTCTCCAGAATCCCGAGGAATAAAATATGATAGCTGGAACAAATACCCAGTCTATACATAGTAAGGCCAATGCCAAATATGGACACGTTAATGTGCAACGAACGGGATGAAGCTCCCGGAATGATCACTTAGACTACCAGGGAATATTGATCTTCACAGAAGAGGATAGTAAACCCAGTAAAGAACGCAAAGCGATGTACTTAACTAAACGTATACAAACCAGATGTAATGGCATAACCTGGTAACACCCAGGAGCTGTCCTGAAGGGTGTTTGGGTCGACAATGGTTGAACGAAGTGTCATGATAGAAACACAAGAGTGGGGAAAAGTATATGTTGTACAAATGAATAGAGTGGAGAACGAACCACTGCTTTAAGAGTGGGGATACCTCTCGATACGGTGAAACCGCGGGAGCGGTAATTATGTGAACCAAGTTCAAGGAAATATGTTAAGGATTGACCATATTGTCATTACCCAAGAATGATTTGAATAAGAATAGTACGAATATAAGCGTTTGTACCAATTGTGGAGACTGGAAGAGTAGTAAGTTTAATAGCAACCACCATAGGTGTGTGATGCTAAGTGTAGAGTGAACAACGCTCAAGGAGCATAAAGACTCGAAAAATAGCGTATTCAGTAGTCATTCAAATGAATGAAGAACCATAATACAAATGATGAAGTACATGTGGAAGCTAATATGAAAGTGGATGCCATGTAAGTTAGTGTTGTACAAGAAGTAAGAACATGGTGCGCAGCAAGCGACCAATACATGTGAGTAAATCACCCAATAACGTGGAGTTGATGAATAAAGATGGTAGACAGACCGAGCGACAAGGAAACGATGTTCATTCCTATTGCAATCACATAAGAGATTCACTACCAAGGGTTTACGCCTCTGCACTCTGTATGACTGAGTGTTTTGGTATTACACTTGCGCAATAATGATCGAGTGGGATAGCTAGGAATTTGGGAAAATGTTAATTGTGGTAGAAGTAGAAAGAGACTTATAAGGCTATAAGGACCGAGGCATAGGAAATGAAAGGTCGTACAATAAAAGAACACTTGTACAGAACCAAGTGTGGAGGCATGATTAACAATAAGTGACTGCAGTAACACGAAATACCAAATATCGGTATGGAATATACCTCAAGTGTGGGAAATAACCGAGAGAGCACTACACGTTAGGTAGTAGCTCAACCTCAATCGATAGTACTCGGAAGAAATTAAATCAATCATCATGAAATACATAGCGGTATACACAGTAAACTATCATAGAAGTGGATAGAAAGTTTGTAACTCACCGAATTCGCTCACGGTAAGAGATACCACACGTCGGTTGAGAAACCATTATTACCAAGATAAAGGTGATAAATGGGAGATGTACAATACATTAAGAATAACGAATGGGGCAAACTAAGCTCTAAAGTTATCAGAGTTACGCAGCAGAGGCCAGTGAACCCATGTTTCAGATACCGAATGTGCATTGTGAATAATAAATGGCTAATTATTAACGCCTAGAAGCCTCACAGGCCATAACCGAAACCGGTTAGGAGTTAAATAAACTCCAATGAGAATTATTGGTTTAGGGACTAAACCGTTAACATGGTTAAGATCCTCTAACCAGAACACATTGTATAACAAACCGCGTGGAAGTTAAAACACTGCACGATGGCAGAACATTTTAAACCAATGTTCAGTGATTGATTACGTGGGCATAATCCCTTTTAAGGGGGGTAGAGCGCAAAACCGCTTAGTGTGTTTACCATACAAGCGTACGTGAACCATGTTGTGCATTGCACAAAATAATTTGTTTGATGATTGGTGTGTGTGTGTGTTACATAAATATGCGCATTCATTCATGGTTTAATTGTGGTAATTGCGCACAGAAGATGTGAATACCATTGTGATAAGTGTGTCTACTTTGTTAACAGTTGTGTGTGAGAGTACAAGTGTTGGGAGTAAAGAAACTCCCGGGGAATTAAAACCCCGACAGTATATGTTCATATGATATTAAATGTAATATTGTGTATTATATTTTGATAAAAACATATAAATATGTATATATATACGGTGTTGTGATTTATGAAGGGGTATGGAACCGACATAGAACCTAGTGAGAATTAAATTCCCTAGGTAACTTGAATTAAGTTGAATCTGGAGGATGATTGATAGATGGAGTTCTATCCCTTGGAGATGTATGATTATGACTAGAAAGATTAAAAAGATAGAAAATGGTAAATGCTTGAATTAGTTGTTGTTTGAAATTGAAGTGGGAGGTGAAACTTGATTTTCATGAGATCAAGGGAAGCCGAACACAAATTGGGGTGGAAGGATAGTTCAACACTGACGCTGATCACATCAGGGTTGGATGATTCTTGAAGCTCCCTATATGTGGTCACAAATAATCACGTTAAGAACAAAATGCAGTTAGCACAAATTGGACTTGGAGTTGTATTGCGTTTTCAAAAAGAATTTTAAATTGGTGTTTTCAAACTTTCAATAGGTACTTTCAAGACTTCAATAAATATTTCCAAAATTCTTAAATGGTATTTTCAAAGGAAGGATTTCTTTTACTTGACCTTGTAGAGGATTTTCAATTAGTATCCTTCCAATAAAGGATTTTGTTCTACTTAACCCCATAGGGAATATTTTTGTATTACTTGCTCACGAGATGAGGACGTATGAGCCTTTGTCTTCGGACCGGTGACATGAGAAGTATATTTTAAAAAAATGTATGTGATTGTTTTGATCTCCCAAAGGAACGGGGACCAGAAGGTGTCCATCGCGACGGGTTCTGCGGGATCACAGTGTATATGTACTCGACATGGGACTCGAGCCCATGAAGAGATGGAAAAGGTATTTCTGATTGTTATACATGCTAAGACATGTGTGATATGTGTGGTAGATGTTATCCAAGCCTATGAGCCTGAAAGTGATATGTTATCCAGACCTTGGGTCTGAAGGTTGTGTTATCCAGACCTTGGGTCTGAAGGTTTATGTTAAGTGTAATTAATATGTGAGATTCGTGTTGTAAAAGTAAACCAGGTATTCTAATTATAGGATGCCTGAGAAGTTGTGAACTTTGGGGAAAAGTTCTTTTAAGGGGGGTAGATTGAAATACCCCAAACCTTAATGTGTTAATTAATTATGTAATTATGATTTTCTAAGGCTAATTAAGTCATTAAGATTGTTGGTGAAGTAATAAAAACCTAAAAGAAAAAGAAAATGCGTAAAAGTTACAAAACGTGAAAACACGTATTCAATTATTTTAGGAGGTATATAACCTTCACTGGGATTATAAATATATTTTTATACCCTAATTACACCCTAGGAACATGTGGGAAAAATTCGGAAGAAAACGGATCCAAGTAACACTTAAAACGCTAACGGAGTCCTAAAGCGCGTTTTCGAAAAAAACCCGAAAACGTGACTTTAAACAGTTAAACGACCCCGTAAAAATTATAGTTGATTATATAAGTATAATTAAACATTAATGGAAGCTTAAGAACCATTAAAATTAATTAAACGAGAAAATTCCGGAAAACGGGCCCGGTTAGTGAATAGTGCTAAAACTGGGTAAATTAACGAGCGTTTTCTGTAAAAGATGAAAAACGCTCCAGCTTATATGTACAGTTGGGGTCGGTTTTAATAAGTAACCAGCCCACCCCTTACTAGTTAATAACTAGCTAGTACAATAAAGAGCAAAAAGCATAAAAAGTGAACAAGTAAACATATACCCCTTTTCACACTCTCTCTCCTCCTCATTTTCTTTTCCCCTCTCAGCCGTGCCTTCTTCTTCCTCTCTGCCGATTTCTTTTCCTCCCTCTCTGCTGAAGTGATTTTGAGTTCCTCCATGGCAGCCCATCTTCCCAAGCTTGCCCAAGCCACACCAAAGCTCCAAATCAAAAACAAATTACATATTCTTGCTCCCCTCATCAAGAGCTTCATTCCTATCTTTTCAAAATCCCCATTGGTGAAAGTTCATCCCCATGGGTTTTTCCCATTTGAAGGGAAAATGGCATTGTTGTGGAGCTTGGAGTTCTCTCTCTCTCCTAAGGTAAAAATATTCAAGAAAAACTCACTTTTCTTCACTCTCCTTTGTTGACCGACTTTACCCCTCTTTAATACCTCATTTCTTCTTGTTTTGGAGCATTGGTTCAACCCTCCAATGGTGGTGGAATTTCCCTCTTGATTCATGGGTGAAAGCCCTTCTTGAACACTCCAAAGGTAAACCCTAAACTTTATGTTTTAAGCCCTTAAGTTGGTTTAGAGTTTCCTAAGGGTTTAGAGAATTAATTGAATACATTTTTGTGTTCCTTGGATGTTGGGATGGAGTTTGGCAACTCCATTCCCACTTGACCAAAATTGGAGGAGAGGAGGAGCAAGAGGAGAATTAAAGAGAACTTGTGAAATAAAGGTAAGAAAACTACCTTGAACCTTGTTTCAATTGTTTTAGAGTTTGGGATGGGTGAAATGAATTAATGAACCCAAAATATGTGTGGTAGTGTGGTTGGTTGAGAATCGGTCGATTTGTGAGTTAATTGTGAAATTAAGGCCCTGGAGCCATGCACTTTATGTTTAGTGCTTATGTTGTTGTTGATAGGATTTTGAGGATATATTATGCTCTGGTAGGACCCTTCATGGGTGTGATTAGGATTGGAAATGGTGGAAATTAATGAATGTGGATATGTTAGATTTATGGGGAGGATATGGCGAAATTTTGATAGGAAATAAGTGTTTTAAGGTGACTTAGTAAATTGGAGAACCTAAGTGTTTGTAGTGTTGTTTAGAGATGGTTGATAACCTTGTAATGGTAGAGGGAGTATGGTTATGAGAGTGTACAAAATCTGTAGCAAATAGCAAGTGAGAAACTTGGAATTTAAGGAAAAAGAGTTAGTGTTTGTAACTTGTGAAACAAGGAGTGAATGTGGGTTTTAGAAGTGCATTTATGTAGGAATGATTGGCAATGGTCATTGATGGATTTGGTAAGGTTGGTGGAAGGTTGTGAAATGTCTGAAGAGGTTTAAAATGCATTGCTATGCATAATGCAACAGAAGGAATAGAAAATTTTGTGAATTTGTACAAGAATTGGGTGGTGGATTGGACCAACGTTTTAGGAGCATTTTAGGAGTGTTTTAGTGTGTTTAAACATGTGGAAAGTTTAGAGAATGATTAGATGTGAATTAGGGGTTGAAAACTGGTCAAAAACTGTCAATTTTAACACCTACAGACATGGTCCGGGTTTGTAAACAAGTACACAAACCCGGACCACCTCAAAAACGTCCCAGAAACCTATTTTTACATACAAACCCGGACCAAGCCAAAAACAACACAGAAAGTAAAATCCGGGATTGGTCCGGGTTTGCAACCCCGGACACAAACCCGGACCAGTTCAAAAATGTACCAGAATGTGTTTTTAAGTGTTGTTATGATGGGGAAGTGAATGGTAATGGTTTTAGATGATGATTAGGCCTTGTTTGGTGACTTTTAAAGGCCATTGGGAGTATAAACGAGTGTGAGAGTAAATGTGTAAGTTGTAAATTTAAGATCACATAAATAAGTTAAGGATAACGGGACAACGGGGTTAAGTACGGGAGTAATAGAAGTTTACATACCGTAAGGTTTTGTTGTTAATAAAACATTTGAATAATAATACCAGTTGTTCAGAAATTACCCGGGGAGCGTGAGGTGACGCATTGGAGTAAATCCTCGGTAACACGGTAGAGTAACCCATGGTGTAAGGTATGGTTTTCTTGCAACCTGTGTCCTACCGGGTTACACTGGCTTGTATGCCAACTTGTTTTTCTGTGTGTTTGCCACCTTGCAAGATAAAGCATGTAATGAGTTTACAGTAATTCATTTATGTGGCGTAATTAATTCCGATACCGTTTAACCTTAATTATGTGTTAAGCCGTAGCTAACCGACTCTAGGATCACATAAGAGATCGGTATTCAGATTAAACGTCCCAACCTATGGGAACGTTCTAACTACAGCTATCCGTGTGTTAGTTGTATATGGTGGTTGTGTTTGTTGTGTGTTGCCTTGTTTAATATACCGTTGCATAACGAATGTTGTTGTCCATGTTTGTCGAATGAGATGTTACCTCCCTTGTGTGTGATTAACCAAGCTTGTAACACCAAATGGTGTATGGATGTGATAAGTTCCATAAAGGAACTTCTAACTAATATGTATATATTATGGGGGTGAGGAATCCGGTCGTTCCGGTCGCGCGCGTTGTTTGGGAGTTGATGACTATATTTGAATTAACTCCCACTCTTATGTTATGGTTGTTTTTCCTTCTTGGATTACAATCACCTGCAAGCTTAACCAAAGCTTACCTACCTTGATTATTATTCGGGGCTAGGGGGTAATACTGTTATGTTATGGTTGTTTCTTTCCTTGGACTACAACCACCCACAAGCTTAACCAAGGCTTACCTACCTCATCATTATTGGAGCTAGGGGGAAATTGTGTATGGTGTGATCGGGCCAATATTACGGCCGATATGTGAAGTATGTTGTTATGTTGTGTACGTTGATTTCCGAAATCAACCCCGTATAAATATAAGGGTAATTAAGTATAACCCGATTAAATGGGTAGGTCTCGTCGAGGAATAGCTCCATTAGGGTGGAACCCTCAAGGGCCAAAGGACACAATAATGTGATCTAACCAATGTGATGTGTTAATTTTATGTTTGTATCTTGTTCATTGGATGTGTGATTTATAAGCATGATATGTGTGTATAGTTTCATGCATGTTTTAAATATGATTAACCGCATGCTCAGACGACAAATAGTTGTGCGTGGCCCGGTAGTATGCGGGCTGCTCGATTACCATACCAGCAAAGGTGCTGGCCCCCTTTGGGGGGCCCCCATACTTTTCAGGTACAATGGAGCTGGCAACCGTTTAAGAGTAAGACGGGGTAGCTGTTTATACTTGGATAGTTATTAGGTTGTTTATGTGGTTGTAAAGGATGTAAAACCGAAGTTTGATAATCGGTAGCTGCAAGTATAGACTCGGTACAGTTGTAATGTAAATGTATGTATTTCAGTTTGGAAACGGTTGGTAATGTAAAGTGTAGTGCTCGGTAATCTTGGCCATCAGACCGGTACACTATGTATGTATTAGCCTTGTTAGCCACGTGGATGGCTAACGGCGTGTAACACCCATGGATTAAGTTAAGTGTTGAGTTGTAATTCCGCTGCTAAATGTTGTTAAGTATGGTGTTTGTAGTTGGGGTGTTACACAAATAATTAAATACACTAACTAAGTAGTAGACTTTACTGGACGTAACTCTAACTGGCACCAAGGAAGAGGTTTGACAATGACAGAAGGAATAACATGAATTTGAGAGTTTAAGAGAGAAGGAACGAGAATAGTTCAGTTGGGAAGATGAGCATAGAAAGTCGTGGTGAGGAAGAAGGAGTGGGGAATTCACGATTTAAATAGAATATTTAATATTTTAAGCGGAAAGATATTTAGTAAATCAATTTTGTAATTTATTTAAAAGGATAGAAAGTAATTAAATTCACGTTGTAAATAATTCAAAAGTGTAGATAAGTCACTTAAAGAATATTGAGTTAGGAGAAATATATAATTATTTAAATGAGTTGTTGAAGTAGCTGAGAAATAAGCGACTGACGTTGCGTAAAGATGAGGGTGAGTGTAAAAATATCTAGAGGGGAATTAGTTTATTTATTTTGAAATGAAAGAGGATGAAATTAGAAAAGAGTTAATAATTCAAATACAAGGAATGCCATCACGTTTGGAAAAGTCTAGAAGGATAACGTTATTTAAATCAGGAGAGGAATAAGGGTTTACCAATATATATATATTTAATTTGGAAGAAGTAAAACTAGACCTGAAGTCTTTAAAATAGGAATAATTAATTAAGAGGAAGTAAAACTGGAATTGAACTCTTGAGATTAGGAATAATTAATTAAGAGGAAGTAAAACTAGATTTGAACTCTTAGGATTAGATTGTGTTGTAAGTCTGTAGAATGTAGAGATAAATATTTAGATAATAATATTGGTGGAGAAATAAGTGAAAGTGGATTTATTAGATAATATTATCGGTGGGGAAAATAAATGAAAGTAGATTTAATCATAATCGTTAAAATAAAATAGATGATCGTTTAACTTCCCTGGGCCCACTATTAATCCTAACCTTACCATATTCATCCTAATATAATGATCATCTTACTCACAACAACTATATACTATTCTTATCCTAACTCGGAAATTCGTGGGTATTTCATCACATTCCCCTTAAAAGAAAGCTTTGCCCTCGAAGCTAAAACTTAACCATAAAGCAGCCATTACTGACTCGGAACACAATCTATACTAATTCGATGCTGACTTAGATTATTACCTGATCGAAGAGCTGTGGGTACTTCTTCCTCATCTCCTCCTCTACTTCCCACGTAGCCTCTTCTGTCCCATAATTGGACCATAGGACCTTGACCATACGAGTGGACTTCGATCGGATCTCTCTGGTCTTGGTGTCCAGAACTCCAATGGGGTATTCCTCATAAGATAGGTTCTACTCTAGCTCCAAAACCTCTGGCTGCAACACATGCGATGGGTCGGGGATATACCACTTCAACTGGGACACATGGAAGATGTTGTGAACCTTCTCCAGTTCACAAGGAAGCGTCAAACGGTATGCCACCTCCCCAATCCTCTCCAAAATCTCATAACGTCCCACGAACTTGGGACTGAGCTTCCCCTTCTTCCGAAATCTAGTTACCCCTCTCACAGGAGACACCTTCAGGAAGACTTTATCACTCACCACGAACTCTACCGGCCTTCACTTGAGATAGCATAGGACTTCTACCTGTCCTGGGCTGCCTTCATAGGACTCTGAATAATCCGGACCTACTCCATGGTCTCCTCTATTAGCTGTGGTCCCAACACAACGGTCTCGCTGATATCGCTCCAACACAATGGGGTTCTACACTTCCTCCCATACAGTGCCTCATAGGGAGCCATCTTGATGCTGACGTGGTAACTATTGTTGTACGAGAACTCCACCAGATGCAGCATATCTGCCCATGAACCCTGGAAGTCCATAACGCACGCACGAAGCATATCCTTTAAGGTCTAAGTAGTCCTCTCTGTCTAACCATCAGTAGCTGGATGGAACGTTGTACTCAATTTTAGCTGCCCATCGCCTTCTAGAACTGTTGCCAGAAGTGTGCCAGAAACCTTGAGTCTCGGTCTGAAATGATGGTCTCAATTACCCTGAAATACCCCGAACTTAATTATAGCGATTAAAATAATTCTAATATGTATTTAAGAGCCTAATAATGCTTACGTAATATTGGTAAGGAAAAATAAATCCAAAAGAAATAAAGAAACACTTAAAAAGTGTAAAACGCTAAATAAGCGTTAAATAACCATATGAGGTATGAGACCTCGGTTGGCGTATTATATGGATTCTAAAGGCTTAATTAAGTCTAAATAGATATTAGGGAACAAATCCTGAAGAAAACGGATCCTTAAAATGGATTAAAAACACTAATGAACATTAAAGCGCGTTTTCGAGGTAACTGGGAAAACGTGACTTTAAGCGGGTCAAATAGACTCGTAACAATTTTGGTCAACTAAATAATCATTAATAAATATTAGTGAAGCTTTAGAACCAATAAAATCAATAAACGAGAAATTAGTAAAAACTGTCAAAAACGGGAAGTTGTGGGGTAAAGCACAAATAACTCAAACTAGTGTGTCCAATATTGTAAATAAAATTTTAAACCCACATGGGCTGTGTGAGTGTGTCCGATTTTGAGCCCCATTCACACCCCTTTAATTCCCTTCTTATGAGCAAAAGGACAAAACAAACAAAAATCAAAAAGTAACTACTTTTACCACCTCACATACTCTCTCTCCTACCCTCTCATTTCTCCACTCACGTACAGACCCCCACCCCCTTCACTCTCTTTTCTTTCTCTGGTTGCTTCCTTCCTCAACCGACCAGCTATGGAGTTTTGAGCAAACACACACAAACTTCCTCTTCTCTCCTCTTGTTACTCAATCAAACCTTCTCCAAAAATTATAAAAAGTATACCATTGTGTTCCTCTCTTCAAGGAGAACATTTCCCTCTTTTCAAAATCCGAAAAGGAGCATTTTCGTTTTCATGGGTATGGAGAATTTGGAGCTTCAAGACTACCACTAGAACCACCTTCTTCTCCTTGTCATTTTGAGGTAAAAATGTTCTTGAAAACTTACCTTTTTCTAGCCCTTGTGGGCAAAACGAAATTTAGACTAAACTCTCGTTTGGTTCCTTTGTACTCTAGCCGATTTGGGCTCTCTTGGAGGGTGAGAAATGTTGTTCTTGAGCTATTCCAAGCATTACCTACACCCTTGCAAGGTAATGAAATTTCTAAACCCTAAAAGTTACATTAAGCTTTAAAGGTTGAAAAGGGTTGGTAGTTAATTGCACTTGTTTTATGTGTATTGGGTGATGGGAATGGAGTTTGGCAACTCCATTCCCCCATATGGCCGATTTGTGCAAGGAAGGGAGAAGAGAAGAAGTGGAAAAGAAAAGAGGAAAATGAGAGCTTAAGGTAAGGGCTCTTTCTTGAATGGAAAATTTAATGCATTGGAGTAATGGGGATGGGTAACCAATTTAAAGAACCCAAAACATTGTTTAGAATTGTAGTTGTGGAAGTTTGAGTAATTGTGAGCTTGTATTTGGATTGTAGGCCTTAGAGCCAAGTATTGTGTATTTGTATTAGTATTGTTGTGTAATGGAGCATTGATGTATTAAGATTGCTTTGTATTGCTGGTAGGACCCTTGTATGGGGGCTAGAATAGGAATGATTTTGGTGATAACGGGTGTATGTGAAGAAGTAAGAAAAGTAGGGAACTATGGCGAAACTTCAGTAGGAATTATGTATTTAAGAACGACTTGGTGAATGGGAGAACCAAGGTATGTATTGGGGATAGTAGAGGTGTCTAATGACCATGGAATGGTACTTGTAGTATGGGGATTCTAGGAGGCAAAATCTGTAGCAAGAGTGTTGAAAGGTGTTGGAGAAACTAGGTGGATTAGTGTGCAAGACTTAATTAAAAGAGGGTTGGACTTGGGTATAGATATTGTAATTGCTTGGAAATGGATTGGGATGGTAAATTGGCATTAGGAGAGGGAACTAGGTATGGAGAAAATAAGAATCAAAATCTGTAGCAAAACACAACTAAGGAAAGAGGTAAGTGCTGGAATGAAAATGTAGAAAATATGTGTGTGGAATGGTATGAAAAGGAGTAATGGATTAGTAATGGATTTGAGCATGTTTAGAAGCTTAATTAGGTGCTTAAACATGTAGGATTAAGTGTAGGAACATTTAGGAATTAACTAGGCAAAATGTAGAATGTAACAGTTTTTGGAAAATGCAAAACCTGTTGAATCTGTAGCAGGGTCCGGGACTTAAGTCTAGGACTAAGTCCCGGACCAGGGTGTAAAAACATACCGAGAGTTACAGCAGGTGGTGGTCCGGGACTTAAGTCCCATACAAGGACCCGGACCACCCCTGTAAAATAGGCCGAGAGTTTCTGAAAGTATGGGTCCGGGACTTGACTTATGTGCAAGGACCCGGACCAAATTAAAATTTCATTGAGAGTGTGCAAGGCTTTGGGTCCGGGACATACCTTATGTATAAGGTCCCAGACCATAAATGAAAACAGGCCGAGAGTAGTGACCACAGTTGGTCCGGGACTTAAGACCTGGACAAGGTCCCGGACCAACACAGAATTTTAAAAATAAGTTGTCTAAATGGTTTATAAAGTAAGGAAGTGAAAGGTAATTATAGTATAAGATAACTAGTACTTGATTAATGATACATAGGGACCATCAAAGGTGCAAACAAGTTGGAGAAGTAGGTAAGAAATTATAAGTATATGAACATTAAGTTAAACCGAAACAACGAGATAACGGGGTAAGTTCGGAGCAGTGATTATGTATGTATTGTGATGCTTAGTATTGATTGAACCATTTGACATGTAGTCATTGGTTCGAGGATAAGAATCAAGGAACAAGAGGGAACCAAAGGAACAAGGGAGCACCCGGTAAAGCAAATTCCGGTAAAAAGGTATGATTTCTTCATGCCCTGTATCCTAATCTGGTTACCCCGATTTGTGTGCTTATTTGACCACCTAATAAGATAAATGCATGAATCGGATTATATTGCACCTACTTGTGCTTGTTTACATTGTTCTCGATATTTGTCTTGAACAATAGTTTGTATAATTCATGAAATATATGAATGATGATGATGTGTAATTGTACCTTGCAGTGTACTTGTAGATTGTATTGTATTTGTATGGATGTGTATATGAATAATGTATTTGTGTATGTGGTTGGACGTTGACTTCTACTAATTCCTAACTACCTAACTCCTAACTTAAGTGAGTAAATTGGAATGCGTAGAAGTCCGATATAGCTTCGGCCACGCGTGAGGATGCGGAGTCACAAGAGGTTGGCTGCAATTCCTGACTCTTAAACTGGTCCGCGGCCCAAATCCCTTAAGTGGGTAGCATCCCGGATTGGTGAGTCAAGTAAATCCCGGAGGTGGGACGGAGTAGTCCCCAGGGCCGGAGGTCCCGACGACTTAACAAGAGTAAGAGTAAGAGTAAGTAAGTATGGATCCGTAAGTATGTATGAGTATGAGTATGTATGCGTAAGTACTGTGGAACGAGTAAAAGAATAATCTCCACCCGATTAACCCGGGTGGACAAATGAAGCTAACAAAGTATTGGACATTGTATACGTATTGTGTATGGATTGGGTATGTAATGAGTATGTATTGTGCATGTATCGTGAATGTGTACTCGGAAGAAGGTAAGTAAATATTGTTGGACTTGTATATCTTTTTGGTATGTGTTGGAGTGTATGCGTGTATTCCTTGTGTAAGTATCATAGTATTGTATTCAAGAGCATGTATGCATGTATGTTTGAATGAAAATGGACTGCATGTATTTGACCAAGTGGTCGGCGTACCCTCACTAGTACACGGGGTATGCAGTTATCATATGCAGCGAAAGCTGACCCCCTAGGGGGAACGTTTTAGTGTGCAGGTACCCGAAGCGGATACGGTCAAGGTAAGAGACCGGTGGCACGCCTTTGTATTTAGGAAGTAGGTAGTTTGTGAGGAATGGGTAGTAGATAGACCCTTGGTGTGTATGTATGAACTTGGGAGGAGTATTGTATTTGATTTGGAACCTAGTAAACTCGGTATGTTGATTACATTGTATTGAACTTGGAGTATTGTAATGGATGGGAAGTTTTAGTATTTGATTTGGTAATTGGAGTATGTATGGTAAGTGTGTAGTACTCGGATATTCCGGTCCATCAGACCGATGCTGTATGTAGTAGTAGTAGCCTTGTTAGTCACGTGGGTGGCTAACGGCATTGTATCACCCACTGTATGTAAGTATGTATCCGCTGCGTGAATCTGGATGTACGAGGAGGTTGGACAGTATTAACGGTAGGGGTGTTACAAAAAGTGGTATCAGAGCGAAGTATCGCTCTGATGACTGGAAATACCGAGTTTAGGAAACACCGAGTTAGGAATTAGAAGCTTAGGGCTAAGGGCTGAGTGTTAGCATTAGAGATATGCTTGTTAGGAACTACCGGTGAGTACCGGAAACCTACAATACCAGACCCGCCCTCCACATGCCCCATTGTATAACTTGGGAAAGGACGCCAGAGAGAAGAAAAGCCTTCTCATACTCGGGGAAAACCCGATCTGGCAGTTGTGAAACAGTCACACAGTAAACAAGAACTGACATATGGTAGATTCCAGGAATTGGGAGCCCCGGGTATGGATCCCGGTTGAACAACAATACCCGCACTTAATAGCGATAGGATGAGCACTCCAATCACCAGGAGGCGACAACTTACAACAACATGGTGCGACATGCTCAGCAGTCACGAAACCTAGCTAACCAACCAACAGCGGGAAGGAAGCACTAACCGTGCAACGAAATGGGAAAAGAGAGTAGTAATGGAACCCGCGACACAAGTCTGCGGAACAGCAGTAGCTAAATGGTACCACCAACGGTATACTAACTGACTAAGAACATAGTCAGAAGCGATTAACTCCAATTACAACGCCAAAAGGTTGCAATACCTGGCCAATATAGCTCAGACAACTACAAGAACAACCATGAGATATAACCCAATAGGACTACAAGAGTAGTGCCTAAACAGGGAAGGCTCAGTAACCCACAGATGTGTGGGAACGAGCCACAAGGAACGACACTAAACCATAGAGTGGGAATCTCCAAGGATTGGAGAAGTACCCAGATCTACGACAGCCATGTCTAGACCACCAAGAAGCTACCTAAGGGATCGAGTATACCGATTAAAGATCAATAAGATCCAGGGAAGAGTCAACAAGACTATTAAATACAAGCAGAAACCATACCAAGATTGGTATAGGATTATCCAAAAACCACCGATACCACGCACTTGCCAAGGCAAGTGCAGTAAAGACAGAGATATGTAGAGGAACACTAACACGTCACAAGTACATAGTAATGTGTTGTGACCATAATGAAACAACTACAGGATCACACATCCTAACAACTAGAAGTATGGAACCTTGGGAAGGCTTAACGGCCCGACCACTGTATTTAGAACATACCAGTCAGCGAGAAGCTGGACTTGGTCAAGATTTCGAACATGGCTACGCCATGAAGAACTTCTTTTAACACCGAGCCATAATTTTCAAACCAAGTTTTCTTTCAAAACCACAAACCTTCTTTTAAAACCATGGATTTTAAAAACTGATCCAACATAATTACGGTGAGTATCATAGAATGATACAAGAGGAGTTGACGATAGAATACTTCACCTAGGCGTGTGACGAGCACTACGAGTGTACCCAATTACGGGATGTGGGACAACCGCACTCCGAAGGAGCTTGCGGGCCTGACATATAGTTAGGTAAGTGGTAACGTATCAACATGGTACCCCACGTATGTATACATGTAGTGCACGAAACACGGGAGGTAGTCAACTCAGTTCTACGGACCATGAGTAAGTTCAAACCAGAACAGTAGAACACCTCAGACGATCAAGGAGAAGAAACTCAGCCAGGTAATTGGCATAAAGGAACTCAGAGAATCCATCTGAAGATGAGGAATAAGAACTAGGAAGTGCAAAGAGCACATACTAGCAATCATAGACATTGGGTATGTCTCAAATAATCCAAGCAATCACCTGACAGTTGGATGGAATACCCAGCCTAAACATAGTAAGGCGAATGCCTAACGTGAACCTAACAACGCTCAATAAACGGGGCGGAGTTCCCAAGAGCTACCCCAAGATTACCACAAGTATAATCTATCATTGAAGGGAATGTCAAACCTAGTCTTAAGCACTAGGAACAAGTGTAAACAGTCTACCCAAGGACGGGAGACGTCATAACCCAAAAACGGGACAACTCAAGTACAATACCACAAGACGGTACAGTGGACAACATATCATAAACGTTAGCCGGATGTAACGGCATAATCTAACAACACCCAGGAGCAATCCTTGAGGGTGACTGGATTAACAACAGTCAAACAAAGCGTCAAGACAAGAATATAGGAGCTGGAACGAGCACTCGGTTAAGACACCGAAGGGATTTCACTTGACAGGAAATACCCTAGTCTACAAAAGGCACTGATCAGCACCAGATTGCCTAAGAATCTCCTATGAACGGAAGCGTGATGTCACAACTTACCACGGAGCCCAGTAATACCTCCAACCTATGGGGTATACAGGGAGTGGAAACATGTATAAGTAGCTTGCAAAGAGCATAGCTTGCAACAATAAGGCTTAAAAACCATCAACCAACTATGTTATGTAAACCTTAACGGTTGCAAAACCCACACCATTTAATAACAAGACTCGCAAGAGATATTGCTTCAGACGACAAATAAATCGACAATTGAACCGCCTAATTTAAACTCAACATCATGAGTGGCTTGAAGTAATGACTACCTCAGTGTCACTGTCACTAGAGCATCAGTCTATATACAGTTGACGAAACTTCTAGTTGCTTTTCATGCCTTCTATAGCAATGATAACACAGAGGCATAGGAATCGTTATAATGCCAACAATGGCCTAGTCCACACTTGGACACTACGAGGAACCCAAGGGAAGGTACCCCTCGTTAACTGAAGACCACCAAGGTGGTGAAGATGTGAACCCTTGGGAAGGCTTCCATCTATAATAACAGTAAAGCCTACACCTATAAATATTGCCAAGAGGCGATGGAATAAGGAAATGAGATTTCCAAACCATTACGACTTAAAGGAGTAAATATACTCCATATGCACCCAAGCATGTGGTGAACCATTGTATAAACACCAACATGGTAAACCTGGTCATGAGACCTATGAGTGGAGATAACCCCTCAACAAGAACCTTCACTTGTCAGTGATAAAATACCCTTCAATTGGAGAACGGGACCAGAAAACCCTCGAAGTCCTTGGGATGTCCCGGTGATGTACACACAAGTAAAACTACACAGCTAGAGCCTATAACCAATGCTCAGCATTATGAAAACAGTTGTCAAAAACAATCAATTGAATACACATTGAACACCACTAATGACCAACGCTCAAGAGAGCTTATAACCCGATGAATTATCTCATCCTTGGTTAACCAAGATACTTGGTAAATTGTGTCATAAACGATGATAGAATGTGAGGTAAGCTAACCTACACATGAAACCTAAGTTGAAATGAAACATCTCCACATTGGGAAATAATCACATTGCGGTATGTTACGACAACCGT
The DNA here is from genome assembly GCA_023374045.1 of Limonium bicolor. NCBI lineage: Eukaryota > Viridiplantae > Streptophyta > Magnoliopsida > Caryophyllales > Plumbaginaceae > Limonium > Limonium bicolor. The sequence goes on along the minus strand of CM041778.1, from coordinate 399,764,079 downwards.
CATACACACGAACAGAGGAAACCCTCATTGTTCATGCCATAAGGAAATGGTGTCAACGACAATGGCAATAAGTAAGGAGGAACTACCATGTAACAGAAACAGTAAAAACAATGTGGTACAGTGAGTAAGAACACGGTGCGCAACAAGCGACCGCCATGAGGAAGTAGCAGATAATGACACGGAGTATAAGTATGAGATGACAGACAGAAATATTCTTTCCTATCACATAAGTGACTTACTGTCAAGCGTTTACGCCTCTGCACTCTGTATGACTGAGTGTTATGGTATTGCACTTGTGCAGCTAATGATCTAATGGGATGGCTAGGGATATGGAAAATGTAAACCGTAGTAAACCCTTCTTTTCACCAACGAACATAACATAAGCCAGTTAAGCAAGCTTAGCAACAGACCGTGCGGCCTGAGGCCAAAGAAGCACGAAGAGTGTGAAACACACTAACAATCACAAGATGTGAATTCCATTGGTATAAAATGTGGAAGGAGACGTAACAAGTCACTAGGACCGACGCATAGAAATGCAAGGTCATACAAGTAAAGAACACTTGTACTGAACCAGAAGAACTGGTATGATTCAGAAACTATTGACACTAGAGGAAGCACTACAACTAAGTAGTGACTCAACCTCGCCCGACTATAAGTCAAAGGAACTTAATGAATAATCATGGGAGTACGAATAGAATACATATTAGATTGCCAGAGAGCTGGTTACAAATCTAAAACTCATGGAGTCCAAGCATGGTAAAAGAATACCACAATTGCTTAGCAAACCTTATTCCCATAATAGACGGATAAAAAGGTGATGTATAGCACATTAAGGATAACATGAAGGGTAAGTAACCCAAGTTATCAGGGTCGCGCAGCAGAAGCTGGTGGGCCCTAGCTAGGAGATAATATACCTAGTAAGTATAGTAGAATGGCTATTAATGCCTTGAAGCCTAATAGGCTGGAACCGAATTAATTATGAGTTAAATAAACTCATATAGGAATCCTTGGTGCAAGACTAAACCATTGTTATCATTAGGACCCTTTGACAAGGGTATATTATGTAACAAACCGTAAAGAAGCTAAAACGCTTCATATTGCCCAATTGAGTAAACCAATGTTTAGTAATAATAACATATGGTAGATTACGTGGGCGTAATCCCTTTTAAGGGGGGTAGAGCAAAAACCGCATAATGTGAATTTTATGAATAAAACACATAAACTATAATGTGCTTAGCACAAATGAGAATTGATTGGATGATTGGTACTATGTTAAATAAACATAAGTATCCATTCATATTGAAATTATGGCAATTAGGCACGAGAGATGCAAATACCATAGGACGAATATACCTACCTTGTAACATCATGTAAGAGTATTAGTAAAAGAAAAGTAACGAGTAGTGGACGGAGCTCCACAAGTATTGTAGCCTTTGAAGAAGTAGTACGAAATGAATGAGAATAGTAGATGAGTGAAGTCTAAGAGTAGTGTATACCTATGTAAGTCATTGGAAGTAAATTGAGGACAACTAAAATTTACAAGTATGGTAACCCCTAGTTAGAATATTTGAAACAATGGAGAGTAATGGATGGAAGTAGTGAAGGTTGATGAGATGAGCACTTAGGTATTGAACCTCGAAGTAAAGCATTTGGGAAATAGATTGAGAAAGACTGATGGATCGAATTCCATCCTTTGGAGATGTATGAATGACTAGGAAGGTAAAAAGATAAACATGAAAATAATTGAAGTAATTGCTTGTTTGAAACTGATGTGGGAAGTCGAACTTGATCCTGATCAGATCAAGGGAAACCGAACACAAATTGGGGTGGAAAGATAGTTCAACACTGATGCTGATCACATCAGGGTCGAATGACTCTTGAAGCTCCCCTCAAGTGGTCACAAGAATCACACACAGGATAGAAGTAATGAATATAAATTGGAATTTGGAGTTGTGTGTTTTAGAAAAAAAAATTTCTAATTAGTAGTTGTAAAGGAATCTTACTTAGACTGGAGATGGAGGACTTGTTGGAAGTTAAACGAGAGAAGATAGTGGTATCATATTGTATTATTCCAAGGGCAGCGGGACATAGAGGAGTCCTGTGTCTAGATGACCTGAGTACCTGCTGGACTGTATGTGTATTGCTTTGCTTTGGGGATAGCTTTGCATCGTATATATGTGAAAACCCGATAATGTGGAACTGATGGTTGATAGTAATATGGATTGGAGTAATTATTGTACATTGGTAGGATGTGGAAAGGAGAAACCTCGAGTAACGAATTTGGGAATGGTAAGGAGGATGAATGTGTGACTTTTGGTATTGGACGTGTAAGAATGAGTAAGCATTGTAAACCTATAATCTCGAACAACTTTGAGGACAAAGTTCTTAAGGGGGTAGATTGAAATACCCCGAACTTAATTATAGCGATTAAAATAATTCTAATATGTATTTAAGAGCCTAATAATGCTTACGTAATAGTGGTAAGGAAAAATAAATCCAAAAGAAATAAAGAAACGCTTAAAAAGCGTAAAACGCTAAATAAGCGTTAAATAACCATATGAGGTATGAGACCTCGGTTGGCGTATTATATGGATTCTAAAGGCTTAATTAAGCCTAAAAATATTAGGGAACAAATCCTGAAGAAAACGGATCCTTAAAATGGATTAAAAACACTAATGAACATTAAAGCGCGTTTTTCGAGGTAACCGGGAAAACGTGACTTTAAGCGGGTCAAATAGACTCGTAACAATTTTGGTCAACTAAATAATCATTAATAAATATTAGTGAAGCTTTAGAACCAATAAAATCAATAAAACGAGAAATTAGTAAAAACTGTCAAAAACGGGAAGTTGTGGGGTAAAAGCACAAATAACTCAAACTAGTGTGTCCAATATTGTAAATAAAATTTTAAAACCCACATGGGCTGTGTGAGTGTGTCCGATTTTGAGCCCCATTCACCCCTTTAATTCCCTTCTTATGAGCAAAAGGACAAAACAAACAAAAATCAAAAAGTAACTACTTTTACCACCTCACATACTCTCTCTCCTACCCTCTCATTTCTCCACTCACGTACAGACCCCCACCCCCTTCACTCTCTTTTCTTCTCTGGTTGCTTCCTTCCTCAACCGACCAGCTATGGAGTTTTGAGCAAACACACAAACTTCCTCTTCTTCTCTTGTTACTCATCAAACCTTCTCCAAAAATTATAAAAAGTACACCATTGTGTTCCTCTCTTCAAGGAGAACATTTCCCTCTTTCAAAATCCGAAAAGGAGCATTTTCGTTTTCATGGGTATGGAGCATTTGGAGCTTCAAGACTACCACTAGAACCACCTTCTTCTCCTTGTCATTTTGAGGTAAAAATGTTCTTGAAAACTTACCTTTTTCTAGCCCTTGTGGGCAAAACGAAATTTAGACTAAACTCGTTTGGTTCCTTTTTACTCTAGCCGATTTTGGCTCTCTTGGAGGGTGAGAAATGTTGTTCTTGAGCTATTCCAAGCATTACCTACACCCTTGCAAGGTAATGAAATTTCTAAACCCTAAAACTTACATTAAGCTTTAAAGGTTGAAAAGGGTTAGTAGTTAATTGCACTTGTTTTATGTGTATTGGGTGATGGGAATGGAGTTTGGCAACTCCATTCCCCCATATGGCCGATTTGGGCAAGGAAGGGAGAAGAGAAGAAGTGGAAAAGAAAAGAGGAAAATGAGAGCTTAAGGTAAGAGCTCTTTCTTGAATGGTAAATTTAATGCATTGGAGTAATGGGGATGGGTAACCAATTTAAAGAACCCAAAACATTGTATTAGAATTGTAGTTGTGGAAGTTTGAGTAATTGTGAGCTTGTATTTGGATTGTAGGCCTTAGAGCCAAGTATTGTGTATTTGTATTAGTATTGTTGTGTAATGGAGCATTGATGTATTAAGATTGCTTTGTATTGCTGGTAGGACCCTTGTATGGGTGTGGCTAGAATAGGAATGATTTTGGTGATAACGGGTGTATGTGGAGAAGTAAGAAAAGTAGGTGAACTATGGCGAAATTTCAGTAGGAATTATGTATTTAAGAACGACTTGGTGAATGGGAGAACCAAGGTATGTATTGGGGATAGTAGAGGTGTTTAATGACCATGGAATGGTACTTGTAGTATGGGGATTCTAGGAGGCAAAATCTGTAGCAAGAGTGTTGAAAGGTGTTGGAGAAACTAGGTGGATTAGTGTGCAAGACTTAATTAAAAGAGGGTTGGACTTGGGTATAGATATTGTAATTGCTTGGAAATGGATTGGGATGGTAAATTGGCATTAGGAGAGGGAACTAGGTATGGAGAAAATAAGAATCAAAATCTGTAGCAAAACACAACTAAGGAAAAGTGGTAAGTGCTGGAATGAAAATGTAGAAAATATGTGTGTGGAATGGTATGAAAAGGAGTAATGGATTAGTAATGGATTTGAGCATGTTTAGAAGCTTAATTAGGTGCTTAAACATGTAGGATTAAGTGTAGGAACATTTAGGAATTAACTAGGCAAAGTGTAGAATGTAACAGTTTTTGGAAAATGCAAAACCTGTTGAATCTGTAGCAGGGTCCGGGACTTAAGTCCAGGACTAAGTCCCGGACCAGGGTGTAAAAACATACCGAGAGTTACAGCAGGTGGTGGTCCGGGACTTAAGTCCCATACAAGGACCCGGACCACCCCTGTAAAATAGGCCGAGAGTTTCTGTAAGTATGGGTCCGGGACTTGACTTATGTGCAAGGACCCGGACCAAATTAAAATTTCATTCGAGAGTGTGCAAGGCTTTGGGTCCGGGACTTACCTTATGTATAAGGTCCCGGACCATAAATGAAAACAGGCCGAGAGTAGTGACCACATGTTGGTCCGGGACTTAAGACCTGGACAAGGTCCCGGACCAACACAGAATTTTAAAAATAAGTTGTCTAAATGGTTTATAAAGTAAGGAAGTGAAAGGTAATGATAGTATAAGATAACTAGTACTTGATTAATGATACATAAGGACCATCAAAGGTGCAAACAAGTTGGAGAAGTAGGTAAGAAAGTTATAAGTATATGAACATTAAGTTAAACCGAAACAACGGGATAACGGGGTAAGTTCGGGAGCAGTGATTATGTATGTATTGTGATGCTTAGTATTGATTGAACCATTTGACATGTAGTCATTGGTTCGAGGATAAGAATCAAGGAACAAGAGGGAACCAAAGGAACAAGGGAGCACCCGGTAAAGTAAATTCCGGTAAAAAGGTATGATTTCTTCATGCCCTGTATCCTAATCTGGTTACCCCGATTTGTGTGCTTATTTGACCACCTAATAAGATAAATGCATGAATCGGATTACATTGCACTACTTGTGCTTGTTTACATTGTTCTCGATATTTGTCTTGAATAATAGTTTGTATAATTCATGAAATATATGAATGATGATGAAGTGTAATTGTACCTTGTAGTGTACTTGTAGATTGTATTGTATTTGTATGGATGTGTATATGAATAATGTATTTGTGTATGTGGTTGGATGTTGACTTCTACTAATTCCTAACTACCTAACTCCTAACTTAAGTGAGTAAATTGGAATGAGTAGAAGTCCGATATAGCTTCGGCCACGCGTGAGGATGCGGAGTCACAAGAGGTTGGCTGCAATTCCTGACTCTTAAACTGGTCCGCGGCCCAAATCCCTTAAGTGGGTAGCATCCCGGATTGGTGAGTCAAGTAAATCCCGGTGGTGGGACGGAGTAGTCCCCGGGCCGGAGGTCCCGACGACTTAACATGAGTAAGAGTAAGAGTAAGTAAGTATGATGTATAGTATGAGTATGAGTATGTATGCGTATGTATGGAAAACGAGTAAAAGAGTAATCTCCACCCGATTAACCCGGGTGGACAAATGAAGCTAACAAAGTATTGGACATTGTATACGTATTGTGTATGGATTGGGTATGTAATGAGTATGTATTGTGCATGTATCGTGAATGTGTACTCGGAAGTAGGTAAGTAAATATTGTTGGACTTGTATAACTTCTTGGTATGTGTTGGAGTGTATGCGTGTATTCCTTGTGTAAGTATTATAGTATTGTATTCAAGAGCATGTATGCATGTATGTTTGAATGAAAATGGACTGCATGTATTCGACCAAGTGGTCGGCGTACCCTCACTAGTACGGGGTATGCGGTTATCATATGCAGCGAAAGCTGACCCCCTAGGGGGAACGTTTTAGTGTGCAGGTACCCGAAGCGGATACGGTCAAGGTAAGAGACCGGTGGCACGCCTTTGTATTTAGGAAGTAGGTAGTTTGTGAGGAATGGGTAGTAGATAGACCCTTGGTGTGTATGTATGAACTTGGGAGGAGTATTGTATTTGATTTGGAACCTAGTAAACTCGGTATGTTGATTACATTGTATTGAACTTGGAGTATTGTAATGGATGGGAAGTTTTAGTATTTGATTTGGTAATTGGAGTATGTATGGTAAGTGTGTAGTACTCGGATATTCCGGTCCATCAGACCGATGTTGTATGTAGTAGTAGTGTAGACTCCAAAAATTCTCACCCCATAAAGCAAAATAACAATAATAATAAAAAAAGAGGGTTGTCGCCTTTCTTTTCAAAGCTTATTCATGTACATACCAAAATGAAACTGCCTTTATGACAATCTTTTAAGAAAATTTTCAAAGCATTCGTTTTCGATCGTCCCTTTTGTCGTTTACTTATTTTACCATTTTATTTTTAATTTGTTTCATGTTAGTGTGCTCGTTTTATTCGCATATTTATTTGCCTTTTTGTTATTTTGGTTCATGCTATTTTGTTACCAGTTTATTTATCTCATTTTATTTCATTGATACTTTACTTATATTTCTTTATTGGTACTTTCTTTTGTGGTTTTGTTGTGTTTATCATTATTATTTACAATTATTTCATCATTTTATGTACATATTGTCACTATTATTATTTGTATGCCCTTTTTATCATTTCATTTTTTCTGGAAAACAATTCATTCTCATTGCTAAAACTTTGTAGTCTTACTTTGCATTTCCATTGAAGAAGTTTATTCAAATTGGGTATACTTGTATTACTTTCACATGTTTGTATCAGCTTCTACCATTAGCATGGTTGGTAGTTTAGGTGGGGGAGAAACTCTAGGTCCACGGTTCAAATCCAAACATGGATCTGTGTAGCCTTTTCTTGTTTTGTTTCTTCAGAATGAGTTGGGTACCCATCTGTTCAACCGATCCATGACCTCAAATAAACCTAGACTTGCTTATAAAAGACCCATTACAAAAACAAACCTACTATTCACTCATTCTACCAGCCGACAGCTAATATATCTCATGTTTTCCTCTATTGCCAAAAACATTTCATTCCCTGGTCTTCCTCAATTTCAAATCCCAAAACCCAGAAAAAAGAACACCCACTCCAAACGAGCTTCTATCCATTGACAAAATACCAGCAATAGTAGCAAACACACCACCGAATCGATCCGAAACTTCACAAAAGTCCAACAATCCCCGCCACGATACTCCTTTTCATCGCCAGAATCATGAATTCACCTCAGATTTCCTCCTTCTCACTTTCATGTTTCACATATCACCTCTCTGTCAAGAAATTCTTACTCTCAATCGATCTACGTTTTGCATATTGCCCTTTTTTTATCACCTTCGACATTCAAAGACCAAAACCCAGAAAACTCAATGCGCGCCTGGGAACTCCTTTCCGCTGAAATTCACCTCAAACTCCACTTGTTAAGAAAACCCAGATCTTCGCGCATTTCCGACACCCGACAAGGGCGAGTAGCGTTGAGCAAATTTTATTTTCTGGGTTTTCATTCTTCTGTTTGTTATATTTTCTGTATTTTCTGTATCGATATTTTGTTCTCCATTCTACATCATCATTTTGCTTCCCCTGTGTATTTTGTTGCTTTAGTTCTCCATCTTGTCCGCCAATGAACCGATGAGAGGGGATGGTTCGATTAAACGAATGGCTTCGTCGGATCTGCCGATGACAGTGCCACACTTCTTCTCATATATTCATCTCGCTTACTCGTCATTTACTTGTGTTGATCGTTTAATTTTGTTCTCCTTTCGCTCTCTTTTGATTACACGCATACACTCATGGACACGAACTCACTGTGGGTTTATGGGTTCAAAGGTAGCAAAACAAAAATGCAGATCAGGATCTAAGTCTCTGTAAAAATGCTTGATCCTTCTCTTCGCTTCACTGTCGTTCAAAATCATCTGTGGAGTTTACCTTGATGATTGATGCATTTGTATTTCTAATATAGAGCTTCATTGCGGTTTTCCTTCGCCTCTGCATCTGTTGCATTTCCCAAATAGTTTTGGCTTGAATCAAGCCTGACCGAATGAATCTGGCTTGGGATAAAATTATAAGTGTGTTCGCCTTTGATGGTTTGATTTAGTCACTGGTGCGCTATATGTTGTTGTTCATCATGGTTTCGAAACCTTCACTGTATTTTAAGGTCCACTCATTCTCATCGTTGTTGGATTGGTGGTTCGAGTCAATTGAATCTCCGGTGCTGATTCCTGCTAGAAATATATTCATTCACGGTTGGTGAAGTATATTTGAAATTCTCTGTGTATATTCAGATTCATCTTCATTACATGTTGTAAAACCATCGCGTCTCCTTGTGCTTATCTATTTTGAACTAAACGTTGGTCTGTGGTCTTGGTTTGTGCCTTGAAGTTTTTGCAGGAAATCTCAGCAGCAGCTAATTTACCATTTCGAAGCTCTCTTCAGACACCATGTAGGCTAGAAATTAGGTGTACTGGCATTTCAGTTTGTAATCCCTCGAACGAAAATTTTGGGCACACCTCTCCTTTCCTCTCTGGTTTGCCGAACTGACTGGGTTTAATTTTAGTCTCCCTTACGGATATTGTATGAATGAGCAATCCTAGGTGTTTCTGTGATCATAAGGCAGGTGATATCCTCTGTAAGTTCTTGGACTCTGTTCATGACAGAATGAACGTTATAACACTAGCTATGTCTAGTCTCTCTACCCTCTCTCTGTCCATTCAGTTATACTTGTCTTAAACATGTCTTGGTTTTGTGTATTCTTCTTGATCATCTGCAGGTTAGCTCTAGTTTGCGAAACCGGTACCAATTTCCTAACAAATCTTTGAAAACTGTCGTGATAAAAAAAATAGGTCAAAGATGTGTCCCTATGTGCTTTTTTGTTATCTCTGTGCCGATACTGTATTTGCCTTGGCATCCTACTGGACATTGCTTCTGTTGTATACGTATTGCAAGTTTCGTGCGTAAAACATCTGCTATATTTACCTCCTGTTGTGTGGAGGAGAGTTTAATCTGTGGGAAAACATGAGTCTAATCATAGAAGAAGAGCAGAATAAAGAAGAAGAAAAAACGTTGCTCTGATCCGTTAAAAACATGTGTTTAATACGGTTACTAATCAAAAGTGAAGTTGGAGATCTGAATAAAAAATGTAGTGTTAGGATGAGCTGTTCTTTTTTTCCTAAAGTAATTAGCAGCTTTTTTTTGTTACTACGCGCATGGACATTCTATACATTATTAGGTTGGGGCGGTTGCATAGTAAAGGCAGCAAAAAAGGAAAAGAGAAACAGTAGCATAACAAGAGGATCAAAAAAAAGATTTGAAATGAGTCAGCAACCGGGGTAAGGTCATCGAATCGATTGACGACTTCAGAAATTTAACCCTTATCTAGACTCTATGTCTTCATGCTCGAATTAATTTCTGAAACCTTTACTTGGTCGTTAAAAGAAGAAAGAAAATCAGGAAAAATTTAATCGAATGCATATGCTCGTAAGTTTTGAATTTAAGTTGCACTGTACATTTGTTGGTTTATTTTCAATCATGATTATTTATTTCTATTATATGTTACATGTTAGCAATTGTTGGGCCTAGCCCAATATAGAGCCCAAGGACATAGGAAGCCCTAGTTAGCCCATAGGTCTCCCTTTTGTAGAAAAGCCTTAGGTTTGGGGTATCCTCAATGCATACGGGTCCTAGACACGGTCCATATAAGGAATACCCGTTTTCCTCAAAACTTTTCAAATCATCCCTTAATGTTAGAATAGAATAAAATGCACAATCAACATTCCAATTCTAATAAAAAATCATCAAATTTCATTTCAAAAATCAGTCAATTTCAAAATCTAAACATCAATTCACTTCAAATGCTAAATAAAGCCCAATTCGAGGCCCATTCTGAAGCCCAATTTGAGGCCCATTTCAAAGACCAATAGAGGCCTAAATCCGGCCTACTTTTCCAAGGTCCAATCTGACCAATCTTCCAAGGTCCAATCTGGCCCCTTCCAAGGCCCAACCCGGCCCATTTTTCATGGTCCAACTCGGCCTGCTTCCGAGGCTCAAACCAGGCCCATCAGCTCAAATTCGGCCTACAACTTCAATTCCATCCCAATTATTCTCAATTCCGATCCAAAATCGATTTAATTTCAATTCAAATCCAATTCCGATTTCAATCAAATTCAAATCCAATTCCAATAAAAATTCATTCCAATTTTAATTCGATTCAAATTCATTCAATTCTTAATTCAATTCAATTCAAAACTCATCTCAATCCAATTCATTTAACTCTAATTCAATTTAAATTCAATCCCAATTCAAATCAAAATTCATTCAACTCCAAGTTCATCTCAATTCAAATTCAATTCAATTCCAAACTCATTCAAATCCAAATTCGTTTCAATTCAAATCAATATTCATTCAACCCCAATTCAACTTGATTTCAATTCAATCTCAATTCCATTCCAATTTCTCCCACACTCTAAATGTCTCATAGACCCGAGCGTCTCACAGACTTTGTCATCCCAATGATTTGAATGTCTCACAGACCCAAACATCTCACAGACCCGAGCGTCTCATAGATCCGAGCGTCTCATAGACTTCGACATCTCAAGGTTTCAAACGTCTCATAGACCCGAGCGTCTCACAGACTTCGTTATTTCTTTTCTTTCACCATCTGAATATCCCAAATGTCTCATAGACCCGAGCGTCTCACAAACTAACCTCTCAAAAACCCTCAAAACTAAAAAAAGGTTCTGAACTACGTAAGGTATGATCTCAACAGGGAGTTGAGTACGTAGGCAACCCACACAGGGTGCGACCCCACATCAATCAAAATGCCATTTTTCACTCAGCCATCTCACCTCCAAACAACCCCGTATTGTCTCACAGACCTGAGCGTCTCACAGACTTTGTTATCTCAATGATTCGAATATCTCACAGACCAAGCATCTCACAGACCCGAGCGTCTCACAGATCCGAATGTCTCATAGACTTCGACATCTCAAGGTTTCAAACGTCTCATAGACCCGAGCGTCTCACAGACTAAAACATCCCATACTTCAAACATCCCAGGAGGATTCAAGCATCTCATAATAATCTTGAACTACGTAAGGTCTGATCTCAACGGAGAGTTGAGTACGTAGGCAACCCACATAGGGTGCGACCCCATTCCAATCAAAAACCCCTCTTTTCCCACTCTAAGGTGGTATTCATGTCCGTCAAACATTCAAATCCCTTCTGACTCCCACAAACCCTCGACTTCTTCAACTCTCAAAATCAGACTCCTAATATTTCATTCCATACTCATTCGAATTCGTCAATTCTCCTTCATGGTGCTGGCTTGGTAGAAAATGCTCACCTCATCCACTCTCTTTCTCTCTTCCCGTCCTAATCCTATCCCTGGCTTTTAAATGAATCTCTCCAAAAAGGTTTTGAAAGAAGGCAATCCCGACAATTGGAGACCGAGGTTTCCTCGGGCACCAATCCAAAGTCGTGATCGTTGCCACTTCTAAGGGGTGTAACCCGGTGTGAACCCACAATAGAATCTCTGATTTGATCAGATAAGTCCTATCCATAGGCAACAAATCACAGAGTCAATTAACGGTTCTTAGAACCCTTCTCATCCCTTCCTAGTTCTTTAGGTCAAACTAGGTGGCGACTCTAGTCAATCCCGCCTTATAGAGGCATAAGTCCGCGTGGAGCCCATCGAGAGCGGGTGAAGTGCACACTTGCACTCCCCTTTATGCTTTCTGGGGAAAGACGGACGATTTAGTAGGTATTTGAGGGATGCCAGAATAACGGGTTTTCACCCTCCACAGAATGGCATTTCTAGGATCTAGGCTTTTTAGTCAGAACCATATTTAGATAGACCCCCCTCATACCGAAAAATCACCCTCCACAAGTAGTAGCCTTGTTAGTCACGTGGGTGGCTAACGACATTGTATCACCCACTGTTTGTAAGTATGTATCCGCTGCGTGAATCTGGATGTACGAGGAGGTTGGACAGTAATGACAGTATTAACGGTAGGGGTGTTACATACCCCATGATATATCACCACGTTTCAGATATAAGCATCCACTAGCTGACTCATCGACCAGATGTTCTTCATGGGTATGAATCGTGCAGACTTGGCAAGCCGGTCCACAATCACCCAAATCTGATTAACTCCTCCCTTCGCCGGTGGTAGTTCCATCACGAAGTCCATAGAAATCGAGTCCCACTTCCACTTTGGGACATCCAGTGGCTGCAGCAAACCTCCCTTCCTCTTATGTTCAAATTTAACCTTCTGTCAAGTGAGACACCTCGATACGAACTCTGCCACTTCCCATCATTCGGCCCACCAGAACTGCTTCTTTAGATCCTTATACAACTTGTCGCCACCGGGATGAACTGAGTAAGGAGTATTATGAGCTTCCCTCATCAATTTCTCCTACACATCTGCACACTCCTGAGGCACACACCATCTTCCTCTGAATCTAAGACTGCCATCACCGTGGACCTCGAAACCCTTTGTTTTACCTTCATTCATCTTCTCCTGTATTCGCTCCAACTTCACATCACCAGGCTGTCCTTTGAGTATCTCCCCATAAATGTAAGAAGAGACACTCATATGGAACAACTTGACTTCCCGGTCCACACCTCCTGACTCCATCACCTCTAAATTCAGCTTCTAGAGTCACGAACCAGCTTGTCTGGAAGAACCCACATCGAGGTCACTAAGTGACTCCTCTTTCTGCTCAGAGCATTAGCTACCAGGTTGGACTTCCCCTCATGATACAGAATCTCCAAGTCATAGTCCTTGATGAGTTCCAACCATCTCCTCTGCCTCATGTTAAGTTTCTTTTGCGTGAAGATGTATTTGAGGCTTTTATGGTCGGTGTAGATCTTGCAAGAGACGCCATAGAGGTAATGCTTCCAAATCTTGAGCGCAAACACTACTGCAGCCAGCTCTAGGTCATGTGTCAGATAACGGGTCTCGTAGTCCTTTAGCTGCCTCGACGCATATGCTATCTCCTTTCCATTCTGCATTAGGACACATCCCAGACCGTACTTAGAGGCATCACTGAATACCTCAAATCCCTCGGTCCCTGAAGGTAGGGTTAACACTAGGGCTGTGGTTGTAACACCCCTCTCAGTAATCACGTAATAATCTCTTACGTAGCAATAATAAACACGTCTCACAGTGGAAGAAGTAACGATAAATAATCTCACACGCGTGTCACTTGCCATCCCTCGCCCATGCGAGTGATGAAGCAAAACGAAATACAATAGTTGAACAACGATAATAAATAAACTCCGCGGTGATAACGAGATACCGTCTATACAACAGACTACATCCCCAAAAGCATACCAACAACAGTGAGCATCTAACCGTATCCCGAATATGTACAACATCATCATAAGTAGGCTTAACGTCTATCCTAACACAGTAGGAATTTTCGTGTGGTAATCAAAAAGCAAAAGCCCTAGCTACCCGGGTCCCGCACTTCAGCTTCATCAGTAATCATCAACCTGCAAAAAGCCGTGTATACTCAGTGATAGACGCTAAGTATGCTAGGCTTGGACCCTAGTGGTCACTTAGGTGATTATTAACCGTCTTTGCATTAGATTCATTTCATGTTTTGCCGGTTTACACACACATCATTTATATAACAACAAATTATAAAGTCGAAAGCGGTAAAACGCGCAAACGCTTATAACAATTGTTACACATAATAACAACCGGCCCCCGGGCCCTCACATAACATTGTATTTTTTGTTAGCACTGTCGGGTGTCAAATTAGGACAACCCGAAATAACTCACATGGAAGGTAGTCCCACGTACACACGAAGGTGCTCATAATGTCGAGGATCAGGAGATCCCGAGACTTTCACTTTGCCTTTTTAAAGGCGTCCTTAAATGGCCAAGGGCCTGGTTCCAACAGTAGCACACTCTACCTGACGATCTATGTAGGTTCATCAGGATTTAACAAGAGTAGACCCGATCCGGGTGTTAACTCTAGAGATCTCTATGCGCAACCAGTAGCCGGTGGCTACCTGGATTTATATATATCATCACACTCATTCACACTCCAACACTTGATGAAATTAATCAGTTACCCAAGTATAGTTTTAGGTATGGAGAATTCACTTATTACTTCGCTGCCCTGTTGGTCTTACGCATACCTAGAAGTAATTTAGGTCGTGTTCATGTTCGAGTCCAAGCTCTAGAGACCGACGATGTCGTATCTCATTCCTAAGTATTTTACTTAGGTTATTATATACGTGGTTTATAATACTAGAGTATTATATCAAGTAACGACAGTCACAACACATTGCTCGTATATGTATGTTTATATAAGTCGATCTATAGTCGACGTAGTATTAGCCCGGTGGCATTCGCGCATAATAATTAAATACGAGTAAACAACAGATAACACAGATCATTCCATGCGTACACACATATAACATAAGCCGTTAAAAACACATCAAGAAAATATCTTAGTCGATGAAGTCCTCAGGGCATCTCAGATCAAACCATCCACATACCGTTCACCTTAGACCTAGATGCGCACAACCCTACGCTCGTCGGCCACCTCCGTCTGATGTACAATCTAGAAATACGAATAACGCCAGAAGTCCATCCACATGACTACTTGACTCGGTATTTCCGAATAACGCTAGTAATCCTGATATTTCATCCCCGGATTTCAACAGTTAATTAGTTAAGGTATCTTTATGTAAAAATTCATTACCCATAGTATACACTAATATCCGGGTTTAATTAAGGAGTCGGTTTGTATGAAAATGTCTTAGTTTAGCGTTTTTGAATATTGGGATTTATTCCATTATATCCCATATTATTTATGAGTGTAAAAACATACATTTATATTCATACTTATGCATATACTTTAACTAATTCGGTCACATGCATAACTACATGTTTACACTACAAGAAAACAGTAGTATTACAGACGGAATATTTCCTACGGAATTAATCCGTCTGTAAAAGTCCTTTTCACCTACAGAATTTTAGTGAATTACTGACGGATGTTGTATCCAAATAAAATAGATATTTACGGGGATATTACTGACGAAATGTGGACACATTACAGATGAAAATATTTCTGTAGGTAAAAATGTTTTAGTATTCTTCCCCGCACAAGTTAAAAACTTTGGTGGGAAATAATTCACCACCAAATATACGTTTAGACACGGAATTTCCGTAGTTGAAAGTTATATAAATTTTACCTATGAAATAATTTTAAAAATTCTGTAGGAAATAATCCTTTTTGTACGTCTAAAAAGAGAAGTGACTGATTTAATTCACAAACAAACCCCTCATTCACTCGCTTCCGGCGCTCTCCTCCACTACGCAGTACACACACAGGGAAAGAGCAGGACTTGCTCCGCTTTCTTTCTAATCACACCACGCTCCTGCTCGCTGCTCCACATCGTCCTTGGCGATAGGTAACTGGCTAGGGGAGGCGATGGATGCCAAACTGTTATTTGAGGCTGATAATCCTCCATTGCCAGTCATTGCTGCCGTAGAGGTTGCAGGAGTTGCTTTGGTAGTTGATGCATTCCTTCCGTCGGGCTCCACTCCTTCACTCTCGGTTCCAGATTTCCCTCGTTCTTCTCCTGTTTTCAACTTGCGTAACCCATTAGAGATTGCCACCAATTCTGCTACGGAACATTGCAACCCTGATTGGAGATATGGAACATACAAGCTCTGCACATAACCGGTAAGGAAATATTGCAACCCTAGGCGATTAGGAAATACTGCAACCCTTGGCAATTAGGAAATATTGCAACCCTAACTGGCGGCCTGATGCAATTAGCCTACTCACTGGCGACAAGGAAATGTTACAACTTTGACTAGCGATTAGGAAATGATGCAACCCTAACTGGCAGCTTGCTACAATTAGGAAATATTGCAACTTTGATTAGCGGCTTGCTGACTAGCGAAAAGGAAGAACTTTGTACGGCAGATTGCAACCTTGACTGGCGGCAAGGAACATAGAAGCTCTGCTACTCTCGGTTGGCAATACGAAACATATAGCTGCGCAGCAGCTACAGGTTTTGCAACCCTCACTGGCGATAAAGAACATCCTGCTGCAAGGAACATAGAAGCTCTGCTACTCTCGGTTGGCAGTAAGAAACATACAGCTGCGCAACAGTTACATTTTGCAACCCTCACTGGCAATAAGGAACATCCTGCTGCTACGTACTGAATATTGCAGTCTGACTGGCGATAAGGATTAAGGAACATAGAAGCATCTCTGCTACTGTCGGTTGTAATAAGGAACATACAGCTGCGCAGAATATTGCAACCCTGACTGCCGATAAGGAACATACTGCTGCTACTAAATATTGCAACCGTGACTGGCGGTAAGGAACATACAATCTCTAAACATTGCAATGTTAACTGGCGATAAGGAACATCAATACTCTGCGCCTTTATCCTTCCATTTTTTTGCTGGCACTTGCAGAGATAATTCTGGAGAATCAAGAACATTGCACGTCATTACAGAACCGCTAATGTAATCAAACTTCCCTTTATTCTGCTTTGTGGTGAAGTTATTGATTGAATTTGTTTGTCGTCTATCACTATCGCAACCCTAATTAGCGATACAAAACTTACAGACTGTTGCCTGCGCCTTGCAGAGATAAAACTGGAGAAGCAAGCACATTGAACATCATTAAGGAACCGGTAATTTAATCGGACTCCTATATTCTCTTTTGTTATGCCGCATTTGATTGTTGCAAATCTAACTAGCTATAAGGAGCATACATACTTGCACCTTCATTCTTTTCTGTTACTTGCGGTTAAGGACATACTTAAAAATCTGGAGCAGTATATGATTTCAGTTCTGTCTAGAACCGGTAATACAATTGATCTTTAGCTTGTGCAGCTAATTTTGTTGGTTTCTTATGTCTGCACTTTTATTTTGCTGGCTGGAGGTTGACAAGTGATAGTTTAGGAGTCTATTGGAACAAAATTCTGGCTTGAAATTCTAAAGTATATTCAGTTCATTTGGTTTATATTTGATAAAATGAGGACTGAACTTAGCTTCTACTGGTTGCACTTCATTCTCTTCTGTTGTTGCGCATTGCAGATGGGTTTGGTATCTCAAGCTGTTCACAATGGCGGTAGACATGTTATTGGGTAAGATAGTCAGCCTTCTTTCTTACTAGTAGTATTTTTAATCTCGATAATCTTTTGTTTTCTCCTTGACATATTACTTAATTCCGTTGCCTGATAAGTAATAATTTTCTTGGCCGTGTTTACTTTAATATTTTTGCAGAGTTATTCTCAAGATGCTTATGCCTCGAGAGGTATGTTGTTATCCTGTTATCCGTCTCTGTACTCTCCACCCAAAACAGAATGGAATACAAAAACGGAAAGCAATTCACTTCACTGGCCTTTCTTTTTTTTTAATATTTGGGTCTGTATTCTAG
This sequence comes from Limonium bicolor, assembly GCA_023374045.1. Classification (NCBI taxonomy): domain Eukaryota; kingdom Viridiplantae; phylum Streptophyta; class Magnoliopsida; order Caryophyllales; family Plumbaginaceae; genus Limonium; species Limonium bicolor. The sequence continues at coordinate 399,746,346 of CM041778.1, read as the reverse complement.
TAGTAATAAACTTCAAATGTTAATGACATCAATTCCTTGAAACAGTAAAAAATCATATCACATCATATCATCTGTTTAGTGAAATTTAATTACTTGGCTCCTCCTACCCGTTCCTTTTGAAGGGTTGAAAATGAACTTCCAGGTTTATCCATCCTTCTTTACACCCAAATATATACTACGTACTTAATCTGGTGCTGGTAGTATAAACTATGGTCCCTGCCAATGTCCTACCCTGCCATTGCCCTGCCTGTTAGTGGTTATCTGCAGATGTTAATGGGTGGAGGTGGTTCCTTTTCTGCTGGATGTCCTGGAAAAGGCATCCACTCTAGGTTATGTAAGTTATGAAATGCAGTTATACATTGAATAAGTAAAGATTATTACCGCTAACTATTCACTTTTGGGTTTCAATTCCCTTTGGTTTTTCAATCATAATAGATAGACGTGTCTTGAACAAGCATCATTTTCAGCATTCAGCAACATATACTGATTAGAAGGAGGGAATCCTTCGTGCTTTTGTCATAGAAGGAGGGAATCCTGTAGAACTTTAAAAAAAGAACACACTGACTGTGTTTAAGTTAGGTATAGACACACTAGCTAGTAGCTATAAATACACAACATATACTAGGGAGGGTGCAGATAGCGGAGTTGTTAGAAAATAACCCATAAAAACTTCATCATAAGCCTGCCCCAAATAAAAAGAAAGTAAAAGAAGGTGTACACGGAAGTGAAATTCTTCATTACAATTTTATACTCGACTACTATTACATTTACCGCAGTCCTTCATTGCAATTTTATTTAACAACTATCATGGTTAACCGATGCCTTCGAGATGAATGTCATCTTACTGGGATCCACTCTTGTGAAAAATTTATAGACTAGTTTGGTTTGTCTACCTTTTACTATTCTGCCTGCTTGATCTGATGGTTTGTCATTATACTATTCTTACTGCTTGATCTGATAGTGTGTTGTGGTTATTGTTTCTTGATTTTAAAGTTGTTTCTTGTCTAATGTGTAGTTTTATCTTCTATTGAAGTAGTTGTGTTTTTTTTTTTTTTTGCAGAATTGAAGTAGCTGAATTCAAAGGCCATGAAGCTGTCAAGTGAAGAATATGTGTTTTCTATATGATGCAATTGTGAAAATGATTGTCAGTCATCAGTAAACTTGAATACTGTGACCTTTTGGTAGGATTTGGGCGTTGTAGTATTCGAATTCTTATAGTTTCCTTATTATGGAAACATTTGCTACCTAGTTATGAAGAGTATTTTGCGGATTGTTGTGACTATGGATAAAAACTGCTTCAGCTATGAATGTAAAATGCCACAGGTGTTTCAGCTATGAATGTAATAGTTGTTTATATATTATTCAGGTTATATGTGTCTTGTTTGTGAAAATTATTAGGTACAAAACATTTCGTAGGTGATATAACTTATGAGATGAAGATTTCGTAGGTAATAAGATTATCTGAGGTGGAATTTTCCGTAGGTGATATGTAATTCTGGGGTGAGACATTTCGTAGGTAACAATATCTGAAACATAAAAATTCCGTAGGTGATAACCATTATCTGAGAGGGAACTTTCTGTATGTGATATTATTTTCTGAGACGGAGTTTTCCTTAGGTGATAACCATTATCTGAGGTGGAACTTTCCGTAGGTGATATTATTTTTTGAGACGGAAATTTCCGTAGGTGATAACTGTTATCTGAGACGGAACTTTCCGTCTGTAAAAGTGAATAATATCACCGACGGAATTTTGTTCACAGATTCCGTCTGTGATTGTCATTACATACGGAAGTTTAGCTTTTACATACGGAATATTCCGTCTGTGATACTGCTGTTTTCTTGTAGTGTAATTATAACCTATGGTTGCATGTATGCATGCACCGTTAGTTTATATTACATATTATCTCACCATTCTTTATTATACCTTGTATTATACAACTCATTATTCATTATTTTAGTTTATATTACATATTATCTCACCATTCTTTATTATACCTTGTATTATACAACTCATTATTCATTATTCAAGTTATATTGAAATTTGAAACTTATGACTTTGTAGTATATAATTATACTAATGAAATAACATTTGTCATTTATTGCATGGTTTAAAACCATATTATATACTTGTTATACATATGTATGCTTGCACACGGTAATATACATATATGTATATATTTGTTTTTATGGAATGTAAAACCTTATATTATGTGTTACTTCTTTCAATCTTATGTAAGATAATTATTATCACTAGTTGCATTATATTATACAACTTATATTAAGAATTCTATCTTAATTTTATGTAACACTTTCATCATGTGTTTATAACCCCAAGGTTTATTTGATACTAACCTTAGTTTATAAATCCCATTTATTCATTAGTTGTCACATTATTTCATGTGAATAGTATTTCTTTATACTAGCTTCATTAAATCACATTAATACTATATATAGCTATAGCATTTTATATCATTGTTACCATAGTCTAAAAATTCATTTTTGAATATTTATACATGCGCTACACTATAGTTTTATAAACTATATTTTGACCACATAATATTATACAATGTTACATTTATACCATTATACCATGTAATATGATATTTTTACTCATTAAATATTATAACCTATAGTTTTAAGAACTTATAACTATGGCCGAGAGGCACATATGTTATAAATTCAAATTTCCGTAACTTCCCTTACTCTTTATTTATTACACCTCACCACATATTTTATATTATGTTATAAGTATCATATATTATAACATTCCAACCTTATAATAAAATATAACCTATGGTTTTATTTTCTGAAAATCCGAACAGACCCTAGGTCTGTTCTGATTTGTAGTTTCAACACTCAACTTCCCAAAAATTATACTTTTGCCACAAATCTTATAACATTAATATATAACATATATTATATCATTATTTACACTTGTAACATGTATAACCTATGGTTTATATTTTTTTTCTTTGAATTACCAAACATACCATAGGTCTGTTTTGGTTTATTTTTCCCAGCACAATATATTTTCTATATTTACACATTCACCACATATATTATAAGATGTTACATATAGCTTATATCATATCTTATTAGTATTTGCAACATTTATAACCTATAGTTTTTGGCTACATAATTACGAATAGACCCCTAGGTCTTAATTAAACTCGTTTCCAGCCCAGTTTTCTTCTTTATTTATATATTGACCACAGTTTATATTATATACTTTCCAATGACATTAAAACCATATATTATACACTTTTCTTTATAAAACCATTTATATAACTCCAAAAATTACCAAACTTTATAGTAATGATATAAACTGTTATATTAACTATTTTAACCCTTTACTTTGGTAATTCACACCCTTACCCCATAAATTTTGTAAATTTCATTTCTAACTTATAATATCACTATATGATCATAATTTAATTATTTTGGGTCACTAGATTTGGTCAAGGCTTCTAATATGGTCAGCATTGACCTATTGACTACTAGTTTGACCACCGGTTCTAGTAATTACCGTTTTGACCCTTAATTTTCCAGAATTTACATTTTTGCCACTAAATTTTATTAAAATTTATAAAATCCATAGAATAAGCTTTTAAGCTCAATTTTCGGCTATAACCTATGGTTAGCCTCCAGAACTTATTTTAATTACTAGATGACCCCAGAAAGTTTCGGTAATGTTTATTATTACTTCAAAATCATTTTTAAACTTAATATGCATAAAACTAAATGGCCTAAAGTGAATGGCCTTATTACAACACCAACATAAAAATAAAATTTACACTTAAATGTCACAAATGACATAAAACCCTTACGGTTTGTTAAACCCTTACCCTATATTTTTATAATTTGCATTTAAGTACTTATATCATTTCCTTGACCTTATAGGTCATTTAAATACTAGGTTAACTAACCAACAATGTTATAAAACATTTTAATACACATTTAGGTCATAACCCACCATAACTCCCATGGCTTTTATTAATTGTAACATAATGACATAAAACTATATAATAAGTAGGTTTAGTGTACTCACTTGGTTTTCAATCAAATAAAATAAGTCAAAGCCCTCCAACAGCTCATGACTAGGTTAATAAAATGCTTAAGTTAGTTTTTGAACATAAACTAACAAATAAGCTTAGTTAATATAGCATTTAGATGGTAGATTTCCTTACTTTGCTAGTTTTTCTCTTAGGATTGACTTCTACAAATTTTGCAGAATTTTCCCCAAGGTTTTAGCACATGTACGCCAGTGTTTTTACAAGAGAAAAAGATGTAGGTTAGTTTAATGACATTAGATCATTAAAGAGTAATTTTAGCTCATTTAAAGCATGAACTTTACCTTGAAATTTAAGGCTATTAGGACTGTGTTTACGCCTGGGTTTAGGAGCAAATTAAACAAAGGTGTTAAAACACCATTCAAAGCAAGGAATAAAACCATATATATATATAATTATATATATATATATATATATATATATATATATATATTATATATATATATATATATAAGGTGAAAGATGGGTGGGATTTCCTTACTGAAATGAGCCACAATGGAGCTCCTTTGGCTTGAAACTAGCTAGATCTTCAAGGTATGAGTTTATTAACTGAATAACCATGAAGAATACAAGAGAATAAGGTAGGGAAACTGGAGAATATAACTGGAAATGGAGAAGAAAGAGCTAAGGTAGTTTAATGCATGATTTTATACCTTAAGGAGTTCTTAGGCTTGCTTCCCTTTCTCCTATGATTTTTCAACCGAAACACACCTCTTCTTCTAGCATCAACTCGCACTAAATGGCTGGATGAAAATGGGAGTGAGTTACACCATTGGAAGGAGGAGAAAAAGATGAAGAGAATGGTTATAAAGGTGGTTTAAAAGCTTACCTACAACCAAGTTTGTTGTTCCTTGAAGATGGTGCTTGCTCACAGTAATGGAGGGAGAAAAGAGAGGTTTCTAATGTGTTCCTACGGTTGGGAGAAAAGTAATGAGAGGAAAGAGTGTGTTTTTAGCTTATAAGGTAAGGTAGATTACTTTAGTGAATAGTTAGTTACGAGTCATCCTTAGATATTTTTGAGAGTTGGTAATGGATAGGAATAAAGCCTTAAGTGTCCAGATAAGGGTGGTCAAAGCCAAAGAGTAAGTGTTGACAATGCGTTATATTAGGTAATTAAATGTTATTTGGGTACTATTCACAACAACTTCACCCATTTTGATTTATTTTGGAAAATTTGAATTAGACCTTCTAATGTGGTGTATCATGTCACATTAATGTTATAAAGAATGTAATCTAGCTCTTAAAGTGACATAAAATCAATATTTTTGAGGTCATACACAAAAATGTGCTTTAAGGTGTTTTAGTGCACATTTTGTGTTACAAGGTGTTTCTGAGCTTGGTTTTCTTTGAGATGGTTTTATTATGTTCATTTATGAGTTATATGCTTATGAATTAAATTTGGATCCTAAAGAGCTCATTTGGGCATATATTTGTCCAAAATGGTCAAAGGATGCAATTTTAGCTTTATGTTTACCATTGTTGTTTTAAATTGGTTTTTAAGGCATTTTTAGGCCTTAATTTAATTTATTAAATGTTTAATAAATGTTAGTTGATTAGGGGTATTTCAATCTACCCCCCTTAAAAAGACTTCATCCCGAAGTCGTCTTTTTCGAATAGATTATAATGACTACCCAAATAACCCATAATGTACATCTATGTGATGTAACATTCACGCATAATGTGTTGTGCTTATACAGCATATAGCCCTCAATTGTGGCGTTATTTCAAGTATATGGATGTAGGCGATCCATCAGCACCATCGTTTCCTATCAGTTCTACCATCCCTGACAACCTCCCCGAGGTGTCCTTATCATACACATTCCACATTCCACTGTTCCATGACTATGATTCATTCAGTATCTATACGATACTACATGCGATGAATTCATAACGAAACATAATATATATCTATATATATCATAAGTATCTTAAACAGATACTGTATTCATGAACACATACATATCGTCAAACAAGTATCTCATCGGATACGTACATACATACATACATAGACAGATGTGCAATGCGCGTACAAGCAAGCAAAATGAGTATGCCTCGCATACTAATATACAAAACCTAGTGCATGCTGCAAAGCCAAGAGGCTCTACCCCTCTTAATGTAACACCCCCGAATAACGATCAACAATTCAACGACGAGCCTAACGGTAATACGAGATGTCTACGCAGCGGTTTCCAACTTCATCCGGGTGTCACAGATGCCAACCACCCATGTGGTTGACAGACCACAATACCAACTCCAAGTTACGGTCTGTATGACTGGAAACAGCCCTCAATACAAACTCATAAACAATACATAGTACAATTCCCAATTACCGAGTGTCTACAACAGAGTTACCAAATCTTAAACTAAGAATTACATCTCGGGTTTAGTATCAACCCATATATTACCCATACTACTACACTATTAAAAGTCATGCCCTGATGGACTACCCCCATGGTAGCCATCCCGCCTACGCTCCGTTATCGTCCGGCACAATACCTGAAAAAAATTGGGTGTAAAGGACTCAGCAAACTACGCTGAGTATGAACGTGTGTAGCCCGTATGTTACCGGGCCACACGACTACTTGGTCGAATATTATTAAGTCAATTTACATGCTATAATAAAGCAGTAAAACACACCACATTACAACATAGTATCATACTCACTTAAGGTAGTAACACATTAGCAACCACAACCAAGCACAACAAGCTGCTAGTAACACAACAGCAATCATGTACATAATAAAACGTGTGCATAGGTATGTAATACCCATGATCCTCACTATGGGATCGTACGAGCGTTGTGTGTTTTCATTTCTTTCTCTTGTTCCCTTAAAGTGTATTTTCTTTCTCTTTCCTTGCACCAGGTCTGGGGATGTAATTTAGATCCCGTGACCATCTCATGTAGGTGCTAATCTTTCCTTTGTTTCTTTAAGGGTTATTTGTGAATTCTCTTATCACCACAATTTGGAGTACATCTTGTCCATAGCTAATCCTCCATTCCCGGATAGCTCTTTCTCTCTCTGTTGTTTTTAAATGTTACTGGCCATTGCCCCGGATACCAAGGGTCCGTCTCCCTATTCCTTTTTCCATGTTACTAGCCTCTGCCCCGGATACAATGGGTCCGTCTCCCTATGCCTCTTAATGCTCTGGTCTCTACCCCGGATACAAAGGGTCCGTCTCCCTATTCCTTTTTATATCATTGGTCTCTACCCCGGATACCAAGGGTCCGTCTCCCTATTCCTCTTTATTTTATTGGTCTTTACCCCGGATACAAAGGGTCCGTCTCCCTATTCTCTTTATTTTATTGGTCTTTACCCCGGATACAAAGGGTCCGTCTCCCTATTCCTCTTTATTTTATTGGTCTTTACCCCGGATACAAGGGTCCGTCTCCCTATTCCTCTTTATTTTATTGGTCTTTACCCCGGATACAAAGGGTCCGTCTCCCTATTCATTTTTAACGGGTATTGGCTTATCATCATCATTGATAGTTCGACACCATAGTGGGTGTCATTAGAGGTCCTCTATAGTTAAGAGGAGTTTTCTCTTTATGTAGTTCCTTTGTTTATCCACGAAGTTCGTTGTGTTTCATCTCAAGGTTTCATCGACGAGAAGGGACTACACTACTGTGTGCGCGCAAGCAATATGCACAATCATAGCAAGCGGGTAAGCAAGGAAAATAAGCAATCCATTCACATGCTTACACAAGTTCACAACAGACAATTAGGCACGGTAAGACAACATTCGTTTTCATGCATTAGTCTTGTGGTCATAGTCAAACAAGGCACACAGCACACAAGCCGTGTAACACGGCAACATACGAACCACACATGTCCATACCTGGATCAGAAGCAATTGTCGTCTCACACACGGGTTCCCGGTCGGCGTTCGTTACGACCCTAACGTTGATTAAAAATAACGTGTCAGTACATGATTTCATGTGACGACACTTTTCTAGTTTATCTCATTTATACCGGGTGTTATTCCCTAGGTGAACTTTGATTGTTAAACTTACATTAGCCCTTAGAAATTTTCCAAGTAAAAACCTTGGGCTTCACCTCACTCCTAGGACATTTACGTAGTCAATTTACATGCTAACTAAGTCCGTCCTCTAGTTAATGTATTAAGGTATTCTAAGCACTAACATGTAACAAGCTTATCTAGGGTGGGCTTTTTATTCCCTAGAATGTATTTCTCCCTTATATCAGTAGATTAGCCATGTGTTAAATCCATTATCACCGAAATAGATTCTTTAAAACACTCCTAAAGCTTATCTATAAAGAAGCCTCCAAGTTCATGAAACTGCACATAATTTCGGTGTTTAACCCCACTTAAACTCTCCTTTAATGTATCAACTGATGTTTACTTCTCCCAAAATGTTTCATAAACTTAGTTAGATGTTTTAGCACTGTTTTGGAACCATCATTTAAGTAACATCACACTCTTAATACCCCCGTATACCAGCTATACAGAAACTGCCCATTATAGAAAATCTGAAACCACCATTTAAATGTTTCTTCTTTATTTCTCCTTTTTGGTTTATTACACTGACTTCTAAACCTCCAAATGAATATACCTCTTTATTTCCCTCTTTTAGCATGTCTTGGGTTCATTATCATGCCACCACAATGCCCTTAATGTCTCTGTAAGTCAGTTATACAGAAACAACAACTTATCAAAAACTTTGAAAGCAAAATCTGTGCATTACTTCTCTATTCCTTCGGTTAGGTTGGTAAACTGACTTCAAAACTTTCAAATGAATATAACAACTTATATAATTGTATTAGCATTGGTTCAGGTTTATTTTTGAACCAACATAACCCCTTGTAGGCATCTGTATCACGGTTATACAGAGATAGCATGTTTCTGAAAAACTGAAAAAAACAAAATCTGCACACCACCTCTTCATCTTACTTTGAGTTCATTTAATCAGTCTTCAAATCTTCCTGAAAGTTTTACCCAACTAGCTAGGTATGTTAAGAATGTTTTACACTTAAAACCAACTCAGAACAGCACTGTAAAAAGTACTGGAAGTTCATTATACAGAAACAAGCACTGCAGAAAAACTGTGAACTCAAGTTTTGTACAGCAGCTTTGCAACTTTCTTTTGAGTATAAATCCGGTTTTCTAATCTTACCCAAAGTGTTTATAACTTATCTTAAGTGTATAAGAAGTGTTTAGGCTCATTAACGACTCAATACAACTCCATCTAATCTTTCTGTACAAAGTTTTACAGAACTGAAATCAGAAGTGAAACTAAAACTCTGTAGGTACTAACCCTCTTCTGTTTTTTTTTCTTTCTTGCTCACGAATCAGAACCTCAATCTTTCCCAACATGCTAACTTAGTTAGTCAAGTGTTTTATATTACTTTTAACTACAAAACAGACCCAAGGCAGCTTGCTAAGCCACTGAAATTTCATTATACCGAAACCACACATTTCAGAAACCAGAAACATAAACTGAAAACTGAAGTCTTGTTCTGTTGTATTCATTTTTTTTTCTGTTGTTCGTTGATCTCATTTTCAAATTCCCTCACTTGATTACCCAGTTGGTTACGTGTTTTACCAGGCTGTTTAAATTCAGAATAAGCCTTAAAGAGTTCTGGTAACTCTACTGGAACTCATCTATATAGAACTCAGTGAAACTGTAAACGAAGCTGGTAAAACTGATACACTCTGATGGGTTATCTCCTATTTTTTCCTTTTCACTAATCTGACTTCTTATCTCCCAAGATTGCTTTACCACTTAGTTAATGTTTAGTCGATATTTTTAAACCTATAACAGGTCAGGACTACATGGATACGTTTCTGAAAACAAATCCATACCCAGAACTAAAACAAACTGAAACCGATATTTTTTTCTTCTATTCCATTTCTGTTTTGCTCACCAGTTTGATTGTCAATTTTCTTACGGTTAGATAACTAGTCAGGAGAGTCGGTAAGGTACTGGTTGTATTAGGTTCATAATTAACTCTACACCACCCTGTAAAAACCCTGGACAAAGAAACCAGAAAAACTCTGAAATCGCAAAAACTGATCATTCTCTTTTCTGTCACATACTAATCTGGTTCTTCAGTTTGTTTCTTTTTCCCAAGTTCCATGGTTGCTTAGCTAGTTGTATTGCTACGATTTCATCCTCAAAATAACCCATTACATCATTGGCTACACCCCCAAGAATTGATATGCAGAAACACAAAATTTCAAAAACTGTAACTACACGTAAAAGAACCAGAACATGTGAGCTGTTGTGTTACTTTCCTATGTTTTCCTTTCTGTACACGAGTTAGGTTCTGGTTTTCCCCAGATGAATATAGGTTTATTAGGTGGGTTAGATGTGTATTAGACTCATCACCATGACAATAAAATCCCAACAACCCTCCTGGATTCCAACTATACAGCAAAACAGAATCTCATAACTTGGGACTGGTTATCAGGTACCATGACAGTTATTTCAAAAGTCTGTACAGAATGCTTATAAAGCTTGATACCTTGAGTTTCTTTTCGTTTCGGGGTTGGTTCCTCTTGACAATACCAGGCACAACGTAAACTCCCAGGCCCTTGAAATTTCGGTCTCAACTGAAGAGATTACTCCTGGTTAGATTTGGCAACCCGGAAAGAACGATGGCCAGGGGAAAATCAGGAACTGTTTTGAAGATGTTACCTTCTGGTTGAGTTGTAGAGAAGCATTGGGCCGCCTTTACCCATGCGATTCCCAACAGAGCCAAGGGAACTGAATGAGAGATTCATGCATGAAGGAAGCAAGAGGAAGATTGGGTGAGTAACCTGATGTCCCTAGTAGCACTAAACAGGAGGGTAAGGGTAGGAAAACACGGTAAGAAAATAACTGTCTCGTGATCTCACCTTGGACTGACGTGCATGCAGAAAGGTAGATGTTCTTGGTTGGGTTTTCGAACAGGAAGTGCAACAGATTTCCAGGAGTCTTTGGCACTCTCTCATGGGTTCATTCCTAGCAGTTTGAGCAGCATGTCACAGGGAGATCAGAGGAATTGAGTCACTTCCGTGATCAATCTAGGAAGTGTGGAGTGGGTTTCTCAACATACATAAAACATGCGCATCGGGGAAAAGGAAAAGAGTGGCTGGGCGTAATGATCAGTTGAGGAGTTAGTGGGTGTAAGTTACCAGGGATGACAAAGCTCCAACTCTGATGCACCTGAGATACCCCCTTTGACTACTTTTACAGAGTTCAAGAAGACACCATCACAGTAATGAAGTTTTTTTAAATTCTGGTTGTTTGTATGTCAAGATCAGACTCAGGCGGAAGAGTATGGTGGGGATTACCTAAGGCGGGTGACACAACAATACAGTTGAGGAGTTATGCATCTGTCTGTGTTTTTTTTTTTGGAAACCCACAACAGGAACGACATGGGCAGATTGTCCTGATTTGAATTAAAACAAATCTGTCAGCACACACATGGAGAGGATGTTTGCAGTTCCAATAAAGCCAGGGAGTTTGGGGGTGTTGACAGCGTGACCTTAGGAGGGAAAAAAAACGTTGCAGACTGCAACACAGTTTTGTAAGGCAAGCATGTGCTGGGACACCATGGGTGCGCTTCAGGATTTTCGGACAGGACCAGGAGGTGTCGAGTGTCTGTTGTTATCATTCTTTCTTTTTTTTTGTTACTTTGGTAGTCTCATTACTAATTTAATTAAGCTCGTTGTTGTTACTGAATTCGAGCGTAGCTCAAATGGTTAAGGCGTTCGCTAGGCATACGAGAGGTACGGGGTTCGAACCTCAACAGGAGCGTCTTTGCTCTTTTTTCTTCTCTTTTTTTGTATAAGTTATACATGCTTATTTATATATGTAAAACCATATAATATACGTCGCGTTATTAATTTTATACGCGACTAGTTATTTATACGTACATGTCTATATGTATACGCCCCCTTTTATTTTTGTCGTGTTTTAGTTACATGTAACTATGCGACGTTATTATTTATTATCTACGCCGTTGTAAAATGGTAACGTTTCGTATATGTATTTTCATAAACGTACATATATAAGTACGCGACTGTGTTAATACATGACGTTACATGTATATACCAAATTTAATTGTTCGTACATTATTTTATGTCCGAATTATAAAACGTGTTATGATTTTATGCGTTTAAATGTTCAGGGGTGTTTCAACTTACCCCCCTTAAAAGAGACTTCGTCCCGAAGTCTTACTTCCTTAACTTATATTTTCCACTCCTAGTAATCTTAGGGATCAAGTCCCGCATTCATTCACGATACCCAAAGAATTAAGTCCATAACTATAATGATGAGTGCTTCTAAGCACCATGCCACATCAGTGGCTTCACACAAGTTCTCATAGCAGACCAAAAGGCTAGCAATGTGTATAACATGCTAAAGTGCAAGCCAAGGCACACAACATTCATTCATAGTACAAAATACATCCAATACAGTACACACACAATTCTGCACAATTCATACACACAGACCTACCAACCAACGTGTGGTTGTAGGAATACACACAGTGAAAGGATCAGGTCCCAAATTCGTTCTCTAACCAAGGGATCATGTCCCGCAAATTCCATAGTTCTATTTCAACATTTGTGCTTATAAGCACTACGCCACATTTATGGCTTCACCCAGTTATCAATAATATTTTGATGTACCAATAATATTTATGTACTACACTCATATCAACCAGGTGAACAAGTCATTCATTCATGACTTCCATGCATTCAAACCAATCCACACACAGTTCACAAACATAGCAACCAAAACAACACCATAAAACGAGCAATAACCCAGTAGAAACGCAACGCGCCTGCCCCCCTTAAAAATGGATTACGCCCACGTAATCCCTATTATTTCCTCCTAGAGCCTTGGTTCAAGATGTTTAATTCTCATTGAGCATTCTAGTTCCTATGCAATGCAACTCACAATATATTCTCATCAAAGGTCTTGACCATGTTAAGGGTTTAGTTCCTGTATTAAAAGGCTCTTATCGGATCCGTACCGATCTAGAAATGGATTCGGGTTTAGGCTCTCTAGGTTTAAGGTATTGGGCGATAGATCACTTGTTATTCCACAGGGTAATGGGGGATACGGTCCCCAGCTTCTGCTGTGCTACTCTGATTACTTCGGGTTTAGTTTCCCCTTTCTATACTCAGGAGGCCTTCTAGGCTTATATTATATATTCTCTGTAGTAACGATTTAGTTCTTATTATTTCTTAATGTTATAATCATGTCATTGTTATAACAACTTGTTTACTTTATATAGCCGATCGTAATTGTACGTCGACGGTTAGTTTACTCTCCTGGCATTTTTACTTATTTTATAGCTTGATTTGTACCGCCAACTTAGACTTTTCTTTATCTTTAGGTAACCTTTGTTTCTCAGTCCAATTATGGCATTGACACTGCTGGTTGACTTCAATTAGTTTCAGTCAAAAGGTTACCGAATTATATGCGTTAGAAGTTCCTACGATTGTAAACTGTCTGACTACTACCGGTTACATATTGCACTTGATTTCGATAGTATGTATTTTATGTGGTAACTTTTAGGTTATTAGTAACCCCACATCATCTCAAGTCTTCACATAATTGTGTACCCATTTGTTTACCCTCAGAGTTTCGAATTATGTATCAATGAATTTTACAAGCTCGTATTATCCGCATCAACCTCGCTTCCTTGGTAATTTCTTAATCTTGACTTTTAATATTTCCACCGATTTGTAGTTCATGTGTCCACTTGTAGGAGGTTTTGAGAATCATCCCACACTGACGTGATCAGCGTAAGTGTTGGACTACCTTTTCACCCCAATTTGTGCGTAGTGTCCCTTGACCTGGCCAGGGTCAAGTTTAACTTTGCACGTCCGATTTAAACGGTCAAACAATCATTTACATTTGAAGTTTTATCCTGTTTCCATTTTAATATATATATATATATTTCCCTGGGTCTCGTAACCCTTCTGTTACTTTCTCATTATTATTCTTTGTTCACTGGTGGTAGAAACAGAGGTGAATGACCAGTTGTGGTCACCAGTTTCAGCTGTCTGTTATTGAGAGACTTAGAAGAATAATTGAATAAAAGAAGAAGGAAGGAGGTGGTATTGTGTTTCTCCGGTAATGCAGAGGATGAAGAGAACGTGAGAAGAAGCAGGGAATTTATTGGATTCCGTAATATTATACTTTAGTGTTAAAATTGTGTCATGCTTCGTTAAGCAATCATAGGTTGTACCAATTTTATGGTGTAATTTTGTCTTGAACTATAGTCTCTTATTCCATTGTGTTACGAGAGGATTTCTTAAATTACCCTCTCAAGTGTTCGAATTGCAGAATTTATCTCAATCCCAATCTTGGCTTAATTATTTGCTTATTTGAGCTTTATTTATTTCACACGTTATAGGGTATTTCGGTTCTCTTTGCCTGTGAGGTAGGGTCCTATCGACTGCTAAGCATGTCGACCCAAGTTGCCACTAAAATTGGTCCCTCTACGGGTATTATTCTTTTGTCAACGTCTTTTGTATAATATAGTCTTTTCTCCACGGGTTGATTTTATGACATTAAGTAGATGCCAGATTGGGTTTTCCCGAGTTAGAGGAGGCTTTCTACCTCTCTGGCGTTCTTTCTCTGAGTTTTAAGAAAATTATGGGTGTGGAGTTTGGGCGTAAGTGTCTGTTAGGTATTCAGTGGTTATTAAGGAAGAACCCTAACTAACGCGCCTCACATATTAACCCTTAACCCCGTTCCCAAATTTAGATTTTCCTATACTCGGTACTCCTCTGTTCCAGTCATCAGAGTGCAACTACGCTCTGATACCACTTTCTGTAACACCCCCGAATAACGATCAACAATTCAACGACGAGCCTAACGGTAATACGAGATGTCTACGCAGCGGTTTCCAACTTCATCCGGGTGTCTCAGATGCCAACCACCCATGTGGTTGACAGACCACAATACCAACTCCAAGTTACGGTCTGTATGACTGGAAACAGCCCTCAATACAAACTCATAAACAATACATAGTACAATTCCCAATTACCGAGTGTCTACAACAAAGTTACCAAATCTTAAACTAAGAATTACATCTCGGGTTTAGTATCAACCCATATATTACCCATACTATACAACTTAAAAGTCATGCCCTGATGGACTACCCCCATGGTAGCCATCCCGCCTACGCTCCGTTATCGTCCGGCACAATACCTGAAAAAAATTGGGTGTAAAGGACTCAGCAAACTACGCTGAGTATGAACGTGTGTAGCCCGTATGTTACCGGGCCACACGACTACTTGGTCGAATATTATTAAGTCAATTTACATGCTATAATAAAGCAGTAAAACACACCACATTACAACATAGTATCATACTCACTTAAGGTAGTAACACATTAGCAACCACAACCAAGCACAACAAGCTGCTAGTAACACAACAGCAATCATGTACATAATAAAACGTGTGCATAGGTATGTAATACCCATGATCCTCACTATGGGATCGTACGAGCGTTGTGTGTTTTCATTTCTTTTCTCTTGTTCCCTTAAAGTGTATTTTCTTTCTCTTTCCTTGCACCAGGTCTGGGGATGTAATTTAGATCCCGTGACCATCTCATGTAGGTGCTAATCTTTCCTTGTTTCTTTAAGGGTTATTTGTGAATTCTCTTATCACCACAATTTGGAGTACATCTTGTCCATAGCTAATCCTCCATTCCCGGATAGCTCTTTCTCTCTCTGTTGTTTTTAAATGTTACTGGCCATTGCCCCGGATACCAAGGGTCCGTCTCCCTATTCCTTTTTCCATGTTACTAGCCTCTGCCCCGGATACAATGGGTCCGTCTCCCTATGCCTCTTAATGCTCTGGTCGCTACCCCAGATACAAAGGGTCTGTCTCCCTATTCCTTTTTATATCATTGGTCTCTACCCCGGATACCAAGGGTCCGTCTCCCTATTCCTCTTTATTTTATTGGTCTTTACCCCGGATACAAAGGGTCCGTCTCCCTATTCCTCTTTATTTTATTGGTCTTTACCCCGGATACAAAGGGTCCGTCTCCCTATTCCTCTTTATTTTATTGGTCTTTACCCCGGATACAAAGGGTCCGTCTCCCTATTCCTCTTTATTTTGTTGGTCTTTACCCCGGATACAAAGGGTCCGTCTCCCTATTCATTTTTAACGGGTATTGGCTTATCATCATCATTGATAGTTCGACACCATAGTGGGTGTCATTAGAGGTCCTCTATAGTTAAGAGGAGTTTTCTCTTTATGTAGTTCCTTTGTTTATCCACGAAGTTCGTTGTGTTTCATCTCAAGGTTTCATCGACGAGAAGGGACTACACTACTGTGTGCGCGCAAGCAATATGCACAATCATAGCAAGCGGGTAAGCAAGGAAAATAAGCAATCCATTCACATGCTTACACAAGTTCACAACAGACAATTAGGCACGGTAAGACAACATTCGTTTTCATGCATTAGTCTTGTGGTCATAGTCAAACAAGGCACACACACACAAGCCGTGTAACACGGCAACATACGAACCACACATGTCCATACCTGGATCAGAAGCAATTGTCGTCTCACACACGGGTTCCCGGTCGGCGTTCGTTACGACCCTAACGTTGATTAAAAATAACGTGTCAGTACATGATTTCATGTGACGACACTTTTCTAGTTTATCTCATTTATACCGGGTGTTATTCCCTAGGTGAACTTTGATTGTTAAACTTACATTAGCCCTTAGAAATTTTCCAAGTAAAACCTTGGGCTTCACCTCACTCCTAGGACATTTACGTAGTCAATTTACATGCTAACTAAGTCCGTCCTCTAGTTAATGTATTAAGGTATTCTAAGCACTAACATGTAACAAGCTTATCTAGGGTGGGTTTTTATTCCCTAGAATGTATTTCTCCCTTATATCAGTAGATTAGCCATGTGTTAAATCCATTATCACCGAAATAGATTCTTTAAAACACTCCTAAAGCTTATCTATAAAGAAGCCTCCAAGTTCATGAAACTGCACATAATTTCGGTGTTTAACCCCACTTAAACTCTCCTTTAATGTATCAACTGATGTTTACTTCTCCCAAAATGTTTCATAAACTTAGTTAGATGTTTTAGCACTGTTTTGGAACCATCATTTAAGTAACATCACACTCTTAATACCCCCGTATACCAGCTATACAGAAACTGCCCATTATAGAAAATCTGAAACCACCATTTAAATGTTTCTTCTTTATTTCTCCTTTTTGGTTTATTACACTGACTTCTAAACCTCCAAATGAATATACCTCTTTATTTCCCTCTTTTAGCATGTCTTGGGTTCATTATCATGCCACCAATGCCCTTAATGTCTCTGTAAGTCAGTTATACAGAAACAACAACTTATCAAAAACTTTGAAAGCAAAATCTGTGCATTACTTCTCTATTCCTTCGGTTAGGTTGGTAAACTGACTTCAAAACTTTCAAATGAATATAACAACTTATATAATTGTATTAGCATTGGCTCAGGTTTATTTTTGAACCAACATAACCCCTTGTAGGCATGTATATCACGGTTATACAGAGATAGCATGTTTCTGAAAAACTGAAAAAAAAAAATCTGCACACCACCTCTTCATCTTACTTTGAGTTCATTTAATCAGTCTTCAAATCTTCCTGAAAGTTTTACCCAACTAGCTAGGTATGTTAAGAATGTCTTACACTTAAAACCAACTCAGAACAGCACTGTAAAAAGTACTGGAAGTTCATTATACAGAAACAAGCACTGCAAAAAACTGTGAACTCAAGTTTTGTACAGCAGCTTTGCAACTTTCTTTTGAGTATAAATCCGGTTTTCTAATCTTACCCAAAGTGTTTATAACTTATCTTAAGTGTATAAGAAGTGTTTAGGCTCATTAACGACTCAATACAACTCCATCTAATCTTTCTGTACAAAGTTTTACAGAACTGAAATCAGAAGTGAAACTAAAACTCTGTAGGTACTAACCCTCTTCTGTTTTTTTTTTTCTTTCTTGCTCACGAATCAGAACCTCAATCTTTCCCAACATGCTAACTTAGTTAGTCAAGTTTTTATATTACTTTTAACTACAAAACAGACCCAAGGCAGCTTGCTAAGCCACTGAAATTTCATTATACCGAAACCACACATTTAGAAACCAGAAACATAAACTGAAAACTGAAGTCTTGTTCTGTTGTATTCATTTTTTTTCTGTTGTTCGTTGATCTCATTTTCAAATTCCCTCACTTGATTACTCAGTTGGTTACGTGTTTTACCAGGCTGTTTAAATTCAGAATAAGCCTTAAAGAGTTCTGGTAACTCTACTGGAACTCATCTATATAGAACTCAGTGAAACTATAAACGAAGCTGGTAAAACTGATACACTCTGATGGGTTATCTCCTATTTTTTCCTTTTCACTAATCTGACTTCTTATCTCCCAAGATTGCTTTACCACTTAGTTAATGTTTAGTCGATATTTTTAAACCTATAACAGGTCAGGACTACATGGATACGTTTCTAAAAACAAATCCATACCCAGAACTAAAACAAACTGAAACCGATATTTTTTTCTTCTATTCCATTTCTGTTTTGCTCACCAGTTTGATTGTCAATTTTCTTACGGTTAGATAACTAGTCAGGAGAGTCGGTAAGGTACTGGTTGTATTAGGTTCATAATTAACTCTACACCACCCTGTAAAAACCCTGGACAAAGAAACCAGAAAAACTCTGAAATCGCAAAAACTGATCATTCTCTTTTCTGTCACATACTAATCTGGTTCTTCAGTTTGTTTCTTTTTCCCAAGTTCCATGGTTGCTTAGCTAGTTGTATTGCTGCGATTTCATCCTCAAAATAACCCATTACATCATTGGCTACACCCCCAAGAATTGATATGCAGAAACACAAAATTTCAAAAACTGTAACTACACGTAAAAGAACCAGAACATGTGAGCTGTTGTGTTACTTTCCTATGTTTTCCTTTCTGTACACGAGTTAGGTTCTGGTTTTCCCCAGATGAATATAGGTTTATTAGGTGGGTTAGATGTGTATTAGACTCATCACCATGACAATAAAATCCCAACAACCCTCCTGGATTCCAACTATACAGCAAAACAGAATCTCATAACTTGGGACTGGTTATCAGGTACCATGACAGTTATTTCAAAAGTCTGTACAGAATGCTTATAAAGCTTGATACCTTGAGTTTCTTTTCGTTTCGGGTTGGTTCCTCTTGACAATACCAGGCACAACGTAAACTCCCAGGCCCTTGAAATTTCGGTCTCAACTGAAGAGATTACTCCTGGTTAGATTTGGCAACCCGGAAAGAACGATGGCCAGGGGAAAATCAGGAACTGTTTTGAAGATGTTACCTTCTGGTTGAGTTGTAGAGAAGCATTGGGCCGCCTTTACCCATGCGATTCCCAACAGAGCCAAGGGAACTGAATGAGAGATTCATGCATGAAGGAAGCAAGAGGAAGATTGGGTGAGTAACCTGATGTCCCTAGTAGCACTAAACAGGAGGGTAAGGGTAGGAAAACACGGTAAGAAAATAACTGTCTCGTGATCTCACCTTGGACTGACGTGCATGCAGAAAGGTAGATGTTCTTGGTTGGGTTTTCGAACAGGAAGTGCAACAGATTTCCAGGAGTCTTTGGCACTCTCTCATGGGTTCATTCCTAGCAGTTTGAGCAGCATGTCACAGGGAGATCAGAGGAATTGAGTCACTTCCGTGATCAATCTAGGAAGTGTGGAGTGGGTTTCTCAACATACATAAAACATGCGCATCGGGGAAAAGGAAAATAGAGTGGCTGGGCGTAATGATCAGTTGAGGAGTTAGTGGGTGTAAGTTACCAGGGATGACGAAGCTCCAACTCTGATGCACCTGAGATACCCCCCCCCCCTTTGACTACTTTTACAGAGTTCAAGAAGACACCATCACAGTAATGAAGTTTTTTGGTAAATTCTGGTTGTTTGTATGTCAAGATCAGACTCAGGCGGAGTATGGTGGGGATTACCTAAGGCGGGTGACACAACACATACAGTTGAGGAGTTATGCATCTGTCTGTGTTTTTTTTTTTGGAAACTCCCAACAGGAACGGCATGGGCAGATTGTCCTGATTTGAATTAAAACAAATCTGTCAGCACACACATGGAGAGGATGTTTGCAGTTCCAATAAAGCCAGGGAGTTTGGGGGTGTTGACAGCGTGACCTTAGGAGGGAAAAAAAACGTTGCAGACTACAACACAGTTTTGTAAGGCAAGCATGTGCTGGGACACCATGGGTGCGCTTCAGGATTTTCGGACAGGACCAGGAGGTGTCGATTGTCTGTTGTTATCATTCTTTCTTTTTTTTGTTACTTTGGTAGTCTCATTACTAATTTAATTAAGCTCGTTGTTGTTACTGAATTTGAGCGTAGCTCAAATGGTTAAGGCGTTCGCTAGGCATACGAGAGGTACGGGGTTCGAACCTCAACAGGAGCGTCTTTGCTCTTTTTCTTCTCTTTTTTTTGTATAAGTTATACATGCTTATTTATATATGTAAAACCATATAATATACGTCGCGTTATTAATTTTATACGCGACTAGTTATTTATACGTACATGTCTATATGTATACGCCCCCTTTTATTTTTGTCGCGTTTTAGTTACATGTAACTATGCGACGTTATTATTTATTATCTACGCCGTTGTAAAATGGTAACGTTTCGTATATGTATTTTCATAAACGTACATATATAAGTACGCGACCGTGTTAATACATGACGTTACATGTATATACCAAATTTAATTGTTCGTACATTATTTTATGTCCGAATTATAAAACGTGTTATGGTTTTATGCGTTTAAATGTTCAGGGGTGTTTCATGACAAGAGTCCGAAAAGGGGAAAAACAGGAAAGACAAGGGTTATTTTGTTGATTGTATTTTTTTTATACATACAACTATTATCCTAGATCACTTCTAATTATTATGGTTCACAGTTACACCCTTTGACAGCAAAGTTTGTCGCCATCCTCCGCCTTGTCTCCTTTCTCTGACCGAGTTCCGCTTGTTCCTCGTCCTTCCAAGCACAGGTTAGTTTTATTTTCAACCTAGATTAATTTCTAATTATCATAATTTTTGTATAATTTGTTGATTTATAATAACTAACTTAAAATATATTTTATATATATATATATATCACCAAGTAGTATATAATTATAGATGTATATATATACATTTAATACAACCTTCTATCTATATATCACTAATTAGAATATATATATATATATATATATATATATACATATAAGACAATTATATATTTATTTATATCACCAAGTAGTGTATACTAGGTCTGATCACGATGAGGGTTTATTGGTTGAAACCTATAAATGATGTGTTTGTTTGTTAGGTAATTAAACAAAAATATTTCATTGTTTGTTTGTTCATTAAATAATTTGTTGAATATTAATGATGTCTTACTATGTGGTTATTACATTATTTGTTGTGTTGTTATTGATATCGTACTGTTTATCTGTGCAGATAGTTAAATGGATGATACAGATGACCTGGTCGGCGAGTTTCTAACAGAGGCATCCCGGCCAAAGAAGAAGAAACCATGTGGAGGGAAAGACCGCAAGTCACAAGCCCGAGCTGATGAGGGGGGTCATGGCCTGGATGAAATTAGGTTGTGTCCGTTGTGCCAGCTGAGGACACAGAGGCTGTACCTTCTGGATCACAAGTTCCACAGATTAGGAACGTAAAACCTCGAGGTCCCACGAAAGCTCTCAGGGCAAAGAATATTGAGTCAAAGCCTTTGCAGTTTAATGAGTCCTACAGCTACTGGGGAATGGGTTGGAGACTTCACTACGGAGCTAGGCATTATTGTGCGAGAGTATTGTGATATCATTCTCACCTGGCCTCAGGTTGACAAAGGATTGAGGGAACAGATGTTTGAGATCGTACAGGTAAATAAACAATAGTTAAAGTATTTTTTTATACAATTTGTAGGTATCCATAACTAATATTTGTTTCATTTACGGTAATATGCAGAAACGATATCAAATACCTGCAGAAAGTGAGTACTAAGGGATGATGAGCAAGAAAATTTCAGATCATAAGCATGATCTGGTGAGGTGGTTCATCATCAAGAAGCTTAAGAGGCCAGACGGCAACACACGCCAGCCTTGGGAGATCTACACACCAATAACCCAAGAGAAGTGGCAGGAATTCTATGCTAAGAAGATGGAGACGAGAGTATGTACTAACTTTTAAATAATTAATGAATATATATATATATATGGTATATATGTTTACATATGTATATTTTTAGTCATCTAAATTGTATGTTTACTTGATAAAAGTAGTATCGAGACTCCTAATCCGTAAAGCGAAGAAGAATGAATATCGTCACGTGTTGGGTGCCAAATAGGTTAATAGAAGAGTGCCTGAATGGGTGGTAGAATCGAAGTTTCCATTGGATATGAGCACGCTGGATGAGCACCAGCTACGGAGTACATTTTAGAAGCTTTCACGTACTAAGAAAGACCCAAAAACTGGAGAGCGTCTATATCCCTTCGAGAAGACGAAGGAAATTGTTGATAAGATGGTAAGTCTTTTAATTTACTTTTCAATTTTTTTCAACAAATTCATTTTTATAATCATAAAAATTATTATAAATTTTTTATGCATGTAATTATAAAGGGTGAATGGGATGAGCAAGTTACCCAAGGGACTTGGGTTCCTGATCGACATGATGACCAGCTGTCTCGTGCGGTTGGAAGGAAAGATCATGCAGGCTGAGCAGTGGGGTTAAGTGGGTTAACATAGGGATAGAGGTGATCATCTGGGTGGGCGGCCCAGGCCAAGTAGACTTTTTAGTGAGGATGAAGACAGGCAGTAGGCGGGGAGTGGTGAGGACTAGGTGGGGACCCGTCAGCCTGTTCATGGAGACCAAGCTCATTTTTTTATATTTTTGGGCCGGACCGGGCTAGGCCCGGTTTTTTCAGCTCTGCCAGTGCCCGGCCACCCAGCCCGGTTATTTATTTTTTTTATATTCTTTAAATTAATTTTTTTAAAAAATTATATATTTAATTTCAAAATTGTTATATTAATTTGAGTAAAATTTTATATCATATGTATATTAATATAACTTTGATATATGTATTTAATAATAATATGTTAATATATATATATTATTTTATATATATAAGAAAAATAGTATTGAAAATCTGGCCGGGTGGGCTCGGCCCGCGGGCTTGAAAATTTGCCACAACCTGACCCAGTTTTTATTCGGGCTCATTTTTTTGTCCAAGCCCGCTCGGACAGCCCATCGGGTTCGGGCTTATCGGGCTTTTTCCCGAGCCGAACAAGTTTTGAGCAGCTCTACATAGGGATAAGAATTTTTTTTTGGAAACTCCGGGACAAGGAAAGGGAGTAGTCAAGGATAGACAATCACTTACGAGGAGCATATGCGTGTCATTAATGACATGAGAGAGCAGTGGAAGAAGGAGGTCTTTGCTGAAATACGTCAGGATAGTGGTGCATCCCCACCATATGCTCCTGCTTCTAATCCTTCTTGCCCCGGTTATCATAATGATCCTCCCTCATTCCCAAGCAATGACGGTGCTACTTCTGCTAGACTGTACACAAGCATTGAGTCCAATGACCAGTATCCTTATGCATATGTACAGGTAATGTTTTATAACTTTAACTAGTATCACTTATCGTATCTTTTATCACATATTTCTTATTCCAATCATCTACTAATCTTATGAAATTGTAGGATCCGATTAATTGTGACCTTCTGCTCTCATACGACAATCAAGATATATGTATCACAGAAGGAAGGGTGTACTCATCAGGTCCGAATGACTTGATCCATGGGATCCACTAAAGCCGTATCACGAAAGAGTCTCTATGGACGAACAGATTTTTAAGGTTCCTGATCTAGCGCTCCCTGTACCTACGGAGGAGTACAACACAGTTCGGTCTGCAAAGGGTGCATTTGTTCAGTGGCCTGCTCATCTGATTCAGAAGTGTGTAGATGTATGCCTAATACAAATCACTAGAATAGTTATTATTGTTCATTATATGAATATAGTATGTGTGGATGTTCAGTTCATGACTAGTATTGTATGTCGGTTGTAAATAGGCATAAAAAAAATATGCGTCTCCTGTGAAAAAGAAGTCAAAGATTAAATTCTATGAATACAAATCATCCACCAACGTTGTTCAAAAAGAAAACTTGGTGGATGATTCCATATATGCACGCTTAGGGCAAAACATGAAATGCTTGCATGATATAATCCATGACTTCCGAGAGGCCAGAATTCAGTCCTGCTCAACTTTGACGATGACCTTTCTTCACTACGCAGACGGTGTAGAAGTCGACATGTGGTAGACCGATATTAAGGACATCCTGAAATCTGAATGAGTGTCTGTCAGTTCGTCTACAGGAATCTGGTTTGATTTTCACTTTGTTTTTTGAATTTTTATTTAGAACTTTCTTTAGACTTTTATGGCTAGATAGATTATGTAAGATGACCATTTTTTATTGGTAATAGCAGTGAGTGAGTTTCGAACCCATGACCTTTGGTTCAAGGGTATCTCTCCACTCCTTCCACTACCAACCAAGCCGTTGGGGCTTGGTGTGTAAGATGACCATTTTGAGTACAATAGTGAACATTTGGGTAGTTGTGTATGTATATGGTCATTTGTGACCATTTGAAATGTGGTGTATGGTCATTTGTGACCATTTCATCATTATTTTTATTTTTTGACAATTTTCAGACAAAGAGTGATGACTTCCTCTACCATGTGATGTAGAGAGATGTGTGGACATATTTGGTTACATATTTACAGGTTTGTTGACATATGTCAGATTATAAATAAAAATAAGAAAAACCAAAATTTTCAGCAGTTCCTACAAAGAACTGCCGAAAATATGTAGAAACAAGGTCATTTTTGGCGGTTCTTAAGGAAAAAACCACCGAAAATGACCAGGTTTCAACACATTTTTGGCGGTTCTTTGTAGCAGCCATCAAAAATGTCCCAGTTAGTTCTCATTTTTTAGTCATCTGAAAGGTATTATTTTTGGCGGTTTTCACCTTAGGAACCATCAAAAATGTTTATTATTTTCGGCGGTTATGTAGCCGCCGAAAATGAGGGAATACCCTTTTTCGGCGGTAGTATTTTTGACAGTTTAAAACTGCCGGTGAAATACCCCTAAATTAATTTAAATTAATTTAGGGGATTTCTTTTATTAAACCATAAATAATACTATTAAATATTAAATTATTGTATGGAATTATGAAAATTAAATTAGGGAATTTCTTCTATTTAATCCTAAAGAATACTATTAAATATTAGATTACTATATATTATTACATAGTATTATGAATTTAATAATATGATTTATAAGTCAATAAATCTTGGAAAATTTTCAAGACTCCAATTATATTATAAAGATTTTAGAAATATTTGGAACATTGATTTGAGTCTTAAAAGTCAAAATAAAATCATAGAAACCTTAAAGCTTCTAAAGCCTTGCTAGGGTTGACTTTTTGAGAATGGTCAAACCAGCCCTTGAAATCTATATCAATAAAAAGCTTATGGAAAACCAAGAAGATTGATAAAAAGAACATTAAAAACGGATCATCCTAGCCAAAGTTATGATGGATTGAAGTTTAGAGCCAAAATTTTAAGAGTGCTGACGTGTCAGTCAGCTAGACACTACCACTGAAAAGTCCCAAGTGTTCGACCGTTTTTGCATCTCAAGGGTCGATCTTCAAACGCTTATATCTCGGTCCCTACTCCACCATTTCGTATGCCGTCTTTTGCATTCTCTTCTCCTACAAATGCTCTTTCCAACCATAACTCATACATAACCTAACTCCTTCTACATCGACGGAAAAATCGATCTAAAGTTGCCTCCTTGCGAATTCGTAACCCAGAATTCCAGTTTTTCCTGAAATCAGGTAAACTTCGTCTCGCCATAACTTCTTCGTTTCTCAGCCAAATCTCGTGTTCTTCAGCTTGTTTTGAAGATCTCTAATCCCTCTACAACTTTCATGTTAATGACCAAGGCTGATTCGCACTGGTTTGGGAGATAAAGCTGTCTAAAATTGCCTACTCGATCACGGTGGTATTTCTGCCCAGAATTTTTCCAGAAACGACATGGTAAACTCAGATCTTTGTGGATCTGTAACTTTCTCCCTAGTTATTCGTTTTCCATGATTCTTCCACCAATGTTTAGAGTTACATGTCCACTTTAAAATGACGTAGGTTTTGTGGATTGAATCCATCTCAATTAGCACTATTTGATCCGTGAAGTAGGCTACCCGAACTGCACATAAAATAATGACTTTTCCAGAAATCGAGTTCGATTTGCCTTGCCGGCGCATCTCCGGTATGATTTCACCAAATTACTCCACCTATGATGTTCGTTTTTGCATTCCCGTTCATTCCCCTCTCTCAATTTAACCAATTACGCAACATTGAGAGAATTTATGGAAATTCAAATCGAAAACGATAAGAACCCTAACTCGACGAACCCAGAATCGATTTCTCTGAATCGTGCACCATAGATCCTAAAATTGGTGCCATTAGAACCGGAATTCAATTTAGAATCCAATGAAACAAGAATCATCGAATTTCGTTCTATAGATTGAGAGATATCGAAGGATTAGTACTCGGATTCGATT
Source organism: Limonium bicolor (assembly GCA_023374045.1). Classification (NCBI taxonomy): domain Eukaryota; kingdom Viridiplantae; phylum Streptophyta; class Magnoliopsida; order Caryophyllales; family Plumbaginaceae; genus Limonium; species Limonium bicolor. The sequence goes on along the minus strand of CM041778.1, from coordinate 399,719,629 downwards.
TGGGGATTTCTGAAGAACTGGGCGCATCTGGGCCGTCCGATCGTAGTTAGAAGGAACGGACGGCCGAGATTAAAACGTGGGAAGATTTAGTAGTATTAAGTTATAATAATTCCAGAATTTAACCCTAACTTGTTGAATTTATTTAATGGTCTTCCCAAATGTATTTTGAGACGAAATTTTAACCATAGATTTCTTATAAAATCTAGTTTATTTTGATGTAAATTAATATGGGTTTTGAGTTTTAAACGTAAGTTATAATTTTTGTAAGTTATGAGTATTATGGAATTATTTGGATAATTTTAAAAGATATTTTTATGAAATAAAAATTTTATAATATGTCTAAAATGTTATAGCTACTATATACTTAATTTGGGAATTTTTGGACAAGGGGAAATAGGTTTAAAAACTGTATTGCTAAGGTTTTTCATAAGTTATCTTATAATATATGGTTTTTAATGTAAACAAAAATTAAATTATAGTTGATTAATGAACTTTATAGGTAGGGAATAACATAAGAAGACCAAACTAACATTTAATACAGAATGTTAATAAATATTTTGAGTATAATCTTTTAAGCGAAGTAAAGAAATAAAAGAAATAAAATATTCTTAGGTTAAATCAAGGAATTTAATTAACCTACTTTTATGTTAACTTTATACTATAGAAGTAATATACTGAATTCTAACAAAGGGAAATACTTTATATTATAAACCACATATTGGATGAAGATATGTATATACGTTAGTAGGAGTAATTAAATATAGTAAAGTTATGTAAAGAATGTCTTAAATAAATCTTAATATATAGATAACGAAAGAATAAACAAGGGGAATAAAATACCTTATGAAAAATAGAATATGAGGGAATTACTAAGTTAAACTAAATCTATACATGATACTATTAATAGAGTATTATAAGAGTAGTATTAAATTATGATTATGAAATTAAGCTTAAAGAGTTACCTTTGAATTTCTAAGATTTATATAAACCGTATCAAAATACATGTATATTATTAGTCAGCGACCATAATGTAAATCTATAATTGGGTTAAGTAATTAATAATTTAAGACTTAGGAAAATTTGTAATTAGATTACATAAGATGTTAAACAAATAAATCTTATTATATAATTAATAATAAAATAAATAAACACTTTTACATCTTATTGTGAAGTGATTAATAAGCCTAGATTTAATCATTTCATAACATTTATAATATTGAATAATACTTAATGTTTCAAGATAAGATCATTAAAGGATTAGGATATAAAACTATATTAAACTATGATTAGGAATTAATCTAAATAATAATCCTTGAGTTTCTTAAAACTGGAGAAACTATATTAAATACGCTTATTACAAATATTCAGAATGTGAGTTTATAATTAAGTGATGTAGTGAGTAGTTAAAACTTAAAAAAAAGGTTTGTAAATAGAAACTAGATATTTAAAGCCTTGAACCTTTAATCAGGTGGAACTGAGTACATAAGGTATATATTGATATACTTTACGGCACTAGAAATATTAATATGTTATTTTAATATTAATACGAGAATTTTTAAGAATAGATATATCTTATTAAATAATTGACAATTTCACTTATGAATGAGGATTTAATTCTTAGATAAATTTTACCTTATGTTAAGATATAATGTTCATCCTAAAACATAATAAAGGAGATTAATTTATTAAGTTATTCCTTTGAAACCTTAGGTTTTGTAAACAATATGAAAAATGTATTTAAGACATAAGTTTATTAAAATTTAGTATAAAAGGATTATACATAGTCTATAGCGGGAATCTGTGTAAAAATAAACAGTTAGGGAATTAAATGTAAGTAAGGATACTAAAAGGTTATCTTAAAACACTTTATATATAGTTAATGATAAATCAAATAATATACTTTCTTAATACTAAATGTAAGAGTTCGATAAGTCTAAGTTAATTATAATATAGTTATTTCAAGATTGAAAGTAATTTAACATCTTATAACAAATTATTAGACGGTTGTAATAAATGTCATTCTGAACTAAGGATATGATAATTGAGTTTAGTAGCTCAATTAAGTTATAATAAATGCATCTATAACACTATAATTCCAATATACAGGATGTGGATCTTACTTAAGTTAAGGGGAAAACTTAATCATAATGGACTATCTAGTAGATATTGATAAAATACATAAGCGTTACATCGTGAAGTAATAGTATAGTATTCTAAGATAAACCCATTGTAGGTCATAGTGCGTTGTTTATCCTGAAGTAAGAATAAATGTATTGAACTTAAGGATTATTATTGAGATTCTAAGATTATAAATAATATAAAATGCACTTATGATATAAGGGTCTCAAAACTCTTGAATGTGGGAATTATGGTTGAGTACTAGTAAAGTGGATAAGAGTGGAACATTAACAAGTGTTGATAAAATACATTCCTTGGTCTTACAACCTTGAGCTATACAACATTCTAAGATAAATCAAAGGTTATACATAACATTTAAGTGAGGGCTTAAAAGACAATAGAAACTTAGAAATAAGAGTGAGGAATTTATTTAAGTTAACTTAGGCTACAAGTTATTGATGATATACTACCTTTAATATTCCTCAGAGTGTGTTGAATGTTTGCACAAGTCTACTAAGACTGCTATAGCGTTAATCAGGTACGATTTCTGTACTCAGATACTTTTGTAACGGACTTTATGGATGTTTTGGAAAACGCTAACTGATCTTGAATGGATTTCAAAAGGAAACTGTTTGTGTGAATAACTCAGCTTGATGTGACTAACTGAGCCTTGAATGTACAACTCACATGATCGTTGGCTCCTCTTATCTTGTTGTCCCATTAGATATTAACTGCTAAGGGTTTACGCCTCTGCACTCTGTAGGACTGAGTGTTTTGGTATTGGTCTTGTGCAGTTATTAATCTAGTGGGAATATGGGAAATGTCAATCTTGGTAAGCTCTTCTTTTTACTTTGGATATTGTTTCATCCATGAGCTGAGTCTTTGTTGTGATGTGCGCACATCTTCACCGGTAAACAGTGAGGGGCTGTATATCCCCTGTCCAATCGGACATTGTAAACAGCGAGGGGCTGTATATCCCCTGTCCAATCGGACGTAGTTAACAGCGAGGGGCTGTATATCCCCTGTCCTAAAAGGACGTGCTTGGCGGTGGGGGCCATCTCTCCCAATTGGTTTCATTCCACTCTTGAGTTATGGTTCTTGGATCTCTACTTCCATTTCTAGTCCTTGTGACTACTTGGGTCTTGCTACTCCTAATTGGAACTTAATCTAACACAAGCAATGGATGTTCACTAACTTATGGTGTGGTTTCTTTTTTTTATTGGTTAACGTTACCTTCCTGTTATTTATCTCTATCCTTGACTTGTTACCTATGACTTGGTGATTTGGATGTGCCTTGTTCTTCTGTTCTTGTTTTAAGCATTTGACTTCAAGTTATTGTTTATTTTAAGAGTTATGTTTTTAAACTCTTGTTTTGGAGAGTTGTACCAGTTCCATTCCAGAGAACTGACTCACCCCTCCCGGGGTGGGCTGCTTGGTTTTATCTTGCAGGTACGTATTTTTATACAGGTGGCCACGAAGAGTATGAGTGATTGGGATGGGAATTAGGAATTATGGAGAGTTTTTTTATCTTGCACTTGTTATGTTTTCTCGAGTTTAGACCGTAGCATTTATGATTTTATAAGTTGTAATTGGTGAGGTTTGGTGCCGGGTGTTTGGAACCCAATGATCTGTAATCGCCTTAGTATTTTATTTTCCGCTGCATTTATGTTAAATAGGGGCGTTACAGAAAGTGGTATCAGAGCGTAGTTACGCTTTGAGCCCGAGGAAACAAGCCGAGTGAAATATTTAGAATCTAGGTGCACTTAAAACTGGGGAATTGGGGTAGTTATGAGAGTGAGGATTCCAGTGAGGCATGATTCCTAACCCTTCTTGGATTTGTGAATGATTCCTCTATACATTTTGTTTAGGTCATAACAAACATATTAAGAACTTAATACCAAAAATTATGAAGCTTAGGTTATATGAGTGTCGGTTGAGAATGGAGTGCTGTCATGGAATTACAGTAAAAATATAATTTTGGAACATCATCTATTGGGAACGATAAGATTTTGGTTGGGATAAAACATACATTGAACTATTTTTCAAAAGCATACTTATGGAGAATACATGGCTAAGAATACAATCCTTTAAAAGCTTATACACATGTCCCTAGAATCTTAAAGAATACTTTTGGTTGAAAATAGTATACAAATAGAGCTTTGAATAAATAAGTTAGTATTGATATTAAGTGATAAGTACTTCAATTCCTTTAAATTTTGAAAACAAATCTCAAGAACTACATGGTACAAATTGTTGCTTAAAGATAATGTTTAGGATAAATCTGAAGTCTAGAAAAAAGTATTAAGCTAACAAGAACTAGTAGCATATCAGAAAAGATCAACATCCAAACCTGTAAACCACACTAAAACTCTGTGTTAACTTTAGAAAGAAAATATATAAATCTAACACCCTACGGGAAGTGCCTGGTGCGACGAATTCCTAGGCTGAAAGTAGTGGGGGTGCACACTCACTTATGGAAGTCTAGGGGCTAGACAAGCCCTGTCATCTAACCGTAAATAATCTTCTACGCAAGTGATGGATTGTGTTGAACTTGAGGAGGATTGGTGGTAAGACGTTACCATCATGAAATCTTGAGCTAGGCATATTTCATTACTAGCCACAATGAACAATTCAAAATTTGTATCTTAAGATCCAGTATTAAAATTCATACATGTAAAGGGTTTATTGAGTTAAATATTTGGTGAAAATACCTATACATGGAGGAAGGGGATTTAAATTTGGGTACTCCAAGGTACAACATCTACCCCTTATTGAATATAAAAAAATATTAAAGGAAGTTACTTAAAGATTGAGTGAAGGGAAGAGTAATACTAAACTAAATATCATTGATTCTTAAATACTTGGAGTATTGAGCATCTAGTAAAAAAAATTGAGAATTACTTAAAGATTGGAAATTGTCATGTTTATTTGGGAAGTTTAACATTATATACATACAAAATTTTAGAAGTCACAGAACGTGCATTTTTTTAAGGAATATAATACAAATTTTAATGTATGGTTGCCTAATAAACCTTTGAATATAATTTTGAAAGACTATCTAGACTTATTATATGATCTAAAATATTATTTAAACTACTCAAACATGTTACACCTGATTTATAGTTTGTTAATATATTGATATGTGAAAATAACATAAATGACATATTTACGTACTTTAGGTTATAAATTCGGTACAAGGTTTCATGAAAGATTTAATTGGATTGAAAAAAAAAGAGAGAAGTTTTAATATATAGTATGATACTATTTTAAATAAGTTCATGAATTTTTAAGCCATGACAATTAAGAAATTTTAGGTTATAAAATGCTTCTAGAGAAATGTTGTAGTAAGGATAGCATTTAAATAATTACATTACATTATAATGGAATTTTTCTTTTATGAATTAATAGTTTCCAAATCACATGATTTAAGATTTTGATACCTACTACACCCAATACTTAAATACAAAAAGAGTGAACCAAAATGTTATTATAGTAATATCTATGTATAACCTATGTTCCGTTTCCAAAACTTAACCTACTATATGAATGATGAATTCTAAACTTTATTTTGCCAATGACCGTTAGAGAGGCGAAATGAGTTAGGAAAACATGTTGGAACACTAAAAGATTTAATTACAATCAAACCAGAATATCGAGTGAAATTGTGCATCAAAAATGAAATGCATCCTTGAAGGAGGAATCTCCATAGGAGATGTAAAATATTGTGCTCCTTAAAAGTAAGTTTGAATTCCACTTCATTATTACGAGACGGATATGGGTCGTACCCTATTTTAAGGGGGGGGGGTACAACATCTTCATAAAACAAACATACAATATAAAATGAACATATAATGGACATATCATTCGTACCTGTCATAAAACGAATAGGTAAGGATCATAAAATAAAATTTTATAATAATCAAGAAAATACAAATACATAACAATCAGGGGGTACAAATATATATCGATCATAGATAAATTCAACCGTGCCATAAAATTTATAACAAAGCTTGATAATAAGTTGCTGAATTCTTTGAATGTAGTGTTTGAAAACAGAAACAAATGTTTGGAATTGTTATTGGATGAATACCCTTGAGTGGTTAATTGTTTGGTATACATATTAAAGCTTGTAGTACAACTTGATATTTAGTTTACCCACACATCGGAAGGGGGTGTGAGTAGTTGGTAGATAAATCTTAAACTTCGGGACAAAGTTCTCTTTTAAGGGGGGTAGAGCATAATCTTTCTTCATTACCTCATCCAGATTATGCCCTGTTGCGTGATTAGCAGAGTAAGAGGTGTATGTATGTACTTGGTTTTTACATTATGACACAGTATGTGACTTTTGATTTTCATCATGAAATATCTTGGTATATCTTGGTATATCTTGGTCCATAAACAACATAACATTAGCATTTCCTTAACCAATGTTTATAATTCCTTCCTTCTTATCTCACATCATTTTAATTATGATATTATATGGTTATTGAACCATATTGTACTTCTCACTCCATAACATATATTTATTTATACATATGTATTGTGGGACCATTTATTACATGGTAATCCTTTTTAATATTTTCATTCTTCCTTAATGAATATTTCTTATATTATAAATGTTACAACCCTTATAACATTATAAACCATTTTATAAATTCTCATTCAAAAAATATTCATTATTACCGAACAGCACTTATGCTCTTTAATATTTACAAAATCACCACATTAATTATATAATGTTACTTTATAGTTATATAACATATCTCATGATATTTAAATCATTAAAACATTTATATCCTATAGTTAGAAAATGTTACAAAATACCAAACAGCCCATATGGTTGTCGGTTGTTATTTGATTCCACCAAAGTTTCAGAAATTACATAATCACCCCAAATATTATTTCTTTGTAACACTTATAATATTACCTTATATTATAACCTTTAAACCTTAATATAATTATAACCTATGGTTATAGTTTCTTAAAATAGCCGAACAGACCCCATGGTCTATTCTAATTTAATTTCCACCACTTAACTTTCTATATTCACCAAATCACCCCATTTTATAACATATAGTTTCTAATATCATTAAAACTATACATTATACATATATCTTAATATAACCTCATATATAATTCTAAAAATGACCAAACTTTACCAAAAGGTTACAAATATCATTTCTAACCTTATACTTTTATAATTCATACTAACTCCAAATTCAACCAAATAAATTCCTTAAAATTCCTAATAACCCAAGGTTTGTTCTAAACTACATTTGGTACCCATTACTTTCAGAAATCACCATTGCACCCCAATATTTAAAAAACTTTTACAATTTCATACTTAACTTATTATGTAACACCCCTACCGGTAATCATGACATCAATTCTTAACCCGTCTCCATTATCAATACACAAGCAGCGGAAATTTCAATACAACCGGGGGTGAAACAATGCCGTTAGTCACCCACGTGACTAACAAGGCCAATCCAACTCAAAACAGCAACAATTACAACATCGGTCTGATGGGTCTTTACCGAGTACACTATCCAAATGATACATTCCATTCCCTTATCAAATCACAAACCAAATACAACCTTCAATCCCATGGTAAACAATACAATATCCATTTAATACTATACCGAGTATCTACAATTCCTAACATTATTAATGACCTTTCGGTCTTACATCTCCATAATACAATAATACAAATAATTAACGACTACCCCGTCCTACTCTCGGACGGTGACCGGCTTCATTGTACCTGGAAAATAAAAACATCACCCCAAGGGGCTCAGCAAAATTGCTGCATATGACTTCCGTATACCCCGTGTACTAGCGAGGGTACGCCGACTATTTGGTTGAGAGCATGCGGTTCATTTTATTTCAAACAGCATGCATACATCATACATTATATATGCACATTCACACAAATACTCCTCATTCACTCAAGGAATAGAATCCACACAAATATCACATCCAGCTCGGCATGTTCGATTACTTTATTCTTAACCCTTGAGAGACCGTATCTCAAGTGAGTTTCATTCTCATTACTTATCCATTTTTCCACCCTAACAGGGTAGTTTACTCATCCTAGATGTTTAGACACACTCGGTCCCGATCTAGTTTTCTTGATTATTCTACTCATGAATAATTTTAGGTTAAGCCTCCAAGGCCTCCGGGCAAAGACATGTATAGGTCTCACCACCGGGATTTCATAATCTCAATACGGGATTAGAAACATTCTCTCATGTTCCCTCTTTCCTATCCCATAATACCCAGCTTATCTCTTTAGACGGGTAAGCTCTGCCGGTCTTACTCCAGTCGGGCACCACTATGTGGCACACGGCCCCGCAGGGCACCACTATATGTCATACGGCCCGGTAACAAGGGAGTTTGACCATGGATTCGGAAACATACGCTCTGTTGCTTCCTCTTCCTTGCACGCGTGAATCACAATCCCCCTAACCCAGCTCTCGGGTTAGTAACAATAGATACTCATGTATAATTACATATATAAATGTTAGTCAGCCGCATCTCCCTCGATGCTATCATACAACTTAGGAGATTTTCCTATCTCGTCGTATCCGCCGATTTATGAGTCACCCCTACACTTCTATTACTTAGGAACTATGTTCGTTTTCTAACATTGAGTCACATCCTTGCATAGGAGGTCGACTATTGATATTAAGGACGTTCACTAGTCTTGTGCGTCGCTTGTTCTCATTTTGAGTAAATTTATAAGTTTGTTTTATTGTTGTCAATTAATCGATGGTTTTCGTGGGTTACCTCGCTTTCGTTATTTCACATCAGGACTCTTTCTCCGAGTCTCTAGTCAAACAAGACTCAACTATGAGTCTCACTACAGTACACAATCACATGCAAGCAACTCATTCACCATTCATCGATTTCATGAATTATACAAACTTTAGTTCAAGTGCTAACCAATAAGCAACAATGCAATACAAGCACTATTAAGTGCACACAATCCGATTCGTGCATTTATCTTGTTAGGTGATCACACAATCAAACAAGCACACAAATCGGGGTAACCAAGTTAGGATACAGAGCATGAGGAAATCATACCTTTCACCGGGGTTAACTTTACCAGGTGTTCTCATGTTCCTCGGTTCACACTTGTTCCTCGAGTTTTACTCTTGATTCACTGATAATATTTCAAACATCTCCGTTAATTTAAGGTACTACGGTATGTAGACTAGTATTCCCGTAATTAACCCCGTTAACCCATTATTCTTTGGTTTTGTTTATGTGCTCTTAATCTCACAATTGTCTCAATCATTTCTCCAACTTGTTTACACTTCTTAGGACCATTAAAGGTCACCAAATAACTCCTAAACATCACCTAAAACCAATACCATTCACTTCCCCATCATTAGACACCTTTAAAACACATTCTGCTACAAACCCGGACCAACCCAGAAATGCGTTTCTGCCTGTTTTTCTATGTGGTCCGGGTTTACAAACCCGGACCACCCCCTGGGATGGTCTTCTGGTGCATTTTTGATGTGGTCCGGGTTTGTGTACCGATTTGCAAACCCGGACCACCCCTGGAACTGTCAAAATTTACAGTTTTTGATCAGTTTTCAACCCCTAATTCACCTCTAATCATTTCCTAATCTTTCCACACATTTACTACATGTTTAAACACCTCAAACATGCTCTAAACCTCTTCAAATCATTGATTTAATCCTTACTCAAATCCTAACTCAATTTTCACTAATTTACATCTTCCTGTTACAGTTTTTGCACACTTGTGCATTTTCTAACCTCTCTTAGCACTTTGCACTTTGTTCTAACTCCTTTTGGCCATACCAATTCATTCCTAGACAAGTGCACTAACTATACCCAAGTCCAACCTCCATTTCCAAGATTATAAGCACTAACTCTTTTTCTTGAAATTTCAATGCTTTACAACACTCATTTGCTACAGATTCTATACACTCACATAATCATCCTCCATTTACCATTTCAAGGTTATCAATCATCTCTACTCAACCCTATACACACCTTGGTTCTCCCATTCACCAAGTTATCTTATAACACCTATTTTCCACCAAAATTTCGCCATAGTTTCCCCATAAACCTAACATGTCCAAAATCATCCTTCATCACCAAAATCAAATCCTATTCTTGCCACACCCATAAGGGGTCCTACCAGCACACATAATATATCCTCAAAATTCTCCCACACAACATTATAGCTCAAATCTCAAATACAATGGCACTTAGGCCTTTAGATCAATACAATTCCACAATTCTCTCTCATATCATTCCAACACATTACTAGCACAAGTTTTGGTTTCATTATTTAATTTCACCCATTCCAAATCCTAAAGCATTTAAAATAGCATTAGGGTAACTTAATTACCTTATTTCTCCATTCTTTGTTTCCAAGCTTCTTATCTCCTCATCTTGGTCACAATCGGTCAAATGGCAGTGGAGTTGCCAAACTCCATCCCAACACCCAAGAAACACAAAAATGTATTTAAATTATTCTTCTACACCCTTAGAGAATTCTAATTCAATAAAAGGGCTTAGAGCACAAGTTAGGGTTTTACCTTTGGAGTGCTTTGAAGGGGTTTACCCCTTGAGTCAAGAAGGGGGTTACTCCACCATTGGAGGGTTGAAACAAGGCTCCAAAACAAGAAGAAAACAAGGCATGAGAATGGGAAAAAATTGGCCAACACAAGAGAAGGAGGAGAAATGAGTTTTCATGAATCTTTTTACCTTAGAAGAGAGAGGGGACTCCAAGCTCCATAAAAATGCTATTTTCTTCACCAATGGGGAAAACCCATGGAGGTCAACTTCATCCTTTTGGAATTTTAAAAAGAGAGAATGATAGAGGAGGATGAGAGGAAAAAGAATATGTGATTATTTTTGTGATTGGAGCTTGGATGTAGCTTGGGCAAGCAAGAGAAGAAGGAGAAGCCATGGGAGGCTACTCAAAATCGCTTATGCAGAGGGGAGAAGAGAGCTGACGGCTGGGGAAGAAGAAGGAGGAAAGAGAGGAGGAAAAAGAAATAAAGGAGGAGAGAGAAGATGACTACCCCTTTTTCTACTTTCCTTTTCTTTCCTTTTCTTTTCTTTCTTCTTTACTAGTTAATTAGCAGGGGGCTGTTTGGACTAAATAAAACCGGCCCCAATAAGTACATATGGCTGGAGTGTTTTTCGTCTTTTACAGAAAACGCTCGTTTATTTGCCCGGTTTAGCACTATTCACCAACCGGGCCCGTTTTCCGGAATTTTCTCGTTGCTTTAATTTTAATGGTTATTATACTCCATTAATGTTTATTTATAGTTATTTGATGAACTATAATTTTTACGGGTTCGTTTGACCACTCAAAGTCACGTTTTCGGGTTTTCTCGAAAAACGTGCGCTAAAGCTTCATTAGCGTTTTAATACGTTATTTGGATCCGTTTTCTTCGGGAATTGTTCCCATCTATTATTTAGGCATTATTAAGCCTTTTGAATCCCTCCAATTCACTTCTCAAGGTTATATTCCTCCCAGGGTCACTTAACGCTCAATTTAGCGTTTCTCGCTTTTTATGCGTTTTCTTATTTCTTTTGGATTTATTCTTTTTACCAAAATTCATTAGGCACTAATAGGCCCTTAAATATAATATTAGAGTCATTAAATCACCCTAGTTAGGTGTGGGGTATTTCATATTATAAGTTAGTATTTAATTCCATAAATTCCCAAACTTGGTCAAAGTCTCTTATATAGTCAACTTTGACTTCTAAATTCTGTTTGAAACCCAAACTTTTGGTAATTACTATATATACCCCAAACTTTCCTATTTTTACCATTTTGTAATAAAACTTTATAAGGTGTTATAATTTTTAATTAAATTCATTTTAAACACCAAACTTCAACCTAATACAGCCCACGACCCTATTTTTTGTAATTACCTTTTATCCCCAAACTTAATGCTTAATGCATAAATAAATTAAATAAGCTCTTAAACTTAAATAAAACGGCCTAGAGACATGGCCTTATTACAACCTTGAACTTGCAAAATAAATTACACTTTAAATGTCTCAAAAAATATAAATTCTCGGCCCTCTCAAATAACTCTTCAAAAATTACCAAAGTTCCACATACCGTCTTAAATTTGACAACTATGTTAATTAATCACTCAAATAATTTAGCTAATGTTTCTATATCATTTTTAAAGCCAAAAATTGTCATTTAATTACCTTCACTCACGGCAATAATTTTACAAGCTCCCAAGGTATTTGAAAACATAATAATATAATGTTATACCTTGATTTATGGAACTTCCAAGCTTCTTCACCCACGGTTTGTAGGGGGATTAATTCTCCCAAGCTTAGAAAATATATTTACACAATAAACAAGATATAATTAGACTCTAAGCTTGAGATAATTATAAGAAATGATTTATGTAATGATTTAACGTAAATATTACCTTAAAATGGCAAGGAAATTCTAGACCAATCTTGGCCTATATTTGAACAATTCCAAGATGTTAAAATCACCATAAAATTATGGGAATTAACAAGATCAAAGTAAGACCAAGAGATATTAGGATTTACCTTTGTATATTAAGCTTGATTTTCCTTAGAAATTTTGGCAGCAATTTGCTAGGGAAATGAGCTCTAAAATCATAGATTAAGATGAGAAATAAGAAGGGTTAATAACCCATGCCAATCGGCCATCACAAAAACCAAAGATGGGAAAGTTTCCAAGAAGACAACGTTTTACCTCAAGAATCAAAGGCACTTGTTCGTCTGTTTTCCTTAGAATTTGGGAGCTCATGATCTATGGATGTAAAGCTCTTCGAAAGAGGAATCCAACGAGCTATCAACTTCGAACTTTGGACTTAAGATGAGAAAGTTATAATTTATGGAAGAAAGAGTGTTCTTTAAGCTCCTAAATGGCAACAATGGAGGAAAACCAAGGTAAGAGAAGGAAGGGAGCTTCTAATTTGTTGAAGACCTACGGTTGGGACAGGAGCAAATTTAAGGAGTGAGAAGCATTCGTTGAATGGGATGAAGAAGAATGAGAAAAGTAAGGAAAATGTAAAGTAATGTTATAATATATAAAGTAACAAATAAGTCACCACATTAGGTAAGCTTTTAGGATGATTGATTATGCAAGATGGCCTTCTCATTATTGTTTCTGCCGACTTGGTTGGTCAAGGATGGTCAATTTTTTAACCATTGACCATTCTTGGTCAACGTTTGACTAAATGGGCACTAATTCTGGTTACTATTCATTATAAATATTATATTTGTAAAGGTTTTGGTAAAATCTCCAAATTAAATTCCTAATATGATATTAGGTAGTATACATGTATTTTGGTATGTATACAAGGCTAACTAGCCACTCAAAACCAATTTCGAAGACAATTCGCCAAGGCGCGTTTTAAGGAGTTTTCAGGCTCCTTTTTGTGTCTTATCTCTTTTTAGAGTTTGGTTTGATTTGAAAATAATTTAATTGTATTATTTTAGTACCTTTACATATATGCAAGCCTTTAAAACCATCCAAGACTCATTCTTAAGATAATATATCAAAAATATGCTTTAAGGGGTTTTATTTGTTTCTGAGCTTGGTTTTATTTGTTAATGGTTTTATAGTGTTTTTAGCTTGATTATAAGACTTAGGAATCCACTTTGGATCCTAGTTGAGGTTATACAATCTCTATGGTTTCTTAAAGCACATTCTTGTGTTTTAAGGTCTAAGATTGTTCCTCCATGATCTTAAGGTGTGTTTTGGCCTTATTAGATCATTATTAATTCATTTACTAAGTTTAAGTAGTTAGGAGTATTTCAGTCTACCCCCTTAAAGAGACTTCGTCCCGAAGTCCTTACTTACATTCGATTCACCTAATGAATCAAGTTCCACTAGGTATTCATAAGTCTCACTTCTAGGGACCGAGTCCCACTAGGTTCAAACCTAGTATATATGTATCACAATTGATACCGCATTAATCTCATTCCATGGTCTATATGTATCACAAATGATACAACATTAATCTCATTCCATATAGTCAAAAATCATGACACATTCATTCATATACACACTAAACAAGGTGTAAAACCAATCCGGATTACTCAAAGGTACTATATATATGTAACCAAACACATGTGCACTGAGGCACTACATACAACCAATTCATCAATCAAACATGTATGACGCAGCATACCAACAAAACACACCACAAAACAAACCTAATGCATAAACACATGCGCAAGCCAAGTGGCTTATACCCCACATAAAAAGGGTTTGTCCATGAACCCGTACAAATATCACAGCTATTACTCGAAGAGTACTGGATACTTCGCTCTCATGGAGTCTTCTAACTCCCATGTAGCCTCCTCCACCTCATGGTTCGACCAGAGAACCTTGACCATGCTAACGGTCTTGTTCCTAGTCTGCCTCGTCTTCATATCGAGGATGCGGAATGGTACTTCTTCATATCGAAGAGCGGGGTCCAACTCTAAAGTCTCTAGCTTTAACACGTGCGATGGACGGGGCACATACTTCTTCAATTGTGAAATGTGAAAGACGTCGTGCACCCTCCCGAGCTCTGCTGGCAAGTCTAGTCTGTAGGCTAATGAGCCCACTCACTCCCTAATCGCATATGGCCCAACGTATTTCGGGCTCAGCTTGCCTTTCTTGAAATACCCCAAACCTAGATATGGTTTTTATATGATAAACTAAGATATAAGAAGGCTAAATAATGCCTTAGAAACATTAGGAAACAATTTAAACCGAAGAAAACACAAGGAAACACCGTAAGAGCAATTTAAGCAAAAACATGCTCTAAGCTTGGAGTAGCTTGGGTTAGTACCCAAATATCATTCTTGGACCTTAGTAACATCCTAATGGTCATGTTAAATCAATTACCAAAGAAAACCAAGCTCAAAAACAAGTTAAAACACAAATTATGCTTTAAGGACTCTGAAAGCACATTTTTGAAAAATTGTCTTTGAAAGGGGTTTTAAGTGGCTAAATGCCCATGATTACACCTTAATCAACTTGTGTACTACTTAGTATCACATTAGGAAGTCTAAATCAATGGGAAATCAAAAAATTCACAAATATGTGCACTAATTTGTGAATAGTAACCAAATAGTGCCTAGTTTAGTTTTAGTCAACTAAGTTTAATTAAATGGTCAAACAAGACCATGACTAGCCTTAATTAATAAGGGGCCGGTTTTCTAAGGGGATGAGTCACCACATGAATAATTAAGATTGTAAAAGAAGAGGGAAAAGTAGATTAGTTACTATTTGCTTTTAAGGAAACAAATATCTCATTTATACTACCTCTCTCCTCCTTTCTTCATTCTTTCTTCATTCTTTCTTCTTCCCACTGATTTCTCCTGCTCTCTTTCTTCTCCATTCACGTAGAAGACAACTCCATGCTAGCTCCTTCTTCACTTGCTTGCCAAACACTCATCTTAGCTCCAAAATCAAAACTAAGTGCATATTCCTTTTAGTTAGCTCAAGCTCTTTCTTTCTATCCTTTCAAATCTCCAAGAGCTTCAATTTGGTGCCAAGGAAAACTGCCATTAGAGGAGGAAAAGCAAGTTTGAGGAGTCCATTAGCTTCTCCATTCTCTTAAGGTAAAGAATATGTAAGAAAAATTAGGTTTCCACCATCTTTTCTCCATTACCGAAAATTACACTCATGGGGCTTCATTTTTATGCCCTGTTCTAGCTTGTTTTCTATTCTCCAAGGGCTAGAGGAGGTCCTTCTTGATTCATATCCAAGCTTGTCTTAAGACTCCAAGGTAAAACATTCAATTTAATACCTTAAGACACATTTTTAACCTAGGTTTTATTCCTTAAGGTTAGTGTATTGTTTATCACTCATTGGAGTCATTGGATATTGATTAGAAAATTGGCAAGGGAAGTTTGAGTGGTGACCGAGATTGTTCAAGGAAAAAGGCTAAGGAGGTTAGTTTGTGAAGCTTGTAAAAGAACAAGGTAAATGTCTTACCTTAAGGTGTTTTAATGCATTAAGGGATGGGATTTAGATATATGATAAGCTTAGCTTAGAGTTTACATTGGGAAAAGGGTATAGAACCTAGGAGAAATAATGATGATATTTGGGAACTTGTGACTAAGGAGCAAATGAGAAAGGAGATAGTTAAACAATGTTAAGGTGAATTATAAGAACATTTATATTGTAATGGGAGCCTTGTTGTATGTATTTGCAGGTTAAAGGCTATTTATATTGAGGAAACTCAATGTTTAAGATTTATTCATTTAAGGGCCTAAGAGCCAAGTCATTTAAGGGCCTAAGTGCCTAGCAATTTAAGTTTATGCACTATATTGTGATGTAGTGTGGTTTGGGTGTGGTTTGTGTGCTAAGATTGTATATTAAGGATTTAAGAGTTTATAGATGTTTAATGGTGAAAACCTAAGTGCTTGGGTGTAGTAATACACTAGGGAAGCCATGTCAAAATTTGGTGAAGAAACATGATGTTTAAGATGTTCTAAGGAGATTTCATGACTAAGGAAGTGCCAGGAAACATTAGGAGTTATTTTGATGAAAAAGAGTGAGTTTGAGGTGTTCTTGTAAATTAGGATGACATAGGTTTGTCTAGGAGGAATTAGGGGTTACAATGGTGAATTTTAAGCACCAAGACCATGATAAAAGAAGTTAGGAAACTTGTGCAAAGTCTAAAGGAAATGGAGTGTAAGACTTTGAAATGACTTAGGTGAGAACTAGTGAGTATGATTTAAGGATGGATAATGATGTGTATAGTGTGGTCAAATTCTTAAGGAGGGAGCATTTGGTTAGTTGAAATTCTAGGTGAATTGCATGCTGGAAATGTAGGAAAATAAATGCTAAGTGTTAGGAGTTCTTGTAAGAATTGAGTAAATGTTTAAGAAGATCTTTGGAGGTTGTTTTAATGAGTTTGGTGGATGTTTTAAGGTGAGTTTAAGTGCCTAAATGGTATTAGGACATATGGGGGAACTTGTGGAAAAGTTTGGGAACAAATAGAGAATTTTTGGGAAGTTTCTGCACTGGACCGACCAAGTGGACCGACCCTGTCTGGGTCGGTCGGACCTTGTTAACCTAGCGGAAAAGTTACTGGAATCGACCGACCCAGGGGGTTGGGTCGGTCGGGCAAAATTTAACAAACGAAAAGCTTCTAGAATGGACCGACCCAGAGGGTCTTGGGTCGGTCGGGTGAGTTTTAGAAGACGGAAGAGTTACTAGAATGGACCGACCCAGGGGTTGGGTCGGTCGGTGGGTCGGTTGACCCTCAAGACTTAAAAATAAACTCTAAGAGTGTTAAGTGGTATTAATGGTACCCCATTAAGAGGGCAATGATGATTGGAGATATAAAGACGTAAGGGATTAAGTTCAGTATAAACTTCAATACTAAAGGTTAAGTTTGTAAGATTAAGTTGTAAAACTTAAGAGGTGTTAGGTGGGGATCATTGAGGGTTAAGCAAGTTATATAAGTTAAGTAATGTGTAAGTGATTAACAATTTAAGTTGGATGAATATTTTAGGATTTGAAAGTTTAGAACCGGAGGAGAATTAAACAACCGGGTCAACCGACGGTGAACGGTACAGTTTTCTTGTGACCTACTTGCTAACGAGGTGTCCCTCGGCTTGTGTGCTATTTGTTTATGTGTGCCGACTAAACAAGATAAAGCATGCAACCAGTTATATTGTACTTATTGTGTGTGTTGATTTGCACTAACACAAGAGACATGAGGTTAGTTACTAACAAAGTTTAGTACAAATGGACTGAGATGAGGAATTATATTGTTTAACAGTTGGTTAATACCCGAGAAGGTTTAACTAACACCTGGTTATAAGACTTACACTAACTGGAACTTAAGGGGGGAGTGAGGAATCCGGGACTGACTCTGGTCATGCATGTTAAGGAAAGGGGGTCGGTATCTAAATTAGATCCGACTTCCGCTTAAGGACTTGTCTTCGGACTTGTTGCCTAGGGTCGAATGTCGGCTCAGCTACATTGGATTTCCAGTCCAAGGTAGGAGGCATTAAGATGGTGCAGTAGGATCACCTAAATCCTAAATTTTAAGATAAGTTGTTTATTCAACCAATGGAGTTATAGCTCATTAGCTAGGGTTGCTTTTGAGCCGACAAAATAAACATTGAGATAAGATGCAACCAATTCTATATAAAGAACAATTTGTATACTGAGATTAAGATAAGGCTAAGACTGAGGTAAGTTAAGGTGGACTGAGGATAAGTGGAATTGGAACTTGAGGAGTTTACTTACTAACTCACTTGTTAAGAGAACGCTTTAAGTTATTCATTTGTGTGTGAACTATGCTTGTTCATCTGTGGATTGTTGTTTTACTGCACTTCATATTATGATTGTGTATCTAATCAATTTCCATGATATCGACAATTAGTCGTCGTAGCCCCGTTAGATTGGGGGCCACGAGAGGATCGTACCAGCATTCTTAATGACCCCCTTTGGGGGCTGTTTTTATTTTGCAGGTAAGCGTCCCATGAAGAGTCACCTTGAGAGTAAGGGCGGTTAGACTTAGGCAGGGCTTTTATTTTAGGTACGGGTTGCGCCCGTGCACCCGTCTGTCGACTTTAAGACTTGTGGAAGTTATGTTGTGTTTGAGATACTAGAAACTCGGTTGGTGGGTATTTTGGTTGGTATGTATACTTTTGGTTTAGCGTTGTAAATATTTAAAGTTCGATATATTCTGTTGTTCAGACCGTGGAAAGGTCCTGATGTTAGTTTATTTCGTTGCGACGTTTGTGATTAAGTTGTTAAGTTTGCGATAACCACGATTGGCTTAGGACGGGGTGTTACATTTTTGCCCAAACCGGAAGATTCCTTTCTTGGGTGACACTCTGAGGAATACCATGTCATCGGTAGTAAACTCAATGACTCTCCTCTGGTGTCGACATATGATTTCTGTCGGTCCTGGGCTGCCTTCATGTTCCTACGAATCTGTAGGACATCCTCCTTGATCTGCTCTAGGTACTCAGGTCCTAGAAGCGTAGTCTCGCTGGTCTCATCCCAGAATAAAGGAGTCCTACACGGTCTACCGTATAGTGCCTGGAACGGGGGCATCTGAATAGAGGAGTGGTAGCTGTTGTTGTAGGCGAATTCTATCAAATGTAGACGCTCTAACCAGCTCCCCTGAAAATCCAAGGCACATGCTCTCAGCATGTCCTCCAGTGTCTGGATGGTCCTCTCACTCTGGCCGTCGGTCCTCTCACTCTGGCCGATAATGAAATCCATCGAGATGTCCTCAAACCTCCAGCAAGGAATAGGCGTGGACTGTACTAATCCGCCGGTTCTCCTGTGCTCAAACTTAACCTTCTGACAGGTCAAGCATTTAGTCACATAGTCGGCTACGTCCTTCTTCATTCCGCTCCACAAAAAATGGACCTTCAATGCCTTGTACATCTTCGAAGAACTGGGGTGGACGGATAAGGACGAGCAATGAGCCTCCTGGAGTATCTTCTCCTTCTGGGCAGGAGAAGACTCCAGAATACATAACCGACCACTCAATCGAATCATGCCGTCGTCGCTCCTTTCAAAGTCGTACTTCTGATTCTTAAAACAACCCTCTGCCATCTTCTGCCTGATACTCTGCATATACTAATCACTCTCCTGTGCAGCTCGTATCTCATCAATCAGACTACTGCCTGCCAATAGAGTAAACAATGAGTGTGATCTGCGGCTCAGGGCATCGGCTACAACAATTGCCTTGCCCTCCTTGTATCTCAGGTCTATGTCGTAGTCCTTCAGGAACTTGACCCATCTTCTCTATCGCATCTGTAAACTCTTGTGATCAGAGTAGACGATGACTGTCACACCATAAAGATAGTGGCGCCAGATCTTCAAAGCGAAGACTACTACGCCCAAATCAAGGTCGTGTGTGGGGTAGTTCACCTCATGCTTCTTCAGCTGTCGGGATGCGTAGGCAACAACCTTCCCGTGATGCATAAGCACACAGCCTAGACCGGTTCCAGAGGCATCACAATATACCTCGAACCCATCGGTGCCCTCAGGAATAGTAAGAACGGGTGCCGATGTTAGGAGATCCTTCAGTGCCTGAAAGGACTGCTCACATTCGGCAGACCATAAGAACTGGGACTCCTTCTTCATAAGGTTATTCATCGGTTTGGCAACTTTGGAAAAGTCCTTTACGAATCGTCGGTAGTAACCGGCCAATCCTAGAAAGCTACGGATGTCTGTTACCGTCTTCGGCCCAGCCACTCTTCACTGCCTCAATCTTGGTAGGGTCTACACGATATCTCGCTTTGAGAAATAATGTGTCCAAGGAATGACACGCTGTCTAACTAGAACTCACACTTAGAGAGTTTGGCATACAGCTGGTTCTCTCTCATGATGCTCAAAACTTGTTTCAGATGTAACCCATGCTCCTCTGAGTCTTAGAATAGATCAGGATATCGTCGATGAAGACCACAACTGAACTGTCAAGCTGCTCTCTGAAGAGATGGTTCATCAAGTCCATGAAGATCGCTGGCACATTCGACAATCCGAATGGCATAATAGTGAACTCGTAATGCCCATACCGAGTTCTAAAAGCTGTTTTCTCCACATCACCCACTACATGCACAAGCTTTGTTGTTATAGTAGATGGAAACCTTTCCTAAGGGTTCACATCTTCACCGCATGGATGGTCTTCAGTTAATAAGAGGTACCTTCCCTCAGGTTTCTCGTAGTGTCCAAGTGTGGATTAGGCCATTGTTGGCGTTATTACGATTCTTGTGCCTCTGTGCTACCATTGCTACAGAAGGCATGAAAAACAATTAAGATCTTCGTCAACTGTATACTAGAGTGATGTTCTAGTGACAGTGACATTGGGGTAGCCATTACTCCAAGCCATTCATAATGTTGAGCTCAAACTGGGTGGTTCAGTTGTCGATCTATTTGTCGTATGAAGCAATATCTCTTGCAAGTCTTGTTATTAAATGGTTTGGGTTTTGCAACCGTTTAAGTTCACACAACGCAGTTGGTTTATGGTTGTTGAGCCTTATTGCTGCGAGCCATGCTCCTTGCAGGCTGTCTATACACGTTTCCACTCATTGTATACCCCATAGGTTGGAGGTATTACTGGGCTCCATGGCAAGTCGTGGCATCACGCTTCTGTTCATAGGAGGCCCTTTAGGCAATCTGGTGCTAATTAGTGCCTTTTTTAATTTAGGGTATTTCCCATTATGCAAAATCCATTTGGTGTGCTAGCCGAGTGTTCGTTATAGATTATGTGCTCTTATCATAACACTTTGTTCAACTGTTGCTAACTCGGACACCCTTCAAGGATTTCTCCCGGGTGTTGTAAGGTTACGCCGTTACATCAGGCTAATGTTTATGATATGTCGTGTCTATTATACCGCCTTGTGGTATTGTATTTAAGCTATCCCCTTTTGGGTTATATAACGTCTCCCGTTCTTGGGTAGACTGTTTATACTTTCTCCTAGTGCCTAAGACTAGGCTTAACATCCTTTCCAATGATGGATTATACTTCGTGGTAATCTTGTGATCGCTCTTGGGAACTCCGTCCCGTTTGTTGAGCATCATTATGTTCACGTTAGGCATTTGCCTTACTATATTGGGTTGGATATTTGCTCGAGCTACCATGTATTACTTGAAGTCCTTGAGACATATCCAATGTCTATACCTACTAGTCTGCGCTCCTTGCGCTTCTTAATCCTCATTCCTTATCCTCAGATGGGTTTTCTGAGTTCTTTTATACTTATTACTTAGCTGAGTTCCTTCTCATTGATCATCTGTAGTGTCCAGCTATTCTGGTTTGAACTTACTCATGGTCCGTAGAACGGAGTCGACTAATTCCCGTGTTGCGTACACTACATGTATACATACGTGGGGTACCTTGTTGGTGCGTTACCACTAACCCGACTATTTGTCAGGCCCGCAAGTTTAATACCCCGGATCTAAAAATGGTGATTAAATTACTCTAATCTGATTATATCAGGCCAA
The DNA here is from genome assembly GCA_023374045.1 of Limonium bicolor. Lineage (NCBI taxonomy): Eukaryota > Viridiplantae > Streptophyta > Magnoliopsida > Caryophyllales > Plumbaginaceae > Limonium > Limonium bicolor. Next base: position 399,697,536 of record CM041778.1, on the reverse strand, counting down.
ATAGTGCCTAGATAATATTGGTAAGGATAATAAAACCAAAAGAAAAGAGAAAATGCGTAAAACGATAAAACACGCATTAAATGAGTGTAAGAGATATATGATCTCGTTAGGGTCCGAGATGGATTCCTAAGGCTTAGTTGTGCCTAATTAGTATACGGGAGTGATTCCCGAAGAAAACGGATCCAAATAATGGATTAAAATGCTAACGGAGTTTTAAAGCACGTTTTTCGAGAAAACCCGAAAACATGACTTTAAGTGGTCAAACGGACCCGTAAAAATTATAGTTGATTAAATAACTATAACTAAGTATTAATGGAAGCTTAATAACCATTAAAAATAAAGAAACGAGAAAAATCCGAAAAACGGGCCCCGTGAGTGAATAGTTTCGAAACCGGGTAATTAAAACGAGCGTTATTCGAAAAGACGAAAAAAATGACCCGGGCTATTAATATATATGGGCCGGTTTTAATTAGTATGTGCACACACATTAATAAGCTTGTTAGCTTATTAAGTCACATGATGACAAATAAATAAAGTAAAAAGGGAATAGTAAAAAAAAGATACTTTACTTACTCTCTCACCTCCTTCCTTCTTCTTTTACGATTCCCAGCCTCTTCTCTCTGTATTATCTTCTTCCCCAGAGAGCTCCATGGCGATTTCATCAGAGAGCAACAGCACCATCTTCCTTCTCCATTCTCTTGCTCCATTCTCCACCAAATCACACAAAAATAGTACCGTTAGATTCCTCTCGGCAAGGGCTTCGTTTTTCACCCAACAAAATCTTGATATCTCCATCTTCACTTCCATGGGTGTTGGGCCTTTTGAAGCTTGAAGGGCTGATTTTGACTCTCCTTCACCCCCTTGATGCCTTAAGGTAATAATAAGTAAGAGTTTTACCCACTTCAATCTTGTTCTTGCAATTTGGGAAATTTTCCCTCACGTTGAAAATTTCTTCCCATTTCAGCCGATTCTCCATGCTCCTGTGGAGTGTTGGAAACTCCTCCAATTGATTGCCAAGCTGTCCATTTGGTTATTCTAAGGTAATATCTAAGTTAAGCTTTGAAAACTAGCTCCTTAAAATATTAGGTTGTGTGGGGAAAAATTGAATTGATTTGTGGTTATGTGTGTGATGGGATATGGTTGTAGCTAGCAATCCATATTCCTTTGTGTGGTGTGGAAACAAGAAGAGAAAGAGAGAACAAGAGAAGGAGGAAGAGGAGAAAAGAAAACAGAAAAACTAGCAAGGTAATAAACTAACCTTGGGTTGGTTTTGTTCTCTGTAAACAGATTTTTGAATGTAAATAAATGACCTTGTTAGTGTAGTTGTGATGCTACAATATTGACTGATATGTGGAGCTATTTTAAGAGGGTTAAGTGTGGATAATAAGCCTTGAGGCTAACTAGTACATATGTGAAAACAGAGGGGAATTTAATGTGCTGCTGCAAGGATTTTAAGGGTTGTTATAACATGGATGTTAAACTGATCTTGGTGTGCTATTTATTTAGTGTTGTGGGAATACTTAGGAAAGTAGACAAGCTATGTCAAATTTTGTCTAGGAAACTATGGCTTGAGTGTGTTATTACGTGGAGTTGGAATGGTGAGAAATGAAGGATTGGCGAAATGCAACAGAAAACAAGAGACTAGAGTCTGTAACAGATGAGAAAATTACAGTGAATGGGTTTTGTAACAGATGAAGGTATGAGTGGTTTAGGTTAGTTTTGAATGCCCAAACAATGTCAAAACATGCTAGAATATATGTAGGAAGAGTGGGGAAGAAGTTGGTATAAGTTTAGAGTTGAAATATAATCAAAAACAAGAAGAAATATCACTTTTGCAAGTGGTCCGGGTCTGTAAACAAGTACAGAAACCCGGACTAGGGCTAAAACACGGCAGAATGTTGTAACAGAGGAGTGGTCCGGGTTTACAAACCAGGACATAAACCCGAACCACCCCTAAAATGCACCCGAGAGGTTTCTGAATTAAGGGTCTGGGTTTGTAAACTAGCATGTATACCAGGACCAGTCATAAATTACACCCGAGAGTGACCAGAAGCATTGGTCCGGGTTTGTAAACCCGGACACAAACCCAGACCACCCCATTTTCTTCACAGAAACCGTTTTAAAGCCATTCTAAGGTAGGGGCTTGATGGGTATTGATAGTATAAGGTAATTATGACTTGATTAATGATGTTTAAAGGTCATTAAGAGTGTAAACAAGTTTGATAAGTGAATGAGAAAGTTGTGAGTTTAAGAACACATGAAATAAACTAGGAATAACGGGATAACGGGGTTAAGTACGGGAGTATTAGTTTTACATACCGTAACTCCTTAATGTTAATATAAACATTTGAATGTTATCAGTGGACCAAGTGCGAACCTATCATGTTGAGAACACAAGTGTTAAAGCAAACACTGGGGTAGAACCCGAAGGGATCCCACGTAACACGGGATACCCTAAATTGCCAGAGGGCATAATAATACCAAGATACTTAAAGGGCCTTCCATGTACGGAAGCGCGGTGAGACAATTATACCAAAGAGCCCAGCAATGCCTCCAAACCATTTAATGGTGTACGGAGAAGCAGAAACTGCATAAACAGCCGCACAGAACATGGCTGAGGCAAAGTGGCTTGTAAGCTGGAAAAACCAACTACCATTCGTAGATTTAAACGTACAAACCTATGCATAAAGGCATAAAAGAAACGGTGGAAAACGAACCACTACCTTAGAGTGGGGATACCACTTGTGATTATGGGGCCTATGGAGCAGTAATTGCGTGAATCCTTCAGAGAAAGGCTACCACCTAAGGATGTAATGCGAAACCGCTAGAGCGGTGTAGTGAAACTTGAGCATGTGTTTATCGCCAAGGAGTAAGTCGAACAGAGATAGTGCATAGAAAGGCGTTGATAGTAGTGAAAGGAAACCGAGAGAGTAATCGGATTAGTAGTAAACACTGTATGTGTGTAGTATGAATTGCAGAGTAAACGATGCGCAAGCGTAGAAGTAGAGAGTTTAGAGTAATATATTCTATTGAGCCAAGTGAATGGCAAGCCATAGTATAAATGGCAGGAGTATATGAGCGGAAGCTAAAGTAGTAGCTGATGCCATATAAGTGAATATTGTTAATGAATAAGAGCATGGTACGCAGTGAGCGACCATTGTAAGAGTGTAATCAGATAATGAAATGAAGCTGATGAGAAAAGATAGTAAAGCAGACGTATTCATTCCTATCTCATAAGAGATTTACTGCCAAGGGTTTACGCTTCTGCACTCTGTATGACTGAGTGTTTTGGTATTGCACTTGTGTGGTAATGATCGAGTGGGAGAGCTAGGAATTGAGAAATGTCAATGAAGCCTGTTGAGCAAAAACCTAAAGAAATAACCGTGCAGCCGTTGGCCAAAGATGCACGAGGAACGTGGGCAGTAACCCACAGGGTCAGGATCGATGGATGGTAAATGCAGAGTAGTATGAATGAAGAACTCTAGTACAGAAACAAGTAAACAAACATAAAAATTACACGAGGAAGCACTACACACTAAGTAGTAGCTTGACCTCAACGATAGTAAGTCAGAAAAAGGTAAGTGAATAATCACGAAAGTATACAGTGTGATACGAAATAGATTTCCAGAGAACTAGAGAAAATCTATAACTCATCGAATTCGCATACGGTAACAGATACCACGCGACGATTGAGAAACCTTTATTCCCAAGTCAAAAAGGGATAGAAAGGGAGTGAATAATACATTGAGAATACCAAAGGGCGAATTAAGCTCTAGTTACCGATCACACATCAGGAGCCAGTGGGTTGTAATTCAAGGTTAAGTATACCTGGCTGAAGAGGGAAAAATATGACGAGACAGAAGAACCAAGACGGCCTAGATCCCAGGCCCCGGCCAAGACCCCGGGCTTCCTTCAAAATCATGTTCAGACTATAGTTTGGGCGTCAAGCATCAAGTCCGGGCCCCTGCCCGACCCTTGGATCGGGATCTAAACCTCATAGACCGGGCGCCACATCCCGCGCCTCATGCTCTGCGGCGGGGCATTCTATGACCGGGTGCTGAAGAGGAGAAAATACAGACAAGTACTAGAAAGGCGTGAAGAGGCTAAGGTAACATCAAAAGTCCACACCCAGAAGAGGGAGTGAAGAAAGAGCGTGCAACGATCGGTCGGCCATGACCGGTTGCAAAGTATAAAGCAAGTGTAAATAAACGACCGGTCGCCTGTGACCGGTCGCCGAAGCTGCAAAGTAAGCCAAGATAGTGACCGGTCGTCTCCGGCCAGTCAAGTAACTAAGAAAAAGGAGTAGATAGTGACCGGGCGCCTGTGCCCGGTCGGATAGCCTGGGACAAAAGATGTAGAAATCAGGATAAGATATTTATAGTGACAGCCTGGTAAGATATGACAGGTTGGCAAGCCTAGGAACCCTAGAAAAAGTCTATAAATAGAGATAAAGGAGCTCATTTGAGGGGGACACAACATTAGGAGAGAGAGAAACCTCTAGAAAAGCTCTCTAGTATTGTAACCATAAAGAAATGAATAAAGAGATTGTCTAGAAGTGGATGTAGGCCGGATTATTGGCTGAACCACTATAATCTTCGGTGTTCTATTCGTTTGTGAGATGTGAGTGACAAATTATACGTTTTCATTTGGCGCCGTCTGTGGGAAACGAACATCAACCACGATTCATCCACAGATCGAAAGAAATTCTGCGATAAACTTCGTGCTTTTTTTAGTATTGACGAGGGACGATCCCGGGGAAGAAAGGACGCAGTCAAGGAGAACTATCAACAGCGGAATAAGGCGGAAGGAATTCTTCAAAGATCATCGGAGAAGTCCATTCGCGCAATCAAAATCTTAAAAATAGCTTACCACGATCTGGTTTGAGAACTCGTAATTGATTGAGGTAGTCGCTCCTGTTGAGGACGTCGCCAAAATCAAAGAGCAGTAGATCTCAGATATGTCGAAGCATAGGAGCGAAATGCGGTCGCAAAGTTTGACGCTCTCCCATCTGTACGCCTCTCACTGAAGGTCGAAGAGCAACAAGGAGATCGAAAATCAGAAAAGAAGAAGTTATCATCGAGGGACAGTCGGCGATGCCAATCCCCGTTTCAATTGAAATTGTCCGATTATCCTAAGCTTCGGTGTGGTAATCGGTGCCACAATTCATTTGCAGAATCGGAGCTCATCGACGAACAAGCAACCACCAGCAACAAAATACAAATTGAGAAAACCTTTAATCTCGTTTTCCCTTTCTCGCTACTTAATACGCTACATATTATCAATCTTGCGATAATTACATATTATTTAAAGCAGTCGAAATTTGACGCTAGTTATGTCTTGTTCTAAGGTAGGAAGGCAACCGGAAACGCACTCACGAAGGATGAGTACGCAATTGCGGTGGTTCCACAATCGCAGAGTATAGGGCTAGACAAGGAAGATTGTTAGATGAAGGTTTATCTCGGAAGATCAGACCAATGCAGTGGTCCCGAAGGAATGATGTGTTAGCTTCTAGTCCATGACGCTGTTTCTAATTTTAATCCAGGCGCTCCAGGCAGAATGGATGGTATTTTGGTCTGGGCAACACAAGACTCTTAAAAGCGACATTGAGGCGACCGGGGGTTCCATGACCGGGCGGTGTTCTCCTTCAGTGACCGGGAGGCGCATCACGAGGAGCCGGGCGAAGGCTGAACAAGCTAAAGAGCAGAAGCGACATCCATGCGGTGTGCCAGTAACCGCAGGCTCACTGATTAAATTCGCCATCTTCTGATTACTAAAGATAGGACTGAGCCCAACTACTTCGATTACACCCTGGAGCGGCACAGGCTGCTCCCAATCGGGCAATCCAATTTGTAAAGCCAGGCTACAAGTGAAGCGACGATCGAGGGTAGTCGCACCATGATTTGGATTTGGACCTAGGCGTAATCTTGAGCTAAGACAGAATTTTCGACCGGGCGTCGTGTGCATCGACCGGGCACATTGACCGGGCGGCATCTTCTTCCGGCCAAACGTGGTGCACAATGAATTCATGACGGGGGCTGCATTGCCGGGCATCCTTCAGAACAGGAGCAAATTCACTACGACCGGGCGCGACCTCTCCTCTCGACCGGGAGCAAATTTACCGTGACCGGGCGCGACCTCTCTCTCCATTCCTGGTGTCACTCTCAATTCAGGGGAAGTAACTGAAAGCCTACTATGATCAAGGTCTGGAGCAAGCGAAGCATCAACGACGAAGGCGGCATCCCGTTCGATTCATCAAATTGACTCAAATCCTTGAAGAGTATTCAACAAGACAAAGACCACTTCTCTGTAGACGCAAGTCGCCGAAATATTATCACCCCACTGGGAAAACATCTACGCTCATCCTAAAGGTATGAATTCAAAGCTGAAGCAAGCTTACAACAGTTGCAGATTCAAGGTAATTTCTCTGAACCTTAATGGTGTCATCAAAGCTTGATAATGAGCTAGGGCTATAAATAAAGGATTTACTGTGATACCATTCCTGATAAATATATTTTGCTGTTACTTCTATATATGTTATGCCTCTGCATCTTTGAGTTTATTCAAAACTGGAAAACTGCAGAAATTCAATAAAGAGTATGTGCAAATAATCTTGTTTTAATCTAAAACGGAGATCTCTGCCTATTTTTTGCTCTTAGCCTGCATTCCTTCTAAAAGCTATACAACTTGCTGCTGGATTTTTTGCCTTGCTTTTATCCTTCTACTAGAACTGAGATGATAAAATTATAAATATCTTCTTGTCATTAGTTTCCTGCTGTTTCAGAAGTTCCTAAGGTTCAGATGTTTTTTCTTATATTATTCCGACAAAATTCAGCTTGTTCGAAGGTGTCTCTTAAGCTGAAGGAATCTATTATGCACCTGGTTGTATCCCTGCTGTGATCACAAATGATCAAGCCATCGAAAATTTAGTTTCATTAAGTGAGCTTGTTAAACTAGTACTCCTTGTCATGATTATTCTACTATTCAAACCTGAGAATAAAGACTGCACAGTTCTTAAAACACTCTGGCACTCTCTGCTTAGGATGTCCTGTGGGCACTATATAGCTGAATCAGGACAAGAGGTCTGTATTGTGAGAACCTGATGGGAAGCATGTAGACAAATTGGCTTAAGCTGAGACAAAATTTATGTTTGATCTTCTTCTGCATCTGCTTGTTGCTGCTGCTATGGTCAGATTGACCAGAACCTTGGCTGTCTTCAGAAGCCTCTAGATTGAACAAACTCTTGCCTGATTTTTCTGTCTTTTAAGTTTTATTCAAAATTCCAGAAACGATGGTACAAATACACCAGCTTTTGAATAAAGCAGTAACAGATTCACACTGTTATGAATGTAGTAGTACAATACTTCCCTTTGCAGCTATTGTAAAAATCGTGAAATGATAATGTGTAGTTTCCAACTGTGGTCGCTTCCGTTTGCCTGCGCTATTTTATTGCTCACTATAATTGTCTTACGGGTGTCTTGCTTTTGTTTTATGTATATACACGACCTGGTTTACAGAAATAATACTGGATTACGGCATAGCCCGTCACATTATATTTCTTGCCTAATCCGGCCTACGTATATTCCGAAGGAATTGTCAGATTGAACAAGCAGAATTGGTGCAAGCTGTTTATACCTTTAGTTCTTAACTGTTTTAAGCTGCATGGTCTTTAATGTTTCAAGCAAGGAAGTAATTCAGTGGCTTATAGGCTACAAAATATGTTAATTCCTCTACTTCTATTTTTGCTCTTCAAATAATGAAACTTGTCATCTACTAAAATCTGAGATACCATCTGACTTCCATTATTGCTTAGATTTTGCTACAAGAGTTACTGTCGCTACTGGAAATTCATTCCTGCACACACTAGACCGGGGGAAATGCAAAACATCAAAAAAAATGTAAGGACACTGTTGTCAACAGTCAAAAGCCTACCTGTCCGCTCAAAGGAGTTCAATTCCCAAAGATTACCGGAAGAGTATTTCAGGGGAGTTTCTCTTGAAGAGGTATCATAGAGGATATCCATACGCTTTAGCCTTAATCAAGTCAAGCATAACAAGGTAATCTCCAATCTTAATTTACCTAGCACCTGTTTGTCAAAGTAAAGTAAGAATCGGTATAAACTTGAGTTGAAGATATGCTTTCTACCTGAGTTATATATCGTAATTTCCTTATCAATACACTAGGATCATGCACAAATAATTGTATAAATTTCAAGCTTTGCGAAGCACTATTCATGTCATTTATCTACCAAGGATATGAGGGAAGGCAAGCTCTAAATGCTCCCATTCTCACTGCATTAGCAAAACTGTTACAGTGGTTTCAACAACCTTTAAAATCCCTGGTTAAATACTTCATTCTGAAGCAATATTCTATGACACTTATGCTATCATTTCATAAAGGTTTCCTTTACCGAAACTGTTACAACTTTACTACTCACTAGACTATGCTGGCCTTGAAAATTTCAAAAGTATATGAATGCTTAGCTCTTCTCTGATAGTTAACTTTTCCTATGGATAAGAGATGTGGCTAAACTAAGTTTTTGCTTAAATCTTTGTGTCTAATCTGCTTAAATCTTTTTCCAGCTTCTATTTCTTTTGCTAAAGCTAAAGTAATGGGCATAGCAAGCTCTTTTGCTACCAGTTTCTGAAATTCCTCGTTCTTAAATCATAAGGTTGTTTGGCCGCTGATTGATTAATGTCATAAGCTCATCCAACTGTTTTCTTACTTCTGTTATAGCTTGACAGCAGGATTTGAAATGTATTGTTGTGTAAACGTCTTTGACACTATACTTGAATACTTATGAGCTATTATAAACCATAAACTAAACGGAGTTTAGTCTGTTACAGTTTGATTTTATAAGCTTTGTTTTTGTTGTTTATGAACTGAGGGCATAATGGTATGCAGGTTCTAGTTGCCTCCGTTTTTACTGCATCAAGTAAATATTACTTAGACTGAGTAAAGAGTCCTATATTCAGCTTCTCACTGCTTAATCATGTAGTAGTTTTAGTTTGAGAACTACCTTGCACCTCCTCTGTTTATAATTAAACATTGGACTAACGATTAAAACTATTACCATCTGAAATTGTCATGACACCCGTATGCGAGAGCCGCATGAACGAAGGGAAGGCTGTAAGGTCTATCATACAAAAAACCCACGGCCAGGCAACAATAAGCGGTCTCTTCGAAAGCCTCCATCATCCAGAAGCTATCATATCCAATGATGCTGGCAATCTGATTCAGAGTACGATCAAGATCAAAAGCAAGTTTAGACCTGAAGGAAGTTTGAATTGATAAGACAAAAAATCATCATCCGTTTTTCCTTCCTTCTCTATACACCAACGGTAACCTTACTAATCTTACTTTTACTGAAATTTTAGTAGCAGCAAGGGCGAGAGCTAGTAACAAATAGCATGTTGAATCACTGAATTGATAGCTTCATGTTTAAAATCTATCGGTTTCTCATATTAACAATCTCATACATCCGCTCTGAATTTCTCCTATTATTAGTACGGTAGTGATTAAAGAACCTGAAACTGCCATGATACTTTACAATGAAGACGATCATTCTACACGTGCAGGATGTATTGATTTGTCAGTGTTTAAATGTCAAACATATCATAAGTGCATGACCTGCTCAGAATGTTGTAAGTGCTATAAAGATCAGCCTAATTTTTCAATTTTCAACCATGCTTTACTTTTTATATGCTTCTATTCTGGGCTGCGAATGTAGTGCAAAACCAGATTTTGATTGTTTTCCGTTCATGATGCTATATCATGTTTCACATATTGATCGTCATGCTGCACACTCTTCTTAAATGAGTGTCTACTTCCTAGGTTGGCAGTTAGACAGCAGCAGTATTATGACATGATTTACTTTTGAATCCCTGGTTACCTTTACTCTCAGCTGATCAATACGCAACAGACAAACTGGTACAACAAATCCTTAAACACTAGAAGGGTGTACCGCTGAAATCTGTTTTCTTAGAAACTTTGTTTATATTATCCAAATATATTATGTTGCTCAGGTAAATTTGCTTCTGTTACTTCTGTTACCTCTGTTCTTCCTGATATACAATTTCACTTCTGACTTGAAAAATGCTAAACTTAGAAACACCTTAGATTACTATGTAAGCATGTTTGCATATAATTAATAAGAGAAAGATTTTGTTTCAGTCGGCTTATTTTTGTTGTAGAAGAAAATAGTTTCAACAGCTTTGTGCTAATACTATATCCCTTGCACAATCTGGTATATTATGACAGTTGCTTTTGGCTGGCTGTGTGATCTAACATGGGTCTGTTATATTTTGGGATTAACGAGCCCATCCTTCTAAATTCTGGTTTACGGCCATGTTGATTTGATATTCATACGTTTCCAGGTTACTAAAGTAATATACGCTGAAGATCAATGTTTTTTGCCGCCAGGGAATGATCTCTATTCTAACAGCTACAATTTCAGGTCTCCAAAATTAGCTGCTATTAATACTTTCTGTAACACCAAGCTCTGAAGAAAAAACCGAGTTGTTCAACAACAAGGGTATTACTTGTGTCTGATTCAATTGGGTGTGGCTAAAGTCTTTGGCAACATCTTTTAATCTGATTCAACAATAAAGAGGCAATGTTAGGTATATCCCTGGAAGGTTGATCTACTTCCCCATATCTAAGCTGGTTGCAGTATGCACCATATATACTTTTTTGCATAAGTATGGTATAACGGATCGTGCATGACCCACGCATTTATGAACCCATGAATGCTAATAATTTTTTAAGAAAGTGCAGGTACTATTCCAGGGGATTGATCACCCCCTGAGGTATTAAGGAAAGTATGAAAAAGAAGGCCATAGAGTACCTTGGGTTGAGACTGTGCCCGGCAAAGTCGCCAAGAAATCTACAGACAACTGTGTCAGCAAAAATTCAAAGGTATTATCAGAATCCATGGCGCTTTCATAGGCCTTATGATAAAAGAAAACACCGGGCTATGTCCCGTAGAAAGAAACACCTGGGCTATGTCCCGCAGGATGCAATGCCCTGAAACACTTGGCTTGGGTTGTCGCACCCGGTCAAGAGTGAAAATAAAAGAAACCCATCTCTGGCTCCATCAGGAGCTCTGGTCGCCTGTAATGGGTGAATTATTAGGTGTGGGACGCCACACCGTACCTCGATCCAATACCTTCTAAAAGAAACACTTTAGAAGGGTATGATCATAAGTACCATCCTTTGGCTACCACAAGCAAAGTTGGGAAATATATATTAAAAGGAAGTACCATTCTTTGGCTAACATAAGCAAAGATGGGAAACTATATTCTCTCTCTTCTCCCTTTCAGGAAATCATCGTCCTTTGGCTAGTATGAGCAAGGATTGGATCATTATATTATCTTACCCTTCAAAAGGGAACGGTTGGTCTTCTGCATGAAGACCTTATTATGGACTTCCGGACTTCTGGCATCCTTACATATTGTATATCAGAACATCAGGGGATTCATCCATCAAGATATATTATCTCGAAGATTTATGTCCCAGAATTTCCAATTTGTCAGATTCAGCAGAAAAGACACTTGTGGGACTTTTGATTGTACCAAATTGTACCAACTTTTTGTAAGTTCATTTTCCTTTGTAAAAGCTAAAGAAAAAGAACTTGTGGGACTAGGAGATAGGAGAAGGGAAAGGTAGAAGGCATGCAATTTTTTATCTTCTTCTTTGTAAGTTCCACTTTTTTAAATGCCAAAAAGTAGAACTTGTGGGACTGATGAAGAGGGCAAAATATGACGAGACAGAAGAACCAAGACGGCCTAGATCCCAGGCCCCGGCCAAGACCCCGGGCTTCCTTCAAAATCATGTTCAGACTATAGTTTGGGCGTCAAGCATCAAGTCCGGGCCCCTGCCCGACCCTTGGATCGGGATCTAAACCTCATAGACCGGGCGCCACATCCCGCGCCTCATGCTCTGCGGCGGGGCATTCTATGACCGGGTGCTGAAGAGGAGAAAATACAGACAAGTACTAAAAAGGCGTGAAGAGGCTAAGGTAACATCAAAAGTCCACACCCAGAAGAGGGAGTGAAGAAAGAGCGTGCAACGATCGGTCGGCCATGACCGGTTGCAAAGTATAAAGCAAGTGTAAATAAACGACCGGTCGCCTGTGACCGGTCGCCGAAGCTGCAAAGTAAGCCAAGATAGTGACCGGTCGTCTCCGGCCAGTCAAGTAACTAAGAAAAAGGAGTAGATAGTGACCGGGCGCCTGTGCCCGGTCGGATAGCCTGAAACAGAAGATGTAGAAATCAGGATAAGATATTTATAGTGACAGCCTGGTAAGATATGACAGGTTGGCAAGCCTAGGAACCCTAGAAAAAGTCTATAAATAGAGATAAAGGAGCTCATTTGAGGGGGACACAACATTAGGAGAGAGAGAAACCTCTAGAAAAGCTCTCTAGTATTGTAACCATAAAGAAATGAATAAAGAGATTGTCTAGAAGTGGATGTAGGCCGGATTATTGGCTGAACCACTATAATCTTCGGTGTTCTATTCGTTTGTGAGATGTGAGTGACAAATTATACGTTTTCACTGGCAAACCTGGGTTAATGGCTAATCATAAACACCTTGAAGCCTTAGAGGCTAGAACCGAACCCGGTTATGAGTCAATTAACCGTATTGAAGTTAAACACTTCATGATACCGAATTAGTGAACCAATGTATAGAGGTAACATATGGTCGATTACGCGGGCGTAACCCCTTTTAAGAGGGGTAGGGTGAGAAACCGCTTAGAGTATGTTTACGTATAGGTGCGTAAACTACTATGTGCATAACACAAAAGAAATCGTTTTGATGGTTGGAACTCATGTTACATAAACATGTGTACCCATTCATCGTGTAAGTATGGGTATTGTGCATGAGAGATGCGAGTAATGAGTATATAATATTTATGAAAAGAGGAGTAGAGAGACTCCTGGGGAATGGAAATCCCTATAGTATATGTCTAGTGAGATTAGACATGAGACATAATGAGTATGAATCAGTATGAAATCGATGTGTAACCTTGTAGGGAGTGAGTTCCCTAGGTGAGTTTGTTTGAGAATGATTGATGGAGTGAGTTCCATCCTTTGGAGTTGTTTGTGTGTTTTAAGTTGAGTAACAATTTGAGAAAATGAGGTCATGAGTTGCTTAGGTAAAGTAAGCAAAGAAAATGGATAATGACGGATGACCTAAGTTCTAGGAATTTGAGATAAGTTAAAATGGATTGTTTTTATGAATATGACTAGAAATAGTAAAAGATAGAAAACAAAAATGTTTGACTATCTGTTTGTTTGAAATTGACGTGGGAGGTGGAACTTGATATGCTAGCGATCAAGGGAAACCGAACACAAATTGGGGTGGAAGGATAGTTCAACACTGATGCTGATCACATCAGGGTTGGATGATTCTTGAAGCTCCCTATAAGTGGTCACAAGTAATCACGCTAAGAAAGATACAGCTACCATAAATTTGATTTGGAGTTGTGTGATGTCTTAAAAGAATTTTCAAACAGGTTTTGAAAAAGGATTTTCTTCAAGCATGAAGATGGAAACGAAAACTGGTTTTGAAACCGCTATCACCCGCCGATGGCTACGGCCTTAAGTCTTGATGACCGGTAGAACAGTGGGCGTGTATTAGTTTTAAAACCATTGCACCGTACGTGCGGCGGTCCTAAGTGACGGTTGGGGTGGTGGCAGTGTGTGATTTTTCCAAAGGCAGCGGGATGGGGAGAGTACCCTGAGACGATCCTGTGTTGAGTGAGTCAACCATAGTGCCTGAGGATATGTATATGTGTAACGTTTTGATCAGAACCGAAGGGACCGTGAGCTAGAGAGAGTAAGTGCCCATTTGTCATGAAACGGCCGTGGACCAGAGAGCGTAAGTGTCCAACGTGACCGGTACCTGAGGGATCAGTAGTATATTACTCAATATGGATTCGAGGACTGTAGTGCCTTCTTGTCTCCGGACCGATTCCATGGAGAGAATACAAAAGAGTATTTTTGATTGCTATACATCCTGTGAAATGTGTGTGGTATGTGTAGTGTGAAATGACACCGACTTGTGGAGTCTGTAAGGTTATACGTGTATTATAACCTTGGCATAGTACGCCGTGAGAGTAACAATATTAGATTCACCAACTTTGAGGACAAAGTTCCTAAGGGGGGTAGATTTTTATACCCCGGATCTAAAAATGGTGATTAAATTACTCTAATCTGATTATATAAGGCCTAATAGTGCCTAGAGAATATTGGTAAGGAGAATAAAACCAAAAGAAAAGAGAAAATGCGTAAAACGTGAAAAACGATAAAACACGCATTAAATGAGTGTAAGAGATATATGATCTCGTTAGGGTCCGAGATGGATTCCTAAGGCTTAGTTGTGCCTAATTAGTATACGGGAGTGATTCCTGAAGAAAACGGATCCAAATAATGGATTAAAATGCTAACGGAGTTTTAAAGCATGTTTTTCGAGAAAACCCGAAAACATGACTTTAAGTGGTCAAACGGACCCGTAAAAATTATAGTTGATTAAATAACTATAATTAAGTATTAATTGAAGCTTAATAACCATTAAAAATAAAGAAACGAGAAAAATCCGAAAAACGGGCCCCGGGAGTGAATAGTTTCGAAACCGGGTAATTAAAACGAGCGTTATTCGAAAAGACGAAAAAAAACAACCCGGGCTATTAATATATGTATGGGCCGGTTTTAATTAGTATGTGCACACACATTAATAAGCTTGTGAGCTTATTAAGTCACATGATGACAAATAAATAAAGTAAAAAGGGAATAGTAAAAAAAAGATACTTTACTTACTCTCTCACCTCCTTCCTTCTTCTTTTACGATTCCCAGCCTCTTCTCTCTGTATTCTCTTCTTTCCCAGAGAGCTCCATGGAGATTTCATCAGAGAGCAACAGCACCATCTTCCTTCTCCATTATCTTGCTCCATTCTCCACCAAATCACACAAAAATAGTACCGTTAGATTCCTCTCGGCAAGGGCTTCGTTTTTCACCCAACAAAATCATGATATCTCCATCTTCACTTCCATGGGTGTTGGGCCTTTTGAAGCTTGAAGGGCTGATTTTGACTCTCCTTCACCCCCTTGATGCCTTAAGGTAATAATAAGTAAGAGTTTTACCCACTTCAAGCTTGTTCTTGCAATTTGGGAAATTTTCCCTCACGTTGAAAATTTCTTCCCATTTCAGCCGATTCTCCATGCTCCTGTGGAGTGTTGGAAACTCCTCCAATTGATTACCAAGCTGTCCATTTGGTTATTCTAAGGTAATATCTAAGTTAAGCTTTGAAAACTAGCTCCTTAAAATATTAGGTTGTGTGGGGAAAATTGAATTGATTTGTGGTTATGTGTGTGATGGGATATGGTTGTAGCTAGCAATCCATATTCCTTTGTGTGGTGTGGAAACAAGAAGAGAAAGAGAGAACAAGAGAAGGAGGAAGAGGAGAAAAGAAAACAGAAAAACTAGCAAGGTAATAAACTAACCTTGGGTTGGTTTTGTTCTCTGTAAACAGATTCTTGAATGTAAATAAATGACCTTGTTCGTGTAGTTGTGATGCTACAATATTGACTGATATGTAGAGCTATTTTAAGAGGGTTAAGTGTGGATAATAAGCCTTGAGGCTAACTAGTACATATGTGAAAACAGAGGGGAAGTTAATGTGCTGCTGCAAGGATTTTAAGGGTTGTTATAATAGGGATGTTAACCTGATCATGGTGTGCTATTTAGTGTTGTGGGAATACTTAGGAAAGTAGACAAGCTATGTCAAATTTTGTCTAGGAAACTATGGCTTGAGTGTGTTATTACGTGGAGTTGGAATGGCAAGAAAGGAAAGATTGGGAAACTGTAACAGAAAACAAGAGACTAGAGTCTGTAACAGATGAGAAAATTACAGTGAATGGGTTTGTAACAGATGAAGGTATGAGTGGTTTAGGTTAGTTTTGAATGCCTAAACAATGTCAAAACATGCTTGAATATATGTAGGGAGAATGGGGAAGAAGTTGGTATAAGTTTAGAGTTTAAATATAATCAAAAACAAGAAGAAATCTCACTTCTGCAAGTGGTCCGGGTCTGTAAACAAGTACAGAAACCCGGACCAGGGCTAAAACATGGCAAAATGTTGTAACAGAGGAGTGGTCCGGGTTTACAAACCAGGACACAAACCCGGACCACCCCTAAAATGCACCCGAGAGGTTTCTGAATTAAGGGTCCGGGTTTGTAAACTAGCATGTATACCCGGACCAGTCATAAATTACACCCGAGAGTGACCAGAAGCATTGGTCCGGGTTTGTAAACCCGGACCACCCCATTTTCTTCACAAAAACCGTTTTAAAGCCATTCTAAGGTAGGGGCTTGATGGGTACTGATAGTATAAGGAAATTATGACTTGATTAATCTTGTTTAAAGGTCATTAAGAGTGTAAACAAGTTTGAGAAGTGAATGAGAAAGTTGTGAGTTTAAGAACACATGAAATAAACTAGGAATAACGGGATAACGGGGTTAAGTACGGGAGTATTAGTTTTACATACCGTAACGCCTTAATGTTAATATAAACATTTGAATGTTATCAGTGGACCAAGTGTGAACCTAGCATGGTGAGAACTCACAGTAAAGCTAACCCCGGTGAAAGGTATGATTTTCCCATACTCCGCGTGCTGACCGAGTTACGTTGATTTATGTGTTTGTGTGCCGGCTTAATTAAGATTAAAGCATGAAAATAATCCATTGTTTGATTATGTATGCCTTGTTGTATGTTGAATGAGCTAACATACTTGTATGCCGGTGTGGTCTAACATAGAGTAAAGACCGACTCATAGTGAGTAACGTTTGGCTAGATACCCGTAGATCGGTCGATGCTTATGATAACGAAAACATGCAAACACACAAACTATCTGTTAAAGTATAACGATAACACGAACATAGGAACTCCCTAGAATGTGAGGAGATGTGCGGGTTGAGTAATTACCCGATAATGGTTAGTAAACCATAATGACACAATCCACGAAACAAATGAGAGTGGAAAGATAAGTGAACCTCCTTCAAGAGGATTAAAGATAGTTCAAAGATGTGAACTAGTAAAGAAGGTAAAAGAGACCTAAGGGATTAGTAGCTCCCTTGAGACATGGTCGACCTCCTATATGAGGATTTTACCCGGTATAAGAAAATAACCGAAAGTATGAGTAAATGAAATGTATGGGCAACTCTTAAAACCTAAGATTAACCGAACTTAAGTAATGTTCCCAAAGTCATTAGAAACATCGAGAGTGATGCTTCTAGACAAATATACATAATAATATTATAACTCCGAGAGAGGAGTGTATGGGAATGTAAGTAGCCCGAGAGTAGTCGGACCTATGCAAAAGAGTTAGGAACTAAGAGAGAGTTCCGTGAGCTAGTTGAACCTTCCCACCATGCTAGACCAGAGTAGGGTCGAAACTAGGGAAGTAAGACTATGCTCGAGAGCCATGAGTTTTGGCCTGAGAATGTATTAAGAGTAACAAGCGTGACGTAGGAGACCTGTAGTGTCTCGAGAATCTACAAGAGCTTGAGTATAAGTAACCCAAGAGTGTGGGTGAGATAATGAGTATAAATAACCCAAGAGTGTGGGTGAGATAATGAGTATAAATAACCCAAGAGTGTGGGTGAGATAATAAGTATAAGAACCCGAGAGAATGGGTGAGTATAGTACGAGTAGCCTAGGAGAATGGGAGTGTATATGAACAAGTAACCCGAGAGAGCGGGTGAGATATTGAATAAGTAAACAAGGCATAGTGAGGTATAACCCTCAAGGCCTAAGAGTAAACATATACAACTAACAACCTTGTTATGTTAGTTAGGAATTGTGTTCCGTGATTGGATGTAGATTCCTTGAGTAATACATATATATATATTGTATTGCTATGATGCATGTAGATTCCCAGTTAGCGCTTGGGGTATGCGAATTTCATATGCAGCGTTAAGCTGAGCCCCTAGGGACAACGTTTTTATTTTTCAGGTACACCGAAGATGCTACTGTTCGAGAGTAGGACGGGGTCGGTGGGTTGCATGGGTAGTTAGATTTAATTACTGATGTATTGAAAGAGGTGTAAGACCGAATATGTTGTCGGCATCCTTATATTGTAGACTCGGTATAGTAAAGAAATGATTTGAGTATAGTATATGTATTGTGTACTCGGTTGTTCCAGTCCATCAGACCGTTACTGTTTGTGAGATAGGCCTGGATAGCCATATGGGCGGCTAACGGCGTTGTACCACCCTTCGTTGTAATAGAGATCTGCTGCGTGTGTATTGGTAATTTGTGACTGTTTTAGAGGTAATGACGTGTTTAACGGTTGGGGTGTTACAGCAAGCTCCTTTGGAGTGCGGTCGTCCCACATCCCATATTTGGGTACACTCGTAGTGCTCGTCACATGCCTAGGTGAAGTATTCTATTGTCAACTCCTCTTGTATCATCCTATGATACTCACCGTAATTCTGTTGGTTTGATTTTAAAATCCAAGGTTTAAATGAAGAGTTGTGGTTTGAAAGAAAATTTTGGGTTTTAAAATTATAGTTCGGTGTTAAAAGGGGTTTCCCATGGCGTGGCCATGTCTGAGGTCTTCCAAAGTCCAGCTTCTTGCTGACTGGTATGTCCTTTAGTGCAATGGTCAGGCCGTCAGGCCTTTCCAAGGTTTTATTCCTCCAGTTGTTAGGATATGTGATCCTGTAGTTGCTTTATTACGGTCACGGTACATTACTAAGTACTTGTGGTGTGTTAGGGTTCCTCTACATGTTCTTGTTCTTACTGCACTTGTCGTGGCAAGTGCGTGGTACTGGCGGTTTTTGGGTAAACCTATACCGGTCACGGTATGGTTTCTACTCGTATTTGGTAGTCTTGTTGACTCTTCCTTTGATATAATGACTTATGTTTGGGATACTTGATCCTTTAAGTAACTTCTCAGTGGTCTTGACATGGCTGTGGTTGACCGGGGAACTTCTCCAATCCTTGGAGATCCTTATTTATTTGTGTTGTGTTTTTCCTCGCTGCTCGTCCCCACATGTTTACCGTGGTTATTGAGCCATAGCTTGTTTAGGCATTACTCCTGTAGTCCTGTCGGATTATATCTCGTGACTGCTCTTGTAGCAATGTAAGCATACTGGCCAGGTATTGTAACCTCTTTGGCGTTTTAGTTTTGGAGTTAACCACTCCCGACTATGTCCATAGTCAGCTAGCATACCGTTGGTGGTGCTATTAGCTATTACGGTCCCGTAGACTCGTGTCTCGGGTTTTGTTACTTCTCCTCTTTCCGCTCTGTTGCACGTTTAGTGCTTCTTTTCTTGCTGCTGGTTGACTAGCCAGGTCTCGCGACTGCTAAGCATGTCGCCCCATGCTGTTGTAAGTTGTAGCCTCCTTATGGTTGGAGTATTTGTTCAACCGCTATTAAGTGTGGTGTTGTTGTTCAACCGGGAACCATCTCTGGGACTTCCAATTCATGGAATCTACTATATGCCTGGGTCCTTGTTTACCGTACGGTGATTTCACAACTGCCAGATCGGGTTCTCCAGAGTGTGAGAGGACTTTCCTTCTCTTTGGCGTTCTTTCCCAAGTTATACAATGGGTTTGTGGAGGGCGGGTCTGATGTTGTAGGTATCCAGTACACACCGGGGGTTCCTAACTAGCGTATCTCTAACGCTATTGCTCAGCCCTAAGCTTCTAATTCCTAACTTGGTATTTCCAGTCATCAGAGCGAAGTATCGCTCTGATACCACTTTTTGTAACACCCCTACCGCTAATACCGTCATTACCGTCTAATCTCCTCATACTTCCATACTCACGCAGCGGATACATACTTGCACAACGGTGGGTGATACAATGTCGTTAGCCACCCACGCGACTAACAAGGCTTACTACTACATACAACATCGGTCTGATGGACCGGAATATCCGAGTACTACACAATTACATTACATACTCCAATTACTAAACAAGTGCTACTATGCTCCATTCATTACAATACTCCCTAATTACAATACAACATAATACTCCGTACATGAGATACAATATACCGAGTTTACTAAGATCCAAAACCAAATACAATACTTCTTTCAAGTTCATACGTACTCATTAAGAGTCCACATCTACTCATTCCTCACAAACTACCTACTTCCAATACATATGGTGTACCCCTTTGGTACACTTCTACATCAAGGCTACAAGCCCTATACAATTTCCTACAATCTATAGTTCTTTTCTAGCTGCCGGTCTGTTACTATGACCATATCTGCTTTGGTACCTGTACAATAAAAACATCACCCCTAGGGGCTCCGCTTACGCTGCATATGACTTCCGCATACCCCACGTACTAGCGAGGGTACGCCGACCACTTGGTCGAATACATGCAGTTCATTTTACAAATACATACATACATACATACATGCATGCTTCATTCATAATGCTACAATGTTACACAAGGAATACATACATACACTTCGATACGTACAAGGAAGACAATTCAAGTCAACCATTACATACTTACCTTTACCAAATACGCTTACTCTATACATACACAATACTTGTTAGCTCCTTTTGTCCACCCGGGTTAATCGGGTGGAGATTACTCTTTTACTCGGGTCAATGACTTACACCAGCCAAGACCATTACTCATACGTACTTTACTTACTTACTACTTACTCAAGTCAAGTCGTCGGGACCTCCGGGCAGGGACTACACCGTCCCACCACCGGGTTTTACTTGGCTCACTAATCCAGGATGCTACCCATTTTAGGGGTTTGGGCTGTGGAAAAGCTTAAGAGCCAGGAATCGGATCCAACCTCTTGTGTCTCCTCATCCTCACGCGTGGCCGAAAATATATCGGACTTCTACTCATTCCAATTTACTCAATACATACGTTAAGAGTTAAGGAGTTAGGAATTAGTAGAAGTCACACATCCAAGCCACACAATAATACATTACTCACATCCACATCCATACAAGGTACAATACATTACACAAGTAAACTACAAGGTACATACACACTTCATCTTCTACCATTCATTTCATGAATTATACAAACTAAATGTTCAAGACAAAATAGCAAGAACAAACATAAACAAGCACAAGTAAGTGCATTAATGTCCGATTCGTGCATTTATCTTATTAAGGTGATCAAATAAGCAAACAAATCGATGTAACCAGGTTAGGATACAGAGCATGAAGAAATCATACCTTTCAACATGGATTAACTTTACCATGTCACCTTACACTCCTCGGGTTGTTCTTGAACCACTGACAACATTTCAAGTGGTTCTATTAATATTAAGATATTACGGTATGTAAAACTATTACTCCCGTAATTAACCACGTTATCCATTAATCTTAGTTTTACTCAAGTGTGCTTAACTTTCTTACCTTCATTACTTTAGCACTAATGCCTCACTTATACACATATAAGTATGTATATATATATATATATGTCTAATTAATTTAATTAATTAATTTTAATTTTTTTTTGTGGCTGGGTCTGACTGACCCACCGACCGACCCAGACCCCTGGGTAGGTCGAAGTCAGAAAGCGATCCTGGGTCCGACCGACCCACCGACCGACCCAGACCCCTGGGTAGGTCGAAGTCAGAAAGCGATCCTGGGTCCGACCGACCCACCGACCGGGTAGGTCGAAGGTAGAATGCTTATTTTGACTTGGTTTCAACTCCAATCTTCTCCCAATTTCTTCCCTACCTTTCCACATGCTTCCTAACATGTTTAACCACCTCAAAACACTCTTAATCATGCTCTAAATTCCTTACTCATTTCTACATTCACTTACACAATTTTTCCTCACTTCACTTCAAAACTTGTACTAGTTTACATTTCACTAATGCCACTGATTTTGTTTCCCTCTTATGCTATAGATTTTCACCTTAACTTCTATCCTCCAACATTCCTTCAACTAATGCTACTCCTAGCATTCAAAATGCATTACTTTACATCCTAGTTCTTCTCATTACCTGAATCCTTTTCAAATCTGTTTTCAAAGTATTAATCACTCACTTTAAACTCTCCAAATACACCTAGTTACTACCTAGGTCATTTCCTCTTCTTACACAACTAAGTTCCCAAATTCCTAGAAAAATTTGGACATAGTCTCCCCCATATTTTTGACATTGCCTACACATTATTTCAACTCACAATTCCCATATCAATTCACACCCATTTATACACACTACAACACAATATTTTTCCTGCACATACACATACATTACCCATTGTTCTCCCAAGCTTTTAAACATTTTTTTTAAAAGACTTCAAAACTTCTTTATTCTCTTCTCCATTACCCTACTACATCACTACTACTCATACTACATACATTACTCATTTTTAAATACTTAAAATCTGTTACAATACAATACATAAACCAACTCAAGGTAAGAGCATTTACCTTGTGATTCTAGTTTCTCTTTCTTTCCTTCCCTTCTCTTCCATTCTTCTTTCTTTTCCTTTCTTTCCTTATTGTTATCGGTTTCAAATGGAGTCCACACTCCAATGCTACAGCCCATACCAATACACAAATTCTAACTTAGCATACCACCCTTAACTAACCCTAGAATTTAGTGTTTTTAGAGCTTAGAAAAGAGCATTACCTTCCAACCAATGAGTGAGGTCCTTGCTTAGCAAGGGAGTGAGATTCCTAGCCCAAAGAAGAAGCCAAAACTGGGTGGAATAAAAGAAGCAAAGCAAGGCTTACTTTGAATTTTTGTTTTGCCATCAAGGGCTAGAAAAAGATGAGTTTTCAAGATTATTTTTACCTCAAAATGACAAGGAGACGAAGGTGTTTCTAATGGCGGTCTTCAAGCTCCAAATGCAGCACACCCATGGAGATGAAAATGGGTGTTTTCCATTTTTTGAATGGAGGAAGGTGTTCTCCTTGATGAGAGGATTCCATTGGTATAATTTTTGTGTGATTTGGAGTTAGTTTGGATGCTCAACAATAGGAGAGAAGGAGAGAGTTGTGCGGGGGTTTAACAAATCTCCATTATCGGCTGCTTGAGGAGGAAGGTGGAAGAAAAATCAGAGAGAGGGGGAAACAATACGAGAGAGAGAGGGGGAGTAGAGGTGAGAGAGTGTTTTATTTTTGCTTTTTACTTTATTGTTTGTCCTTTAGCATATTAGGGAAATAAAAGAAAGTGTGAGAGAGTGGGTTGCCGACTACACACACACACACTCAAATTTTTGCTTTTTATTTACAAAAGTGGACACACAAGTTTTATTTTATTACACTCTCACCCCACAACTTCCCGGTTGTTACAGTTTTTACTAACCGGAACCCGTTTTCCTGAATTTTCTCATTTAATTAATTTTATTGGTTCTCAACCTTCATTAATGTTTATTAATGACTATTTGGTTGACCAAAATTATTACGAGTCTATTTAACCCGCTTAAAGTCGTGTTTCCCCGGTTTCTTGGAAAAACGCGCTTTAAGGTTCATTTATGTTTTTAATCCATTTTAAGGATCCGTTTTCTTTGGGAGTCGTTCCCATATATTATTTAGGCATTATTAAGCCTTTAGAATCCACATAATACGCTAACCGGGGTCTCATACCTCCTATGTTTATTTAACGCTTATTTAGCGTTTTTAAGCGTTTTCTTACTTTCTTTTGGATTTATTTTTCCTCACCAATATTACTTAGGCGTTATTAGGCCCTTAAATACGTATTAGAATAATCATAATCACTATATTTAATTTCGGGGTATTTCACATCCTCTTCTGGTCTCTGTAGATGAACTCAGCATCATCACCAATGGAGAACGACACAACCGGTATTCCTCTGGTGATGGACTCGGTCGTCTGATCACTGTCTTGGTGCATCCCAAGCTTTCCTTCCTTCTCGTAGTAGTTGATGATGCAAACATCGGGTGTCATGTCGGGCAAAAGGGTGATTCTTGCAGTCTTAAGTAATATCCATCGCTCTGCTCACCAAGGTTAGGAAACTTCAGGTATCCTAGGTATTGCTACACCATCTACCATCATCACCTCTCTGTAAACCCTAGTTTGCGGATCCTAATTCTTCCCTAAGCACATCATGTGCAGTTTCATCTTAGATCCACTACTAAATATAGGGGTATAAAATCCTCCCAATCCTTTTCCTAAAGTTCTAAACCCATCTATCTTGGTGATTTGTTTTCGTCTATGGTTAGGAACTCTCTGAGAAAGTATCATGCCCGGTCTGACTACATGACACAACTCGCCAGGGTACTCCCGTCTCTCTTCCACGGGTCTAGGTGATCTCGGTCTTGTGAGTGGGGATAGCAGATATCGGAGTCTCTTAAGAGTGCAAGGTTTCCTAAGTAAGTCGGTTATCTAAGAGGTAATTAAAACACAAATGCATGTTAAGTAAGCGTTTAACACTTAGTCATGCTCTCACTGGGTAATGTTTCAAAAGCTAACCTTCATAGCGTTGCGTACTCGTACCAGCGCCTAAAGCTCCCGTTGCATTCAGCGTACGGTGTTCGGTAGATTGTCTTCGGGGTCTGCTGCTGCTACTGCCCTTTCTGGGCTATGGGCGCCTTCCCCTTATGGCCACCTCGAGCTCCAACTCCACCAGCTCCTATGCTCTGAGTCCCCTGAATGGGCGGTACGATTGGCTCTCCGGATTTGCGAAGCATTCGAATGACCGATGGCCTTTCTTCCCACAGTGGTGGCAGTCCACCGCATTCCCGGTGCAGTCGACACCGGGTGGTCTTTATCATAGCGCTTTCAATGAAAGTGGAGCTGGGGTGCAGAACCTATTATCACACAATACTTGGATTAATAATAGAAAGGTATTGGATAGTCTAATTCACAACTCACTCATGAGGTTAGTGCACTTACCCCTGGTGGTGCAGATCTCAGTGGCTGGGCATCATAGGTAGGCCCGGTCAGCATCGGGACCTTCTCCTTGCCCTTCTGGCTGGCCTGCCCCTCTTCTTCTCCCTCCAGGAGAAACTTCTTCTTCCTGTTATCATCAAGAATTAGAAAATACAGGTATAATAGCAGGCAATAAAGTAAAGTAATTTAATAGCTTAAAGCGTTCATACTTCCAGCTCTTGCTGTCACTGCTCCTCTTACCATCTTTGCCTCTTTCTCGGGGGCCTTACACTTCTGCCCCTGGAAATCATCCTGGCTGTTGACCAACAGCTCGGTCCGAGAAGCAGCATCATATCCCTCCACAATGCTCAATAAGTGTCCCGACACTTGAATTAAATCATACTGAGACAATTGCACAAACTGTTAATTAATTATCTGGACCGTAGGGTATAAATCAGCACCCATGGCTGCCTTGATGGCATAGCACAAACCGCCTTTGAACTTCTCCACCTTCACGGTGTCTGTAACACCCCTACCACTAATACCGTCATTACCGTCCAATCACCGTACACTTCCAGAATCACGCAGCGGATACATACATACACACGGTAGGTGATACAATGTCGTTAGTCACCCACGTGACTAACAAGCTACTCCTACTACATACAGCATCGGTCTGATGGACCGGAATATCCGAGTACTACACACTTATATACATACTCCAATTACCAATCAAGTACTAGAACTTCCCATTCATTACAATACTCCATAAGTTCAATACAATATAATACACCCAGTTTACTAAGATCCTTATACAATAACAACACCTCTTTCAATTTCATATATACTCGTTAAGAGTCTAACCACTACCCATTCCTCACAAACTACTTACTTTCTAAGTACAAGGGGCGTGCCACTTAGTACACCTCTACATTCTGTTTCTAACTATCCAAGTGGTTGCCACCGGTCTCTTACATTGACATATCCACTTTGGGTACCTGCACACTAAAAAAGTTGCCCTAGGGGCTCAAATTACGCTGAATATGGCTTCCACATACCCCGCGTACAAGCGAGGGTACGCCGACCACTTGGTCGAATACATCCAATTTATTTTATTCAAACATACATGCATACATGCTCTTATACACAATAATATAATACTTTACTCAAGGAATACACACATACACTTCAATACTACAAGGAGATTATACAAGTCCAACAATACTTACTTACCTTCTTCCGAAATATACATTCACGATACATACACAATACATACTCATACATACTCAATCCATACACAATACATACACAATACCCGGTACTTGTTAGCTTCAATTGTCCACCCGGGTTAATCGGGTGGAGATTAATCTTTTACTCGGGGTCAATGACTTACACCAGCCAAGACCCATTACTCATACAATACTTACTTTACTTACTACTTACTCAAGTCAAGTCGTCGGGACCTCCGGCCCGGGGACTACTCTGTCCCACAACCGGATTTACTTGGTAACCAATCCAGGATGCTACCCATTTAAGGGGTTTGGGGCCGTGGACCAGTTAAAGAACCAGGAATCGGATCCAACCTCTTGTGTCTCCTCATCCTCACGCGTGGCCGAAACTATATCAGACTTCTACGCATTCCAATTTACTCAGTACTTACGTTAGGAGTTAGGTGGTTAGGGATCAGTAGAAGTCATTCACATACAAGCCACACACACATACACATACATTGCTCATATACTCATCCATACAAAGTACAATACAATACACAAGTACCCTACAAAATACCAAATACACTCCATCATCATTCATATATTTCATGAATTATACAAACTATTGTTCAAGAGAAATATACCAAGAACAATGTAAACAAGCACAAGTAAGTGCAATATAGTCCGATTCATGCATTTATCTTATTTAGGTGATCAAATAAGCACACAAATCGGGGTAACCAGGTTAGGATAATAGCATGAAGAAATCATACCTTGCACCGTTGATTTGGACTCACCGACTCCTCTTCGGTGCTCAACTATTCGAATCCTAGCATATACATAGAGTTGGGTGGTTAATTATCTATAATTAATCTTACTTATTACTTTTCTAAAGTTTCCCAGTTTATACTTACTAATTCCTTATTATTCAAATACATTACTTATGTTACTTACTTAAAATCACTTCCTAGGCTTGTTCATGGCCTTAATGATATTTAAACATCATTAATTATGTCTTAATTATCTTATACTATCATTACCCATCCTTACTCTACCTTATAATAGCTTTAAAAACACATTCTGGAAGGATTTTAGTGTGGTCCGGGTTGTTGTCCGGGTTTACATACCCGGACCAACACGTTAGAAAACTCCTCGGGTAAGTTAATGTATGGTCGGGTTGTGTACTCCTTTACAAACCCGGACCATTGTTTGTATGTGTTACGGGTGTGTTTTTCGTATGGTCCGGGTTTGTGTACTCCTTTGCAAACCCGGACCACTTGTTTTGGTAACTTACGGGTATGATTTAGGGTGGTCCGGGTTAGTGTCCTAGTTTGTAAACCCGGACCACTCCTTTTGTATAATAATCTGTCAAGTTTTTATGCTGGTCCGGGTTCTGTACTGGTTTACAAACCCGGACTTGTTGCAGTTTATAATTTATATAAGTTTTTGAACTTGTTTCAACTCCAAACCTCTACCAATCTCTTCCCCAATATTCCTACGTATAATCTAGCATATTTTAGCATTGATTACACACTTTAAACTAGCCTAATACACCACTATACCATTCTGTTACAAACACCATTCACTGTCAATTTTTCTCCTCTATACAGTTTTTTTCTTTTCCACCAATGCTACAGATTTTTCCTTTAAGCTTTACCATTCAATACTCCCTCTACCAATGCTACTCCTAGCATCCTCAATGCATTACCTCTATCCTAGTTCCACCCCATTACCTAGCTTTTCTCCAAATCTGTTTCAAGGTGTTAAACCACTCACCTTAAGTTCTCCTAACACACCTAGTCATTACCTAGGTAGTTTCCTCCTCTTACACAACTAAGTTCTCCCATTTCCATACAAATTTGGGCGGAGGTTCCCTATATTTTTAACATTGCCACATACATATCAGCTCACACATTCATCCCAATGCCCATATCCAGTCACACATCATTCTACACACTATAACACAATATTTTTCTGCACATGCACATACATTACCCAATGCTTTACCAAGATTTTAACATCTTTTAAACCTTCAAAACTCTTACATTACGTTCCTCATTATAATACAACATACTTATTATTCATTCCCATATACACTACTCATTTTCAATACTCAAAACTGTTACGCTACACCATACAATTTAGCTCAAGGTAAGGCATTTACCTTGTGATTTTAGTTCCTCTTTCTTTCTTCCATTTCTCTTCCTTTTTCTTTCTTTTTCCTTCCTTTCCTTCTTCTTCTCGGTTTCAAGTGGAGTTTACACTCCAATGCTACAGCCCATACCAATGCACAAATTCTAGCTTAGCATTTCATACTTAACTAGCCTAGGGTTTTACATGTTTAAGGTTTTTAAAAGAGTATTACCTTCCAATGAGTAGATGCAGTTCTTGTTTAGAAGAGAGCAAGATTCCAGCACCAATGGGGAGCCAAAATCGGCTGGAAAACAAAGCACAAGACAAGGTAAGTTTTATATTTCGTTTTGCCATAAGGGCTAGAAAAAGGTGGAGTTTCAAGACTATTTTTACCACAAAATAATAAGGAGATGAAGGTGCTCCAATGGTGGCCTCAAACCTTCAAACGGAGAATACCCATGGAGATGAAAATGGGTGTTTTTGGTTTTTGAAAGGAGGAAGATGATCTCCTTTGCAAGGGGAATTCAATGGTGTAATTTTTGTTGCATTTGGAGAAGGATTGAGTAGTTAACAAGAGGAGAGGAGAGAGGGCTGTGTGGGACTTGGAAAATCACCATGGCTGTCGCAAGAAGGAAGAAGAGAAATCAGAGAGGGTGGAGGGAGTGCAGTACGTGAGGGTGTGTGAGGGAGTAGATGTGAGAGAATATCCCCTTCCCTTTCTACTTTATTTTTCTTTTTGCTTTATTTATTAGTTTTTGTGTGAGTGTGTGGGAGAGGGGTTATTTAACTCACTAAAAACCGGCCCTCATATTACTAATAGTTGGATCGTTTTTCGTCTTTTACAGAAAACGCTCGTTATTTTACCCGGTTTAGGTACTATTCACTATCCGGGCCCGTTTTCCGGAATTTTCTCGTATCTTATTTTTATTGGTTATTAAGATTCCATTAATGCTTAATCATTGTTATTTAATAATTTATAATTTTTACTGGTTCATTTGTCCACTAAAAATCACGTTTTCGGGTTTTCTCAAAAAAGTGCGCTAAAGCTCTATTAGCGTTTTAATTCATTATGGATCCGTTTCCTTCGGGAGTTGTTCCCATATATTATTTAGGCCTTATTAAGGCTTTAGAATCAATAAATATGCTAACCGAGGTCTCATACCTCCTATGGTTATTTAACGCTTATTAGCGTTTTTCGCTTTTCAAGTGTTTCTTTATTTTTTTTGGATTTATTTCCTTACCAATATTACTTAGGCACCATTAAGCCCTTAACTACCTATTAGATAATTTTAATCCCTATATTTAAGGTCGGGGTATTTCAATCTACCCCTTAAGAACTTTGTCCTCAAAGTTGTTCGAGGTTATTGGATTACTATACTTACTCATTCCTACTCATTAATGCCAAAAGTCATACATTCCTCTCCTTACAATTCCCCAAATCTGTTACTCAAGGTTTCTCCTTTACGTACCCTACCAATGCACAATAATTACTCCAATCCGCATACACTCAACCATCCGGTTTTCCATTACAAGGATTATACATACATACAGTGCAAGCTATCCCAAAGCAGTGCAATACACAACACAGTCCCGCAGGCACTCAGGTCATCTAAACACAGGACTCCTCTATGTCCCGCTGCCCTTGGAATAGTACAACATGATATACTATTATCTTCTCCGGTGTAAACTTCTAATAACTCTTCATCCTACAGACTATGGGAAATTCTTACACAACTACTAATTAGAAAATTTCTAAAACACGCAACTCCCAAAATCCAATTTATATTCATTACATCTATCCTATACGTGATTCTGGTGACCACTTAAGGGGAACTTCAAGAATCATTCGACCCTGATGTGATCAGCACCAGTGTTGAACTATCTTCCACCCCAATTGTGTTCGGTTTCCCTTGATCTGATCAGGATCAAGTTTGACTTCCCACATCAGTTTCAAACAAACAATAATTACTTATTTTCATTTTCTATCTTTTACTCTTTCTAGTCGTAATTACGAATTCATACATCTCCAAAGGATGGAATCCAGTCCATCAATCATCCTTACTCTACTTCCCAAATGCTTTACTCCGTGATTCTATACCTAAATGCCCATTTCCAACCTTCACTACTTTCATCCATTACTCTCCAGCATCTCCAATATTCTAACTAAGGAATACAATACTTATGAATTTTAGTCGTCTTTAATTTGCTTCCAATAATTTACCTATGAATACACTACTCATGAGCTTCATTCATCCATTACTCTCAATCAATTCGTACTACTCTTCAAAGGCTACGATACTTGTGGAGCTCCGTCCACTACTCATTACTCTTCTTTACTAATATTCTTACACTGGGGTTACAAGTTGGGTATTTTCATCCTATGGTATTTGCATCTCTCATGCCTAATTACCATAATTACAATATGAATGAATACTTATGTTTATTTAAACATAGTACCAATCATCAATTTGATTCTCATTTGTGCTATGCACATTATAGTTTATTTGTTTTATATGTGAAATTTACATTAAGCGGTTTCGCTCTACCCCCCTAAAAAAGGATTACGCCCACGTAATCTACCATATGTTATTATTATTAAAACATTGGTTGACTCAATTTGGGCAATCTGAAGGTTTAGCTTCACTACGGTATACTATATAATATGCTCTGGTCAAAGGGTCTTAACCATACCAATGGGTTAGTCTTTGCACCAAGATTTCCTATATGAGTTTATTTAACTCATAATTATTCGGTTCTAGCCTATTAGGCTTCAAGGCATTAATAGCCATTCGGTCCTAGCTAGGGCCCACTAGCTTCTACTGCACGACCCTGATAGCTCTAGTGCTTAATTCGCTCTTTGGTTATTCCAGATGTGCTACACATCGCCTCTTTATCCCTCTATTGTGGGAATAAGGTTTATTAACAAGTGTGGTATTCTTTTACCGTGCTTGAACTCAATGAGTTTAGATTTATAACCAGCTCTCTAACAATCTATTATTCATACTATTTGTACTCCCACGATTATTCGCTAAATTTCTCTAACTTATTGTCACTAGCTTCTAAATTATACCAGTTCTTCTGGTTCAGTACAAGTGTCCTTTACTTGTACGACCTTGCATTTTCTATGCATCGGTCCTAGTGACTTCTTCAGTCTCCTTTCACCCTTTTATTTCACTGGAATTCACATCTTGTGATTGTTAGTGTGTTTTACACTCTTCGGTTATTTGGCCTTAGGCCGCACGGTCTATTGCTAAGCTGCTTAACTGGCTAATGCCATGTTCGTTGGTGAAAGAAGGATTTACTACCATTTACATTTCCATATTCCTCACTATCCCAATAGATCATTAGTTGCACAAGTGCAATACCAAAACACTCAGTCATACAGAGTGTAGAGGCGTAAACGCTTGGCAGTAAGTCACTTATGTGATAGGAATGAATTTTCTGTCTATCTTCTCATACTTATACTCCGTGTCATTGACTAATTACTTCCTTATAGTGATCGCTGTTGCGCACCGTATTCTTACTCGTTATACAACATTATTTTACGGTCTCTGTTACTATGGTAGTTATCTTACTCGTTGCCATTTGTCGTTGGCACCATTTCCTTATGGTGTGAACACTGAGGTTTCCTCTGATTATGTGTATGACGGTTGTCGTAGCATACCACAATGTTATCATCTTCCCAAAGTGGAGATGTTTCATTTCAATTCAGGTTTCATGTGTAGGTAGCTTACCTCACATTATTTCATAATCTATGATCCAATTTACCAAGTATCTTGGCCGACAATAGAGAAGGAATTTATTGGGTTATAAGCTCTCTTGAGCGTTGGTCATTCGTGACGTCCAATGTGCATTCACATGGATTGTTTTTGACAATTACTGTCTTCCAGTGTTGAGCATTGATTATAGGCTCTAGCTATGTAGTTTTACTTTTGTATGTACATCACCGGGACATCCCAACAAACTTCAAGGGTTTTCTGGTCCCGTCTTCCATTGAAGGGTATTCTTCACTGGTAAGTGAAAGTTCCTTTTGAGAGGTTTGTTGCCACACTGAAGTCTCATGACAAGGGTTTACCATGTTGGTGTTTGCACAATGGTTCACCACATGCTTGGGTGCATATGGAGTATACTTACTCTTTTAAGTCATAATGGTTTGGAAATCTTTTCCTTGTTCCATCGCCCCTTGGCAATGTCTATATGCGTAGGCTTTATTGTTATAATAGATGGAAGCCTTTTCTAAAGGTTCACATCCTCACCACATGGTGGTATTGGTTAACGAGGGGTACCTTTCCTCGAGTTTCTCTTAGTGTCCATGTGTGGACTAGGCCATGTTGGCATTATTACGATTCTTATGCCTCTGTGTTGCCGTTTCTTCAGAAGTCATGAGGGGGAATTAAAAGTTGTCAACTATATACAGACTGATGCTCTAGTGACAGTGACATTAAGGTAGCCATTACTCTAATTGGGTGGTTCAGTTGTCGATGTATTTGTCGTTAAAGCAATATCTCTTGCATGTCTGTTAGTGAATGGTGTGGGTTTTGCAACCGTTTAAATTTGCATAATGTATTGGTTCCTGGCTTTTTAAGCCTTATTGCTGCAAGCCATGCGCTTTGCAAGCTGCTTATGCATGTTTCCACTCCTTGTATACCCCATAGGTTAGAGGTATTACTGGGCTTTATGGCAAGTCGTGGCATCATGCTTCCGTTCATAGGAGACCCTTTAGGCAATCTGTTGCTAATCAGTGCCTTTGTGTACTCAGGGTATTTTCGGTTAAGTGAAATCCCTTCGGTGTCCTAACCGAGTGTTCGTTCTAGTTCTCGTGCTTTATCATGACTCTATTTGACGTTGTTAACTTAGACACCCTTCAAGGATTGCTCTTGGGTGTTATTAGTTTTGCCGTTACATCCGGTTAATGTTTATGATACTTTGTGTCCACTATACCGCCTTGTGGTATCGTAGTCCATGCCATCCCTCTTTGGGTTATAACGTCTCCCGTTCTTGGTAGACTGTTTATACTTTCTCCTAGTATTTAAGGCTAGGTCCAAAATCCTCTCCATGATGGATTATACTTCGTGGTAATCATGTGAGCGCTCTTGGGAATTCCATCCCATCTGTTGAGCATTGTTGTGTTCACATTAGGCTTTTGCCTTACTGTGTTAGGCTAGGTGTACCTTCCAGCTGTCTTGTGTTGCTTGATGGGTTTGAGACATATCCGATGTCCACACTTACTAGTCTGTGCTCCTTGCACTTCCTAGTTCTTATTCCTTACCTTCAGATGGATTCTCTGAGTCTTCTATACTTACTTCTTGTTTGAGTCTCTTCTCCTTGATCGCCTGAAGTGTCCAGTTGTTCTGGTTGAACTTACCGATGGTCCGTAGAACGGAGTTGACTACTTCCCGTGTTTCGTGCACTACATGTATACATACGTGGGGTACCTTGTTGATACGTTACCACTTACCCGACTATCTTTTAGGCCCGCAAGCTCCTTAGGAGTGCGGTCGTCCCATATCCCATATTGGGTACACTCGTAGTGCTCGTCACACGCCTAGGTGAAGTATTCTATTGTCAACTCCTCTTGTATCAATCTATGATACTCACCGTAATTCTGTTGGCTCAGTTTTAAAATCCAAGATTTAAAGAAAGGTTGTGGTTTTGAAACAAAAAGTTTTGGGTTTTGAAACAATAGTTCGGTGTTAAAAGAAGTCCTTCATGGCATAGCCATGTTTGAGGTATTTCCAAGGTTTCATTCTTCCTGTTCTTAAGATATGTGATCCGGTAGTCGCTTCTTTGCGGTCTCGGTACATTACTTTGTACTTGTTGTGTGTTAAAGTTGCTTGACACACTCCTGTTCTTACTGCACTTGCCATGGCAAGTGCGTGGTACTGTGGTTTTTGGGTAAACCTATACCGGTCACGGTATGGTTCCACTCGTATTTGATAGTCTGGTTGACTCTTCCCTTGATCTTATTGATCTATGTTTGGGATATTCGATCCTTTAAGCAAACTTCTCAATGATCTTGACATGGTTGTCGTTGATCGGGAAATTCTCCAATCCTTGGAGACTCCCATTTATTCGTCTTACGTTTTCCTTGTTGCTCGTTCCCACTGGTTTACCGTGGTTATTGAGCCTTAGCTTATTTAGGCATTCCTGTAGTCCTGTCGGATTATATCCCGTGAATATTCTTTGTAGCTGCCGAGCTATGTTGGCCAGGTATTGTAACCTTCTGCGTTGTAGTTCGGAGTTAACACTCTCGATTATGTCCTTAGTCCGCTAGCATACCGTTGGTGGTATTACTTAGCTGTTACTGTCTCGTAGACTTGTGTCTTGGGTTCCTTACTATTCTTTTTCTCCTCTATTGCACACTTACTGCTTCTTTTCCTGCTGCTGGTTGACTAGCTAGGTTCTCGCGACTGCTAAGCACGTCGCCCCATGCTGTTGTAAGTTGCAGTTTCCTTATGGTTGGAGTATTCGTTCAACCGCTATTAAGTGCGGGTATGTTTTTTCCAGTTCTTGGAATCTGCTATGTGTCGGTTTCTTGTTTACCGTGTGGTGGTTTCACAACTACCAGATCAGGTTTTCCGAGTGTGACAGGACTTTCCTTCTCTCTGGCGTTCCTTCCAAAGTATACAATCGGTTTATGGAGGGCGGGTCTGATGTTGTAGGTTTCCGGTACTCACCGGGAGTTCCTAACTAGCATCTCTCTAATGCTAACACTCACCCCTAGCCCTAAGCTTCTAATTCCTAACTCGGTATTTCCAGTCATCAGAGCGATACTTCGCTCTGATACCACTTTTTGTAACACCCCTACCGCTAATACCGTCATTACCTTCAATCCGTGTACACTTCTAGAATCACGCAGCGGATACTTACATACACACGGGGGGTGATACAATGCCGTTAGTCACCCACGTGACTAACAAGGCTACTCCTACTACATACAACATCGGTCTGATGGACCGGAATATCCGAGTACTACACATGCAATACATACTCCAATTACCAATCAAGTACTAGAACTTCCCATTCATTACAATACTCCATAAGATCAATACAATATAATACACCGAGTTTACTAAGACCCTTATACAAATACAACACCTCTTTCAATTCATAGATACTCGTTAAGAGTCTAACCACTACCATCCTCACAAACTACTTACTTTCTAAGTACAAGGGGTGTGCCATTTAGTACACTTCTACATTCTGTTTCTAACTATCCAAGTGTAGCCACCGGTCTCTTACCTTGACCATATCCGCTTCGGGTACCTGCACACTAAAAACGTTGCCCCTAGGGGCCCAGCTTACGCTGAATATGGCTTCCAATGATACGCGACCACGTACGCGATATGGCACACTGTCGTTCACAACTAGCTCGAATACATGCCATTCATATGTCAAAAATCAGCATACATGATACATGCTCTATACACAATACTACAATACTTTACGCAAGGAATACACACATACATTCAATACATACAATGAGATTATACAAGTCCAAAATACTTACTTACCTTCTTCCGAAATACACATTCACGATACATACACAATACATACTCATTACATACTCAATCCATACACAATACATACACAATACCGGTACTTGTTAGCTTCATTTGTCCACCGGGTTAATCGGGTGGTGAAAATTAATCTTTTACTCGGGGTCAATGACTTACACCAGCCAAGACCATTACTCAATACATAATATTACTTTACTACTACTTACTCAAGTCAAGTCGTCGGGAGCTCCGGCCCGGGGACTACTCTGTCCCCCACCACCAGGATTTACTTGGTTCACCAATCCAGGGATGCTACCCATTTAAGGGGTTTGGGCCATGGACCAGTTAAAGAACCAGGGGAATCGGATCCAACCGCTTGTGTCTCCTCATCCTCACGCGTGTGGCCGAAACTATATCGGACTTCTACTCATTCCAATTTACTCAGTGTACTTACGTTAGGAGTTAGGTGGTTAGGGGATAGAAGTAGAAGTCATTCACATACAAGCCAACACACACACTTACATTGCTCATATACTCATCCATACAAACAAGTACAATACAACACAAGTACCCTACAAAAAAATACAAATACACTCCATCATCATTCATATATATCATGAATTATACAAACTATTGTTCAAGAGAAAATTACCAAGAACAATGTAAAAAGCAAGTAAGTGCAAATATAGTGCAATATAGTCCGATTCATGCATTTATCTTATTTAGATGATCAAATAAGTACACAAATCGGGGAACCAGGTTAGGATACAAAGCATAAAGAAATCATACCTTGCACCGTTGATTTGGACTCACCGACTCCTCTTCGGTGTTCAACTATTTGAATCCTAGCATATACATAGAGTTGGGTGGTTAATTTTTATCTATAATACCTTACTTATTACTTTTCTAAAGTTTCCCAGTTATACTTAATAATCCTTATTATTCATATACATTTACTTATGTTACTTACTTAAAATCACTTCCTAGGCTGTTCATGGCCTTAATGATATTTAAATATCATTAATTATGTCTTAATATCTTATACTATCATTACCCATCCTTACTCTACCTTAGAATAGCTTTAAAACACATTCTAGAAGGATTTTAGTGTGGTCCGGGTTGTTGTCCGGGTTACATACCCGGACCAACACGTTTGAAAACTCCTCGGGTAAGTTAATGTATGGTCTGGGTTTGTGTACTCCTTTACAAACCTGAACCACCTGTTTGTATGTGTTACGGGTGTGTTTTTCGTATGGTCCGGGTTTGTGTACTCCTTTGCAAACCCGGACCACTTGTTTTGGTAACTTACGGGTATGATTTAGGGGTGGTCCGGGTTAGTGTCCTAGTTTGTAAACCCGGACCACTCCTTTTGTATAATAATCTATCGAGTTTTTATGCTGGTCCGGTTTCTGTACTCGTTTACAAACCCGGACCAGTTGCAGGTTTACAATTTATATAAGTTTTTGAACTTGTTTCAACTCCAACCTCTACCAATCTCTTCCCCAATATTCCTACATATAATCTAGCATATTTAGCATTGATTACACACTTTAAACTAGCCTAATACACCACTATACCATTCTGTTACTAAACACCATTCACTATCAAAATTTTTCTCCTCTGTTACAGTTTTTTCTTCTTCCACCAATGCTACAGATTTTTCCTTCAGCTCTACCATTCAATACTCCCTCTACCAATGCTACTCCTAGCATCCTCAATGCATTACCTCTATCCTAGTTCCACCCCATTACCTAGCTTTTCTCCAAATCTGTTTCAAGGTGTTAAACCACTCACCTTAAGTTCTCCTAACACACCTAGTCATTACCTAGGTAGTTTCCTCCTCTTACACAACAAAGTTCTCCCATTTCCATACAAATTTGGGCGGAGGTTCCCCTATATTTTTAACATTGCCCACATACATATCAGCTCACACATCATCCCAATGCCCATATCCAGTCACACATCATTCTACACACTATAACACAATATTTTTCCTGCACATGCACATACATACCCAATGCTTTACCAAGCTTTTAAACATCTTTAAACCTTCAAAACTCTTACATTCTCTTCCTCATTATACTCCAACATACTTATTATTCATTCCCATATACACTACTCATTTCCAATACTCAAAACTATTACGCTACATCATACAATTTAGCTCAAGGTAAGGCATTTACCTTGTGATTTAGTTCCTCTTTCTTTCTTCCCCTTCTCTTCCTTTCTTCTTTCTTTTTCCTTCCTTTCCTTCTTGTTCTCGGTTTCAAGTGGAGTTTGCACTCCAATGCTACAGCCCATACCAATGCACAAATTCTAGCTTAGCATTTCATACTTAAAACTAGCCTAGGGTTTGTACATGTTTAAGGTTTTTAAAAGAGTATTACCATAATGAGTAGATGGAGTTCTTGTTTAGCAAGAGAGCAAGATTCCAACACCAATGGGGAGCCAAAATCGGCTGGAAAACAAAGCACAAGACAAGGCTAAGTTTTGTATTTTCGTTTTGCCATAAGGGCTAGAAAAAGGTGGAGTTTCAAGACTATTTTTACCTCAAAATAATAAGGAGATGAAGGTGCTTCCAATGGTGGCCTCAAACCTTCAAATGGAGAATACCCATGGAGATGAAAATGGGTGTTTTTGGTTTTGAAAGGAGGAAAATGATCTCCTTTGCAAGGGGAATTCAATGGTGTAATTTTTGTTGCATTTGGAGAAGGATTGAGTAGTTAACAAGAGGAGAGAATAGGAGGGCTGTGTAGGATTTGGCAAATCACCATGGCTGTCACAAGAAAGAAGAAGAAGAGAAATCAGAGAGGGAGGAGGGAGGCAGTACGTGAGGGTGTGAGGGAGTAGAGGTGAGAGAATATCCCTTCCCTTTTCTACTTTATTTTTGCTTTTTGCTTATTATTAGTTAGTTGTGTGAGTGTGTGAGAGAGGGGTTAATTAACTCACTAAAACCGGCCCCTCACATTACTACTAGTTGGAGTGTTTTTCGTCTTTTACAGAAAACGCTCGTTATTTTACCCGGTTTAAGTACTATTCACTATCTGGCCCGTTTTCCGGAATTTTCTCGTTTCTTTATTTTTATTGGTTATTAAGCTTCCATTAATGCTTAATCATTGTTATTTAATAATTTAAAATTTTTACGGGTTCGTTTGTCCACTAAAAATCACGTTTTTGGGTTTTCTCGAAAAAAGTGCGCTAAAGCTCTATTAGCGTTTTAATTCATTATTTGGATCTTTTTCCTTCGGAGTGTTCCCATATATTAGTTAGGCCTTATTAAGGCTTTAGAATCCATATAATATGTTAACCGAGGTCTCATACCTCCTATGGTTATTTAACGCTTATTTAGCGTTTTTCGCTTTTTAAGCGTTTCTTTATTTCTTTTGGATTTATTTTCCTTACCAATATTACTTAGGCACCATTAAGCCCTTAACTACCTATTAGATTAATTTAATCCCTATATTTAAGGTCGGGGTATTTCAAGCAATTAAGGCCCAAGCCTTGGTGGATTTTATAACAGAAAAAAAACTTTGCAAAAGAAGAGAGACAACCCCAGAATCCATACGTTATCTTAGTTGACAGAGCCCGATGCAAAACTGGAGCAGGGGCCGGAATATTAGTGCAAGTGCCGGATGGACAAAGCATAAACGATGCCTTCCGGCTAGACTTGACATTACCAACAACGAAGCTGAGTACGAAGCCCTTATCTAGGGTTTGGTGGTGGCTACCGCCCTGGGGGCAACAGGTCCCATAGGAAGACACCCTCTCTATTCTTTCCTTCTATAAAATCTTGTTGGAAATAAAACTTATAAATTTTTACTTTTTGCAGAATTAGAAGTATACTCAGATTCTATGTTGGTAGCAAGACAAAATGACAACGTCTATGAAGTCAAAGAGGAAAAGCTATGGAGGTACTTGCTCAAAGTCCAAGAGCTATAAGCAAACTTCCAATGGTGTGAGTTAAAGCACCTTCCTCCCAAGGAGAACGTCGAGGCTGATGCCTTGGCAAAATTGTTAAGTATGGCCGAAAGGGTACCCAATGAAAGATGGCTAGAAGTCACGCGAGCATATATGAAGCTCAAGTATTTACTGTGGAATCGAGTGTAAAGACAGAATCTTGGATGACTCTGATCATAGAGTACATATGCCAAGGAAAGTTCCGGAAGAAGAAAAAGATGCCAGAATAATAAAAAGAAGGGCCGCGTCCTTTTTCATTGAGAATAACCATCTATATAAATGATCTTTCGCAAGGCCAACGCTGGAATGTGTTACCATGGCCAAAGGGGCAGTGCTAATAAAAGAAGTACATGATGGATCCTGTGGAAACCATTAAGGAGAAAGAACCACAGTGCACAAAATCTTGAGGCTCGGGTACTTTTGGCCGAAATGATGGAACATTTCAAGGGGTATATGCGAAAGTGTCTCAAGTGCCAAGAACACGGAAACAGAATACACAATCCTCTAGTAGAACAAAAATCTATCCTCTGCCCAATCGCCTTTGCTATGTGGGGATTATATATTGTAGGACCATTCCGGAAGCATCACTGGGAGGTTCAAGTTCATGTATGTCACCATCGACTATTTCACAAAGTGGGTCAAGGCAATGCCCACTATCTCTATCACACCTAGAAAATCACAAGAGTTCATTTGGAAATATGTGGTATGCAGGTTTGGCATTCCAAAGGCAATATAATAACTGATAACGGAGTGCAATTCAGTTGCGAAAGCTTTTGGGCATTCTGTGAAGAATGGAAGATTGACTTAAGATTCTTGTCGGTGGCCCACCCCAGGCAAATGGACAGGTTAAGAATGTGAATGGTCAGATAGTAAAAGAAATAAAGAAAAAGCTCGATTAAAGAAAGGGAAAATGGGCAGAA
Source organism: Limonium bicolor (assembly GCA_023374045.1). Lineage (NCBI taxonomy): Eukaryota > Viridiplantae > Streptophyta > Magnoliopsida > Caryophyllales > Plumbaginaceae > Limonium > Limonium bicolor. Next base: position 399,656,979 of record CM041778.1, on the reverse strand, counting down.
TTGTTGCCCCAGGTCCTCTGGTCATACAGGACAACAGAAAGGGGGCTGACAGGAGAAACACCCTATAGAATAACATATGGATTAGAGGCTGTCATTCCGGCGGAAATTGTGGTACCATCGGTAAGGTGGGAATCGTATGATAAAGAAGTCAACAATCAATGAATACAGGACCATCTAGACCTCCTCGAAGAAACCAGGGTGGCCGCTGCAGTAAGGATGGCAAAAGATAAATCCAAAGTGGAGCGATATTTCAACAGAAGAATAAAAGAGCGGAGTTTTGCCCCAGGAGAGTTGGTCCTCCGGGAAGTCAAGCAGCCCAAGAAACTAGAGCCCCAATGGAAGGACCATACATCATGCACCAAAAGACTGGACGAGCCTCATATCGTTTAAAAAAAAACTGAAGGGCACGAATTGCCGCATTCCTGGCATGGGGAGTGTTTGAAAAAGTTCTATGTGTAAAATCTACGATTCTTCAATAAAGAGGTATAATTTTTTGAAAAAGTAAAAGAGACAATAACCGGCCAACATGCCACAGGCTATCATGCCTTGAAAGTAAGCACCGGCCAACGAGCTATAGGCTATCATGCCTTGAAAGTAAGCACTGGCCAACGTGCCGTAGGCTATCATGCCTTGAAAGTAAGAACCGACCAACGAGCCGCAGGCTATCATGCCTTGAAAGTAAGCACCGGCCAACGTGCCACAGGCTATCATACCTTGAAAGTAAGCACCGGCCAACGAGCTGCAGGCTATCATGCCTTGACGGTAAGCACCGGCCAACGTGCCGCAGGCTATCATGCCTTGAAAGTAAGATCCAGCCAACGAGCCGCAGGCTATCATGCCTTGAAAGTAAGCACCAGCCAACGTGCCACAGTCTATCATGCCTTGAAAGTAAGCACCGGCCAACGAGCCGCAGGCTATCATGCCTTGAAAGTAAGCACCGGCCAACGAGCCGCAGGCTATCATGCCTTGAAAGTAAGCACTGGCCAACATGCCGCAGGCTATCATGCCTTGAAAGTAAGCACCGGCCAACGTACCGCAGGCTATCATGCCTGAAAGTAAGAACTGGCTAACAAGCCGCAGGCTATCATGCCTTGAAAGTAAGCACCGGCCAACGTGCCGCAGGCTATCATGCCTTGAAAGTAAGCACCGGCCAACGAGCCTCAGACTATCATGCCTTGAAAGTAAGCACCTGCCAACGAGCCGCAGGCTATCATGCCTTGAAAGTAAGCACCGGCCAACATGCCACAGGCTATTATGCCTTGAAAGTAAGCACCGGCCAACGAGCCGCAGGCTGTCATGCCTTAAAAGTAAAATCCGGACGACAAAAAGCCACGGGCTGTCCTGTCTTAAAGAAAAGATCCGGCTAAAAAGCCGCAGGCGTTAATGCCTTAGGAAAAAAACATTATATAAAAATTCGGTCAATAAGCCGCAAGCTTTTCGTATAAAAAAATAGGCACTCGGCTAACAAAACTTACATAAAAAACCATGTAACAAAGCATTGCGCCCAAAAGCACCACTCAAAAATAAATACCCCAGTGGTGCACAAATTGGCTAAAAGGAGAATGGAGAACAAAAGCACAGTAAGAGACCGGTAGCTCCAGCAAAAGGTCAACAAGGGCTGTAAAAGAGTAAGCTTATATTCCTCCCAGAAATGGGGTAAAATCAATTACAAGAGTATGATCATTACAAAAGCTCGACGTCCACAAAAGATACATGCCAAAAAAAACCCTAAAAAAACCATCATATTTTTCTGCGGCTAACTTGCCACCACTATCAGCTACACTTTCTGAAGATTTGGATCTCCCTGTATTACGCTGCACTCCTCCGACAGATGGCTGGACGTTGCTCCCGGCCGAAAGAAAGGAGGCTTAACCAGGGCCAAAACATGTCTCCTTGGGGCTGCGGCAGAATCTCTCAAGCTCCTCAAAAAAGTTAGACTTCTGGGCAACAGCTTTGAACTCTTGTCAGTTGTACAGATCATCGTCCAGCACTCCCCTTTCTCCAGGAAGTGCTCTGAGATAATTTGTCGGCGCAGATATTAACTATCCTGCGGCACTAAGAAGCAAAGGACTCCTTAAGATGGGCATTGATTGTTCCTTGCTTCTGTATTTCCTCCTGATATTGTCGTGAGAACGACGTGAGCTTAGCCACTTGGGTCTCAAGAGTCAAGACCTGGGCCCGATACTTGTCACGTTAAAGTGTTGGCTGAAGATAGCTACTCATTAACACTGCTCACTCGGTCATTAGCTTCTGGATGCTTCAAAAGATGTCGGAGCTTGGACCTAGCCGGAACACAAGAAGGGTAAGAATGAAGACAGGAAAAGAAAGTAACAAAAATCAAAATCCAGAGAGTTACCTTTGTTCGACAAATCAGTTTTCTCAATTTGGAGGTGAGACATGGCATTCTCCAAGTCTTTCACCCTCTCTTCCTGCTGGCTTTTTCGTTTGTCAGAGCAGCTTTTTCTACAGCAAGAGCCTTCTTCTCTTCTTCTAAGATAGAACAATCCTGAAGTAGAGATTGCTTCTCCTGTTCAAAAGAAGTTCTTGACTGCTCTTCCAATGCGGCCTTTTCTTCCACTCAGTAGTTGAGCTCCTGAATGAGCTTTCCCTTTTCCTCTACAAGGGCCTTATTTTCCCGTGCAAGAGCCTGCTTCTCCAGCTCGAGCGCCTCGACCTCCTGCTTTAAAGAGTTCTTCTCGTGAAGAGGAAAGACTTGTTAGACTGGAGGGAGGCCACTTCATTCTGATGAGCAGAGCGCACCTGATTTAGCAAAACTTCTAGGTCAGAAAAAGCCCGAGCCAGCTCATCTTTTCCAAAAGCAAGACGGTTTCGTACCTCTATCAAAGTTTCGTCAGCCTGAAGAATCCGGTTTTTTAGAGAAAAAATTTCCTCTCGAAGACCCTCAGTTGTAGCTCATATTCATCGCGCTGATGGACACATTCCTGCCGAGACAACCGTAGTTCTTTGTTTATCGCCTCAGTCCTTTCCTTCACTTTGAGATCAATCTCATAGTGAATCTGGTCGATATAGGCGTCATGTGTGGAGCGAGTTCGCTTCAGTTCCTCTTGGGCATTGTTGGCCCGGCTCTCCTCATAGCGGAGCCTGGATTGGAGGTTCCCGGAATGAACCTCAGCACTCTAGGTCATAGACATCACCTAAAACAGCAACACAGATCACCAAAATAAATAAAAAACAAACAAATCCAGTAGGGAACACATCTTTTATTGGGAGGGAGTGCCGCATAATGGCATATGCTCCCCTGTCTCCCGTCCGCAACTTTCCTTAATTGCAATGATGGTTGCCGGAGGAGCAAAGATCCCGTCCGGATGACCGGACCTCTTTATTGCCTCCTTCCAGACAGCAGAATACTTGGCAGATCTTCAAGAGACTAGGGGAAGGGGGTGCCCACGGTGGTAGAACCATCCTTCCTTCTGGGAGGGATCGGTGAAGGACTCCTGAGCAGGAGGAGGGGGAGAAGAAGAGGAGGCCATGGTGTCCTCCCTTTGCTTGCTTCGAAGTTCAGGGTTTTCGGGCACCAGTCGGTACTCCATCGTCCTTTCCTGCGCGCGCATCCTTAGCCGCAGCAATGTCAATGGAGAGTGAGGCTGAAGCCTCAGGGTTGCCGGAGGTTTGTTCCTCTCCTAATGTCTCTAGCAGCGGAGCCTTTGGTTTTGATGTAGTTTTCTTTTTAGCTTATGCTTGTCAGGAAAGAGACTGCTGCAGTAATCAAAACCTGGCACAACCTTACTATCAGAAGAATCGATAAAACGCATACATGTCCAGGGACAATGTAGCGCTGTTTAAAAGACAGAAAGACGCAGAAGAAAGGAGGATCGATCAAAACCTGTTTGGCCGGAGGATCGGTGTAGAGCCCTGTGACTTCCGAGTATTTCTGGCGGGATCTGAAGAGAAAGAAAAGAGCCCAACAAGTCAGGAAACTGTTCACAAATCGGGGTCGGATGACCGGACTCCCGCTCCGGGCGAGAACCAAGGTCTAAACCCGAACCGGGGTGAGAGGAAGAAAGAACAGCGCCCAGACTCTGGACTCACATGCCATGTACCTGGCAATCCGGCGTTAGGGCATTCGGGGGATTCCAAGCTCTTCTTGTTCTTGACTGCCCAGCTTGGTCATCTCCTGCTTTGCCTGGAGCGCTTCTTGGAAGGAGTTGTATCTCCCAAGAGCTGCTCAGCCGCACCAAGGGCCAATCTATCGAGTCGTAGTAATTGATCCTTTCATCCCCGCTCTTGAAGCTGACAAAGTTCCAACTATAGAAAGCACCAATTTGTCTCCCTTCCGGAAGAAATCTACGTGCAACACACCAAAACAATAAGGGAACCAAGGAGAAAGCAAATTTGTACTAACAATCAACACTTACTATAGTAGGTATTTAGAGAGGATAGGCGTGCTTTGGTAAAAACGCCTCGATGGTCAATGGCTCGCGGCTCCATGCCTTCAAAATCTTCGAGAGAGGAAGCTCGGCCGGAGGAGTAGTGGGGCAGACAACTGACCTTTGATGACCTAGAAACAGTACGGAACACCCAGTAGCGGCCGGATGGGGGACGACGATGACGAACACCGCAAGCTCCACCCATGTACCTTCTTATAGTAAAAAGAGAGTATCCGGCCCTCGCAATAATGGTTAGGCTATCGGGATCAACCCTAACGTAAAGAATCGGGCGAACTCGGTGCCCTCCGGCTGAAATTTGTTTTCTCGCAAAGAGCGACAAAAGCGTGGAGGTACGAGATATCATTGGGTGTAAATGAGCAAGAGAACAACAACGGAAGCAAAAAACCAACACGAAGGGATGTGGGGGAATGGTCAAGCCAGAAGGAAAGAAAATCAGCGTAAACTACGTACCCGAGACCAAAATCGTCGTTAGGGTGGGAGTAAGAGGTCGGAAGGTAAATTTGGGTGCCAAGTGGGACTTTGACGCCACTGGACAATTGGAAAGGGAGGAAAGTTGAGAGAAGAAGGAGAGGGCTCGCGACCAGCCAAAAAAGGCTTCGAGGATTTAAGGAAGGAGGGACGAAAGCCACTAGAGGAGCGAGAGCCTTGAATCGCTTCAGTAGCTGGCGAAATACTTGTAGCAGCCTTGCTCTTCTTGCGGCGGAAGAAGACATTGAGCAATTTGGCACGGAATCGAGAAGCGATGGCAATGAAAGTAAGAACAGAGCGTGATAGCAGAAAAGCGAAAGAGAAGACAGCAAAGGCAAGGGGGCGGAGAGGAAAGAAAAGGAAGCTCAAAAACTCGGGCTTTGAAGGGATGTTTTTTCCCGCTCAAATAAATAAATATATATATGCATAGACAAAAATCATTTTTTACAGGAAAAAGAAAGAAGGCTACACGCTTCCTAAAGACGGTTCTGACATTAGTTGAAAAGGGATCTTGCATATTCTACATCGAAAAACAGGCGAGAAAATTCGAAAAGAGCGGTGCAGGACAAACACGAGTCACGAGCCCCGCACATGATCCTCCTTAAACAGTTTTTTCTCTCCAATATGTAGAAAAAGAACTTGTGGGACTGGGATAAAGAAAGGATGGAACACAGAGGGCAAAAAACTTCGGAGATGGCCGCTACCGCAAATTTTTCCTCAAACACAAGACACAGAAGTTCGACTTTCTTCATCAAAATTCAAAAAGATAGAACTTGGGGACTGATGAGAAGGGAAGAAATCGTTACCAAGCCAAACAAGACACGTAGTGCATCCGGCCCCCTCTGGCAGGATGGAAATAGAGACACATAGGGCATCCGGCCACCTCTAGCCGGATGAAAATAGAATTCAGGCAAGGTAAAATGTAGTGTGGCCGGTCGCCTGTGACCAGCCAAAGCTGCTAGGGGAGGGTAAAATTGTACTTATATGTGTAAAGCACAGGCTGGCGGCATGAGATCAGGACCAAAAGCACTATAAATAGGGTGTACCCCCATGAAATAAGACACGCGGTAATTGGCAATCAAACTTATGCTCGATTCTAGCAAAAGGCCCTCTCTCCCTATCTCCCTTGTGAAACTTGTGATCAAAATCGGGTAACATAGGATAGTAAGGAAGATCGAACTGGATGAGAATGAGTAGTTCGTTTCACATGGTACCTAAACCCGCCCTCCACATCCCTTGCTTGAATTATGGGGAACAAATGCCAGAGAGAAGAAAGCCTTCTCTTACTCGGGGAAACCCGATCTGGTAGTTAGTTAACAGTAAGCAATACGAGAAACATCTTGTTGTACAACAGTTTACGAGAACTTGGAACATTTAACTGGAGCGCAGCAGTGAAACAAGCGCTACCAAGGATTTCTACCAAAAAGGGAACGGAAATTACCGGCAACATGGGTCGACATGCTACGTAGTCGAGTTACACCGCAACAATACAAAGATAGACAATGCAAATACACAATAGACATCACGATATATATAGAAAGTGAACGATATGAGTACACGCAGTATCCGAAGGAGCGTTACGGTGGGATAATACAATGCATGAGAGTTAAGATTACTGAAATACTCAGTTAGAACAACGACAACTCTAAACCCCACAATGAGAAAGGTTACAAACCTGGCCGACATAGCGCAGGCAACAATAAAGACGCGTACAACTGTATACTGGAATAGGACTACGATGTAGTGCCTAAAGGAGAATCATTACTTAGTAACCACGACAAATGTGTGGAAACGGGAGCGAGGATTAAGGCATAAGAAAATAACGAGGGGTTCCCTCAGAAAGAGGACCACCCTGATAAGTGACAGTACTGTCAAACAAACAAGAAACTGCCGGGTGGCTAGTTATCCAAAATGAGAGAACATTGAAGGAGTCCCGAGGACTACCAATTACATGGAGATTAGGAGGAAGTACCACTACCAACACACACAATACCGGTAGCCCATCTTGCATGGCGCACTTGCCATAGCAAGTGCTACCACGGTTAAGTTATACGGGAAGCCATCATGGCGAGATAGTGGAGCGTTACATTTTTTTTAATACATATCAATACCGGATTGCAAATCCATAAGAATGAGAGAATGAGACCTTGGAAGGGCCTGCCGGCCTAACCATGATGAGATGAGTTAATACACCAGTCAGCAGGGAGCTGAACTTGGACGAAATATTAAACAACATAAATATTGGCAACGGTACAACCTACTACAACAACAACCGATAGTACGGTAAGAACATTAATCCCGAACCTTGAAGGGGAAAAACCTAAGAGATCGCTCCGTGATCCGAGCAAAACACCATATAAGCAATAACATACAAGGAATGTAGTAAGAGATACAATGAAGGCAGTCGACAGAATGACTTCCAGCAGGAACGGGATAGAACTCCCAAGATGACCATTAAGCATACCAATTACAACAATCTTCGTTGAATATGTTGGCAAACCCCGAAAACAGGGACAGGGGAAGTGAACTTAAGATATAACCTACTAAGGATTAGAGACATACGAATCCTGAAAGAGGAAAGCTCAAAGGACTACCCCCACATAGGGGGCATAGTCGAGCCGAATAAACTGATGAATGACAGTTAGTATTGATTGCCTACCTCATTAACACCCAAGTGTCATTAATCATTGACGGGTGGCGTAGTCAACAAATGTTGAACGGAGCGTTGAGATGGAAGCATAAGATGACAGGATGATATCCAACTTAGACACCGTAAGGTAGATGCCTAATACGTATCAAACTTTAATCGCTAAAAGACTCAAGTCCTTAAAAGCAAAATATTATCGGAGATACTAAGTAACCTCAGAACACCTGAATAAACTTTCATAGTGGGAAACAGGATGCAGCAACCTACCATAAAACCTGGTACTACATTAAATATGTAACCTAGTGGTGCATAGTGTTCAAAGAACCCGAAATGTATGGAGATGGCCTATGGATGAGTAAGATTACAAGCAGTGAACCGAGCACCGGCTCTCACTCAATGACATTAAGCACTAAGAGCCTACGAGCCAAGGATGTTAACCACATCAAAGCCCGAGGCGCAGTAAGTTGTAAGAGAGCTTATTTAAGCCACGAAGGAACTACAATTCGTAGATTTGAATGGTTACCAAACCTATAACCTAGATTGTGGAAAATATTGCCACGAAAGGGCACCAATGAGAGTAATGAGATGGTACGTTGTCAGGGGTGGAGAACGAACCATTCCTTTAGTGTGGGGATACCTCTCCTTGTTGTAAGGCCATGAGTGGGAATAAACCCCTCAAAAAGGGCTTTCACTTATTAGAGATATAATACGCTTTTGTTAGAGAATGGAAACTGTAAACCTTGAGATTACCTTCGAACATACTAGATACACTTGAGAATAAGGAAGGCTGTAGAGACAGACCTCATTTCCAACACACAGGACTTAAGAATCAGTAGTCGTCAGAGATAAACATTGTGAGTGCACATTATGGCATGTCAAGTGACCAACGCTCGGAAGAGCTTGTGATTCAACGGATGACTTATTCAGTAACCGGTTAAATTACATGGTAAATACATCATAAGGGATGAAAGAACGTGAGAGAAATTAGCCTACTTGCGAACCTGAGATTGGAGCGAAACACCTTCATATTAAGAGATAACAAAATTACAACACGGTACGGCGACCACCATACACCGAAATTAGAGAATTCCCTGTGTGTTTACACCAAGAAGGGTTGAGTATAAGATAAGACATTAGAATAAACGATTGAGTAACTGCACCATCAATTGGCAGTAGAATAAGGCAAACTACCACGGTAGCAGGGGTCGTGAGGACAATACCTATATAAGGGGATTAAGTCATGGTGCACAGTAAAGCGACCATTATGTATAAGCCGTCAAATTTTGACACTGAGGAAATTAGATTTATGAGCTAAGACCGAAATAAGTAAGGAAATAAGATGGTAGACGAAGTATGCATTGACGCCAGTAGTCTAGACCGGGTGAGGTAAGATTTTATAGGAAGCATAGTAGAAAAAACATGAAAAACAAGATTAGAGGCTCTTGAAATACCCCAAACCTAGATATGGTGTGTAGATGATAAACTAAGATATAAGAGGGCTAAATAATGCCTTAGATATATTAAGAAACAATTTTAACCAAAGAAAACACAAGGAACACGATAAGAGCAGTTTAGGCAAAAATATGCTCTAAGCTTGGAGTAACTTGGGTTAGCACACAAATATCATTCTTAGACCTTAGTAACATCCTAATGGTCATATTAAATTAGTTACCAAAGAAAACCAAGCTCAAAAACAAGTTAAAACACAAATTGTGCTTTAAGGACTCTTAAAGCACATTTTTGAAAAATTGTCTTAGAAAGGGGTTTTGTGTGGCTAAATGCCCATGATTACTTCTAAATTAACTTTGGTACTACTTAGTATCACATTAGGAAGTCTAAATCAATGGGAATCAAAAATTTCACAAATATGTGCCCTAGTTTGTGAATAGTAACCAAATAGTGCTAGTTTAGCATTAAGTCAATATAAGCTAATTAATTGGTCAACCAAGACCATAAATATATCATTTAGGAAGGGGGGACGTTTTTGTAGTGGTGAGTCACCACATGAGACAGCAACTTAGGCAAAAAGAAGAGGGAAAAGTTAGTATAGTACTATTCACCTTTTAAGAAAAATCTTTCTTTTAGCTTCCCTCTCTCCTCCTTTCTTCATTCTTCCTCTTCCTCACTGATTTCTTCTGCTCTCTCTCTTCTCCATTTACGTAGAAGACAACCCCATGCTAGCTCCATCTTGCTTTGACCATAGCTCACTCATCTTAGCTCCAAAACCAAAACAAAATACATATTCTTCTTAGTTAGCTCAAGCTCCTTCTTTCTATCTTTCCAAAACATCAAAAGCTCCATTTTGGTGCCAAGTGAATCCGCCATTGAAGGGGGAAAATAAGCTTGGAGGGTGCATTAGCTTCTCCATTCTCTTAAGGTAAAGAATATATAAGAAAAATCAAGTTTCCACCATTCCTTCACATGTCCAAAAATTTGTACTCATGGGGCTCCATTTTTATGCCTTGTTCTAGCTTTTTTTCTATTCTCCATGGGATAGAGGAGATCCTTGTTGATTCATATCCAAGCCTACCTTAAGACTTCAAGGTAAAATACTCATCTTAATACCTTAAAACACATTTTCCACCTAGGGTTTGCTCCTTAAGGTTAGTGCATTGTCTAGCACTCATTAGAGTCAATGGGTATTGATTTGAACATTGGCAAGGAGGAATAGATTGGTAATCGAGATTGCTTAAGGAAAATCTAAGGAGGAAAGTTTGTGGAGCTTGTAAAATAACAAGGTAAATGGCTTACCTTAAGGTGTTTTATTGTTTTTGGGAATGGGATTTAGATATATGATAGCTTAGATTAGAGTTTACATTAGGAAAGGGCTATAAAAAACCTAGGAGAAACAATGATTATATATGAGAACTTGTGATTAAGGAGCAAATGGGAAACGAGATAGTTAGACAATTCAAAAGTGAATTACAAGAGCGTTTATATTTCAATGGGAGCCTTGTTGTGTGTATTTTCAGGTCAAAGGCTTCTCCTTGTATTTCCTCTTGTTCAAAATCAGATCCTTCACAAATTTAGCATAATTTGGCATCTGTTTAATCGCATCAATAAGAGGAATATTGATAGTCAGCTTTCGAAAGACGTCTAAAAATTTTCCAAATTGTTCATCGAGCTCTCGCTCTTTGAGACGGTTTGGAAAAGGAAGTTCTTTTGCAAGTGTCTTTCCTTTTGTATTTTTAACAGCAGTTGTATGTGCGGAAGAAGGAATAGGAGCCTGGGTCTCCTCATGTACTACCTCAGGAGAGGCGGGATGCCCTGATGGTGCACCGGCGGTATTAGAAAGGGGCTCGGTCTCTTCATCAGTATGGTCTCCTACCACTTTGTCTTTGATTAAATTCCTTCCATTTCTTAGGGTAACTGCTGCCAATTCTCCAGAATCCTCACAATCTAAGACCGATATTGCCTTCAACTGTTCCTTGGGATTGGTTTCTGCTTGGGAAGGCAGTGATCCAGAAGGTCTCTGCTTTAAGAGGAACTGAGTCAACTGGCTCATCGTTCCCTGCATCTCTACTATGGCATTCTCTATTTTTTGATTGATTACAGTTTGCTGTTCCTGAGAAGCCATCAAATTATCCACCATCTCTTTCAGACTGGCATTGTTTGAGCTCAATGAAGGTTGCTGAGCCTGAGACTGCTGTGGCCTGAATTGATTATACTGAGGCCTAGCAAAGCTTGGTGGTCCTCCCTGGTTCGTCCTTTGAGGCTGCATCTGATGTGAATTTAGTGCATTGTTCGGATTCCCATACCTGAGGTTTTGGTGCTGATTTTGCACCCAGGGTTGCCTGTTGTTGAATTGTCCTATGACATTGGCCTCCTCAGTTTGCTTCATTTCGGCTACCAGTGGGCAGTCCTCGTAATCATGTGCATCCCCACACTGAGAACAACAGAGATTTGATTGGCGGATTGCTTAGGGGTTGGCCCCATTGTGAGCTGTTCGAGCGTTTTTGCCATGCTTCCCATCGTGGTTTTCAGCTGTGCTTGCTCGGCGGCTATCTGCTCTATCATTGGGTCCGAAGCTTGGGAAAACTGTGACCTATTGAGAATACTCAGCCCCCATTGCTGCTCCATTGGCGAAGCTCCTCACAGTAGGACTCCATAGATGCCATGAAATCCTCCCCACTTTTTGCTAGCAGGTTTCCTCCTAGGGCGGCTCTTATCTCGCCTCCGTTTTCGTCTTTTAGCCCCTGGAAGAATCCCTGAGCCAATGAGGTGATATCCTGACCATGGTGAGGGCACTGGTGGAGTAGCTCTTTGAATTGGTCCCACGCCTCGCAGACTGTCTCGCTACCCATCTGTCTGAATGCCATCAGGTCGGCAATCATCTGTCGTGTCCTGGAGATGGGAATGTACTTCTCGTAGAATTTCCGTCATCTGCACCCAGGTGGTAATGATGGCTGGTGGTAGTCGATGGAACCATTTCGAAGCTTCTCCAGATAGACTGTGCTGGAACAGGCTCAGTCTGGCATACTCCTCCAATCCTTGTGATAAACCAGGGAGTCCAAGTGCACTAGAAATCGATGTACGTGGTCTAATGCATCCCCTGGGTCGGCACCTGAAAAGGTTCTTGCAGGGTGGTTTCGTACAACATTGTTTTGATGGGGAGGTTTTATCTTCTGTCAATCTGCCATTAACTCTGCAGTTAGTTCCGGTAGAACCACTGGACCTCTTCTCGGTGTGGCTGGTGGTCTGTTTATTCTTCCCATCGTATACTGGGCAATTGGGCCTCCTCCAAGCTGGTAATGGTTTGCTGCCATGTTGAAATCAAGCTGCCTTCTTGCTCTCAGAGCTTGGAGGTAGACTCTCTCGATTTCGGGGTCAAAGTCTGTATCCGGGGACCAGTTGAACGCGTTCTGCGCATCCACTAGGTGCTTATAATCAGCCAGAAAGAAAGGACAAAATGCGTGGATTTTTAGAATTAAAGTAAACAAGGAAATAAAATTGAAATAACTAAGACAATGAACTTACAATACTTGAAAATTAAATGACAAAAAATTATAACTGAAATTAAATGACAGTAATGAAAAACAATTGTATAAAATGACACATAAATAAATTAAACTTAAAACAAAAATAAAGTACAAAACAAATAATCCTAAACAGGGTGTTGTAATAAAGTAACGAATTAACCAAGGCTAGGGACTAGACAAAGTCAAGTCCCCAGCAACGGCGCCATTTTGCAAACGATTTATTTGATATATTAAATGCTAAGAAATAATCCTAGAAATCAACAATCAATAGACCGTCGGATTGCAAAAATCCCGATTGTAGTAGTATAGTAATTATAAAGCGACCAGGTGTCAATCCACGGGACTTGAGGCAAATAAGCCTAGCCTAAGACAGTGGTTAATTCAAAGGGGTTTGTTTTGGTTTTGGGGTTTAGATCGATAACAAGAAAGTAAATAGCAGATAAATTAAAGTGATAGATTTGGGAGTGTGAACGGTACTCTAGGTTCAGGGAGTTTTTCTCTAGCTAGATTCTGCATATTCTACTACTTAAGCGGAGACTTGGATCAGCTTGTAATTCTCAATTATCTATTCTGTATTAAGTCCTAATTACAGATAGCTCATCTAGACAGGGCATGTAATTCTAGTCTAGACTTAGCAAGTATATCTAGATGGTTTTATTGTACATAATTACTAGTCTGGTTTTGGTCCGAACTAAGCTTCTAGTGGCTAATGTAATCTATCCGATTGCAATTGTCATAGGTAACAGGTTAATAGGACCATCAATGCTAATCACCTTATCTGATCATAACGTGATTCGAGGGCTAATAATAAATTCATGATGTTTATTAAAAGCACTTAAAAAGCATTAACCTGAACAATCCAATAGTCCCAATAAAGTAGTAAAATAATGTAGAGTTTAACTAATTACAACATCCCTCCCCTAGAGTATATCCTCTTAGCTAGACATAGCGATTAAAATCATAAATGAGAGAGAGTTGAGAGAAATCATCTGTTACAAGATCTTTTTGCTCGCTCCGCCCTTTGTCCTTGCGCTATGCCGGCTGAGAGGTTGGATTCGGTAACAATGAGGTGAATTTGGTGAAATGGAGTGAAAATGGAATTTTTGGGCAAGTTTGTGAGGTGTCCAGATGGGGTGGGTCGGACACAAATCCGGACACAAATGCAGACGTGATATTTTGTGTGGCGAGTATGCGGAAGCTTATATTTGATTTTTGTGTGAAAGAGTTGGGATAAAAACGTGAGTGTTATGGAGTGTGTTTGTGTTTGAGTGTGGGTATGGAGATGGAGTACGGAGGAATTATTATGAAGGTGAGCAGATGAATGGGATGAGAGGAGGAGGATGATGGGAGTTAGACTGAAGCGTCTGGTGCGAATTGGAATGAAGGCTGGGGAAGGGTTTAAATAGGCTTAGGATTAAAACATAGCTTAGTGGTGAGTTGGGTAGGCGTTTAATTGAGCATGGGAACTAGCTTAAATTAGACAGAGTATGGGTTTAATCGGCTGATAATTGCGCCGAAAGCAACAATTATCAGCGCACATGATTTTTATTTTTAATCTCTGTGTGACGTCCGCGTTTGAGTCCATATACGGACAGGGGTGTCCTGACGAGATCTACACGCGTTCGTGTTTCTGTCCGTGTGTGGACGTGGCTGTCCTCGCGAGATTAATTCATGTCCGTGTTTGAGTTCGTATTGCGGACGTGACTGTCCTGGCAAGATCTGTGAGTCGTCCGCGTGGCCGTCTGTGTTTGCGGACAAGGGACAGGAGGGGAATGTCCGCGTTTCTGTCCGTGTTTGCGGACAAGGGACAGAAGGAAAATGTCCGCGTTTCTGTCCGCTTTGCGGACGTGACTCAAGAGAGGAGGGAACTCGATCTGGAGATGTCCGCGAATGTGTCCGAGGCTTCCCATCCGGACTCATAACTGGACATTTGTAAATGTTTCTCTTTTTGTTCTGAAAGCTCTTAATTCCTTCCTAATCACGTTCTAAGCCAAAATATCATGAAAAAGAAGGTAAATGCATAAATCTAAGTAAAATAATATAGAAACAAGGGTTCAAAGCACTTAAAAGATATATCAATAATCGGTGCATCAGCGTACCCTCGCTAGTACGCGGGGTATGCGGAAGTCATATGCAGCGTAAGCTGAGCCCTTTGGGGCAATGTTTTTATTTTCCAGGTACAATGAAGCCGGCCACCGTTCGAGAGTAGGACGGGGTCGGGATTAAGAAAGGGTAGTTGTTAATTAATTATATTGTTGTATTATGGAAATGTAAGACCGAAAGGTCATTAATAATGTTGGGAAGTGTAGATACTTGGTATAGCATTGAATGGTTGTTGCATTGGTATATTGTGGAATTAAAGGTTGTATTTGATTTATAAATTGGCTAAGCAATGGAAGTAGTTTTTGTAAAGTGTACTCGGAATAAGACCCATCAGACCGATATTGTATTTGTTGTTGTAATTGAGTTTGGATTGGCCTAGTTAGTCACGTGGGTGACTAACGGCATTGTTTCACCCCCGTTGTGTTGGAATTACCGGTGCGTTGTTGTTGATGTTTGAGACGGGTTAGAGGATAATGGTGTGATTACCGGTAGGGGTGTTACAAAAAGTGGTATCAGAGTGAAGTATCGCTCTGATGGTCTAAATACCGAGTTAGGAATTAGAGACTTAGGGCTAAGGGTTTTAGTGTTAGCATGTGAGGTACACTAGATAGGAACTTCCAGTGTGATATGGATACCTACATAACCTGTCGCGCCCTCCGTAACCCCCGTTTTAAAGTTGGGGAAAGAACACCAGAGAAGGAAAGACCTCTCATACTCAGGAAAACCCGATCTGGCAGTTGCAAGATAAACTTGTAAAGAGAAAGAACTAGTCATACGGTAGATTCCAAGAACTGGAAATCCCGAAGACGGTTCCCGTTTCAACGACAATAACCGTATTGAGTGGCAGTAAATTGAAGATCCTGACCAGAGGATACCTAATTTTGCGGCACCATGGGGCGACGTTGTAACACCCTAACCGTTAAGCTCGTCATTACCTCTTAAGCTGTCACCAAATACACTTACTCACGCAGCGGAACTCTAATTACAACGAGGGGTGAAACAATGCCGTTAGCCACCCATGTGGCTAACCAGGCCTTCCTTACATACCGTAACGGTCTGATGAACTGGAGCAACCGAGTACACAATACAAATACAATACTCAAATCATTTCTCTACTATACCGAGTCTACAATATATGGATGCCGACAACATATTCGGTCTTACACCTCTTTCCATACATAAGTAATTAAATCTACTACCCATGCAAACCACCAACCCCATCCTACTCTCGAACGGTAACATCTTCGGTGTACCTGAAAAATAAAAATGCTGCCCCTAGGGGCTCAGCTTAACGCTACATATGAAATTCACATACCCCGAGCGCTAACCGGGGTACGCCGACTACTTTTGTCGGATGTACATGGAGTTCATTAGTCAACTAACATGCATCATAGCAATACAATATATATGTGTATTATTCAAGGAATCTACATCCAATCACAGAACACAATTCCTAACTAACATAACAAGGTTGTTAGTTGTATCTATTTACTCTTAGGCCTTGAGGGTTATACCTCACGATGCCTTGTTTACTTATTCAATATCTCACCCGCTCTCTCAGGTTACTTGTTCATACACACACCCATTCTCCTGGGCTACTCGTACTATACTCACCCATTCTCTCGGGTTCTTATACTTATTATCTCACCCACACTCTCGGGTTCTTATACTTATTATCTCACCCACACTCTCGGGTTCTTATACTCATTATCTCACCCACACTCTTGGGTTAATTATACTCAAGCTCTTGTAGATTCTCGAGACGCTACAGGTCTCCTACGTCACGCTTGTTACTCTTAATACATACTTAGGCCAAAACTCATGCTCTCTTGCATAGTCTTACTTCCCCGGTTTCGACCCTACTCTGGGTCTAGCATGGTGGGAAGGTTCAACTTGCTCACGGAACTCTCTCTTGGTTCCTAACTCTTTTACTTAGGTCCGACTGCTCTCGGACTACTCTCATTCCCATACACTCCTCTCTCGGAGTTATAATAATATTATGTGTTTTAGTCTAGAAGCATCACTCTCGATGTTTCTAATGACTTTAGGAACATTACTTAAGTTCGGTTAATCTTAGGTTTTAAGAGTTACCCATACATTTCCTTACTCATACTTTCAATTATTTTCTTATATCAGGTAAACTTCTCATATAGGAGGTCGACCATGTCTCAAGGGAGCTACTAATCCCTTAGGTCTCTTTTACCTTCTTTACTAGTTCACATCTTCGAACTATCTTTAATCCTCTTGAAGGAGGTTCACTTATCTTTCCACTCTCATTTGTTTCGTGGATTGTGTCATTATGGTTTACTAACCGTTATCGGGTAATTACTCAACCCACACATCTCCTCACATTCTAGGGAGTTCATATGTTTGCGTTATCGTTATACTTTAATGGATAGTTTGTGTGTTTGCACGTTTTTCGTTATCATAAGCATCGACCCGATCTATGGGTCTCTAGCCAAACGTTACTCACTACGAGTCGGTCCATGCACTATGTTAGACCACACCAGCATACAAGTATGTTAGCTCATTCAACATACATCAAGGCATACATAATCAAACAATGGATTATTTTCATGCTTTAATCTTGATTAAGCCGGCACACAAACACACAAATCAACGTAACTTGGTTAGCACGCGGAGTATGAGAAAATCATACCTTTCACCGGGGTTTTTACTTTTACCGTGTCATCTCACCATGCTCGGTTCACACACGATCCTCTGATAACATTCAAATGCTTATATTAAATTTAAAGCATTACGGTAAGTAAAACTAATACTCCCGTACTTAACCCCGTTATCCCGTTATTCCTAGTTCAGTTCATGTGTTCTTAACTCACAACTTTCTCATTCACTTCTCAAACTTGTTTACACTCTTAATGACCTTTAAACATCACTAATCAAGTCATAGTTACCTTATACAATCATTACCCATCAAGCCCCTACCTTAGAATGGCTTTAAAATGGTTTCTGTGAAGAAAATGGGGTGGTCCGGGTTTGTGTCCGGGTTTACAAACACGGACCAATGCTTCTGGTCACTCTCGGGTGTAGTTTATGACTGGTCCGGGTATACATGCTAGTTTACAAACCCGGACCTTTAATTCAGAAACCTCTCGGGTGCATTTTAGGGGTGGTCCGGGTTTGTGTCCTGGTTTGTAAACCCGGACCACTCCTCTGTTACAACATTCTGCCGTGTTTTAGCCCTGGTCCGGGTTTCTGTACTTGTTTACAGACCCGGACCACTTGCAGAAGTGAGATTTCTTCTTGTTTTTGATTATATTTCAACTCTAAACTTATACCAACTTCTTCCCCACTCTTCCTACATATATTCTAGCATGTTTTGACATTGTTTGGGCATTCAAACTAACCTAAACCACTTATACCTTCATCTGTTACAAAACCCATTCACTGTAATTTTCTCATCTGTTACAGACTCTAGTCTCTTGTTTTCTGTTGCAGTTTCCCAATCCTTCCTTTCTTACCATACCAACCCCACGTATTAACACACTCAAAGCCCATAGTTTCCTAGACAAGTTTTGACATAGCTTACCTACATTCTAAGCATTCTCACCACACTACAACAGCTCACAAGCATCAGTTTTACTTCCCTGTTTATATAAGCATAAAAACCATCACAGCAGCTCATTAAATTCCCCTCAGTTATCACACAATACTAACTCAGTTTCTAAGTTTGTTTTGCACACCCAAACCCATTAAAACTTCCTCACACAACAAACAATATTGTAGTATCAAAACTACACTAATTCAAGGTCATTATTCACATTCAAAATGTGTTTACAGAGAACAAAACCATCTCAAGGTAAGTTCAATACCTTGTTAGTTTTCTGTTTTCCTTTTCTCTTCTTCCTCCTTCTCTGGTTCTCTCTTTCTCTTCTTGTTTCCACAACAAACAGAGGGTATAGATTGCTAACTACAATCACATTCCCATGCCACACAAAACAAGCTAGTTTAATACTCACGTTCCTCACAAGATTAATATTTCAAGAGCTTGTTTTTAGGGTTTAGCTTAGAGATTACCTTCAAGTGTCCAAATGGAGAGTTAGGCAATCAAAATGATGAAGCTCCAGCACTCCTCAAAGGCAAGAAGAAACAGGCTGGACATGGGGAAAATTCAACGTGGGCATTCTTGATTTTTTTACAAGAAAAGCTAGGAAAGGAGAGCTTTTGACTTTCTTTTTACCTTAGAGTATCTAGAAGATGAAGGAGATCCAAAAACACTCCTTTAAGCTCCAAAACGGCCTACTTCCATGGAGATGAAGATGAAGGTTTCAAGCTTTTGAAGGGTGGAAAATGTTGCTCTCAACAAGAGGAATCCAACGGTACAAATTTTGTGTGATTTGGTGTAGTATTGAGCAAGATAATGGAGAAGGAGAATGGAGCTGTTTGCTCTCTGTTGGAATCGCCATGGAACTCACAGAGGAAGAGGAAGGCCTTGTCTGAGAGGGGAAATCATGAATCAGAAGGAGAAAGGGAGGTGAGAGATTATAATGTCCCTTTTTACTATTCCCTTTATTTACTTTATTTCTCTTGTCACTTAGTGTATTAGGAACAAGGGGGGAGCTGCTAGGAAAAATAAAACGTGCCCCCATTATAGCTTAAGTAACCGGCCACATAAATAAATTACAAGGGGGGATTAATTTTTACTTATTACATTTACACCCCACAACTTCCCGGTTTTACACTATTCACTAACCGGGTCCGTTTTTGGAATTTTCTCGTTTCTTTATTTTTAATGGTTATTAAACTTCCATTAATATTTGTTTATAGTTATTTAATCAACTATAATTTTTACGGGTCTATTTGACCACTTAAAGTCACGTTTTTGGGTTTTCTCGAAAAACGTGCTTTAGAACTCCGTTAGCATTTTAATCCATTATTTGGATCTATTTTCCTCGAGAATCATTCCCGAATACTAATTAGACCTAACTAAGCCTTAGGAATCCATCTCGGACCCTAACGAGGTCATATATCTCTTACTCGTTTAATGCGCGTTTTAGCGTTTTTTTCACTTTTCAAGCGTTTCCTCTTTTCTTTGGTTTTACTCTCTTTACCAATACTCTCTAGGCACCATTAGGCCTTTAATCACATTAGAGTAATTTAATCACCATTTTTAAGTCCGGGGTATTAAAGACGTGCTTCGCAGTCATGGGAACCATGTGCAGTCAACAAGAAGGGAAGCATAACCACGCAATGAAGCGAAAAGGCAGAGTAACAAAATTGAGACAAGAGAGTCTGTGGACTGCAAACGTTGACAATACAACACATAACTGACTAAGGAATTAGTCAAGGTTGAACAACTCTAAACCTACATTGCCAATAGGACTACGACGTAGTTCCTAATGATCCAATAAACCTCAGTAACCACCGCCAAGTGTGGGAACGAGCTATGGGGCAAGGTACATGGAGTACCACAAGGATCGGGAAAGCACCGAATTATTGACAATCATGTTAAGAACACTGAGAAGCTACTCAGGAATTGAACACTAAGATCAAAAATGGATGGAAGATCCAATAAGGTCACCAAATTTGGATGGAAACAACACCGTAACCGGTGTTTGTTAACCTAAAAACCGACATACCCGCGCACTTGCCAAGGCAAGTGCAGCAATAACAAGACAAGTTGGAAGACTTTAGACAACCAACAAGTAATAACTAAAGTACCACAAGGAGGATCGAAGCGAACATAAGAACACTAATCCTAAGAATGTGAAGAACCAAACCTTGGAAAGGCCTAACGGCCCGACCGTTATTTTAACAAACATACCAGTCAGCAGGAAGCTGTACTTGGTCAAAGACCTCAAACATGACAACGCCATGAAGATTTCTTTTCAAACTCAAGATTTTTATTTCAAAACCCAGAACTTTTCTTTTAAAAACACGAACCTTTCTTTTTAAACTCAGCTTTTAAACCAAACTAGAAGAGCTACGGTAAGTATCATAGAATGATACAAGAGGAGTTGACAATAGAATACTTCACCTAGGCGTGTGACGAGCACTACGAGTGTACCCAAATACGGGATGTGGGACGACCGCACTCAGAAGGAGCTTGCGGGCCTGACAGACCCCTTTGTGAGTTAGTCGGGTAAGTGGTAACGTACCAATACGGTACCCCACGTATGTATACATGTAGTGTACGAAACACGGGAAGTAGTCAGCTCCGTTCTACGGACCATAAGTGAATACAACCGAAACCGTTGAATACCTCAAATGATCGGAGAACACAGACGAGCTTACAAGCTAAAGGGGTCAAGAACTCACCCCAGAAGAACGAATAAGAGTTAGGAAGTGCGAGAAGCACTAGTAATTGACTAAAGACATTAGAGATGTCTCAAGAATCTTAAACAAAGGCATGAAATAGCCGGGATGGATACCGGTATAAACACGGCAAGGCAAATGCCTAGCATGAACGCAATAATGTTTAAGGAACAAGGTGAAAAACCCAAAGTGATCATCTAAGGTACCGGAGGATACCGTTCACCACCGAAGGAAATACCAAACCGGTTAAAACCATAAGAAAAGTATTGTAGTCTACCCTAAGAACGGGAGACATATAACCCTAAACAGGACAATCTGAAATCCAGAACCGCAATGCAGAGAAGACAAAACATAATCAAATGTTAGCCGGATGTAACGGCATAATCAACAACTCCCAGGAGCAATCCGTGAAGGGTATCAAAGTCAACATAGTTGAATGTAGTGTCGTAATATGAGCACCAAAGCTATAACGAACACTCGGTTAGAACACCGAAGGGATTCCACTTACCAGGGGATACCCTAAATTAATAAAAGGTACCGATCAATATCGAAATACTTAAAAAAGGCCTCCAAGGAATGGAAGCGTGATGTGAGCACCTTGTAGCCTGGAGCCCAGTATTATCTCCAAACCATATTACGGTGGCACGGAGAGAACGCAATTACATGTGAACCGCCTATATGGGCAAAGCTCTAGGCAACAAGGCTAGCCTTCCATGAAACTATTACAGTATATGATCCAATGGTAGCAAAACCCACAGGGAACATATGGAGAGTTGCCAAGAACGGCACCAGTAAATAGTTTAATAACCAATGAGTAGGGATACAATCGTTAATACGAGACCGCGAAAGCGGTGAACACAAGTTCCAAGAAGGGAATACTATCAGTGAATGTCTGAAAATATATCTCTTTCGGAACTACTAATGTAGTGAAGCTTGAGCATTACAAGTTTGCCAAGCAATGTGGAAATAAGCTATTATAGCAATTGTTGACAACCAAGGAGTAGCCAGTTCAGAAGAAACAGTGTGGGGAAACGTGTAGTAATAAGTAAATAACGCTCAAGGAGCTTGGAAATAGGTATAAATGGTGGAAATGCATGAGCTGAAGCTAGCAATAGCGGATGCCATGGAAACCAAGTCGTAAATAAATACGAACATGGTGCACAGTAGTGACCAATATACATGTGAATAAATCACACAACAAGATGGAGTTGATGAATAACGATGGAGACAGACTGAGAAACAAGGAAACAATTATTCATTCCTATTACTAATCTCACAAGAGAGTTACTGCCCTGGAGGTTACGCCTCTGCACTCTATAGGACTGAGTGATTTGGTATTGCATTTGTGCGGTGATGATCTAGTGGGATAGCTAGGAAGTTGGAGAATGTCAATTGTGGTAAAAGGTAGAAGGAAACGTACGAAGTCATAAGGACCGAAGCATGGAAAATGCAAGGTCATAATTCAAAAGCTACCGACAATAGAGGAGCACTACAATTAAGCAGTGACTCAACCTCAACCGACAATAAGTCGGGAGAACCAAGTGAATAATCACTCAAGTACATAATAGTATGTACATTGATTCCAGAGATCTGGATAGAAAACCTATGACTCAATGAGTTCGTGAACGGTAAAAAATAACCACACTTGATTAATAAACCTTATTCCCAAGATAAAAAGGGATAAAAGTATTGTATAACACATTTAGGATAACAAGAAAGGCGAATAACCCAAGTTATCAGGGTCGCGCAGCAGAAGCTAGTGGGCCCAAATTCTAAAGTTTAATACACCTAGTGAACAAATGGCTAATTATCAATGCCTTGAAGCCTCTAAGGCTAGAACCGAACCCGGTTAAGAGTTAAACAACTCCGATGAGAATTCTTGGTGCAGGGACTAACCAACAATATGGTTAAGACCCTTTGACCAGAATACATTGTGTAATAAACCACATGGAAGTTGAACCACTCCGTGGCGGCTAACGCCTTAGACATATGCCCAATGTTGACACATGGTGGATTACGTGGGCGTAATCCCTTTTTAAGGGGGGTAAGGCAAAAACCGCGAAATGTATGTTTTAGTGATAGTGCGTAACTACAATGCGCATAGCGAAAAAGAATTGTTGATGAGTGGTACTTATGTTACATAAACATATTATCCATCCATAATGTAATTAGGTTGATTGTGAGATTTGAAGTGGAAGGAGTATTGATGTGAGAGATTTGAGGTGAATGGAGTAGAAAACCTCCATGGGGAAATGAGAACCCGGGTTGGTAATCGTTGGAGAAAGTATGTTTGAGGAGTTTGATGATATGTTGGGAGATTTAGGAGTATAAATCGGTATGAAACCGATGTTGACCCTAGTGGGAAGTGAGTCCCCTTAGGTAGTTTGATTTGTTTGTATTTGAGGATAGAAATTGATTTAACTTGTGACTATTTGAGGATAGAAGAACTAATTGGAAACTAACCTTTGAAATTCTTGGGTATAGAAGTTGAAGATAGGTTGAGTAACAATGGATGAGATGAGTAGTAATGAGTAATGGATTCTAGAATTGGTAAATGCTTGGTTGTATGATTATGACTAGAAAGATTAAGAAGATATAAAATGAAATAACGATTGACTATTTGATTGGGTGAATTGAGGTTGGAGGTGGAACTTGATTTGCTAGCGATCAAGGGAAACCGAACACCAAAGTGGGGTGGATGGATAGTTCAACACCAATGCTGATCACATTGGGGTTGAATGACTCTTGAAGCTTTGTATAAGTGGCCACAAGTAATCACACTAGTAATAGGTGAAACTAACATAAATTGGAATTTGGAGTTGCATTGTGACTTTTTCAAATGAATTTCCAAAATGATTTTGGCAAATTATTTTCTTCAAACTTGAGAATGAGGATTGGTTTTGAAACCACTCCCACGGGCGCTAGTGGATCTTTCATGGCTAGGCACGGGTATCCGGTTGAACCATGGAGGTGAAGCTGGTTGTGGTCGGTGGAGGTGTTGAATAGTTTTGAAACCACTACAACAGACGAGCAAGGGTACTAAGTGACCTGTAGGACGCTTGTAGTGTGTGTTTTGTATTTGTCCAAGGGCCGTCGGATATGAGTAGTCCGGTCAGGGAAGAGTACCCACTTTGGAGCCTGAGGATTCTCTAGAGGGCAAATGAATTTTGATCATAACCAAAGGACCGTAGAGCTAGAAAGAGTAAGTGCTCAATGTCATGAAGGCCATGAACCAGAGAGCGTAGTGTTCAAACGTGACCGGTACCTGAGGGATCACTCGATTTGGGGGAGACTTAGTGCCTAATTGTCCGCGGAGGACCCCTTGAGAGATTGGGAAAAGATATTTTTGGTTACTATTCATGCTTGACATGTTGTGTGAATATGTGTTTTGCATTCAGTCAGTCATTGGAGTCTGACCGGTTATAGAGAGTATAACCTTAGTATTGAGCACCTTGGTGACTAACACCTTAGACTCAATAACTTTGTGGGCAAAGTTCTTTAAAGGGGGTAGATTGAAATGCCCCGGACTTAATTAGGGATTAAATTACTCTAATACGATATTAAGGGCCTATTAGTGCCTAATGATTTTGGTAAAAGAATAATCCAAAAGAAACAAGAAAACGCTTAAAAAATTGAAAAACACTAAATTGGGCATTAAGTGACCCTAGGAGAAATACAACCTTAGAAGGGTTTAAATTAAATTAAAAGGCTTAATAATGCCTAACTAATATATGGGAAAATTCTGAAGAAACGGATCCATAAAACGAATTAAAAATGCTAATAAAGCTTTAGCGCACATTTCTCGAAAAACCTGAAAACGTGACTTTGAGTGGTCAAACGAACCCGAAAAATTATAGTTCATTAAATAACTAAAATAAACATTAATGGGAGTATAATAACCATTAAAATTAAAGAAACGAGAAAATTCCGTAAAACGGGCCCAAATAGTGAATAGTACTAAACCGGGTAAATAACGAGCGTTTTTTGTAAAAGACAAAAACGCTCCCCTCACACACATAAAGCTAGAAAGAAAAGAAAGAAAAGAAAAAGAAAAAAGAAAAGTAGAAATGTGACCATCCCTCTCTCTCCTCCCTCTTTCTCTCTCTCTCTCCTCTCTACTCATTTCTCTCTCACCGTCTCCCTCCTCCCTTCTCTGGCTGGGGCGATTTTTGAAGCTCTCCACAAGCTTCCATGGCAGCCTATCTTCATCCTCTTTCCCAAGCCACAAAAATGCTCCAAATCAAAAACAAAATACTATTTGTGTTCCTCTCATCATTCTCTATCTATCTCTCTTTTC
Source organism: Limonium bicolor (assembly GCA_023374045.1). Taxonomy (NCBI): domain Eukaryota; kingdom Viridiplantae; phylum Streptophyta; class Magnoliopsida; order Caryophyllales; family Plumbaginaceae; genus Limonium; species Limonium bicolor. The sequence goes on along the minus strand of CM041778.1, from coordinate 399,631,800 downwards.
AAAATCCCAAAAGCTTGAAGTTCATCTCCATGGGTTTTGGCCATTTGAAGAGAAAAGCACACCATTTGAAGCTTGGGGCTTCTCTTCCATAAGGTAAAACGTTTCCAAGAAAACTCATCTTTTCCCTATCTTTGGTGCTAGCCGATTTTACCCATTCTCATGCCCTGTTTTTCTCTCTTTGTGGAGCTCCATTTCAACCTTCCAATGGTGGTGGAACCATCTTCTTGAATCAAGGGGTGAAACCCCTCTTAAAAAGCTCTAAAGGTAAACCCTAAATCATGACATTCTAAGCCCTCCATTGATTAGTGTATTGCCAAAGGTTTAGATGAATAATTGAATTCATCTTGTTGTTTCTGAATGTTACGATGGAGTTTGGCAAATCCATCCCCACTTGACCGAAACTAAGAAGAGGAGAAGCAGAGAGATTAAGGAGAAACTTGTGAATTAAGGTAAGAAACCTACATTGAAGCTTGCTCTAATTGTTTTCAAATTTGGGATGGGCTAAATTTAATATGAACCCAAAATATGAGTGATGGTGGGCTTGGTTGAAAATTTGTAGACTTGTGAGTTATTGTGAATTAAAGGCCTTTGAGCCATGCATTTTATTTTAGTGCTTATTTGTTGTTGTTGGGATTTTGAGGATATATTATGCTCTGGTAGGACCCTTCATGGGTGTGGCTAGATGAGGATTGGAATGGTGGAATTGATGAATGTGGATATGTAAAGTTTATGGGGAGGTAATGCAAAATTTTGGTTGAAATGAAGTGTTTTAGGTGTTGCAATGAGTGAGAACACCTAGGGAATAAACTAGGTATTGTAAGGGATCTATTTGGATTAGTGAGCCACTATTGAGTGGATATAAGAGTTGGAAAAGATAAGTAAATTCTTAGCAACTAGGTGTTGAAATGCATTGGAAAAGAACTAGGGAAGAATTAGTGTTTGTGAACTTGGGGATGAAGTTGGACTTGGGTATAGTTAATGCACATGTCTAGGAATTAATTGGTATGGCCAAAAGGAGTTAGAAACAAAGTGCAAAGTGCTAAGAGAGGTTAGAAAAATGCACAAGGGCAAAAAACTGTAACAGGAAGATGTAAATTAGTGAAAATTGAGCTAGATTTGCGTAAGATTAAAGCAAGGATTTGAAGTGGTTTAGTGCATGTTTTGAGGTGTTTAAACATGTAAAAATGTGTGGAAAGATTTGGAAATGATTAGAGGTGAATTAGGGGTTAAACATCAAAATTATAAATTTTGACAGTTCCAAGGGTGGTCCGGGCTTGCAAATCAGTACACGAACCCGGACCACATCAAACGCGCCAGAAGACCATCCCGGTGGTAGTCCAGATTTGTAAACCCGGACACAAACCTGGACCACATAGAAAAAGGCCAGAAATTTCATTTCAGTGTCTGGTCCAGGTTTGTAGACCCGGACACAAACCCGAACCACTATAAAATCCACCAGAAAGGTGTTAAGGGTTCTAAGCATGGGGGATTTAATGGTATTGGTTTTTGGTGTTTTAGGAGTTTTGGTGAACTTTAATGGTCCTAGGAAGTGTAAACAAGTTCGAGGAGTGATTGAGAGAGTTGTGAGTTTAAGTACACAACGTAAACCGAAATAACGGGATACCGGGGTTAGTACGAGAGTAGCATTTAAGTATTACCGTAACACCTAAATTTTAAGTAAATCATTTAACATGTAATTAGTGATTCAAGAGTAAATTTTGAGGAATGAGGTGAGCCGAGGAACATGAGAACGCCCGGTAAAGTAAAACCATGGAGAAAGGTATGATTTCCTCATGCTCTGTATCCTAACTTGGTTACCCCGATTTGTGTGCTTGTTTGATTGTGTGATCACCTAACAGATAAATGCACGAATCGGATTATGTGTGTACCCTCTTGTGTTTGTGTTGTAATGCTTGTGATTGGTTTGTGGTCTAAACTAAAGTTTGTATAATTCATGAAATGTGTATTGTGGGAATGGATTGCTTGATTTCGATTGTGTATGGTAGTGCGACTCATATTTGAGTCTTGCTTGAGTAGAGACTCGTAGAATGAGTCAAGTTGCAAACCAACAAAAGGTGGAACCACACTACAACTATCGAACCTATACACGGTAACATACCTATGAACCCACTAGAATGTGAGAAAACATACGGGAGTAGCAACCTCCCGATAACGGTTTCGAGAACCGAAAGACTTAATAATCCACACAATAATATTAGTGGAAGTATATGAGTAACCTCTAACTAGAGGATGGAAGTTGTTCGAAATACGAACCTCGAGTAAAGTAAAGCATGGAAGGGATCACCAAACCCCTTAGATATATAGTCGAACCCCAATGAGAGGAACCGCTAACATGAGCAATGTCCCGAACATGAGAATATTCATAAGTTGGTTGAAACCTAAATCTTAGAATACTAGACATTGAGGAATTCCCTAAGCCATTAGATGCTATCGAGAGAGATACTTCTAGGCTAATCCTTGAGATTGTGAACTGACTCCAAGAGTGGAGTTTTGGGATTTGAGTAGTCCGTAGTGAACCGGACATTTGAGTATTTGAGGAGCTAACTGTATAGCCCTATTTGTATTGAGCCCCCGGTGGGTCTTGTGTATGACCCTGCCCGGAGGTCATGAGAATGACTAACACGTACCTTTGAGTATTGAGTATTGACTTGGGAACTTGAGTATCAAGTTTGAGTATTGAATCGGGTACGTGAGTATTGAGAATTGAGTTGTGACTTGAGGACTTGAGAATTGAGTTGAGCATTGTAGACCTGAGAGATTGTGAGTCAGAGTACCCAAGAGAGTGGGTAGGACTTGAGTAATTGTTAAAGGCATAGTGAGGTAGAAACCCTCAAGCCTAAGTAAAGAACATATTAAACTAACCCCTTGACGTGTGTGTTAGTGCTTGTGTTCAATGTTGACTTGATTGTGAATGTACATATAATGTATGCTGAATGCATGCTGTTTGAATTAAAAATAACCCATGCTATCGACCAATTAGTCGGCGTACCCTCGCTAGTACGCGGGTATGCGGAAGTCATATGCAGCGTAAGCTGAGCCCCTTGGTCAATGTTTTTATTTTCCAGGTACAATGAGTCGGTCACCGTTCGAGAGTAGGAAGGGGTTGGGATTAAGAAAGGGTAGTTGTTAATTAATTCTATTGTTGTATTATGGAAATGTAAGACCGAAAGGTCATTATAGTGTTGGGAAGTGTAGATACTCAGTAAGCATTGAATGTTGTTGCATTGGTATATTGTGGAATTAAAGGTTGTATTTGATTTATGAATTGGCTAAGCAATGGAAGTAGTTTTTGTAAAGTGTAATCGGAATAAGACTCATTAGACCGATATTGTATTTTGTGTTGTAATTGAGTTTGGATTGGCCTAGTTAGTCACGTGGGTGACTAACGACATTGTTTCACCCCCTGGTTGTGTTGGAATTACCGCTGCGTTGTTGTTGATGTTTGAGACGGGTTAGAGGATAAATGGTGTGATTACCGTTAGAGGTGTTACAGAATCCAAGGATCTTTCCATATTTTTTTGACTTACCATTTCCAATCCCCCTTAGGCCACCCATTTTGATAACTTTACCCCACTCAAAAGCCTCTCCAAATGGGACTGTCTCGAACTCCAAGAGTAGGTTGATAGTGCGAGTCTTTCTCTTTTGGGAATCCATTTTTGAACCTGGGGAAATAAGGTGGCGATGGTCAGTTTTGATAATTGACACCTATTTTGTCTTTTCTACTTTATTCTTTTTGTAAAACTTTAAAATGTTGTATTTTATTATATGTGAGTCCAAATAACATAAATTTTATACCATTTTTCATCATATTTGAGCTCTTCAAAATAAGACCCATCGTGAGTATCTTTTGATAAATTTTAAATTTTTTATTTTTTGTATGTACATATGTTTTAAGATTCATTGTGAATCTTAAGTTTACGAATAATGAGTCAAAGTGAAATACCCCAGACTTAAATATGGTGATTAATTTATTCTGATATGGTATTTAGGGCCTAATAGTGCCTAACGATATTGGTGAAGAAGTAAAACCAAAAGAAAAGACAAAACGCTTAAAAAGTATAAAACGTAAAATCGTGCGTTACACAACCATAGGAGGTATGTGACCTCGGCTAGGGTTAAGAGTTAATACATTAAGAACTGTGGGAACAATCCCGAAGAAAATGGATCCATATAGTGTGTTTAAAACGTAAACGAAGTCCTAAAGCACTTTTTTTTTGAGAAAACCTGAAAATGTGACTTAAGTGGTTAAATGGACCCGTAAAAATTATAGTTAATCGTATAACTATAATAAAACATTAATAAGGTTTAATAACACTTAAAATTATAGAACGAGAAAATCCGGAAACGGGCCCAGTTGATGATAGTGCCAAACCGGGAGTTTACCTCCATGGGATATCCCATTTGAATAGAGAATCTATTTTCTGGAGCTAGCAACATTCCCTTTGGTTTGAGGTAAGAAATACTCAAAGAAAAACTCATTTTCCTCCACTCCTTTACTTAGCCGATTTTTGCTTCTTAGAAATGACTTGTTCTTTGTCTTGTATTAGTGTTATTCCCAGCTCCAAGATCTTAGTTGGAACCCTGCTTGATTGGTGACAAAGAACCAATTTTAGAGCTCAAAGGTAATCCCTAATTTGTGTGATTTAAGCACATTCCCTTGTTCTAGATTAATTAATTTGCCTAAGTGACTTTACTTAGTCCCATTTCCTTATTAAATGTTGGTCTAGTGTGTTGGCAATGGCATTGCTTCCCTTGACTGAAAATGGAATGGAAGAAAAGAGGAAAAGGTTGGAAAAGAATGGAGAACTAAGGTAAATAATCTACCTTGATGACTATTCTAAATGCTTTTAGAATTTTGGGATGGAAATAAAAAGATGAATCAAAATATGAATCGAAAATGTGTTTGATTGAGATGAGGAATAATTGTAGATTGTTGTGTGATTTAATGGCCTTGGAGCCATGCAATTTATGATATTGCACTATAATATGATTGATGAGTTTTGGTTGAACTTGTGTGCGTTTTAGTGCCCAATATTGGCATGGCTAGTTGAATGTGCTTAGGTGCTGAAAATAATGCAATTGGGCATACTAGAATAATATGAAACTATGGCAAAATTTCTGTAGAAATCAAGAGTTATTTAGTAGCGTAAGAGGTCGGAGAATGAATATACCCCAACTATAAAACATGGATTAAACATCTAATCACATTGATTAAGACCTAAAATGCCTTAAAAGTCAACTGAGAACACAGTGGTCAACACAAAGCAAGATATTGCACCCTTTGACTGTTTAGGGTAAATAATACCCAAATGAACTTATTAGGACCAAAACTTTGTCCTAAGATTATAACACATAAATACATATTATAATCGTTGGACAACACTCAAACACAAAAAACAGCATTTACATGCTTCAAGGTCCAGTAGGGCAAAATGTGCTTTAAGGAAACCTTAAAGGTATAATGACCTCTAAATGATATAAAATTGGATTCCATTATCAAATATCATGTAAGGAACACAACAAAACTGTTCTCAAAGAAAAATGAGCTCAGAACTGTAACACCACCCCTAATACGCACATGATACTAAATGAAATCGCAGCGGAATCAAACAACTAAACAGTAACTACGCTTCGGTGCTACAACGCCGCCACCACCCACGTGGTTGACAGGCAGAACAATACTCTTGTACCGGTCTGATGATCAGACTCCCGAGCAACAAATAAACCGTAATTACATCATATACAATACCGAGTGTTTACATATACAATCCCACTGTTAAACATCACTGTTAACTGTCTCAACCAAATCCAACAACGCCACGGGAGCACAGGCGCATCCCGGGCCAACATCCCAAAAGTATACAAAAGTAAACCTGCACCCTAGGATCTAGAGCCACTCCGCTTCTTCGATCCTCATCCTGCAGTATAGAAATATGGATCCCCCGAGGGGGTCAGCAACCCTTGGCTGGTATGGCTAACGCGCAGCCCATCGGCTACCGGGATACGCGCAGCTACTTGTCATTATAACATGGCATTCATTTATATACATGCATAACATAACATGGAGCACGGCATCAATAGTGCATAGCTCAACAACACATACACAGTGGATTTTCACTCCACGATAACAAACCACAAGGGTCAAATAACATAAGAGCCTAGAGTGATTCACTCTCATGTCAAGCTCGTTAACACACTCATTACCGTTCTGTTTACGAACGAGTAACTTAAGTAACAGATGGTTCGGATTTAGTGACCCGAACACACACACAAACACAGGTTCCCCTAAACCGATCATAAGTCAGAATAGGTAAGCTTTGGAAGAAGCTATCGGAGATCGAACGCCAAATTAAGGTGAACATCTTAACAACATAAGAGTCGAATCTGATTCAGATATCTACTCTTAACTTACATGCATGACCGGACAACCGGATTCCTCACTTCCCAGTTAACACTCGTTAGAAGTTCATAGTGGAACTTAACAACCAACACACAATAGGTTGGTAAGTCATGTTAGACACACACAGGGAATTGAGTCACAACACACTCACAATAGTATAACAACTGTAAACTCATTACATGTTTAAAATCTTATAACGTTGTAAACACACAGAAAACATACAACACACAAACCGTGTAAACCGCTAGACAACAGACTGCAAGAAAACCATACCTTGGTCCTTGCCTCGACTGATTTCCACCTTGCGAAATCCTAACACATTAGTAATGTCGGTTAATTATTTATTTTAACTCAAAGCTTACTAAGTATTTAACAGATTGTATGACATGTTTTAATGCCTATCTTACCCTAGGTTACCTTCATTATACACCCTAGGGTTAACTACATAAGTCACATTCTTTTCTGTTTTTTTTTTTTACAAGTTTTGGTCCGACCCGACCCACCGTCCGACCCACAACTGGGTCGGACCCTCCCAGTGGTCTTCGGGTCTGAAAAACTTTACCCTTGACCGACCCATGTCCGACCCAACCTTCTGGGTCGGTCCATTACAGAACCCTTTTACTTCCTCATAATCATGCCCTTCCGACCCACGTCCGACCCACCATTCTGGGTCGGTCCATGTGCGAACATTTTCCTTCCTTTGAAACTTGACCGACCGACCCATGTCCGACCCACCATTCTGGGTCGGACCATTACCGAACACTTTCCTAACACTAACAAGGCTCGGACCCAAAAACTGGGTCGGCCCTGGGTCTCGCCCTCCTAATCTGTCAGGCCCCTGTCGGTCTTCCTAATCTTCCCAACTTTGCCAATTCTTCAACCAACCTTCTCCTAAGGCCTCTTAATGCTTCCTAGCAACATTTGGTACTTTATATCCCCACATACACACCCATGAAACTCATTTTCTAACTCCTTAAGCCTTTACTTATTCCTTGCAAAAAATTCCTTAACACTTATGTTATTTCATACTAGGTTTCCTAGATGGTTTTCTCACCTATGGTAACTACTATCCCAAATGCTTTCTCCCTTTTTAACATCATCTCCCAAGCATCATCTCTCACACTACTCCTTATATCATTACTTCAAATCCTTTCTCAAGTTCATACATTCTCCTTAGTTCACCAAGTTTGCCTAAGTCTTTACTAAGTCCCAAAATGACTTTGGTACATACTAAGATCTCAAGCTCATGCCTAAGCCCTTATTACATCCTAAATCACCTTAATGCATGTTTCTTACACAAGAACAACACTTAACCATTTTAAATACTCCTTAACTTATCAAACTCATTTTAACACTTAGAACTTCACATTTGTTACCCAAATTTTGACATAGGTTCTCCTAGAACATTACTAACCCCAAAACACATTGTTTTTACCAACAAACAACCAAGAACACTAAAGATCCATCAAGTACTTATTTACACAAACTTCACTTACAAGCACTACATCACAATATAGTGCACAATTTAAATTGCATGGCACTTAGGCCCTTAAATAACTTGGCTCTTAGGCCCTTAAAATGCACAAACCATAACCTGAATTTCCACATATATTTGCCTTTAACCTGCAAATACACTCAACAACACATATGCCTTTTACTAAGCTCTTGGGAACACTTTACTAAGTCATTCACCATTGGCTCTTTAGGTAGTTTAATAAGCATTTATGAGCTCATTTCTCCTAAGGCATTAAAATAACATTAGGTTAGTAGATTTACCTCTTTTGCAAAATAACTTCTTTCTTGTTTTCCTTTAGAAAACCAATAGAGTACTTGATTCTTTGACAAGCTCTTGCTCTTTGAAGAGAGTTTGAATATCTAGCAAGAGAGGACTCCACCTAGTCCATGAAGAGTTGGAATGAAGCTAGAACAAAGTACATAAAAGGCTCCTTCAATACATATCTTCGGACATGACAAAAACAAGGAGGAAAGGAAGTTTTTTATTTGAGATTCCTACTAGAATCCAAGGAGAGTAATAATGTGAAACAACAAGTCATGAAAACTCCTTCAATCAAACAAGGAGTAACCTTCACTATCGAGAAACTCCATGGCACAACCGAAATGGTTGTCTTGAAGTTTGGAGAAGATAGAAATGAAGAGCTTGAGGAGAGGAAGAGATTGGTGGTGTTTGTTTTTGATTTGGACAAGTGAGCAAGGTTTTACAAGAGATCAAGCTTGTGTTTTTATGGTGGTAGTGGTTCTATTCGTGAGAGAACAAAGAAGAAGGAAGAAGAGAGGTGGGAAACCGTGTGAGCAAGGAAAGGAAATGAGAGAATGAGATAGAATTTACTTTATGAAGATATTTATACTTATAAAGTAAAAAGGGTACTTAGTAGTTTACTTATTTTGTTAACAAGCTAACAAAGGTGGTGTGTCACCAACCTTAAAACCGGCCCCCAAATAGTAGTAGGAGGTAATATAGTCTTTGTTTGTCAATTAAATACTTATACAACATATGTTACAAAATAGCTTATAAAAGTTACTATCATAAAACAGGCACATAGAAGTGAAATTTTTGATTTCCCACTAATATAGACACCCAAATGTGATATTATATAGTACACATATATTTAAGAGTAATGATGGACATCTAGCCATTCAAAACTCATTTACAAGACAATTTTTCAAAATGTGCTTTAAGACTCCTTAAAGCACATTTTGTGTTTAGACTTGTTTTCAAGCTTGGTTTTCTTTTGGTAATTGGTTTAATATGTTCATTAGTGTATAGATGAGGTCTTGGTAGTTCATTAGGTCTTAACCAAGTTTATCCCAAGCTTAGAGCACATTTTGGCTCTTATTGACTTTAAAGCACATTTTGTGTTTCCTTTTGTTTAAATTTGTTTACTAATGTTTCTAAGACTCTTTTTGTCTTAATACACCATATTTAAGTGTTTAAACAATATATTAAGGTTTGGGGTATTTCAATCTACCCCCCTTAAAGAACTTTGTCCTCAAAGTTCATACTTCCACATCTCCTAAATATTAGAACACGGGAACACTTATAAACAATACTTCCATACATTACTAACAACACACTTACATAACATTGGACTCCAGGTCCATACAACATAACATAACATTGGACACAAGGTCCATACAACATAACATAACATTGGACACAAGGTCATACAACATAACATAACATTGGACCAGTCCATACATTATCCACATCAGACCAACGGTCTGTAACATAACACATAACATAGACGATGTATTCAAATACACGTCATACACACATAACCGAAACGGCTCTACCCCCCTTAAAAAGGGTACGCCCCGTACCCTATACACATAAGTACTAAGAAGTAAACAATGACGGGTACTTCGCCTTCATCTTATCTTCCAGCTCCCAGTGGCCTCCTCAACGTCCTGGTTAGACCAGAGAACTTCATCCACCATCTCACAGACTTATGGCGAGTGTCTCGAGTCTTAGCATCCAGAATCCGTACCGGAGTCTCCACTGATCGCATGGTCGGCTCTAAGGTTAGCCTTTCAGGCTGAAGCACATGAGACGGATGAGACATATACTTCTTCACTGGGACACATGAAATACATCATGTACCTTGCCCAGCTCGGCGGGTAGGTCTAGTCTATAGGCTACCAGGCCGATCCGCTCCGTCACAACGTAAGGCCCCACATACTTTGGGCTCAACTTGCCCTTCTGGCCAAAACGAAACACTCCCTTCATGGGGGACACTCTCTCAAAAATACCTGATCGCCCACGGCGAACTCAGGTCACGTCGGCGCACATCTGCGTACGACTTCTGTCTATCTTGCTGCTTTCATATTAGCCCTGATCTGGCGAACTTCTGCCTGAACTTGCTCAAGATACTCTGGTCCTATAATGACCGTCTCACTCGACTCATCCAGCATAATGGCGTGCGGCATGGTCTACCGTACAAGGCCTGGAAGGGAGACATCTTGATCGAAGCATGATAACTGTTGTTGTAACTAAACTCGATCAGATGTAACTTATCAATCCAGCTGGTCTGAAAGTCAAGTGCACAAGCACGTACATATCCTCAAGTGTCTGAATAGTGCGCTCACTCTGACCATCGGTCTGTGGATGAAACGCTGTACTCAATTTCAATTCAGTACCCAATGCCTCTCGTGTGGACTTCCAATATCTGGATAAGAATCTGGTGTCTCTGTCAGATACAATCGTTTTCGGTACACCATGATGTCTTACAATTTCTTTATCAAACAGTTCTGCTGCCAATCTTGCCACTTTCCAAGTGTCCTTCATCGGAATGAATCGGGCCACTTTGGTCAGTCGGTCAACTATCACCCATATCATATTCAGACCTCCCCTTGTAGGCGGAAGCCCTACTACGAAGTCCATGGAGATATCATGGAACTTCCACTCCGCACTGGCATTGGCTGTACCATACCACCAGGCCGTCGGTGCTCAAACTTACCTTCTGGCAAGTGAGACACCTCAATACATAATCACTAACATCTTTCTTCATTCCAGTCCACCAAAAATACCTCTTCATACCTTTGTACATCTTTGAAGCTCCGGGGTGAATCGAAGTAGTAGAACAATGGGATTCATTCAATATGCGCTCCTTCAACTCAGCGCTACTCCTAGGTATACACAAGCGGCCATTCAGCCTAATCAGGTCATCATCATGGAGTCTGAAGTCGTACTTCTGACCCTCGAATGTGCCATCAATAAGCTTCTGCCGGATCTCCAGCATGTACTGATCCGTCATCTGAGCACTCCGCACCTCTTCAACCAAGCCAGTATAAGAGACTAGCGAATGGAGAGAGTGTGCTCGGCGACTCAGTGCGTCAGCTACCACATTTGCCTTACCCTCTTTGTATTGCAGATTAATATCGTAGTCATTCAGAACTCAACCCACCTTCTTTGCCTCATGTTCAACTCTTTCTGAGTGAACAAGTACTTTAAGCTTTTATGATCAGAATAGATTGTCACACTCACCCCATACAAATAATGTCGCCATATCTTCAATGCGAAGACAATGGCACCCAGTTCCAAGTCGTGGGTAGGGTAGTTCTCCTCATGCTTCTTCAGCTGACGGGAGGCGTAAGCTACGACCTTCCCGTGCTGCATCAATACACAACCCATACCTCTGCCTGATGCGTCGCAGTAGACCTCAAAACCATCTGGACCGTCTGTATAGTCAGGACTGGTGCAGATGTCAGAGCATCCTTGAGACTCGCGAAAGAACTCTCACAGTCAACTGTCCACTCGATTGGTGCATCCTTCTTCATCAAGGAAGTCATCGGCTTCGAGATACTGGAGAAGTCCTTCACAAACCTCCTATAATATCCTGCCAGACCGAGGAAGCTCTGATATCAGTGACTGTCTTCGGCCTAGGCCAGGTGCGCACTGCATCTATCTTTGCCGGATCAACAGCGACCCGGCATCAGAAATCACATGCCCAAGGAAAGATACTTGGTTCAACCAAAAATTCACATTTCGAAAATTTTGCATACAACTGGTTTCTCCTCAGAGTTTGTAACACATCTCTCAGGTGGCTTTCGTGCTCACCTCTAGATTTAGAATACACAAGAATGTCATCGATGAAGACTACCACTGACTTGTCCAACTGATCTTGGAACAAGCGGTTCATTAAGTCCATGAACTTGCTGGTGCATTTGATAAGCCAAACGGCATCACTGTGAACTCATAATGCCCATACCTCGTTCTGACTGTCTTTTCGATATCATTGTCACGGATGGCAATCTGATGATATCCGGAACGTAAGTCTATCTTGGAGAATACTGATGCTCCCTTAAGCTGATCGAATAGATCGTCGATGCGTGGTAAAGGGTAACGGTTTTCTTCACCGTAACAGCATTCAGCTCCCGATAATCATACACAGGCGGAGGCTGCCGTCCTTCTTCTTCACGAAGAGGACTGGCGCTCCCCATGGTGACACACTAGGGCGGATGAAGCCCTTGTCGAGTAGGTCTCTCAGCTGCTCCTTGAGCTCTGTCATCTCTGCTGGAGCCATACGATAAGGTGCTTTCGCAATGGGTCCAGTGCCCGTACTAAGTCGATCTCAAACTCAACCTCTCGTGCTGGCGGCATGCCCGGCAGTTTCCTTAGGAAACATCAGGAACCTCCGACACTACCGGCACATCTGGGCTAAACTCAGGGTCTCTCTCTATGTCCTGGACATAGCAGAGGTACACATCACTCCCTCGTCGTAACTCACGATACATGGCCATGGCGGTGATGATCTGAGTCGAAGGCTCCCTGGGCCTCTGGCGGTAAGATATGGTAACCCCAGATGGACTCCGAAGAAGCAGTCGATGCTCGGCACACAGGATTCTGCCCTTGTACCGCTCCAACCAGTTCATCCCGACAATCACATCAAATCCAAGTCCGTCGAACTCTATCAGGTCGATCGGGAACTCTTCACCTCTGATTCGTACAATGACATCTCGGTGGTAGCGGGTACACCTGATCCGCTCTTTCGATGGGAGGGTGACCAAGAAGTCTGGCATCTCCTCTCCATCTAACCCCAGCCTCTTCGCAAAAGATAGCGAAACAAATGTGTGCGAGGCTCCAGAGTCGAACAGGATCGATGCATCTACGCCATTCACTGGAAAGGTACCGGTGAGGATTGTGGCCGCTCTTGCCGGCTTCTGCCTCATTGCAGACACTCATGTACCTCCCGTTCCGAGTGCACAGCCTAATTCATTGGCAAACTAATAAGTACTGGGTAACAACACGGTTGATATACTTCAATAACTCCGCTTTATTCATTAACACTTCCTCTTTACAACATTGTTGGTTTACATGGTTGATATAACTTAACACATACATAACTCCCTTAACATATACTGGCTTAACACATTACAAGTATACAAGGTTTAGAATTGTCTGAAGGTCAAATTCAAACGTCCGGGTTTCATGTGTGTGGCATTGATCACTGCCGACGGTGCGGTATTCAGTTTGATCTTCCTGATGCCATGATATAGCATCCTTGACTGCCCACCCATGATTAGTACATCTCCTGACTTCACATTAACTTCTTGGCGAGGTCAGCACGCTTCTGCTCGCCATATACAAATACTGCGGTATCACCAATGGACCAAGACACCACGGGTACTCCCTTACTTAGAGACTCGGGTGACTCGTCCTTATCTTGGTGTAATCCTAACCGTCCACCTTTCTGGTAGAAGTTCACAATACACAAATCTGCTTCCACACTTGGAATTGATTCCGTTTCAACTTGTTGAGCAATTCCCACGGCGTGATTAACGACCGCTCGGAACTCCTCTGGTATACTTGGTACCGTTGCTCCATCTTCGGCTCGCACTTCTTGATATGACTTGGTGTAAGGGTTCCAGTCCTTACCCATGCACATCATCTTCAACTGCATTCTTGATCCGTTCGGATATTCAGGTGTGTAGAAACCTCCAGGTTTAGCTCCAAGTTCGTCGCATCGTCTGATGATATGGACTTGTGCTTCCGGTGTCAGGTATCCACTTAAGAGTATCATACCTGGCTGGATAACCTGACATTGCTCCATTGGAAAGTCGGTGATGTTGATGGTGGTCTCTTCAGGGTTTGGTGTGGGTGGGATGGATAACATATATTGAAGGTTCCTTTCAGTTTAGAATTATCTAATTAGGTGTCTTTCACACTATACTTTAACTCCTTACTCACATGACAATACACTTGAACTCACTAATACACACATAGCATGAAATGCGGTATGCAATCACTTATTACGTTCAACAGTTTAGGCGGTACCTGGTCTAGAAGAGGGCCCTGGCGCCTCAGACCGGTCCACCACATTCAGGGTGGCCTTGCTAGGTCCCGACCCTTTCCCCTTCTGGGAATCAGTATGCCTCTGGTCGGTGGGTGGCTGGTTAGCCGTCTTCGGCCATCAATAGCTGCTGTGGCCTTACCCTTCCACTGCCCCTTGGGCTTGTTGACTCTGCTATTGGGGTTCCGATAACACTCGTGGTCACGGTGACCCCACTTCTCGCAGTATCGACACTGCACCTCATTTCCCTTGCAGTCCTTGCCGGGGTGGTCTCCATTGCACCACTTACAGTAATAGTGGCGCTCCGGTCCAGAGCCGTGCTAGCTGCTAACACAATACACCTCAGTACTTATTTCACAACTTATCAACATACACATCAACTTATTACACATGATTAAACAATTACCCTTTGGTGGGTAAGAGCGTAGGGGCTTCGCCGCATAAGCATATGTGAGCTTCAGTGGCTCCTCAGCGGTGGTGGTTTGGGCTTGGCCCTTGTCACCCTGGTGCTGACTCTTCTGGGGCTGGGGATAGGATTTCTTCTTCTTCTTTCCTCCCCCATACCCCTGCGAACTCTGGCCCTCGCTCGTGGCCTTGCGCTTGTGCGCATTCTCCTCGTCCCTCAGACGGACGGTGATCTCCACCTAGCAGCGGCATGATAGCACTCCTGTATTTAGGATGATCAGTCATGCCCCGCAATACATACTCACAAACTCACATTATTATACTCCTTGTAGACTACACATATTCACATCACTCTTTACTTAAATTACCTGCAAGGTAGTATACTCAGCTGGCCCCATCCCATAGCGAAGACGGTGGCTGAGACCGTTGTAGAAACGGTTTACCAGCACCCGTTTGAGTATCCCAGGTCCGGTAACAGGTGGACAAGGCCGGTGAAGGCTGTGTAATACTCATCAACCGTCACCTTGTCCCCCTGCCTCAGACTATCCAGCTCGAGGCGCTTGGCCTCCTGAACTGCACGGGTAATTTGGCTCGCAGCAGAGCCGTGTACTCCCTCCAACCGAACTGAGGATCCGCCATCCGGTCCTCTCTCACTAGCTTCCACCAATTTTGTGCCGAACCCTTCAGATAGTAAGCGGCAAGACGGACCTTAGCCTCTGCGGGCACAGCCAAGGTCTCGTAGGCGGTCTCCAACTCGGAGATATACGCCTCCAGCTTACGTGGGTCGGTCTCCCCATGAAATGAAGGGGTCTCAATCTGCCAATGCCTTGACCCAGTTGGTCTCTCGTGGCGGTGGCGGTGGTGGTGTACTCCGGGCATCTGCTCCTGCTGGATCGCAGCTACGAGCTGGGGTACCATCTGGCCACAGCGGCTGCTACAGCCTCAGCCATAACCTGAGCCGTAGTGTTCTCGCCCTGGTCACCCCCAGTACTAGTACCACTTCCGCGGCCTCTACCGCTTGGTCTACTACCTGACATCTGTATTCACATGAGTATTCATTAGCAATGCTTACACACTTATCGGTCCAACGATCTTAACGCTTCCCGACAATAAGGTATTTCCACACTTAGTTAGTGGTTAACCTTCCCATAACTGATCACTTAGGTAACTGTAGTTAGGTTTCCTAACTCGGTATATTCCTAAGCTCGGTATTCTAGTCATCAGAGCGATACTTCGCTCTGATACCACTTTTTGTAACACCCCTAATACGCAATGATACTAAATGAAATCGCAGCGGATCAAACAACTAAACAGTAACTAACGCTTCGGTGCTACAACGCCGCCAACCACCCACGTGGTTGACAAGGCAGAACAATACTCTTGTACCGGTCTGATGATCAGACTCCCGAGCAACAAACTAAACCGTAATTACATCATATACAATACCGAGTGTTTACATATACATCTCCCTGTTAAACATCACTGTTAATGTCTCAACCAAATCCAACAACGCCACGGGAGCACAGGCGCATCCCTGGCCAACATCCCAAAAGTATAACAAAAGTAACCTGCACCCTAGGATCTAGAGCCACTCCGCTTCTTCGATCCTCATCCTGCAGTATAAGAAATATGGATCCCCCGAGGGGGTCAGCAACCCTTGGCTGGTATGGCTAACGCGCAGCCCATCGGCTACCGGGATACGCGCAGCTACTTGTCATTATAACATGGCATTCAATTATATACATAGCATAACATAACATGGAGCATGGCATCAATAGTGCATAGCTCAACAACACATACACAGTGGATTTTCACTCCACGATAACAAACCACAAGGGTCAAATAACATAAGAGCCTAGAGAGTGATTCACTCTCATGTCAAGCTCGTTAAACACACTCATTACCGTTCTGTTAGACGAACGAGTAACTTAAGTAACAGATGGTTCGGATTTAGTGACCCGAACACACCACACAAACACAGGTTCCCACTAAACCGATCATAAGTCAGAATAGGTAAGCTTTGGAAAAGCTAGCGGGAGATCGAACGCCAAATTAAGGTGAACAATCTTAACAACATAAGAGTCGAATCTGATTCAGATATCTACTCTTAACTTACATGCATGACCGGACAACCGGATTCCTCACTTCCCAGTTAACACTTGTTAGAAGTTCATAGTGGAACTTAACGACCAACACACAATAGTTGGTAAGACTTGTTAGACACCACAAGGGAAAGTGAGTCACAACACATAACAATAGTGTAAACAACTGTAAACTCATTACATGTTTAAATCTTATAACGTTGTAAACACACAGAAAAACATACAACACACAAACCGGTGTAAACCGCTAGACAACAGACTGCAAGAAAACCATACCTTGGTCCTTGCCTCGACTGATTTCCACCTTGCGAGAATCCTAAACACATTAGTAATGTCGGTTAATTATTTATTTAACTCAAAGCTTACTAAGTATTTAACATGATTGTATGACATGTTTTAATGCCTACTTACCCTAGGTTACCTTCATTATACACCCTAGGGTTAACTACATAAGTCACATTCTTTTCTGTTTTTTTTTTTACAAGTTTTGGTCCGACCGACCCACCGTCCGACCCACAACTGGGTCGGACCCTCCCAGTGGTCTTCGGGTCTGAAAAACTTTACCTTGACCGACCCATGTCCGACCCAACCTTCTGGGTCGGTCCATTACAGAACCCTTTTACTTCCTCAAAATCATGCCGTCCGACCCACGTCCGACCCACCATTCTGGGTCGGTCCATGTGCGAACATTTTCCCTCCTTTGAAACTTGACCGACCGACCCATGTCCGACCCACCCTTTTGGGTCGGACCACCACCGAACATTTTCCCAACATTTTACAGAGGCTCGACCGACCCAAAAACTGGGTCGGCCCCTGGGTCGGTCGCCTCCTAATCTTACCCAAACTTTGCCAATTCTTACCAAACTTCTCCTAAGACCTCTTAATGCTTCCTAGCAACATTTGGTAACTTGTATCCACATACAACATCCATGAAACTCATTTTCTAACCCCTTAAGCCTTTACTTATTTCCTTGTAAAAATTCCTTAACACTTATGTTATTTCATACTAGGTTTCCTAGATGGTGTTTCTCACCTATGGTAACTACTATCCCAAAATGCTTTCTCCTTGTTTTAACATCATCTCCCAAGCATCATCTCTCACAACTAACTCCTTATATCATTACTTCAAATCCCTTTCTCAAGTTCATACATTCTCCTTAGTTTACCAAAGTTTGCCTAAGTCTTTACTAAGTCCCAAAATGACTTTGGTACATACTAAAATCTCAAGCTCATGCCTAAGCCCTTATTACATCCTAAATCACCTTAATGCATGTCTTACACAAGAACAACACTTAACCATTTTAAATACTCCTTAACTTATCTAACTCATTTTAACACTTAGAACTTCACATTTGTTACCCAAATTTTGACATAGGTTCTCCTAGAACATTACTAACCCAAAACACATTGTTTTTACCAACAAACAACCAAGAACACTAAAAATCCATCAAGTACTTATTATACACAAACTTCACTTACAAAGCACTACATCACAATATAGTGCACAATTTAATTGCATGGCACTTAGGCCCTTAAATGACATGGCTCTTAGGCCCTTAAAATGCACAAATCATAAACACTGAATTTCCACAATATATTTGCCTTTAACCTGCAAATACACTCAACAACACATATGCCTTTTACTAAGCTCTTGGGAACACTTTACTAAGTCATTCACCATTGGCTCTTTAGGTAGTTTAATAAGCATTTATAAGCTCATTTCTCCTAAGGCATTAAAATAACATTAGGTTAGTAGATTTACCTCTTTTGCAAAATAACTTCTTTCTTGTTTCCTTTAGAAAACCAATAGAGTACTTGATTCTTTGACAAGCTCTAAACAATATACAAACTTTGAAATGAGTATTCAAGCTATAAGCTCCATCTCATTGTAAACCCTAGTTTTACATTGTATCAAAATATTAATGTAGTTATTTTACCTTGCTCTTTGAAGAGAGTTTGAATATCTAGCAAGAGAGGACTCCACCTAGTCCATGAAGAGTTGGAATGAAGCTAGAACAAAGTCACATAAAAGGCTCCTTCAATACATATTTTCGGACATGACAAAAAAAAGGAGGAAAGGAAGTTTTTATTTGAGATTCCTTACCTAGAATCCAAGGAGAGTAATAATATGTAGTCAAACAAGCTCAAGCTCCTTCAATGGAGAAACTCCATGGCACCGAAATGGTTGTCTTGAAGTTTGGAGAAGATAGAAATGAAGAGCTTGAGGAGAGGAAGAGATTGGTGGTGTTTGTTTTTGATTTGGACAAGTGAGCAAGGTTTTACAAGAGATCAAAGCTTGTGTTTTAATGGTGGTGGTGGTTCTATCGTGAGAGAACAAAGAAGAAAGGAAGAAGAGAGGTGGGAAACCGTGTGAGCAAGGAAAGGAAATGAGAGAATGAGATAGAATTTACTTTATGAAGATATTTATACTTATAAAGTAAAAAGGGTACTTAAGTAGTTTACTTATTTTGTTAACAAGCTAACAAAGGTGGTGTGTCACCAACCTTAAAAACCGGCCCCAAATAGTAGTAGGAGGGTAATATAGTCTTTGTTTGTCAATTTAAATACTTATACAAACATATGTTACAAAATAGCTTATAAAAGTTACTATTCATAAAACAAGGCACATAGAAGTGAAATTTTTGATTTCCCACTAATATAGACACCCAAATGTGATATTATATAACACATATAATTTAAGAGTAATGATGGACATCTAGCCATTCAAAACTCATTTACAAGACAATTTTTCAAAAATGTGCTTTAAGACTCCTTAAAGCACATTTTGTGTTTAAACTTGTTTTCAAGCTTGGTTTTCTTTGGTAATTGGTTTAATATGTTCATTAGTGTATAAATGAGGTCTTGGTAAGTTCATTAGGTCTTAACCAAGTTTATCCCAAGCTTAGAGCACATTTTGGCTCTTATTGACTTTAAAGCACATTTTGTGTTTCCTTTTGTTTAAATTTGTTTACTAATGTTTCTAAGACTCTTTTTAGTCTTAATACACCATATTTAAGTGTTTAAACAATATATTAAGGTTTGGGGTATTTCAGTAGTACATGGCTTAGATTTTGAATAGCCGGTGTACCATGGGGTACACCTTTTTGGGATATTGTGAACGGATGGCATTGGTATAGATGAGTAGGATTAAACTCACTCTTTTTGGAAGCTTAGAAATGGGAATGTAATTTGATATACTCTAAATACTCGGTAATCCTTGGATGTAAGCGTATGGTATTTTGTAAATGGCTAAGTGTTATTAGTAGCTCGGTACATATGTTCATCAGACCGTGACTGTAAGCATTAGTATCCTAGTTAGCCGTATGGGCGGTTAGCGGCATTGTTTCACCCGCCGTAGTAGGTAGTAATAATCCGCTGCGAACTCATTGAATTAACAGGACGATTAGACGGTAAGCATAGGATTAATGGTTGGGGTGTTACAAAAATGGTATCAGAGCGTACGCTCTGATGTCCAAAGTACCGAGCATAGGGAATACCGAGTTAGGATTTCAACCATCTTAAGATGGATACTTAGAAACCTAACTAGGAACTACCGTTGTCAACAACGGATACCCTTAACGTTCTTATGAACGATACCATGTTTTAATTCCAAGACCTTTGAGTCATTTCTTGCGGAGCCTAATGAAACTGTTAACATTCAGATGTCAGGACGAGGCCGAGGCCGACCTAGAGGCGAAGCCTCAGATGGAACCGCGCAGACGATAGCTGAGATCGTCGCCGCCACGGTAGCACAGATGCTACCACAAGTTATACAAGCTGTACAACAATCTCAGCAAAACCAACAGAATCAAACGGGACCAACCCCTCCCCCTCCACCCAGAGAAGCTAACTGGGTCAAAGCTGTAGCGGAACTCCGCCCTCCTTGCTTTAGGGGCGAGAGTGATCCGGCTAAGCTAGAAGCGTACATCTCCGAAATGGAGACCGCTTTTGAGACACTCGAAGCTCCTGCTGGAGTTCGAGTCAGAGTAGCCGCCTACTACTTGAAGGATGCGGCCATGGATTGGTGGAAATTGGTGAAGCACGAGCATGTAAGCGACCCCACCTTCGACTGGGATTCTTTTGCATCTCTCCTCCGATCCAAGTACTATCCGGAACATGTCAAGACCAAGAAGAGGCTTGAACTTGACGCCTTAAAGATGACAGACAAGATGTCTGTGGATGAGTACTACCGCACCTTCACATCTATTCTCCGTCTCCTCCCCGATCTCGGATACACCGGCCAGGTGTTGGTCGATCGCTTCTATGGCGGTCTGAGCCATCGCCTTCGGTACGGTATGGGCTACACCAGATTTACCTCCCTTCAGGTAAATATCGGTTGACCCTTAGTATCAATTCAATTCATTTCAATTCCTTAAATTCCTTGAATTCCTTGAATCTTTTCCTTATTCTTTCTTAAATATCATCCCGGCTAATACCTGAAATTTCAGGAGTGTTATCACGCGGCCTCCCGCGTTGAGATCACTTGCCAGTTAAGGGATGAGGAAACCGCGCTGAAGCGCAAGGCCAATAACAAAAACACCAGCACCGAGGAGCAGAACCAGGGTAAAAGCTGGAAGAAGAAGAAAGGGAACTTCTTTTCTCAGAAGAAGTCCCCAAGTGAGAGCAGTGCCCATGCTGAGCAGGGCAAACCAGCTGAGATCCTTCAGCTTGGTTATTCTGCACCGGTGGCAGCTAAGCCACTGAGATCACACCCTCCTAAGGGTAAATTCTATTCCAATTTGTATTCATATAAGTATCATTTCTAGTATACCCACGCACACATGTGCTAACCCTCTAACCTCAGGTTCTAGCTCCGGAGCCGCCAAAACCTTCGCAGATGGCCGCACCTATGTGTGCAGGAAGTGCAACCAGGACCACCCTGGTAAAGATTGTTTTGGGAGGGACATTAAGTGTTACAACTGTCAGAAGTTGGGGCACACTGCTAATCGATGCCCGGAGAATGGGAAGCCCAAAGGAAACTTCCAGAGCTATAAGCAGCGAGAGGGCAAGGAGGTGGCATCTGGCGATGCACCGGCCCAGCAGGCACCTCAGGGACAGGGATCCCGAGGCCCTCAGAGAGGCGCACCACAGAGGCAGCCTGTTCTGCATGTGATTGACCGCGAGGGGCCCGGTTCGAAATCCGGCCAAGGTAATCACCTAAACCTTTAATCCTTGAAATAGCATGCCTAGTAGCAGAGTAATTGTATGATTGAATGCATGAGTAAATGAATGAATTGAAGTGTGTATTGAGCACGAAATAAAGTAGTTAGAACTGGTACTCACCGTAGATGAATTTATAACCTTAGGAAGCTTTAGTATCTGTTACCCGATACCGGTAACCTTGAATCAAGAAGAGATCGACATCACCAACAACGACTACACCAACAAACAGTGTCAGGTCATCCGCCCAGGTATGATCTTATTAAGGGGATACCTGACACCCGAAGCACAAATCTCAATCATCCGACGATGCAACGAGCTAGGAACGGGTCGAGGAGGATTTTACACACCCGAATTCCCCGGTGGAGCGAAGATGAAGCTGAAGATGATGTGCTTGGGAAAGGACTGGAATCCTTATACCAAGACATACCAGGAGACACGACAACTCGACGGAGCGACGCCACCGACAATACCACCAGAGTTTCAGACCCTCATCACTCAAGCGGTAGAACTTGCACAGCAATGTGAACCTGAACCAATCCCCGCACTTGAAGCGGACCTCTGTATCGTCAACTTCTATGAAAAAGAAGGACGACTTGGGTTACACCAAGACAAGGACGAGACAGCGGAATCTCTTGAACAAGGAGTGCCCGTAGTGTCTTGGTCCATTGGTGATGACGCCATATTCCTGTATAGCGAGCAGAAGCGTGTGGACCTCGCACAGAAACTGGTACTGAGATCAGGAGATGTCCTAATCATGGGTGGAAACTCTAGGATGCTGTATCACGGGATCAACAAGATCAAGTTGAATACGGCACCACCGGCAATAATCAATGCCACACACATGAAACCAGGACGCCTGAACCTTACCTTTAGGAAATATTAAATTCGTAGTATCATGTAATCTATTAGTAACGTGTATTAGAGACACGACGTGTATGATGGTTGGTTTATCAATAAAGAGCAGTGTTGATTTAATTCCACTTGTGTCCACCATCAATACTTATCCAATTGTGAATCCAATAGGTTGTGGACTCGGTACCGAAGGTAACCTGAGCATCCTCACCGAAGCACAAGCCGGCAGAAGCGGCACCATTCTAACGGGGACCTTCCCAGTAAATGGCATTGATGCCAATGTGCTATTCGACTCCGGCGCCTCTCACACCTTCGTATCACCATCCTTTGTGAAGAGGTTGAAGCTAGATGCGGATGAGATACCGAACTTCATGGTTACTCTCCCATCGAAGGAGCGAGTAAAGTGTACCAAATACTACCAATCAGCCACCATCGAAATTAAAAAGGAGGCGTTTCCCATTTCCTTCATCGAATTCAATGGATTGGGATTCGACCTAATCATTGGAATGAATTGGTTGGAGCGGCACAAGGGTAGAATCCTCTGCGCCGAGCATCGACTGCTGCTCAAGAGTCCTTCTGGGGTTACCGTATCTTACCGCCAGAGACCGAGAGAGCCTTCGACCACCCTTATATCTGCTATGGCTATGTACCGGGAGCTCAGAAAGGGCCAAGAAGTGTACTTATGTTATGTGCAAGACCTGGAGAGAGATCCAGAGTTCAGTGATGATGTACCGATAGTATCTGAGTATCCCGATGTATTCCCTAAGGAGCTACCCGGCATGCCACCACCGAGAGCAGTTGAATTCGAAATTGATCTATTGCCAGGTACCGGTCCCATTGCTAGGGCACCGTACCGCATGGCACCTGCTGAAATGACTGAACTGAAAGAACAATTAAGAGATCTTCTAGACAAAGGGTTTATACGCCCGAGCGTATCACCCTGGGGAGCACCGGTCCTCTTCGTGAAGAAGAAGGACGGTAGTCTCCGCCTTTGCATTGACTACCGCGAGCTAAATGCGGTCACAGTCAAAAACAAATACCCATTGCCACGCATCGACGACCTATTTGACCAGTTAAAAGGAGCATCGGTCTTTTCCAAGATTGACCTCCGTTCTGGGTATCATCAGATTGCAATCAAGAGCAAGACATCGAGAAAACGGCATTCCGTACCAGATATGGCCACTACGAATTCACAGTGATGCCATTCGGTTTGTCAAACGCACCGGCAAAATTCATGGACCTCATGAATCGTTTATTCAGTGAGCAGTTGGACACTTCGGTTGTGGTCTTCATCGACGACATCCTTGTATATTCTAAATCACCGGAGGAACATGAAATTCACTTGAGGAAAGTGCTAGAGACACTGCGCGAGAACCAGCTGTATGCGAAGTTCTCCAAATGCGAGTTCTGGCTTGATCAGGTATCATTCCTCGGACATGTCATCTCGAGCGCAGGTATCTCAGTGGACCCTTCTAAGATAGAAGCTGTACGATCATGGCCTAGACCTAAGACTGTTACCGACATTCGGAGCTTTCTTGGTCTAGCCGGTTACTACCGGAGATTCGTAAGGACTTCTCAAAGTCGCTAAGCCCATGACTACCTGATGAAAAAGGATGCACCGT
This sequence comes from Limonium bicolor, assembly GCA_023374045.1. NCBI lineage: Eukaryota > Viridiplantae > Streptophyta > Magnoliopsida > Caryophyllales > Plumbaginaceae > Limonium > Limonium bicolor. The sequence goes on along the minus strand of CM041778.1, from coordinate 399,607,427 downwards.
TTGTATGGACAGACGTGCGAAGTATCATTCCGAGCCTTAAAGACTCATTGACCTCAGCGCCCATCCTTACTCTTCCAGAGGGCACAGAGGGATTTGAGGTATACTGTGATGCATCAGGCAAAGGAATGGGATGCGTACTCATGCAGCATGGCAAGGTTGTTGCTTATGCCTCCCGCCAGCTGAAGAACATGAGGAGAATTACCCGACTCACGACTTAGAGTTAGGAGCCATTGTCTTCGCCTTGAAGATAGGCGACACTATCTCTATGGGGTAAGCATCACATCACTCTACTCCGACCATAAGAGCTTACAGTATGTATTCACTCAGAAAGAACTCAACTTGAGACAAAGAAGATGGATGGAATTCCTCTCAGACTATGACATCAATCTACAGTATAAGGAAGGGAAGGCTAATGTGGTAGCCGACGCCCTGAGCTCGAGCACACTCGCTCCATTCGCTACTCGCTTCTTCTAGCTTGGTTGACGAGGTGCGAGATGCTCAGTTGAGCGACCCTTACCTAACCGAAATCAGACAAAAGATCGAAAATGGTACATTTGAAAAGAAAAAGTATGACTTCAAGTTACATGAAGATGGTTTGATTCGGTTGAATGGCAGGCTATGCGTCCCCCGAAGCAATGCGAGCTAAGGGATCGCATCCTGCGAGAGTCACATAGTTCTACATTATCAGTCCATCCGGGAGCCTCCAAGATGTACAAAGACATGAAGAGGTACTTCTGGTGGTCTGGATGAAGTCAGATGTGACAGAATTTGTGCTAAGATGCTTAACATGTCAGAAGGTGAAGTTTGAACATCGTATCGTAGACCGGGCGGAATGGTACAATCAATGCCAATTCCGGAGTGGAAATTTCATGATATCTCCATGGATTTTTGTTGTAGGACTCCCACCTGCTAGGGGAGGACTCAACATGATCTGGGTCGTAGTAGATCGCCTTACCAAGGTTGCGATTCATACCGATGAAGGATACCTGGAAGGTAGTAAAGCTAGCTGAGCTTTTCGATAAGGAGATTATCAGACACCACGGAGTCCCTAAGACCATAGTATCTGACCGCGACACCAGATTTCTTTCGAGATACTGGAGAGCTACAAGGGAAGCGTTGGGTACAGAATTGAAGCTAAGTACCGCCTTCCATCCTCAGACCGACGGTCAGACAGAAAGGACCATCCAGACACTGGAGGACATGCTTCGGGCATGTGCCTTGGACTTTCAGGGGTTGGTTAGATAAGCTTCATCTTATCGAGTTCTCGTATATAATAGTTATCACGCCTCGATTAAGATGTCCGCCTTTCCAAGCTCTATACGGTAGACCTTGCCGTACACCCTTGTGTTGGGATGAGTCAAGTGAAGCGGTCATAATAGGACCGGAATACCTTGAGCAAGTGCAAGCCGAAGTACAACAGATTAGAGCTAACATGAAGGCAGCCCAAGATAGACAGAAATCCTATGCGGATGTGAGACGACGCGACCTTGAGTTCGCCGTGGGCGACCAAGTGTTCTTGCGCGTTTCACCTATGAAGGGTGTCTTCCGTTTTGGTCAGAAGGGCAAGCTAAGCCCGAAGTTTGTAGGGCCGTACACTATCACCGAAAGAGTTGGTTCAGTAGCCTACAGGTTAGCACTACCTGAGGACTTGGGACGTGTCCATGATGTATTTCATGTGTCACAACTCAAGAAGTATATGGCTGATCCTTCTCATGTCTTAGAGCCCGAGAGACTTTCCATTGAGCCAAACATGAGATATGTGGAAACTCCAGTGAGAATCTTGGATAGGAAGACCAGAGACACTCGCCATAAGTCGATACGAATGGTGAAGGTCCTATGGTCTAACCATGATGTCGAAGAAGCGACATGGGAGTTGGAAGATGCCATGAAGGCTAAGTATCCACAGTTATTCATAGACTAGATAGTCTAGCATGTAATATACGGGTACGGGTCGTACCCCTTTAAGGGGGGTAGAGCCCTTTTGCTTTTGCATTGCTTCGGGGTAAGCATTGCATTTTGTATGGCACATGTAGTGCAAGTGGACTTGGTATGAATGTGTATGCGTGTGTAATGAGTAGTGAATGATGTATATGTGCAATGTATGGTGTAATGTGTATTGTGAATGAGAATGATGTATTGTGTATTGTGGTATGGTATGAATGAGAATGAGGCATTGTGTATGTGAATTGTGAATGGTGTATTGTACTTGAACTGTGTATGCTTGGAATGTGGAATGAAGTAAACACCTCATAGGTGTAGTAAGACACATTAGGACAATTGGTTTGCCTAATGAGTAGAATACTTAAACTATTAACCTTGAGCAACTTTGAGGGCAAAGTTTCTTAAGGGGGGTAGATTGAAATACCCCGTATTTAAAAATAGTGATTAATTAGGCCAATAAGTAATTTAGAAGCTTAATTAAGCATGAATAATTATTAGGGAACAATCCCGAAGAAAACGGATCCTTAAAATGGATTAAAATCACTACCGAACCTTAAAGCACGTTTTTCGAGGTAACCGGGAAAACGTGTCTTTAAGCGGGTCAAATAGACTCGTAACAATTTTGGTCAACTAAATAATCATTAATAAATGTTAGTGAGGCCTTAGGACCAATAAAATCAATAAAACGAGAATTAGTAAAACTGTCAAAAACGGAATTGTGGGGTAGAATATAATTAACACAAACTTATGTGTCCAAAATGTAAAAAGAATTTAAAACCCCCCTTGGTCTCTGTGGTGTGTCCGATTTTCTTCCTCACACACACTCACCCTCTTCTCTTTTACTCACACAAACAAACACAATAAAGTAACATTTACTCTCACATTTTTCTCTCCCTAACCCATTCTCTCTTTTCCTCACGTGGACCAGCACCCTCACTCTCTCTTTTTCCTCTCTTCTTCTACCTCCATGTGCGATTTCCATGGCTGCTTAAGAAAAACAAACACAACAAACCCACCTTCTCTCCTTTGTAACTCCCTCCACACTTCTCCAAAAATTACAAAAATTACACCATTGTAATCCCCTCCTCAAGAGCTACATTTTCATCTTTCCAAAATCCAAAATAACCATTTTCGATTTTGAGGGTATATCCCATTTGGAGTTTCAACACCACCATTAGAAGGCCCCTTTCTCCTTGTTCTTCTAAGGTAAATATTTTGAAAACTCCATCTTTTTCTAGCTCTGGCAAAACGAATCTAGACTAAACCCTTGTTGGTCTCTTGTTCTAGCCGATTTTGGCTTGTTGGGAGTTGGAAACCTTGTTCTTGAACCACTCCAAGCTTCATTTGCACTCTTGAAGAGGTAATATGAATTCTAAACCCTAGAAATCTACATTGAAAGCTTAAATAATATTAAGAGTAGTTTTGGTATTGAATGTGTGTGTATATATGGGTGATAATGTTAGATTTGTTGAATACCAAAACCGGTAGAGGGAGAAGGAAGGAGAAGAAGAAGAAAGGAAATCTAGAAGTAAAGCAAGGTAAGGAATGTTCACCTTTGTGTAGCTTTATAAATGTATATGTAACAGATTTTAAGAATGGAAATGGTATTGTAAAATAATAATGCATTAATGGTATAATGGGTAAGAGAAACTAGCATTTTGAAACCCTTGAAACATTGTAAAACTGTTATAAAACAGATTGGGAATTGAGTGTTGAGTGCAGGGAATTTTAGTGTTGTTTTGGTGTTGATATTTGTATATGGGAGCTCGTATAGTTGGTTATTGTAACAGGTGAAACAAGTGTTGAAATGTGAACTAGAATGTGTGGTGAGTGTATAAAAATACAAGGGAGACTATGGCAAAATTTACTTAGAATTAGAACACTTAGTGAATTTTAAGTAGGTGAATGATATAGTGTAACAGATTTGGATATAGATAGATAGAGGGAAGATGGGAGAGATAGTTAATGAAGTGGTATGTAGTGGTGCTAGAAATGACATTAGAAGAGGGAGATGTAGAGGAGAAGTGTAAGTGTTAAAATCTGTAGCATATATAACTAGAGAAGAAACTAGTTGAGTGTTGAGTGAAACTTGGGAAATTATGTGAGTAATGATGTAGAATTGTGTAAGGGTTAGGAAATGAACTAGGGTGTATTAGGAGGTTAATTAGTGTTATAACATGTGGAATAAGTGTAGGAACAATGGGGAAGTAATGGGTAAAGAGAGGATTGAAAACAGAATTTAAAATGCAAATACTGGGCCGGACCGAACTTGCGACCGGACTTGCAAGTTCGGTCGAGCCCAGACTTACAAAGACGGGTGAGCTACTGGAATCGACCGGACTTGCGACCGGACTTGCAAGTTCGGTCGGACCAGAAATTTCCCCCGTCTGTAACCTACTGGAATCGACCGAACTTGCGACCGGACTTGCAAGTTCGGTCGGCCAGAAAAATTCCCATCCTGTAACCTACTGGAATCGACCGGACTTGCGACCGGACATGCAAGTTCGGTCGGCCCAGAAAATTTCCCGAGGATAGCTACTGGAATCGACCGAACTTGCGACCGGACTTGCAAGTTCGGTCGGCCAGAAGAATTTCCGCAACCTGAGCTACTGGAAGCGACCGAACTTGCGACCGGACTTGCAAGTTCGGTCGGGCCAGGAATTTTCGGTACCGGTAGCTACTGGAATGGACCGGACTTGCAAGGTCGGTCGCAAGTCCGGTCCTGACAAAAAAAAAAAAAAAAATTATTTTAATTTAAATAGTAATTGTATATATATAGTATATGTATACCCATACATATATGTATGTATATGTGGTAAGCATGCAAACCATAAGTAAGAAGATAGAAACTTAAGTAAAGGAAAAGTAAGTAAGTAAAGTATAAGTGTAAGAAATGTGAGGACATAGTAAGTAGGAGTTAAGTTGATAGGTATATTATCATTCAATTGTATGTATGTAATAGGACTTGGTTTGTGACATCGAAGGACGTTTGGAATTACGTACGACGGTGAACGGTATGAATTCCTCATGCCCCGAATGCTATCATGGCTACTCTGATTGTGTGTTGTGTGCTAATTGATCACCAATAAAGATAAATGCACGAATCGGAGTTAATATGCTTACTTGTGAATATGTAGTGTGTATGTGTGTATATTTCTTAATCTTAGTTTGTATAATTCATGAATATGGTATATGAATGTGTATGAATGTTGTATGTACTGTGACCGATTATTGCTATTTATCATTGGACTTCTAACTTGTTCCTAACAAGCTAACTCCTAACTTAAATTGGTAAATAAATTGGAATGAGTAGAAGTCCGATATAGTTTCGGCCACGCGTGAGGATGCGGAGTCACGAGAGGTTGGCTCCAATCCTGACTCTTAAACTGGTCCGCGGCCCAAATCCCTTAAGTGGGTAGCATCCCGGATTAGTGAGTCAAGTAAATCCCGGATGTGGGACGGAGTAGTCCCCAAGGCCGGAGGTCCCGACGACTTGACTTGAGTATAAGTAAGTAAGTAAGAATGAGTAAGTAAAGAAAAAGGAAGTAAGTAATTGTAAGTAAAATAAGTAAGTAATGAGTAAAAGAGTAATATGCATTCCGATTAACCCGGATGCACAATCTGGCTAACTTTGTGAAGGTAAGTATTGTGAACTCTATTGTATTGTTGCCTTGAAGTGAATGATGTATTGTAATGTATGTATGATTGTATGTAAAGCATGTATGCATGAGTAATGAACAAGCATGTTTAGCGGTCGCCAATTAGTCGGCGTACCCTTGCTAGCAATCGGTATATGCGGAGTTCATGCGCAGCGTAAGCTGACCCCCTCGGGGGACCATTTTTAATATGAATGCAGGTGCTAGAGAGGGATGAAGCTGCTGAAGACTTAGTTTCATTTCTGTCTTCTTTTTGATGTAAACTGTGAATTATGATCGGTGTACTGAGTAGTACATGGCTTAGATTTTGAATAGCCGGTGTACCATGGGGTACCCTTTTTGGGATATTTGAACGGATGGCATTGGTATAGATGAGTAGGATTAAACTCACTCTTTTTGGAAGCTTAGAAATGGGAATGTAATTTGATATACTCTAAATACTCGGTAATCCTTGGATGTAAGCGTATGGTATTTTGTAAATGGCTAAGTGTTTTAGTAGCTCGGTACATATGTTCATCAGACCGTGACTGTAAGCATTAGTAGCCTAGTTAGCCGTATGGGCGGTTAGCGGCATTGTTTCACCGCCGTAGTAGGTAGTAATAATCCGCTGCGACTCATTGAATTAACAGAGATTAGACGGTAAGCATAGGATTAACGGTTGGGGTGTTACAGCCGCTATTAAAGCAGCAGTAACGAAAAATATTATAACTAGTAGCTAAATTGCTATTAAAAGTTGCTACTAACCAAATAGATAAGCTAAGTTAATAAAATTGTCTACTAACACTCATCACGGTTGCCGTTCTGCTACTGTTTGGCGTCAGTAAGCGAATATTTTTAGGCAAGCATAAAAATTGTTTAGTAAGCTTTAATTATGAATTGCTACCACTAAGATGTTATGAGATTATTACTATATTGTTGCTACATTATAAAAAATGATAGCTAAGATTTTTTAAGTGATAGCAAAATAATAATTCTCTTATAATTTAAATGTGTGATACGTATATAATTCAATAACGAATTGCAACTTTACAATAATGCTAAGAAACTTTAGTTGATATTATGCTAAATACAACAAAGAATGCGTATAAAAATTATTATTCTTATAACTTAAACTTGTGATTACTACATAGTTTGAAATACTAACCTATACTACTACTGCCATAGTGGACATATTATCTTTTTATTAAATTTTTTAATTTTTTCAATATAGTATATTGGTTTATTTTTAAGCTATCAAATTTTGAAAAAGAATAAAAATTAAATAAAATTGTCTAATTCGTGAAAAATAATTAAACTTATACTACTAATAGAATTTATTTTATCATATATGATATACCTACATAATATATTTTTGATATTATAATTTTTAAGTCTCAAAGTATCACACATATTAATCATTATAAAATAGAGTAAAGTATTAATTATTTAAATTAGTACATATGTTGATTAAAATTTACAAATTAATATAAAATAGTAGTAACATAATTTAAATTAGTTTAAGTGTTATATATATGTGTGTGTGTTTAATATATATATATTTAATACAGTTTTTTATTACTATATGATACTTTTATTACAAAAGCCCATAAACTAATAAAACATAACAATTTAAATTAGTTGACGTGTAGGTTAAATTTGCAAAGTAGTTTGAATATATCATATATCTATCTATATATATATCTAATATCTATATATATATATTGTGTATAAATTTATAAATGTTAAAAGTATACAAATTATAATAAAATGTACATAACATAATATATTCTATTATGTTTTTTAATTACAAAACAACACACAAATTAATAGAATTTTGAAAAATAGTAAAGTTAAAACAATTTAAATTAGTCAATATTATACGTATTATACATCTATTAAATTTATAAAAATATTAATATTAGAAAAATTTACAAAACATAATATATTATTTAAAAGTTTTAATTTCATGTAATGATGTATATTATATTTATATTTGTACGCTATATAATAAGACTTAATTATATAGTAACTTACATAATATATCTTTTTTGTATAATTTTTGACATTTCAAGGATTTTTAAAAGTATAGATGGTATATTTTTTTAATTTTTTATAATTTTAAGCCGATCATATCTTAAATTTTTTAGCTTTACTATTTTGGTTTGCTTAATTAATTTGTTATATTATAATCGCCATATATCTATTTTATTAATTTTAATATATCCCTGGTTTGATCATGTCTCGGCAAAAACTTCCATTTATATTTACAGTATCAAACATTCAATATATAACTATTTTCTATATATGATGTGAATACTATCATGACACCATGGTTAAGACATTCTATATTCATCCCAAACATCGAGGGATCGATTCTTGCTCCTATGCACATTTCAACACATAGTTTGAATAATATGTCATTGGTATGGAGGTCTATTTATACTAAGGATAGTCAAGTTTACGCGGACATGGCTCCCACTTCTTGTGGGATTGAATGGTGGTGGTGCCCGTAAGTAGTGTCGAGCTAGCAATATATACCATTCTAGTATCGATTTTGTTATTACTATACTAGTAGCAACTTTGATACTGGTTTTGCTAGTAGCCATTTTGCTACCAATATTTTAGTAGCGATTTTGTTACTGCTACACTAGTATCGATTTTGTTACGATGTATTAGTAATGATTTTCGCAACTGTTATACTCGAAGCCATTTTGCTACTGTTACACTAGTAGCCATTTGGCTACTACATTCTAAAACGTAGCAATTCTAGCTATAGGAAAGTAGCGAGGCCAAAGCGAAATAGCTACCGCATTCCAAAACGGTAGCTATTTTTAATTTAGCCACTAGGCCTTTGCTACCACTGTATATCAGTAGCTAATTCATAAAAATGCGTCCCGTTGTTGTTTTAGCTAACCAAAACTGATGACTTAGCTACTGATATACTGGTAGCTAAATCTGATTTTTCTTGTAGGTGGGCCCAAAATCCAATAATTCCAAACAGGTGCTTTGGATGAGAGGGAGGCGTCCCACAAAGAAAGATGCTTGCCTCCCCAAGAGAGATAGCTATGCGAATGTTGTCAATCGAGGGGCAAAGTCGGCAGTTTTTGGACTTCTGGCAGAACAGGGATGCCCAGTAGCGGAAAGGGAAGGTGCCCTTATTGAGCCCGTGTAGATAGGATAGCGTAAGCTAAGAGGGGCGGACCCCCCAAGAAGATGTCGGATTTAGAGGGATTAAGCTTGAGACCACAGGCCTTAGAAAATAGATTACCTTGTTAGCATAATGGATATGGAGCTGAGGTCCCCCTTGCAGAAAAGAAGGGCATCATCAACAAAGAATAGGTGAGAGAGATTCAGAGGTTTATATGGAGGGATGGAAGTGGAAGTTGAGGTCAAGGGGGAGTGGTCGAGGATCCGGGGAGGATGTCCATGACCAGGGCAAAAAGATAGGGGTCTCCTTGGCGAAGGCTCTCTTGCCCTTGAAGTGACCCCTGGGGGAGCCATTCAGGTTGATAGAGTACGAGGTGGTGGAAATTCATTGCATGATCCAGTTGATGTAAGGTAGGAGGAAAGTTGAGGTCATGAGAGTGTCAGAGAAAAAGACCAGACCACCGTGTCAAGGCCTTCCTGAATATCATCTACATCATACAACGCGGGGGGGGGGGGGGAATGTGGGTCCGTTGATAGTGCTTCATCCGAAGAGAAGATTTGATATTATCCGAACTAAGGCGCCCCTTGACAAAAGCCCCCTGGGAGTCCTTAACATGTAATGGGAGGACCTCTCCTTAGCCGATCAGCTAAGATTTTGCTGATTATCTTGTAAATCGTGTTAACAAGAGATGGGTCTATAGTCATTGGGCGAGGAAGCATTGTCTCATTTAGGGATTAGAGTGATGAGGGTCGAGTTAATCTCCGTGAGCAGCGAACCACTGTGGAAGAAGCTTTTTATAGCTCGACTGAAGTTCTCACTGATAATGGGCCAAGCCCTTTTGAAAAAACCAGGTGAGTAACCATCTGGACCGGGGGCTTTAGTGTCCCTAGTGGAGAGGAGCGCGGCCATAATTTCTGCGCTATCCACTGCCTCAATATGGGTTGCCAGCGGGAGCGGTCTAATGTCCTATCATTATCCAGGTTGAGGTCAGAGAGGGAGAGGGTGGGAAGGGGTCTAGAGCCTAGAATGGATTGAAAGTGGGAGATGAGGCAATCAGCTATGTCATTGGGGCGGTAAGCTCTCCCCAAGATCGCTAGTGATAGAAGCTATGGAGTTTTTGTTTCTCTTACCTTTGATGGCTCTTTGGAAGAAAGAGGTATTGGCATCATCCATCTTCAGCCAGCGAATCTTGGAGAGTTGGCGGAGGAAATGGAGCTCTTGATGGTTGCGAATACGGAGGGCGTTTCTTAGAGACTTCTCTTTAGAGATGAGCAGGGTATTCCAGGGGTCAAGATCAAGTTGTGTTGAGTATCACTGAGCTCGTCCCGGATTTTGGGCTTTAAGGAAAGCAAGGAGTATTCCGATTTATGAAGAGTGGAGAGCTTTGGTTTGAGGAAGTGAAGCTTTTTAACAATGGAGAACATCCTGCTTCCAGTGAAGGGGGTATTCCAAGCTTTGCTAACCAGAGGAAGAAAGGAGGGGTCTTTAGCCCAGATGTTGAGAAATTTGAAGCATTTCCTTGGGGGGGAAGGGCGGGGCAAGGAGATAATCATTGGGCTATGGTCCGAGATGAGAGTGGTTAGGAAGGTGCAATAGCTAAGAGGAAGGACGCAATCTAATCTTCGTTCACTAGAACCCGATCGATCTTTCCTACAACCCGGTCATGATCGTATTGATTATTTCACCAGGTAAAAAATCGCCCATAGACGTGCTTCTTCTTATGGATGTCCTTAAACCCATCGACGTGCTTCTTCTTAGTACAGACAATGCTCTAGTTAACAGTGTGAAAGTCTTGGGGCTCAATATTTCTATCCAAGAAGAAAGAGCGGAAAAATTTATTAATGGACCTAATAATTTTTTTAAAATTATTGTAGAAGAGGCCTAGAAATCCAGCACCCCATAGAGGACACTTTATAAAAGCATGAGACGACCAATATAGAAGAAGTGTTTACCAGGGTATCTCAAGGGAAAAACCCTTACCAAAAGGCTAGTGACCCGACAACTATGATCCCGGCTCGAGTTGAACACCTCCAAGAAGGATCTTAGATTTAGAGAGGTTGAGTCTGAGCCCAGATGCCTTATAAAAAGTATTAACCTTTCCGAGGATGAAGGAAATGAACTCCAAATCCCCACGACATTAGAGCAAGGCATCATCTGTCAGAAATAGGAGACATGTGGTCGGGTTTAAGGGGGGTGAAGTAGAAGTTTGAGGTAGTACAGAGCTAATCAATGAGTCTTGAAAAAAAGAGGTAAGGCAAAACAGAGTCTTTGACGAATCCCCCTTTTCCCTATAAATGAACTTGAGGGTGAGGCATTGATATAAAGGAAGAATGAAGTGGTTAAGAAACACATTTCGTAATGCACTGGACAAAATATCAGGGGTAAGGTAGTGAAGAGTCACTTAGAGAAAGCGCTAAACCACTATATCAAAAGCTTTAAGGATATCCGCCTTTATCATGCATTAAGAAAGGTGTGTGATCTCTAATATTTCTTCATTTGGCTGAAAAGTTAGATGTTACCTGATATGAACCTCCTTTAACGAAGGGGTTTGGTTGTGGCTAACATGGAACATGAGGACTACTTTTAGCTAATCAACAAGAATTTTGTTGAGAATCTTTAAATAGTATTGTTGCCCCATTATAGATTAGCATAGCCCCATTTAAGGATCAGAGAGATAAGAGTGGAACTAATCTCTTTAAGGATTCTACCATGGCTAAGGAATCTTTTGATGGCATTGCAAAGATTTTCCTCAATAATGAGCTAGACAACCTTGAAGAACTTATTCAAATATCCTTCCGGCCCTAGGGCTTTATCATTACCAATGGGGAGGAGTGCATATCTAGCTTCCTTATTATGACCCTGTAGGGTAAGAGGGCCCTTGTGGTGTCATTCAACTTCTTATCATTAGAGTGAATGAGCCATGAAAGGATTTGAAGATGTTTTTTGAACCCAATAGTATTCTCAACATACCAAACAAGACATTTGACAATGTCATCATCATTAGTTAGGGTAGGAACATAGTTTTTTGTTCCTCCCGAAGTTAAATGCACGTGTGAAATAAGGTAAAGTTAGAGCTCAAGAACTTAAGCCATTAAATTTTGAATAGTTTTAAGGAGAAAGAAAATTTTTGCCTTATCATGTTTGATGAGGTCAGATATAAGGGTTTTATCCTTTGAAATAAAGAGTAGGGTTAAAGGGATCTCGATCCCAAAGAGACTAGGTGGCACAAATATCCTTTCTAATACTTTGCAACTTGAGGAATAGAAAGACATATTATTGCCTATGCATAGTGGACAATCTCCATGTTTTATGCTTGCGTTTTTTTACGAAGTTAAACATTAGGCTACTCAGAGCAGGGGTGTCTCATGCCTCTCTTTAACCAAAGAGAGGATGAAGGGTCATCCGTCCAAAGATTGAGGAACTTGAAACTTCTTCACTCCGGAATAGACTAGAAAGGGTGATTAGCATAAGGCTATGCTCATAAATTACAGGGAGAAGAAAGGTTTAAGCTATTGGGGAAAAACAGGATCCAATCCTCATTAACAGAAACACAATCCATCTTCTCTACAACTCAATCATGCCTTATTGATTGTTTCACCATATTAGCATAAATCGTATAAGCTAGCTTGTTCAATACATTTTGTAAAGTCTTTGGTGTCCAAACGAGGGAAAAAATATTGTTAAAATCTTCCACTAAAATCCATGAATCATTAATATTATAAGGAAGATTAACAATCTCCCAGTAAAGGAACATGATAAAGGGAGCCACTCCCTAAAATTGCTTGAAAGGTGATCATATTGATTGACTGAAGGAGGACAAGATGGATAAAAGCACGGTCAAATATGATCCAAATAAGGCTATTCAAGTTCGAGGAATATGTCAATATTAGAATCCCTATTAACATTGACCAAAACCTAGGATAAGTTTATGGCTTCGTTTGAACATGGTTTTTTGTGGTATATAAATGGCATGTCCTGAGTTGTATTTTTTGTAAAAATACCAAACAACCTCACTGCCAAACACAATTTTTAAAACAGTCACAGTTATGCCAGCACAAACAACCACAAAACAACGCAAAACAACCAGCAATTTACAGTGCAAAGAGAATGAATACCGTGCATATTATTGTTTATAAGTAAGGGTTGCAAAATTGTAGTGATTGATGTGAATAAATTAACTATTTAAAAAAACTCATTATTATTGTTTTATTAAAGACGTCATTGAGTAGTAGTTTTTATAAATTATTTACAAACACCACATTGTAATTGTAATATTTTATTTTATTAAAAATAAGGTACAAAAACCTTAATATTTAATTATATTTATAATAGTAATATACAGGCCATATTTTTAACAACTAAATTGTTTATTTTTTGTATGATGTAAATATTAATAAAGCTCACTAATTATTATTATTTTCTTTTTATTCAAATGTGAACAAGTAGTGTGGTGTGTTAAAACCATGTATAGTTATAATTGTTGTTATCTATTGATAGAATTGTGGGTGAAGTATTTGTATAGACCTTAATATAAATGTTAACAAAAATTGATTGTAATAAAATTTGTTGTCTTCCGAGTTAAAATTATGTATACATCAATATATTATTTGTTAGTAGTTTCTTTATTTACAACTTAACAATAAATTATTCAAAATATAATATAATTTGTAATCGTAGCACAAAAATCGATCGGTAACGCACTGCACGTAACTAACTTATTCAAAAAATGTTGCACGAAACAACCACACTGTCAAATAGCAGTTTTCAAAAGAGCCACATATATGTCAGCATAAACAACCAGCAAAATGCTATTAAGAAACCAGTCAAAACAACTAGACCAAAACTAAAAAAACAACCACAAAAAATACCATACCGAGTAGAGCCTTAGGCATTAAGTACAATTATTTTCAAAAAAACAACAAGAAGTGTATAATAAACATTACCACTGGCCGAGAGGAAAAGCATCATGGGGTTACTCGCATCTCTTTCTCCCACTCTGTCCTTGTTTTATTCACCTTTCTCACGCCAAATTCCCCTCTCCCCCGATATCTTCAAGCAAATGGAAATAAGCTTCCAGACTTGGTATGAACTGAAGTTGAAGTCCGCATGTTTCTCCTCGTCCTCGTGATTCCGCCCAAAATACAAAGCCTAGCGAGCTTAATATTGCAGCCATCGACCTTTTCCCTTGCTTAAACTCCCAAATTTCACAAAATCTGTGTGTTTCCTTTCTGTTTGGTTCCGTTAACTATCGATCAACAACAGGGAGTCTCTCTTGTTTGTTCAGATATTGGCGTGGAATTGGTTAATTCCTTGCGAAATGAATCTATCCTTGTGAAGTAGTCATTTTCCACTTTGAATACTGGTGGTTTGGATTCTGTTGGTGTTTTTATTTAGGAACTCTGTGGTTACATACTGTAGCTAAGTTCTAGACACACAAATCTGAAGACTGTGAGATATGAAGGATGAAGACTACAGTCAACAGATCTTGCTACTGTTCAGATAATTAAGGAAAATTTTATCTTTAATAATAACAAGTATAAAATCTAAACAGATTTTATATTGTTATTCTTTAAACGTGTCGATAATCATTGTATTTTGTAAAGAATATCTTAGATAGATTTTAGGCAAAACTGCCTATATAGATGACGCTGGAGGTAGAAGCAATTTAGGTTTTCAGAGAGAGAAAACGAGAGAAACGGGAAGTGAGAGCAAGAGTGTTTTCTGTAAAATCACTAGATAGTAGAAAGATCTAGGTTTTACGTGTTGAAACTTGAATAGTCTGTTCTCCTTGTTTGTGTTAGAGTATTAAGTTTAATATGTGCTAATAAAGTGAATGTTCACGTTCACGTGTTCATTGTCAGTCTGTTACTCACAGTCAAACACATCGTGAGTAACAATTTCACGAAGAACTGTCATTGTAAGATCTTACAGGTTCTCCATTTACTGGGTTTGTTGTTGTCTTCCACCTCTGGAGGTTTTCCCATTAACTCTCACGAATCTCATCATTTTTCACCAACTTCATTCTCTAGCTTTGTTCTTTTTATAGAAGTTACTGCTAGGGGTGGTGATTTGGGTTGATGGGTCGGTTGAAGCTCACCCATACTCACCCCGATTATAATTGTGCTGATCCATACCCGACCCATAAATAATTGGGTTACAAATTGTCAATCCATACCCAACCCATATAAAATCGTTGAACTCATACCCAACCCGTTTAAGCCATTTAAATCACATATCTTATTTTTCTGAAGAATGATCAGTTGTCCCTACAAACATGCACATGACTGTCATCTATTTCGAATCATTGTGTGTTGTTTGTCCCAATGTCAACATTCTAGTAAATGGGTGAATAATCTTAACCCATATTCGTTGTTTGTGTAGTTTATGCGGCTGCAAGAATGAATGACATATTATTTAGATTTTCAAATAAAGAGTGAATCTTAGATATATGGCCTAGAGAATGTATTTGGATTTTAAAAAAAATGTGGTGTCCTAAATAAGTGATAATATTTTTGTTTACTATTATACTAATAATTATAGAATTAATACATATGCAAGTAACACATTTATCAATTTATTTATATTTATTCAATTGAGTAAACGGGTTGGGTTGAATTTGGGTTATGACTTCTAACCCATACCCAACCCATATATTTAATAAGTTATCCATATCCAACCCAAAAATTAAATAGATCAATAATCTTAACCTATATCGGTTATTTACGAGTTGGGTTTGGGTCAGATTTTCAGATAGGGTAATAATTGCTACCCCTAGTTACTGCAGAAGAGGAAACAGAGGAGGTACCTCTTCTCAATTTCCGCTCCCCCTCTGACTCTGCTTATTGCGATGGGTTCACACATGCGTAGCTTGCAAATTGAGAAGTTAGATATGGCTGGCTACGCAAGAACTGAAGCAAAAGGAGTGTTCGATGCGCTATCTGCCCTCTGCCGTGACTTTTTCTAATCTTTTGGTTAGGCTCGTGCATGCCGCTGAGACTGATTTCCCACAGCTTGTCTTCACTATCGGAGGCTACGTCTGTGTTCCAGGCTTCCAGCCCCCGGAGTCGCTAGCTGCATGTGTGCGATTCGGGGAGTCTCATAATCAAAGGAATGTTCGGGTGGGCTTGCATGTGGAGATCGGTGGAATTAAATGCTGTTATAAAGGGGTTTTGATGGTTCGACAGAAAATGAATCTCACCAAGGAAATTAAGGTGTCCACCTTTTACATGAAGTTCCTTGCGTATGGATCGTGGTTGTTGGTTGGGTTTTTACCCTTTGCGTGAGGGTATGAGGATTTTATGAGATAATATATTCACATGAAGATTAAAAGGAGTGACACAAAATGTAACATGCTTCGATCAGAAGCTTAATTCATCAGGGCGGCTATTAGTATGTTCAACATGCTCAATGGAACACAACTCTTGTTTTTAATTTTTTTTAAGAAAAATATGTATAAGCAATTATAGATTAGCTTTTAGAAATATTAGTTGTTTTAGAAAATTAATAATTTACTTTACTTTATTATCTAATTTTCAATACCAAAATAATGTTGAATCTATTCATCTTCTTTTTTCATGCTGAAACCTTTGATTACTTTATTTTATTAACGCCTACTTTCTTCAATGCGTAGATAACATTAGTGGTGGTGAATCACCTTGTTGAGCAGTTAACATATAAAGACTTTGTTGATGATTTTAGTTACAAAGAATGCTAGAAAACAGACTATTTTTTAATGTCATTTGATAATATGTATACTTTTTTAGTTTGTAGCTCCAAGTCATTTGTATGGTGATTTTTGAGAATTTACCCTATTATAGAGTCTAGTATAAAATTTTAAAATTTTTAAACAACTAAATAAAATTTTATATTTATATTATTTTCAAAATCTAGCACAGAGCCCCATGAATATCAGAGACGCCTTCATCCACGGGAGAAGAAGAACACAGAGATCACTAATTTTCAGGAGGATACAAGAGGATCATAAGAGAATTCCCCGAACTCCAACTAATGCTATTATGTTTCCCTTGTATTTTGAGATGCAATCTTGAACCATGGAATACAATCCTATTTATAGCTGAGGATGACTCCCTTCATTACCCACTTGAATAACCCGTAACATAACTCATTAAGTTACATAAAGTTATGTATAATGGTCCACTACATAAATAGCCACATTGAAACGGTTAAAGAAATCTTCTAAAACTCCTCATTAACTTATCCTTTATTTATGAAAAACTTTAAAAGACTTCATAACTCACCGCGTTTTTATTCTTATGAGCAACTTAACAATTGAAAAACAAAACTTTTCAATTTCCATAAGAAACGTAATGGATTGAGTCATTATCTTAACAATTTCCCCCTTAATGATCAATCCTTCCACGTCACCAAGACGCCATGAATGTTCTCTCTCCTCCAACCGAGCAAAACTTGCTCAAAAACTTGAAGTACATGAAGCGGCCCCGATGTATTCAATTTCAACTTCTAACATATACAACCCGTTCATCAACCTCGTGTTCATAAATACTGTATTCCCATTGGAAACTACCATCACTCCATCCCTTCTCAAAAAACTCATTCCTTCAGCATCCAAAACACCCATGGACAACAAATTTCATGACACCTCAGGCTTATGTCTCACATTTTTGAGGCATCGCATTTCTCCATCATACGTACACAGCTTGATCTTTCCTAGGCAAACAACCACACAAGGCTCATCGTTCCCCACGTGCACCACACCCCCATTAATAGGTTTGTAGTCAAAGAATATGGAGCGATCGCAAAAATATGATAAATGCAACCAGAGTCCAAAATCCATTGCCGGTAAGATTTTAGGGTCCTTTCAACAACCTATACTCCATAATCTTCAACACAACTAGCATTAACACTTTTGGGGTTCTCCTCTTCCTCTTTTGACAATGGCAAATCAGGCTTATAATGTCCACAACCATGACAATTATAGCACTTCACCTTGTTCATATTACCCTTCCCCTTCTTCTTGCCACTATGAGCAGTAAAAGCATCTTCATCACCTGACGTTGACTCACCTTTGGGCCCACGACGAGTATCCATCACCTTTTAGATATCAGGTGATCAACTATCTCAGAGATCAGTGGGGTCTTGCCATTAAAGAGAAGCGTATCTCTAAAATGTTCATACGAGGGTGGTAAAGAACAAAGCAGGCACATACCCTAAAATCATCTCCTAACGACACATCATGTTTCTTTAGCCTTGAAACGATTGTCATGAACTCATCAATGTGTGCCCTTAGGTTATCTTCTTACTTCATTCGACAATCTTCACTACAAGAAAAAGGGAATTTTGCTATCGCGAAATTGTCATCGTACTTAAATCGGTAGTTGTTTATTCTAAAGGCTACTGATTTTGTATGCTAATAAATTTGTTGTTGCAATTGTGCTACCATGTTATGGCTGGTTGTAAAAATTTTCATATGGTAGCTATATTGCTACTGTTACATAGAAATTGCTACCGTCAATAGTAGTTATACATTTCTCCATCTTTGTTGTCAGTATAAAAATAATTTTATCGGTAGCTACAATCTGAAACAGCTACTGGTAGTTGATGCTAATCCAAACGTGGTTGCCATTGCGCTACTACCAACCTATAAGAAAAATTGCTACCATACTTAAATTAGTAGTTATTTAATCAAAAGGCTACTGATTTTGTATGCTAATAAATTCTTGGTTGCAATTGGGCTACCATGTTATGACTACCGATGAATTGCTATATTGGTATCTAAATTGGGAAAATTGCTACTGATTTTTGATATTATTAACAAAGTGCTTGCTTTTGTGCTACCACAACGACAATGGTAGCTAAACGTTTAGTCAATAGCTAAATGTCTACCGCCTTACAAGATTGCCACCATCAATAGTAGCTATTTTATCTTTCATTCCTATAGTTTTTGTAAAAGTAATTTCACTACCAATATCGGTAGCTAAATTAATGAATTGCTACTACTTGGTTGATGCTAATTCAATCATGGTAGTTATTATGCTACTATTTAAGAAACGGTAGCAAAAAGATTCTATTCAATAGCTAACTAGCTACTATCTTAAAAGTTGCTACGACCATGTAGATAAGCGAAATTATGAAATTGCTACTAACACTTAATTACAGTTGCTATTGTGCTACTATTTTGGCTACGATAGCAAATATTTGTAACAAGTAGCTAAATCGCTATTATCTTAAGTTTCAAAATTGCTACCGACTAATAATGCTGATGAAATTTTAGTTGATATTATAAAAGAATATAAGAAATGATAGCTAATATTTGTAAGCGTTAATAAAATTATTATTGTCTTATAACTTAAATATGTGATTACTACATACTTTAGAATAGTAACTTGTATTGTTGCTGGCATAGTGGATATATTATCTTATTCAATATAGTACCTTTAGTATATTTTACTTCTTACTTTTTAGCTATCGAAATTTGAAAAAGAACTTTAAGTAAACAAAAATTGTCTAATTCATGAAAATTAATTAAAACTAAATACCACTACTAGAATTTATTTATCATATAAGATATACGTAACATAATATATTTTTGATACTTATAATATTTTTAATATTCACAGTATCACAAGTATTAATAAATTATAAAATCGAGTTGATGTAATAATAATGTACACTAGTACATATGTAGGTTAAAATTTACAAAATTAATATAAATTAGTTGTTAAAATAATTTAAATTAGTAAATGATATACATGTATATAAATTTTAAATTTTGTGCAATTTTTATACATATTACTATATAATTCTTTTAATTTACAAAAATGACATAAATTCATAAAATATAAAAATATAATAAATAAAAATAATTTTAATTAATTGACGTGTTGGTTAAAATTTGCAAAATAAATACAAACTATATATATAATTTATAAATGTTTAAAGTGTTTGTAAATGATATATTTATGTTTATCTTTTAATTTTATACAATTAGGCCAACATAAACTTTTATTTTTATTATTTTGACCATACAAAATTAATGTTGTAATATTATGTAAATTAAAATATCAATGTGGCTTAGTCAGACCTACATTTATTTTATTAATTGTTACATATCCAATGTTCGATCATATCTCGGCAAAAATTTTCAATTATATTTAGAGTATCAAACATTCAATATATACATGTAGTATGTATATATGTCACGAATAACTATCACATCCCAATGGTTAAGGTAATATCTATCCAGCCCATACGTAAGATTTTCTCTCACAAGAACCGCGTAAACATGAGTCTTCCAATGATTGAAGTTCACACGCTATTGTGTTTCCCTTGTATTTTAAGATGCAATCTTGAACCATGGAATACAGTCCTATTTATAGCCGAACCCGTAACAACTCATAAAGGTTACATAAAGTTAGGTATAATAGCCCACTAACACCCCCATGAATAGCCACATTGAAACGGCTAAAAAACTCTTTTAAAACTCCTCATTAACTCCTTCTTTATTTATGAAAACTTAAAAGAATTCATAACTCATCGTTTTAATTCTTATGAGCAACTTAACAATTGGAAGATGAAACTTTCCAATTAACTCCATATGAAACGTAACGGATTGAGTAATTATCTTAACACTTTCAAATGCATAGTGTGGACACTTCCTTAGCATTCTCTCAATTTGAACAAGTGTCCTAGTTCAATATTATCCGGCTTGGTTTTATTTTATGTAATTGTCAAATTATGTTAGTTATGTTAACTTTAATTGTATTATAGTGAGGGCAGGCGCGGGTCCAAAGGGGGACCCCTGAAACTTTTTGAAAATTTGTAAAATTCTCTTATAAATTTTTGAAAAAAAATACAAAATACATCATGATTTAAAGAATGATAGTGTCAAAATTTTTTTACCCCCCCCCCAAACCAAATTTATGGGTCCGCTACTAAGTGAGGGTGGGAATGTCTGTAATTTTTCTTGGATGCTAAGTATGGGTCAGGTTGGTGGAGTGTTCTGTTGTTTTTGAGATGTGGCAATGGTGATCATGCAGTTGTTCTTATGATGTTTGAAATCTTGTTCCATCAAGGGATTAGTCTCCTAATTTACACAGTGCCTGGAGGTGGCTTGTCTGTGGCGTGAAGATTGGGTTTTGTCGCATGAAGATGGGAGCTGGAAGTTGCTTGTGCTTTGCTTCTTGGTATTGTTGGTTTAGGAGTGGTAGAAGAAGAATTATTAATGTCTTGCTAAGTATGTATCGACTCCCCTTAACCTCAGGCTTTCACCTCCACCCGTCCTGAAATCGCTCCGGCTCACCCACCTGTTCTTTGCCGATGATGCACTCCTATTCTACAAAGGAGGCCTCAACTCTATATCCCTCATTCTCAGCAAAATCAAACTATTCTAGGAGGCTTCAGGTCTCACGCTTAACCCCTTCTAAATCAGACATATTCCTTGGAGGAGTTACCCCCCTTTAGCCGATGATATTTGTCGATTGACTGGTTTTAACCATGGTACATTCCCCTTCCGCTATCTAGGTATTCCTATAACCGCAAGGAAGCCTAAAACCACCGATTTCAATCCCCTTATGGACAGCATCCGCAACTTCATTTCCTCTTGGGCTGGTAAATCCATCTCTTTTGCGGGAAGGCTCTTCTTGATTCAGAGCTCGCGCTTTAGTATCGTGAACTTTTAGGCTTCCTGCATCTCCATCCCAAAAAATTCTATCAAAAACATCACTAGACAATTCCGCTCCTTCCTCTGGTCTGGTGATACTGACATCAACACTACTCCCCCAGTGGCTTGGGAAACCATTACGGGCACCAAGCAGCAGGGTGGCCTTGGGCTTAAGATATCCAAAAATGGAACATGTGCTTCATGGTTAAAACTATATCCGCTATTACCAGTGACCCAGAGAGGCTGTGGATCCAGTGCATTCACAGCCTATACTTGACTACCCAAGATTTTTGAACGATTGTCGCCAAGGAGAATGATCCTTGGACCTGAAAGTCCATTATCCATGCTAGAAATTGGTGGATCAATCAATGTGGATCCACGGAGGATGCCACTTATATGCTCCTATCTCACTCTTCCAACCTTAGGGTTAGTATGCTCTATAAGGATGTTTCTCACCCCTCTCGGCCCTTTATATAGCACAACATCTGTTGGAAACCCTGGTCAACCCCAAAAGCAAAATTCATTTTATGGATCACTATTAGAGGTAGATTAAAAACTTACGATATGCTTCAATCTTGGGGCATATGTCTTGCTAACTAATGCTGGCTCTGTGAGAATGCTCAAGAGATGTAGCCACCATATATTCTTTCAATGCAGGTTCTCTAACAGGATTTGGTGGTCTATTTGTGTTTGGCTGAGGATCCCTACCAACAGGACTAGCCTCCACAGCTGTGCTCATTGGATATCCCGCTATTGCAAAAGGAACCGCCCGATTGATGACTTGGTGAAACAAGTAGCCATTGCTAATGTTATCTTCCACATATAGATAGAACGATGCAAGAGAGGGATCACCAACCAAGCCAGAGACCCTGCATTTGTCGTCTCAGATATCAAAGCTGCCATTAAAGCTATCATCTGGACAAAGATGGGCCGATCCAACAAAGACCTTCAGTGGCTGGACGAAATTCTCTGCTCATAGCGTCATAGATAGTGTGGAATTCCCATGGTTTTTATCCTCCCCTGATTGCCTATTTAGCTGGCTCTCTGCCACTTTTGTATATGCTAGGGAAATTTTTGTATATGCTCCTCTAGGCTCTTTTTATATTTTTTAATATATGATATATAGTCCTCTATATATCACTTTTGTAAAAACCTCTTATTCATATATATATATAGTATACATTTCATTTGAACTACTCTATATTAATATACATATGCACAGAAACAAATGTTTTGTAAGGTATATACACTTTGATTTTAAAAAAATTGCACAGACACATTTAGAAAGAAAAGAAGTATATATATATACTCACGCATTTGAGAAAGAAAATGAGAGATATTGGAATTACAATATACGATAGTATTCTATATTATATTGTTCTATTCTAGAATATATTTTATACTTTTTTAGTAATTAGATGACACAAATATCATAGTTGATGAACTAGTGTAAGTTGTTATTGAGGATATTAAATTGAGATTCAGATATATTCGCAAAAAAAAAAAAACAAAAATGAGTGCGATTAAGAGCAAAGTGAAATTACAGATGTAGAAATTAATCTTTTCGGTTAAAATAATTGATTAAAAACTTTAGACGCTCAAGTGGATTCATCTTTAGACGATCACTCTATTGATACAATTTTAATTCTGTCTAGACTGATGATATATACTCAAACTGCAAATTGACGATTTATATATATATATAATGTCTATTTTACTCTTTATCTCATCTCTTATCTATAGAAAAGCACACCTGCAATGAAAGTTGGCATATAGTATAAAATTAGGTCTGTTTGTGGTTTGCTGTTAAATGCATTTGTTAAAATAAAGTGATAAATTGTGAGATTGATGATGAAATTCACGTTTGTTAGAAACAACTTTTAGAATAATGCATAATAAATAAAGAAGAAATTATGGGACTAACATTGAAATTGACATAAACACTGGCAAAAGCAACATTTACCCACAAACACACCTAATGAAGTATATATACTTA
The DNA here is from genome assembly GCA_023374045.1 of Limonium bicolor. Taxonomy (NCBI): domain Eukaryota; kingdom Viridiplantae; phylum Streptophyta; class Magnoliopsida; order Caryophyllales; family Plumbaginaceae; genus Limonium; species Limonium bicolor. The sequence goes on along the minus strand of CM041778.1, from coordinate 399,584,067 downwards.
AGAAACATAGATGGTTTTCCACAAAATCTATGTTTATTAGTTCTAATATCAACAACCTTTACATCAACCGTACACTACTTTGGTCCCATTTTTTACAAAATTTTAACAATTGAAAAACTGGTTTTTCCTGTCTATGTGTCCGTTCGATGATGGCGTTAAATTTTTTCTGCACTTTTCTTGCCACGTGATGTACTACTATTGGCTCTAATATAATTATGACCCCACCAATATCACTACTGTCCTTCGCTCATTCGTTAACCACACGGAGCTTAAACATAACGCAGCATTTGCTGCGTTTGCTCGCGTCTGGCGAACGAGACCTATGTAAATTAGATACATCTACATCAACTTTTTGTACTTTAATTCTATACTTATTGACAATATGCTTTTAGCTAGACTCAGTTAACTGTGATTCCAATGCCTTGAGAGTGAAGAAACTAGGCCTTTATTTTATTTTTTGTTGGAGTGTTGTTGTGTCAAAGATGATTTATATCTTATTATATCTTCTTGCTATCAGCATTGAAGTAATCACTAAAGACTTTAGAGTAGCTAGTGTGCATGTGTGTATAGACACACTTGAGTGATATCATACATATACGTGCAGTTGCAAACAGTAATGCTGCCATACTTGTCTCCTTCCCTTTCCTTTCCACCGTTCCCTCTTTATTGAATAGTATTTCTTTATTTCCTTTCTCGAACTTTTGCACTTTAGCCACTTTGCTGACCTTTGAATACATTTCAATTCACTCTCCCTCGAAACCCAGCTAGCTAGTCTACCAAAAGCTGCGATGGGACTCGGGCATGCAACGCTATGCCTACACTCAAATCCATATACTACCTCCGTTCCGTCATAAGTGTCCTGTTTGATTTTTGATACGTTTTTTCATCTTAATATTAAATATATAAAATAAAATAATTTTTAAAAATTAAATTATATAATAATAGTTTTTCACATAAAAATTCTATTATAAAAATAGATTTATAAAAATATTATCTTATATGTTAAATATTGAAATCAAACGACACATAGTAAACTGGACGGTCACTATTACTATTTACTCCCTCCGTTCAACAATAACTGTCATTTTAGAAACTTGTACACTTATTAAGAAAAGTAGGACAATGACGCATGTGTCCCTACTTTTTACTTTTCCATTTAGATAATAATTACTTTTATATTGAATAGTAGGGGTAAAAGTGGAAAGAAGTATGTCAAAAAGCTAGAATGACAGATATTTTTGAACAAGAATCACATCCTAAAACGACAGATATTAATGAACGGAGAGAGTACTATCTTTCGCTTCTTGAAATCATATACGACGTGGGTGAAAGCAAGGTAGCGCGGATATGGTAAAAAAGAAAGAAAGCTACATCTACATGTAGTATAACAAGCATGGGTATGTAACAGAGTTCCCACATATCGAGCTATTTCGAATACTATACTTACAATATATATAGCTGATCTCCTGGATGTAATCCAATAACCTACCGGTGACAGATAAAAAAGAGTATATGGTGGGAATAATAATACAAAATTATAGTTATCATTGGACTAAATGGAGATAATGTAGTATGCAAAGGGCTATCTTCATGTGTTTGGAGTGAGTACTCTAAATTAGTTGACACGGTACAATTTTTTTTTTAAAAAAAAGTTAGGTGAGGGCAATAAACTAAAAAACTATTAATTACGTTTTTGAAGTGGACCTCAAATTAATTAAATAATTTATTTTTCAAAGAAAATGGGAGGGAGAAGGAGAGTGATAAGAGTTGGAATTGTAAACTTCATTAACTTCTTCATATATTGAGAGAAATTTATTGAGTCGAGAACACGTTTTCACGTACGATGACCTAGTTCCCCCTTTTCTTCAGTTTCTGAACAAAAGTGAGGATTATAGCTAATGATGAGCTATTAGCATTGAGAGATGTTAGCCCTGTTAGGGGCACAGAACCTACCCACTTGACTAGAAACGAAGAAATCAATTCCCACAGCAGCGATGTTAGGATCGGGGTGCTGACCGATTAGGTCTAAGGTGTTAGTCTCAGACCAACTCTACTTGGAGACAAGTATTTTCCAAGGAGATGTCAAGATAGGATTCTGCTTATATTGAAATTCAATGTGAATTACAACCTAGCTTTCTATTCTGGGATTTGACAGAGATACTTTGTCTCGTCTAACACTCGCTCTACTCTAGACGTAAATCAATGTGTAATAAGGAATAAAGGGAGTGTTTTGTGTGCTCTCTAGGTAATAAATACCTAAGCTAAAGTGACAAAGTCTCACTAAGATCTCTTGAAAATTATCTCTCTCAATATGACTCTTTCTCTCTCTTGAAATGTGGAAGTGAAAGCTCAAAGTATTACAAATGACTTCTACATGCTTAAATACTGATAAAACTCGGAGTACCTGCTCCCATAACGTGTAAAATGATGTTTCCACGACGTCCCACGTCTTCCCACTACGCATTGGACGGGAAATATCTCAACTACTCTACAGAGTGACTCGTTCTGGCGCTCTTTAACCTTAACCGCCTTGATTTTCAGGTCTGGTCATATATAACATGAGTGATAGTTATTCCTTGAATTTCTCTACGTTTTAATAATAGAGGTTCACCTCATAGCTTCTAGAACTTTCCAAGAGAATATTATATCACAGAATGACTCCTTACACAGTCATACTCCTTCGTCACCCAGACTTACTCTTATGCTATTATCAAAGAGACTTCTTCTGTCACCAGACTTACTCTGTTGCCATAATCAGCAAAACCTTGGGTTCCAACAATTTCCCCCTTTTTGCTGATGATGGCAAAGGGAACCGACTCAATCAAGATGATATAAAGTTCCCCCTTAAGTTGAGTATCATTTGTATGATGAGTTGAGTGTAAGCAGCTTGACAGATCGAGTCGGTTGACAACTAAACTACGTCTGTCGTGACTCTTTGTCTGTGGGTAGGCTCTAGATGACTTGTTCTCTGTAGTGGGAGTTACTATTCATTCATACTCTCTTTGACTTGGTCTCTTTTCATTGCATCAATTCTCAGACCGACTCTTGCTACCATCTAGACTTTGGTAATCTTCAATAAAACTATAATATCTTCAAACATTTTCCCCTTTTTTGCTGATGATGCCAAAAACCACTCGAGTGAATCTCATAGCAAGAGTTAACCTACAAAAAAGACATACAAGTGAACAAGCTTGGATGAACCAGTCTTATTGATTGATTCCCCTTAGTCCAATATTCCTCGAAGTTTGAGTACATCATTTAAGACAAGACCAGTAAGAGAAGCATAATAGAATTAAAAAGCTTAAACAGAAACAGTCTGCTTGACCATCAAGCAAGGGAAAATCCATAAGTGCAATTCAAGTCTTCCTTCCACCAGAAACATTAATCGTCTTATCAAGAATGAGATTCACCGCTTTCCCCCCTTTGACAACATCTAGCATAATAGGGTGAGTTTGCTTGACATCCAGAGGTAATAACATGGCTAAATAGTCAACCGTCAGAGTCTACCAAATTTTGATAAAAACACCGCCAAGATAAACAAAGTTTGAGATAGGTTGAAAGTATGGTCAAAGTGTAGGCTAGGAAATGGGTTGTAGGGCTTGGTCTGCATCTTGGTATTGATCCATTCATTTTGAATCTCAAGAGAGTGCTAGATGTGGCTAACCGTGGTAGTGAAGTGTATTAGTCAAAGTATTCTTACCCATATGCAAGCTAGCGTTGTTGTGAAGCGCAAACCAGAGTTACGCAAGTTCCACTCTTGGAAGTGGTGGCTGGAGGAAGAGTACATTTTCTTCATTTGAATATAAGTTGAAGAGAAGATCGTAATTTGCTTTGTTTTAGCCTTCTCATGGGATTTCTGTCTTTCTTTCTTTTCTTTTCCTCTTCCTTTTTTTTTTGGAAATTCACTTCAACTACGTGGGTATTTTCGCCAGACCAATTTGTCTGCAGATTGACTCTAGCAGTATTTCTTGGTTGAATGAAGGGAAGAGGTTGTGATGGACTTAGGTGGTAAGAGTAGTGGGTTTTACTTAGTGGTAGTGGCAATGGGTTTGGTAGGAGTGGCAAGGGCTTTAACAGGGTAAGGTGGTGATTTGGGCATTAGTGATGATGGACCCAAAGTGGATGAGATTTTGTGTGGTTAGATGCTAACTAGAAAATTGTAGCAAAAAATATATACATAAAAAGAATAAAATACTAAACTAAACCTACAACTCTACTACGGCAAATAAAAACCCGGTCGGAGTATAGTGTAAATATATTACGACCGAGAGTATCGTACCCAAGGGACTTATAGAAAACTAGCCCTAATCTGGGCAAAAGCCTATTCTAAACAAGGGGGAATTAAAAGTGACAATTAAACTAAAACTAAATAAACTAACTTGATTGGGAAGATATCAATGTAAAAGTATCATATGACCAATAATCAAGAGTGGCAAGTCTCAAAGAGGATTTGTGTCTCGCAAAATGCATATGTCGGGTGTAATGTCGGACCTAAGATACCCGGCATAGTCAAGGCCTTTGAATGTGCCGGACAACTTCCATCCGGCACGACATCCGGCATCGTACATTCTGTAAATACCACTTCTTGTTTCTTGGTCCGAAACAAGAACTCATTATCCATACCTGCATCGTGCATAGCCAATACCGCGAATACAACCAGAATAATGGGGAAATAAGAGATTAATCCAAAACCTTAGCATTTGTTGCCCACTTTTCAGAACAACAATATTACAGATTACCGAGATCCTAATCTATCCTATTTTTGCTTTGAAAGCCTTAAATAGGACTTAGAGATAAGAGAATAAGTGGCTAACTCATTCAACTTGCATGAAGACTAGAAACCTCTGTTAAGAAACTCGTAAATTCCATATATGATCATAAGAGTTTTACAAGGAAATCCATCCCTAACCAAAACCTAGCAAAGAATTCTACATCACCATCCACACAACTACAAGAAGAGAATACAAAGAGGGAGAAGGAGATGTTAATAGCCTTAACCCGACAAGGTCTTCTTCTCTCTTGCGTGGATGGATCCGTAGACTTCTTTGGACACCAACAATGGAGTGAGGCGGAAATATGGAAGTGAATGGCGTGGATTGGTATGTTGAAGTGTGTTCAATTGATGTAGACTCTCGGCCTATTTATAGGGCTCAAAAATGCCTCTTGTCGGGCGTTGTGTCGGGTCATCAGTAGCCGACACACGTGGGAAATGTGCCCAACTGTTAACGGTCGAAACAGCCAATTCCGCGCGAAATAGTGCATATGCCGGGTAGGAGATACCCAGCATCATACCGGCAGCGGTTGGAAATCACGTGGAACACATGTGCTGTCGTATGGTCAACCGAAGCGACTTTACACTTATGCCGGATAGAATTTACCCGGCATCGTATCCGGCAAAGCCTCTTTACTGATCTATGCTCGTACCGTACAGGATTTATCCGGCATGGAGTCCGGCATCATTTAAACTTTTACCTAGAAAAATCATTCCTTGCGCAGAAAACTCATAAAAACATAAGTCTGTACAACTAATATACTTTAACACATAATAAACATAAATAACATATATTTAACCTTATTTAGATAAATATAATACTAAATCTAGCCCATAAAATATGATAAGTCTACGGCTTATCATTAGATGCCATGAGAGGCTTAGTGATGGTTTCTGGATTTGGGATAACAATAGTGCTTTGTTTGAAGGATTTTCGGCTTTGAGTTAGAGAGTTAGTAGGAGTGGGTTGAGGGTTAGGAGAATTTATGGGTTGATTGTGAAGGCGAAGTAGCAATGGTTTCAAGGACGATGGAGTTGGGTTTTGGAATAGTGAGATGATTGATGTGGGTGCTTTGGTCAAATTGGTATGGAAAAACTTGCGGGTTTTCAAAAAAAACATTTGTAGACAAAGTTTAGTTGAACTACTTAACCGAGGAGAGTCTAGTGCCAGAGAGACTATACCTGAGTACCCAGACTCCGCCTTTAAGAGGGAGAGGAGATACAAGCACCCTCAGTTAGAATGAGTCATGCCATGGTGTGTGCGAAAAAGCTCAAATGCAACCATGGGTGATGCCTTGGTGATGATATCAGCAAGCTGGAGTCTGTGGAAACTTATTTTAATTAGATTAAGGTCATCTCCACATAATCTTGTAAGAAATGAGAACTCAAGTATGCAAATTTAGTGCGAGCATGAAATTTAGAGAATTTGATGATCTTAGCTGGTATTATCATACATAATGGTAACATTTTGATCAAAAATACCATAGTCTTCAAAGTACTTAAAGCTGGAGCAAGTCAGCTTGCTTTCTGCACAATATTAGCAGAGATAGTCGGCTTGCTTATGCACATGATTTACAGACCGAGTCTGCTTGCTTTCTGCACGTTATGAGATATATTCATATCAACACGTGCCATATTGCCTTAAGGTCACCAGTATTAGAGTCATAAACCATATTTCCTTACAATCACGAGAGATAGAGTCATAAATCTTATAAGATATGATTGGAGAAATCACAAATTTGAGAGACACTTGAGAGACTATGTCCAAAAACAGCAACTAAGTTAACATTTTCAACTTTAAATAAAGAGGGGTTACCAATGGAGCCAATTCTTATGATTTTTATGTGCATGTGTGTCTCTAAAAGTAACCTTTCCCCCTTGATGGTCAGAGTGAGTCGTAAACTCAACTTAGTTTCTTGTCATATGTCTTGAACAACCACTGTCCAAAAACCAAGAGTCATTGTTCCAAGCCACTCTATCTGCAAAAAGCTACTGGTTTGTTTTGGGAACCCACATGTACTTGGGTCCCCTCTTAGACGATGATAAAGAACTATTATAGCAAAAATTACGAGCTTTGATGATTGCAAACACACGAGATGTATTCAATGACAAATCATGACAAAGTTTATTACATGAAGAGTTCGTTGACCATCAATACCATAATATCCATAACTTTTCATTACAGAGGGAGCCTCACTTACCTGATCATGAGCAGTTTCTCACCATTGTGAGCCATCAAGCACATCAAACTGGCGGTGCCTGACTCAGCCTTTTCTGAGTAGGAAATTTTGACCATCTTGAGAGATTTGTCAGTCAACGTAGGCTCTAATACCACTTGATAGGATCGGGATACTGACCGAGTAAGTCTGAGGTGTTAGTCTCAGACCAACTCTACTTGGAGACAAGTATTTGCCAAGGAGATAATACAAAAGCTTTTTGTGTAAAATCGTCAAGATAGGATTCTGCTTATATTGAAATTCAATGTGAATTACAACCTAGCTTCCTATCTTGGGATTCGACAGAGGTACTCTGTCTCATCTAACACTCGCTCTACTCTAGACGTAGATCAATGCATAATAAGGAATAAAGGGAGTGTTTTGTGTGCTCTCTAGGTAATAAATACCTAAGCTAAAGTGACAAAGTCTCACTAAGATCTCTCAAAATATTATCTCTCTCGATATGACTCTCTCTTTCTTTCTCTCAAAATGTGGAAGTGAAAGCTCCAAGTATTACAAATGACTTCAACATGCTTAAATACTGATAAAACCCGAAGTATCTGCTCCCATAACATGTAAAATGATGTTTCCATGACATCCCACTACGCATTGGGTATGAAATATCTTAACTGCTCTGTTGAGTGACTCGTTCTGGTGCTCTTTATCCTTTACCGCCTTGATTTTCGGGCCTAATCATATGAACGTGTGTGATAGTTATTTCCTCGAATTTCTCCATGTTTTAACAGTAGAGGTTCGCCTCATAGCTTCCAGAACTTTCCAGGAGAACATTATGTCGCAGAACGACTCCTTGCACAGTCATACTCCTTTGTTGCCAAGACTTACTCTGATGCTATTATCAGAGAGACTTCTGTCACCAGACTTATTCTGTTGCCATAATCAGTAAAACCTTGGGTTCCAACAAGCGATGAGAGGAAGATGGAGGTACGAAGCGTGCAAAACCAGTGCACATCTCAACTTGCTTCAATGGAGGTGGCTGAAGGAAGAAGCAATCGTCACGGCACGCCGAAAGGGAGAAGTGATGGGAGAATCGTATCGGTCAGATGACACAAAAAAGGTACATCTAACCTTTATTCTCTGACTCCATTTTTAGTTTCATTGCAATGAAATCTGTAGATGTACACGGTAAATCTATAGAGATTATGATTACTAACCAGCGATACAGAGGTATTAGATCTAGACTTATATTAGTTTACTTCTTTGAATATCACCCTAAGAACCCAAAACACCCTTCCAAAAACCAATTACCTTCTTATTTGAATTGTCTGTATCTTGCTACAGAAAACATACTTAACGATTGGAACAACCTCAAATTACACCTGATTGAAATGGAGTGTTGAATCCCTCACTATTGAGCCTTCTTCCCCAGAAACCCAAAAAACCTTATTTGGTAAGGTCTGGCACCCGAGTAGAATCCCACCAAAAGTAATGCAACATTTTATGATCCGGCTCTAGAAGCCATGATCCTTCCTCACAGTTAATGAAGTAGGTTTCAATTGCTTCACCTTATAATTCTCCACAGATACTAACATCGGAAACATCCTGTCAAATGGCATTGGTATTTCCAGAATCGTTTGTTCGCCCTCATACCCATCAATCCAGTCTCGAGGTTTGAAGAACAGGACCCAAAAACAATCAAAATATGGGTTGGATTTCATGGCCTCCCCATTAGATATTTCAATAGAGCTTCAGCCATTATCCTAGCCAATAGAATAGGAACCTTTATGGAAACTGCTGAGAAAGTAAACACCCTGGTGTGTATAGTCCTTCGATTTGGGATAGAAGTCTACATCTCATATCCCCTTTGTAGCATTTTGATGATCAGGACTGGGGAGACAAACAGAGTGTGTAGGGTCTCATATGAAAACCTGCCAACTTTTGCTATAATGTAGGAGGCTAGACCATATCATAAATGAATGTAAGATCAAGAAATAAAACCCATCAAATTTAGAAAGATTAGGGTCTTGGATTAGGACTGAGCATGCTAGCTCCATGGCTCCGGTTACAGAAGAGTTTCTTCTACAACAATGGAAATTCGAAGGTTTAATCAAATAGGATCCCAGTCCTCCTTCTTAACCTTCCTTCCCTGGAAATCTGGAACTCACTCTGGTAAATGTTGAACTTTCACTAGCCACCTCAAACCCCAAAGATATCCCTTCAAACAATCAACCTATCATCCTTGCTCCTAATTTCCAAGAGATTCCACAAAATCACAAACCTCTTTACTATATTTCTTCTCTAGTAGCTCCAACTCTGGTCAAAATAACCCCAAATTCCATAGCTCCACAAATGGTACCCCCTTTTCAACTCCCTCCAATCCAAAATTACCCCATGCTGGAAAAATCACTCATTTGATTATAAGACAAAAAATACCCCTCCTCTAACCCCTACTTTAGGAGTAGGCCCTAGGAAATTATTTTTCCAACACTTTGACTAGCCTGCGGCCATCTTCAATTTCAACTCAGACTTCCAAAAAAGCCAACGGTCCTAACTTCATCATCAGGACACTCCATCTGCCATAGCTCGCATAATCCAAGAAGCAAAACAGAGAGTAAAACCCTCTTCTAGCATATTGTTCTCCACAAATCAAGACGACCCTTCTCCCTTTGCTCAAAGACCAAGAAAACAGAAAGCCAACCCTTCCCTTTCTCTTGGACCCATCAAACCAGATTTCAAAAAAGGATAGTTTAAAAACCCCAGCCTCTGATGATTAAATCTCTTCGAAGCACTGAAGTAGAAAGTGAGGAAGTTAAGTATCATGAAGCTCTCCTAGAAGAGGCGAACCTTGCAAAAGAGGAAGGCTACAACCCAAATAAGTTGCATTACTCTCAACTACTTGGGTCACAGGTTTGCTCAAGAAACACAAACCCGAGTTAGTATTTTTGATGGAGACCCATAGATCCTCTCCTTAGATGGATCAAATAATACTAAAATGGACCTCTTATGATGGTATTAATGTGGCAAGCAAAGGTAGAAGTGATGGTCTGGTTCTTCTTGGGAAAAAGGAGATAGTTACACCTCTGATCAACTTTTCATCTCAGCACATTGCTGAGAAATCACCTTGCAGGTATGAATACTTTCCACTTCACTATGTTTTATGGTTGGGCGAACTGGAATCTTAAATATCTCCCTTGGAAACTTTTACTCACTCTTAAGAAACAAATTAATATCCCTTGGATAATAGTAGGGAATTTTAACAAAATCTTGTTTGAAAGAGAAAAAAAGGAGGTAAAACTAGAAAAGAAACCCACATGGCCCCGTTTAGGAATGCTATTACAGAAGCTGCCCTAATAGATGCTGGCTTCATTGGTCCACTTTTCTCATGTACAAATTATCAACCAAGACCCTACATATCCATGAGTAGGTTAGACCATACCTTTTCTCTCTCAAGAGGCACAAAATATATTATCTTCCCTTTGAGTCCAACATCTCCCTAGAGAAGATTCAGACCATTGCCCACTTTTAATCCACCTCCTAGGATACCATAAATAACTAGGGAAAATTTTTCGTTTTGAAAAAGTTTGGCTGATGGATGAGAAATGCCGTAGTATTGTGGAAGATATGTGAGGGCACAATTCTGACAATCTTATGGGGAATATTAGGAGATGTTAGGATAGCCTAAAAGATTGGAAGGCGTGGAATCTCCAAAAGGTTAGAAAAAATTCCATAGCAAAACAAAAGAGCTTCATGACCTACCCTTAGCTAGCCAAACCTTGTGGAATATCTCTAATAGGAAAAGACTGATGATGGAGATTAAATTGCTCTAATACAAGGAAGAAATTAGTTGGAAATAACATTCTAGAGATAAGTGGATCAAAGAGGGAGACAAAAATACATCATTATTCCACTCCAAAGCCTCTGCAAAGAGAAGGAAAAATGAAATATTTTGCCTTCAACAAGATAATGGAAATATGGTCTTCACTAGGGAATACCTAGAAACTACCACTATATTACACTTTGAGAACCTCTTCAAAGCCTCGAAAATAGGGGACCACACTCCCTTCACTAATGTTGTCTCTGGTCTCATACAAGGAGACCATATTAATGAGTAAGCTAAGAGCTATAATTCAGAAGAAATCATAGATGCTATTAAGAGCCTTGGAATTGAAAAAGCTCTAGGACCTGATGGATTCAATGGGAAATTCTACAAATCTTTCTGGAGTATGATAGGAAACCAAGTCATCCAAATTGTTTTCAATATCTTGAATGGTCAACCCCTTCCTCCCTCTCTTAATGAATATTTTATCACACTCATCCCTAAGTCCCCTTGAGCTACCCACTTAAATAACTTCAGACCCATTGCTTTGTGCAATTTCATATACTCCCTTTGTTCAACAATATATGTCATCTTAGAAGATTGCATACTTGTTAAGAAAAGTAAAAAATGATGCATGTATCCCTACTTTTTACTTTTCTATTTAGATAATAATTACTTTTGCATTGAATAGTAGGGTCAAAAGTGGAAAAATATGTCAAAAAGCTTGAATGGCTTGTATTTTTTAACAAGATTCACATCCTAAAATGACAGATATTATTGAACGAAGGGAGTACAAAATAGCCACAAAAGTTCTAGCCAATAGACTTCAAAAAATCCTCCAAATATCATCTTTAAAAATCCCTCTAGTGTTGTAAAGAACCATCTCATCATGATAATGTAATCCTAGTAGAGGAACTTTACCACAAAATTTTCAAAACCTAAGATTAAATAAAAAAAGGTCTGTTTGCTTACAAAATAGACCTTAGTAAAGCCTATGATAGACTAGAATGACCCTTCATTGATAAAATGCTAACAACTATGGCATTTCCTGATCAGTGAAGAATTCCAGTTAGTAATCGTATTACTTCTGTTAAAGGTTTCATCATCATCAATGGGTCACCTGGGAAACCCTTCATTTAGAAAAAGGGGATTCACCAGGGGGACCCCTTGTCTCCTTTTCTCTTCATTCTCTCTCAGGAAGCTCTATCCAGAACCCTCAACAATGCCATGAGTAATAGTCTTTACCAAGGAATTAAAATCAACAAAGAAATTCCTTTCATTTCTTACCTAGCTTTTGCGGATGACATCATTCTTTATGGAGTTGTCAATATCCCAAATGCAGAATTCTTGGGTAACCTCCTAGCCAATTTCTTGGCAGCTTCAGGTCACCAAATGCACCATAAAAAATCTGAAATTGTCTTCAGTACAATAGTTAACACCACAAATAAAACCCACATGGCCTAATCCCTCAGTGTCCAAGAAGTAACCCACTTCAAAAAATATCTAGGTCTTCCAATCAAAGTGGGCAGAAACAAAAATGAAACTTTTAGATTATTCTAGAAGCTCTGAGGAAAAGAATCCATAGTTAGAACAGACCTATGGCCCAAGCTGCAAGATCAGTCCTCACTGCTAGTGTCCTCCATTCTATTCCTACCTTTACCATGTTTATCTTCCAAATCCCAAATCACATAATCAAGAAAACGGACTCCCTGATTGCCTAATTCTAGTGGGCATGGAACACCACAAAAAACCTATGTATTGGACAAAATGGAACAAAGTTTTCTCTAAACAAGCCAATGGAAGTTTGGGTTTCAGGCACATTAAAGAATTCAACTAAGCTCTTTTGGCAAAGCAAATCTGGAACATTCTTAAAAAACCTCAATACTCTTGTAGCTAAGACCTTCAAAGCTATTTCTTCCCATCTTGCATGTGTTCTTAATTCTACCCCAAGCAAGACTGATAGCCCCATTTGGAAATCCCTCATGTCTAGCATCCATGTAATAAAAGTTGGAGCCAGGATGTAGATAGGAAAGGGTAATAATACCATGATCTGAGATTCTCCATGGATTCCTAGACCAAGAAACTTTAAACTATTTCTCCAATAACCAATATCCCCTTCAACACCAAAGTTAACTACCTTATGAATCAAGATTATGGTTCCTGGAACATAGAGTTAGTTAAAAGCATTCTGTTTGAGATTGATAGTGATGAAATCCTGAAAATCCCAATTGATCTACAGCAAGCAGATGACTAGATATGCCACATCTAAAAAAATAATGAATCTTCTGTCAAACAAGGATACATACTCCTTCAAGAGAATAAATCCTCATAAACTTCCTTCAATCCTTCCCACATATCTTGGAACCTCATATCCAAAATCTTCACACAAAATCCCCCCCACCCTGAGAGTTAAACTCCTTTGTTGGAAGCTACTCAATCATATTCTCCCATGTATGTTAAACATTGCTAAAAGGGTAGGAGGGAATGGTAGATGCCATTTCTGTGGCAAGATAGATACGAACATCCACTTTATCTTCCTCTGTTAGACAAGCAAAGATTTCTGGAAGAACATTGTGGATGTCTCTAATATTCCAGACTATAGAACATGAGCTATTTAAGATTGGCTGATTCAAAAGGCTAACCTTTGGTCGATGGGGAAACTGGATGAGGTGGTTAATACCATTTAGGCAGTGTATAATGGAAAGAATCAAGCTCAATATAACACTAAGCTTTATGTGACAAACTGCATAGAGTCTAATGCGGCCTTTACGACTACTTATTATACAAAAATGATGACATGTGAAAATTAGAGTATCTATGATCCACTTATCATCTTATGTCATGATGATATCTCACTTGTGACTTCTTGCTACAGAAAAAGGAAATATTGCTATCACAAGTGGAGTACTTATTGATCACCACAACATCCCTAAGATGGCTTTAAACTACAGAATCTCCCCGACAAAAGAGAACTATGAAATGAAATCGAAGCAATTGTCAAAGGGATCAACAAAGCAAAAGATGAAGGCTTATCCAAAATCCATATTTGCATGAATCAAGACAACACCAAGAAGATTTGTGAAGAAGTTAAAAAAGGACACCACCACTACATCTCTAAATTCCGAATTTAGCTCTAGCTTTCAATCTGATAAATTGCATTAGTTTATCTCTGTGTAATGCGTAGTTTAAACAGTTTCCCATTTTCTTAGTTAACAAGATGTTTAATACTCTAATTCGTGGTGGATATGGGGTAGTAGTGAAATACCTCTTACGGTGATCAAAGCATGTAATATAGATTTTGAACCCCTTATTCCTTAGATGTTGTGTAATATGTTTCGATAATATTAATAGGAAGTTTCAGGTTAATATAAAAAAGAGTTGGAATTGTAAATATTTTTGGTAATTTAGTAGTGTGAAGAAACATCAAAATTAAGAATGAGCATCACCGATACCAGTCGGATTGTTATCTCTCTCTAGAAGTGAAAGTTTTCTCTCTAGTAGATTTTCTATAAAAAAAACTAGGGTTTATCTTTTCAACTTCTCTCTATAGTTTAGCTGGATTTTTTGGTGTGTGTTAAGACTCTAGGAATTGCTCGTGGTGGTTGATATTTTGAGTGATGATTATTTTTACATGTAAGATAGGAGATAGTCAAGCGGTGGAGACATGATACTTTATAAGTGGGGGTTTCGAGGTAAACCTTTTACTCTACACATCTTTATGGTTCTTTTTCTCACTCTTAAGTCTTATCTATTGGTTTGGCTTTCCTTGCTGGTTATTCTTTGTTGCTTGTGGGCTCGGTGAGATGGAGACCATGGCAAATCAATCATAGCAAGAAGTGGTAAAGGAACTCATGGATCGGTGAGTTGGTTTATCTCACACCATGCAAGGAAGAAGAAGCATTGACTTTCCTTGATGATTTGAACGATTAAGCAAAAATTTTCCACGTGGTCGGTGCCTCATCGGTAAGCTGTTTATGAATAAAACTCTTTATATCAGAGTCGTAGAGATCACATTAAGTAGGGTATGGCAGATGGAAGGGGAGCTTCGAGTAAGAATTGTTGGTAAGGAGTTATTCTTATTCGAGTTCCACAAGCTTGACTTCATGCATGCAGTGCTCAATAGGGGACCATGGTCCTTTGATGGCTCTATTCTAGCTCTTCATTGTGTGGATAAAGGTAACTCCCAAGGAGCATAATTTTTTATGGATTCTCATTTGGGTGCATATCCATGATGATCCCTTGTTGCTTTATCATAAGGACTTTACGAAAAGGCCGGGGGGGAGGATAAGATAGGTAATTTTATAGAATTCAGGGAAGATAATGGTTGTCTTGGTGGTGAATTCATGCGCATTAAAATCAAGGTTGATATATATATATATATATATATATATATATATATATATACCGGTGTTGAGATGTGTAGTTGTATCAATGATGGAGTCCATAATGTCTTACGAATTATCTAAGAAAGGATGCCCGTAATATGCTTTAAATGTGGTCTATTCTTCCATGGCACTAGAGATTGTCCAGAAACTAAGATTGAGGAGGGTTCGTTTCCTTATAGCCCTGGATGAGAGTTACATGTATTAGGTTTGGAAAGAGGGCGGCAGTTGAGGATAATGATGAAGTATGGTGCTATATGTGTGGATTAATGGGAAAGAATAAAAGTACAATGAATGAGAAGAAGGTTGTGCATTTAATCAAGCAAATGAAATGGATAGGTATGTATCTTAGTATCAGGAATGAATAGAGAGCCATCAACGAAATGAAGAGGCAGATAAAATTTTTACTATCCTAATGAAGGTAGATGAAGTGATACTAGATGCAGTTTGGAAGAAAAGGAAGTTTGATCGGGTAACGCATGATGGCACCTAGATAAAATATGGCGCCTGCAAAAACTGGACGGCCAAAGGAAGAAAAGCAAGATGCCTTAGATGAACTGGGATGGTTGACTTATTGCTGAGCTTCTCTGTCTAGAGGCAAAGAGTAAGGAAGTGTTGGGTGAACGAATTGATAAGACAACCTTTGGAGAGGTTGGGGGTTTCCAAAAAAAATGATCAGTTGGTGACCAGGATTTAGGTGGGTCCTGGTTAACTAGTTTTTGGAATTTGGCATGTTCTAGTATATTTTAAGTCCAACTTTCTTTCATGTTTTTTGTATTTTTACCTATGACGGGAGGTTTGTATACGTACATGTGTAGTGTTATCCCTTGTTTTGATGGTGGTTAACCTCTTAATACGTGAGTGGGTGTGTGCATGTGCGTGTGTGTGTGTGCATGTGTGCGTGCATGCGTGTGTGTGTGCGTGTGTGTGTGTGTGGCGTGCGTGTGTTGTGTGTGCGTGTGTGCGTGCGTGCGTGCGTGCGTGCATGTGTGTGTGTGCGTGGTGCGTGCATGTGTGTGTGTGCGTGCATGCGTGGGGCATGCGTGCGTGTCAAAAACAAAACTAATGGATAATTGGATGGGTTTGAGTAGAGCAAATAAAATAGATAAATGTAGGTAATGCTCTACCTAAACTAAACCCGAGCAATTACCATTCATACACTTGAATGTTTATCTTTCTTCAGGCTGGCTACTCTTCTATTTTGGTAAAAGTTATTGTGAAGGTATTGATGCATCACTATTATAACCAACTTTGACTTACACGAAATTTCATTGAAACCATAAAAGTGTCAGCATAAAGTAATTGGTAATTTACTTACAAACAAACAATTTTAGTGTACGCATTGTAGGATGAACTGACGCTTAATTACATGAAAAGTTAATGCATGGTCATCTATGCGTATGTTGACCTGTCCCTAAAATCAGTCAACACTATTATGAGACAATGGATTTGAGGTCACAACTAATAGTGGATTTTTTTTGCTTTCAACTTTTTTGGGCTATTATTGCATCATTAATGGTTTTTTTTAACTAGACATATCTTTACATAACAAGGAACAAAATATCTGTAAATCCTAAAGCTAAGATCCTAATATAATAAATATTAGTAAAGATATGTAGCCGCCACAATGACCTACCCTCCAAATGAGACATTGGTTTTGACACAAAGTCAAACCATAAGTCAAAATAAAACCAAACAAATGGACATACAACATATTCCAAAGATAAAGAGCGACGAGGATAGTGCCTAAGAGAGCTTCAACAAATCGTAGAAGATTAAAACTTAATCCCCATCCCTAACAGATACCCACCTTCATTTCTAACAACAAGACAAATCCAGTCCGAGCGGCCATAGTAGACAAAACAAAGATGAACACCCGTACCTGCAAAATAGAGAAGTGATAGACAAAATAAGAGGAAATGTAATCCTAAAGAGACTCCATAAGAACTAGGATTGCCAGGCATTAACCCAACCTCAGCAATCCCACCACCAATTGATCATTTTGACTGGTGACCTTGAGCTTCTCCCTAGGACCCTTGTTGCTAACGAAATTGGTTGCCTGTGTTTTCCTCCAATTTTATCAACATCTGAAATCGGTGGAACCTCTCATAGCCTTCTATAGTTTTCCATCTTAAAGGATTCCAAAACAAAAAAGATGGATGTAACACTCCAAAATTTGAGTTCAATAATATTACATTAGAATTCCATTCTTTGCCAAGGTGTTACTGCCACATCCTTTCAGGTGCTAAGGCTAATTCACCGATTAACCCTTATTATTAAACCATCCATATTAACTAGCAATTCCAAAATCTATGTGTCATCACTTATTCGTTATATATAACCAAAATTTTTATTCCAAATTATGAAAGACCGCCTAACAAATAAACTTTGAAACTTACAAATTACAAAATTCTAGCTACTTAAACTTTCTAGTAATCATCTTAGACACGAAATAATCATCCCTAAATGACCTCGTAGACCTCCCCAAAATCTCGTGATCTCATTCCATCACCTGCTTATAGGCACCATCTTAACACTCACAAAATAGATAAATCGTCAACAGTGCTAAGTAAATGCTAGTATCAATGAGATAACACGTACAACTGAGTTATTGGTGTCAAGGCATATAATTAAAATCATCCTTCCGTGATGCTACACATAACCAAATGCAACACCTTGCTCATTCATAAGTCAATCACCATTCCACTCCAAAATCTCAATCCAAATCATAAAAGCAACAATGGTCACTTGCCCAAAATTCAAGAATCAAGATAGGACCTGTAAGGGATAACCAAATATCATTCCCTCATCACGTGGTAGGATCCATAAGGGCTAACCAAATACCATTCACTCATCATGAGTTAAGACCCAAAATAAGGGCTGACCAAATATCATTCCATTATCACGAGGTATGGCACATAAGGGCTAACCAAATATCATTCCCTCTTCATGATGTAGGACCCATAAGGGATAACCTAATATCATTCCTTCAATACAAGGTAGGACCTATAAGGGCTAACCAAATATCATTCCCTGATAGGACCCATAAGGGCTAACCATATCATTCACGACACCAATAAAAAAAATCATCATCACACATCTAACCATGTTCATGACAAGATGTCATAATTATGTAGCACAATATCATCCATACCACAGCGATATGGTTATCCCATTCAAACTACGACATAGCTACGTTTACTTTTTTTTCTTCAAGACAAAGACACACCAACCACTACCAATGAAATCCCTGTCTATCACCCTTCAAGATCTAATAATAATAATTAACAAAATATCAATACTCAAGTCAAAATCCTCAATGCCACATGCAAAAATCAGCCAAAACCCGGCCCAATTTTCCTCCCACCAATACCCTTCCAAATCATACTAGTTTGTCACCCAATTCCTCACAACCACTCTAGGAAGAGATATAAGTGAAGCAAGGACTAAACCCATAGAAAAGAGTGCGAGGACTTACCAAGAAGCAATAGAGGAATCAACAAGACTTTTGGAATTTCTAGCACCCAAAGAGTAAGGATAGTAGACACAAATCACAATGGAAATCTCAAGACTAGATTAGAGCACAATTGACAAGAATCAAAAAAGAAAAAGAGGAAGGAATAAGGATGAAACTATACCCATGGAGGTACTTGGTGCTAATTAGGATGAGAAGGAGAGTAGAAAACACGTCAATTTTTATCCCTTGCATTCGTGATATAGAGAAGTGAGAGAAGAAAAAAAACACTTAAGTTATTTAGAGGAGGTTCAAGTAAATTAAGGAAGTTAAAAGGTCTAGTTTAGCGGAAGGATAAAAAAAGAAAAAATAAGTTTGAATAATGAATTTCCTAACTTTTTATGGAGGAGGAGGTGTTGCCAAAAAAAAAGGCATACTAGAAGTCAAAAGATAACTTAAGGTCTTAATGACATTTTGTGTGTCACGGATCAAGGAGGGTTTAATTTAGTAAAAGGACAAATAAATCCAGCAACACATAGAATAACCGTCAAAAGGATAAAATCTCATTTAAGGACTCAAAGGCACTTTATGTGCTTTAAAGAGTAATTTTTTTGTCTCTAAGGTTAGGAAACTTCCTAACTCCCTATTTCTAGCTTGATAATTAATTAATGGACTATAACCCCTCCTGCAATCCATGATGGGTCAATTTATGACTCGGGATAAATTACCAAGATACCCTTGGGTGTCATAGCCAACTTTTGAGAAACCTACTTCATTAACTGTGAGGAAGGATCATGGCTTCTAGAGCCGGATCATAAAATGTTGCATTACTTTTGGTGGGATTTCTACTCGGGTGCCAGACCTTACCAAATAAGGTTTTTGGGTTTCTGGGGAAGAAGGCTCAATAGTGAGGGATTCAACACTCCATTTCAATCAGGTGTAATTTGAGGTTGTTCCAATCGTTAAGTATGTTTTCTGTATCAAGATACAGACAATTCAAATAAGAAGGTAATTGGTTTTTGGAAGGGTGTTTTGGGTTCTTAGGGTGATATTCAAAGAAGTAAACTAATATAAGTCTAGATCTAATACCTCTGTATCGCTGGTTAGTAATCATAATCTCTATAGATTTACCGTGTACATCTACAGATTTCATTGCAATGAAACTAAAAATGGAGTCAGAGAATAAAGGGTTAGATGTACCTTTTTTGTGTCATCTGACCGATACGATTCTCCCATCACTTCTCCCTTTCGGCGTGCCGTGACGATTGCTTCTTCCTTCAGCCACCTCCATTGAAGCAAGTTGAGATGTGCACTGGTTTTGCACGCTTCGTACCTCCATCTTCCTCTCATCGCTTGTTGGAACCCAAGGTTTTACTGATTATGGCAACAGAATAAGTCTGGTGACAGAAGTCTCTCTGATAATAGCATCAGAGTAAGTCTTGGCAACAAAGGAGTATGACTGTGCAAGGAGTCGTTCTGCGACATAATGTTCTCCTGGAAAGTTCTGGAAGCTATGAGGCGAACCTCTACTGTTAAAACATGGAGAAATTCGAGGAAATAACTATCACACAAGTTCATATATGATTAGGCCCGAAAATCAAGGCGGTAAAGGATAAAAGCACCAGAACGAGTCACTCAACAGAGCAGTTAAGATATTTCATACCCAATGCGTAGTGGGATGTCATGGAAACATCATTTTACATGTTATGGGAGCAGATACTTCGGGTTTTATCAGTATTTAAGCATGTTGAAGTCATTTGTAATACTTGGAGCTTTCACTTCCACATTTTGAGAGAAAGAAAGAGAGAGTCATATCGAGAGAGATAATATTTTTGAGAGATCTTAGTGAGACTTTGTCACTTTAGCTTAGGTATTTATTACCTAGAGAGCACACAAAACACTCCCTTTATTCCTTATTATGCATTGATCTACGTCTAGAGTAGAGCGAGTGTTAGATGAGACAGAGTACCTCTGTCGAATCCCAAGATAGGAAGCTAGGTTGTAATTCACATTGAATTTCAATATAAGCAGAATCCTATCTTGACGATTTTACACAAAAAGCTTTTGTATTATCTCCTTGGCAAATACTTGTCTCCAAGTAGAGTTGGTCTGAGACTAACACCTCAGACTTACTCGGTCAGTATCCCGATCCTATCAAGTGGTATTAGAGCCTACGTTGACTGACAAATCTCTCAAGATGGTCAAAATTTCCTACTCAGAAAAGGCTGAGTCAGGCACCGCCAGTTTGATGTGCTTGATGGCTCACAATGGTGAGAAACTGCTCATGATCAGGTAAGTGAGGCTCCCTCTGTAATGAAAAGTTATGGATATTATGGTATTGATGGTCAACGAACTCTTCATGTAATAAACTTTGTCATGATTTGTCATTGAATACATCTCGTGTGTTTGCAATCATCAAAGCTCGTAATTTTGCTATAATAATTCTTTATCATCGTCTAAGAGGGGACCCAAGTACATGTGGGTTCCCAAAACAAACCAGTAGCTTTTTGCAGATAGAGTGGCTTGGAACAATGACTCTTGGTTTTTGGACAGTGGTTGTTCAAGACATATGACAAGAAAGTAAGTTGAGTTTACGACTCACTCTGACCATCAAGGGGGAAAGGTTACTTTTAGAGACAACATGCACATAAAATCATAAGAATTGGCTCCATTGGTAACCCCTCTTTATTTAAAGTTGAAAATGTTAACTTAGTTGCTGTTTTTGGACATAGTCTCTCAAGTGTCTCTCAAATTTGTGATTTCTCCAATCATATCTTATAAGATTTATGACTCTATCTCTCGTGATTGTAAGGAAATATGGTTTATGACTCTAATACTGGTGACCTTAAGGCAATATGGCACGTGTTGATATGAATATATCTCATAACGTGCAGAAAGCAAGCAGACTCGGCCTGTAAATCATGTGCATAAGCAAGCCGACTATCTTTGCTAATATTGTGCAGAAAGCAAGCTGACTTGCTCCAGCTTTAAGTACTTTGAAGACTATGGTATTTTTGATCAAAATGTTACCATTATGTATGATAATACCAGCTAAGATCATCAAATTCTCTAAATTTCATGCTCGCACTAAATTTGCATACTTGAGTTCTCATTTCTTACAAGATTATGTGGAGATGACCTTAATCTAATTAAAATAAGTTTCCACAGACTCCAGCTTGCTGATATCATCACCAAGGCATCACCCATGGTTGCATTTGAGCTTTTTCGCACACACCATGGCATGACTCATTCTAACTGAGGGTGCTTGTATCTCCTCTCCCTCTTAAAGGCGGAGTCTGGGTACTCAGGTATAGTCTCTCTGGCACCAGACTCTCCTCGGTTAAGTAGTTCAACTAAACTTTGTCTACAAATGTTTTTTTTGAAAACCCGCAAGTTTTTCCATACCAATTTGACCAAAGCACCCACATCAATCATCTCACTATTCCAAAACCCAACTCCATCGTCCTTGAAACCATTGCTACTTCGCCTTCACAATCAACCCATAAATTCTCCTAACCCTCAACCCACTCCTACTAACTCTCTAACTCAAAGCCGAAAATCCTTCAAACAAAGCACTATTGTTATCCCAAATCCAGAAACCATCACTAAGCCTCTCATGGCATCTAATGATAAGCCGTAGACTTATCATATTTTATGGGCTAGATTTAGTATTATATTTATCTAAATAAGGTTAAATATATGTTATTTATGTTTATTATGTGTTAAAGTATATTAGTTGTACAGACTTATTTTTTTATGAGTTTTCTGCGCAAGGAATGATTTTTCTAGGTAAAAGTTTAAATGATGCCGGACTCCATGCCGGATAAATCCTGTACGGTACGAGCATAGATCAGTAAAGAGGCTTTGCCGGATACGATGCCGGGTAAATTCTATCCGGCATAAGTGTAAAGTCACTTCGGTTGACCATATGACAGCACATGTGTTCCACGTGATTTCCAACCGCTGCCGGGTATGATGTTGGGTATCTCCTACCCGGCATATGCACTATTTCGCGCGGAATTGGCTGTTTCGACCGTTAACAGTTGGGCACATTTCCCACGTGTGTCGGCTACTGATGACCCGACACAACGCCCGACAAGAGGCATTTTTGAGCCCTATAAATAGGCCGAGAGTCTACATCAATTGAACACACTTCAACATACCAATCCACGCCATTCACTTCCATATTTCCGCCTCACTCCATTGTTGGTGTCCAAAGAAGTCTACGGATCCATCCACGCAAGAGAGAAGAAGACCTTGTCGGGTTAAGGCTATTAACATCTCCTTCTCCCTCTTTGTATTCTCTTCTTGTAGTTGTGTGGATGGTGATGTAGAATTCTTTGCTAGGTTTTGGTTAGGGATGGATTTCCTTGTAAAACTCTTATGATCATATATGGAATTTATGAGTTTCTTAACAGAGGTTTCTAGTCTTCATGCAAGTTGAATGAGTTAGCCACTTATTCTCTTATCTCTAAGTCCTATTTAAGGCTTTCAAAGCAAAAATAGGATAGATTAGGATCTCGGTAATCTGTAATATTGTTGTTCTGAAAAGTGGGCAACAAATGCTAAGGTTTTGGATTAATCTCTTATTTCCCCATTATTCTGGTTGTATTCGCGGTATTGGCTATGCACGATGCAGGTATGGATAATGAGTTCTTGTTTCGGACCAACAAACAAGAAGTGGTATTTACAGAATGTACGATGCCGGATGTCGTGCCGGATGGAAGTTGTCCGGCACATTCAAAGGCCTTGACTATGCCGGGTATCTTAGGTCCGACATTACACCCGACATATGCATTTTGCGAGACACAAATCCTCTTTGAGACTTGCCACTCTTGATTATTGGTCATATGATACTTTTACATTGATATCTTCCCAATCAAGTTAGTTTATTTAGTTTTAGTTTAATTGTCACTTTTAATTCCCCCCTTGTTTAGAATAGGCTTTTCCCAGATTAGGGCTAGTTTTCTATAAGTCCCTTGGGTACGATACTCTCGGTCGTAATATATTTACACTATACTCCGACCGGGTTTTTATTTGCTACCCGTAGTAGAGTTGTAGGTTTAGTTTAGTATTTTATTCTTTTTATGTATATATTTTTTGCTACAATTTTCTAGTTAGCATTTAACCACACAAAAATCTCATCCACTTTGGGTCCATCATCACTAATGCCCAAATCACCACCTTACCCTGTTAAAGCCCTTGCCACTCCTACCAAACCCATTGCCACTACCACTAAAGTAAAACCCACTACCTCTTACCACCTAAGTCCATCACAACCTCTTCCCTTCATTCAACCAAGAAATACTGCTAGAGTCAATCTGCAGACAGAATTGGTCTGGCGAAAATACCCACGTAGTTGAAGTGAATTTCAAAAAAAAAAGGAAGAGGAAAAGAAAAGAAAGAAAGACAGAAATCCATGAGAAGGCTAAAACAAAGCAAATTACGATCTTCTCTTCAACTTATATTCAAATGAAGAAAATGTACTCTTCCTCCAGCCACCACTTCCAAGAGTGGAACTTGCGTAACTCTGGTTTGCGCTTCACAACAACGCTAGCTTGCATATATGGGTAAGAATACTTTGACTAATACACTTCACTACCACGGTTAGCCACATCTAGCACTCTCTTGAGATTCAAAATGAATGGATCAATACCAAGATGCAGACCAAGCCCTACAACCCATTTCCTAGCCTACACCTTTGACCATACTTTCAACCTATCTCAAACTTTGTTTATCTTGGCGGTGTTTTTATCAAAATTTGGTAGACTCTGACGGTTGACTATTTAGCCATGTTATTACCTCTGGATGTCAAGCAAACTCACCCTATTATGCTAGATGTTGTCAAAAGGGGGGAAAGCGGTGAATCTCATTCTTGATAAGACGAATAATGTTTTGGTGGAAGAAAGACTTGAATTGCACTTATGGATTTTCCCTTGCTTGATGGTCAAGCAGACTGTTTCTGTTTAAGCTTTTTTAATTCTATTATGCTCTTCTCTTACTGGTCTTGTCTTAAATGATGTACTCAAACTTCGAGGAATATTGGACTAAGGGGAATCAATCAATAAGACTGGTTCATCCAAGCTTGTTCACTTGTATGTCTTTTTTGTAGGTTAACTCTTGCTATGAGATTCACTCGAGTGGTTTTGGCATCATCAGCAAAAAAGGGGAAAATGTTTGAAGATATTATAGTTTTATTGAAGATTACCAAAGTCTAGATGGTAGCAAGAGTCGGTCTGAGAATTGATGCAATGAAAAGAGACCAAGTCAAAGAGAGTATGAATGAATAGTAACTCCCACTACAGAGAACAAGTCATCTAGAGCCTACCCACAGACAAAGAGTCACGGCAGACGTAGTTTAGTTGTCAACCGACTCGATCTGTCAAGCTGCTTACACTCAACTCATCATACAAATGATACTCAACTTAAGGGGGAACTTTATATCATCTTGATTGAGTCGGTTCCCTTTGCCATCATCAGCAAAAAGGGGAAATTGTTGGAACCCAAGGTTTTGCTGATTATGGCAACAGAGTAAGTCTGGTGACAGAAGAAGTCTCTTTGATAATAGCATAAGAGTAAGTCTGGGTGACGAAGGAGTATGACTGTGTAAGGAGTCATTCTGTGATATAATATTCTCTTGGAAAGTTCTAGAAGCTATGAGGTGAACCTCTATTATTAAAACGTAGAGAAATTCAAGGAAATAACTATCACTCATGTTATATATGACCAGACCTGAAAATCAAGGCGGTTAAGGTTAAAGAGCGCCAGAACGAGTCACTCTGTAGAGTAGTTGAGATATTTCCCGTCCAATGCGTAGTGGGAAGACGTGAGACGTCGTGGAAACATCATTTTACACGTTATGGGAGCAGGTACTCCGAGTTTTATCAGTATTTAAGCATGTAGAAGTCATTTGTAATACTTTGAGCTTTCACTTCCACATTTCAAGAGAGAGAAAGAGTCATATTGAGAGAGATAATTTTCAAGAGATCTTAGTGAGACTTTGTCACTTTAGCTTAGGTATTTATTACCTAGAGAGCACACAAAACACTCCCTTTATTCCTTATTACACATTGATTTACGTCTAGAGTAGAGCGAGTGTTAGACGAGACAAAGTATCTCTGTCAAATCCCAGAATAGAAAGCTAGGTTGTAATTCACATTGAATTTCAATATAAGCAGAATCCTATCTTGACATCTCCTTGGAAAATACTTGTCTCCAAATAGAGTTGGTCTGAGACTAACACCTTAGACCTAATCGGTCAGCACCCCGATCCTAACATCGCTGCTGTGGGAATTGATTTCTTCGTTTCTAGTCAAGTGGGTAGGTTCTGTGCCCCTAACAGGGCTAACATCTCTCAATGCTAATAGCTCATCATTAGCTATAATCCTCACTTTTGTTCAGAAACTGAAGAAAAGGGGGAACTAGGTCATCGTACGTGAAAACGTGTTCTCGACTCAATAAATTTCTCTCAATATATGAAGAAGTTAATGAAGTTTACAATTCCAACTCTTAATCACTCTCCTTCTCCCTCCCATTTTCTTTGATAAAAATAAATTATTTAATTAATTTGAGGTCCACTTCAAAAACGTAATTAATAGTTTTTAGTTTATTGCCCTCACCTAACTTTTTTTTAAAAAAAAAATTGTACCGTGTCAACTAATTTTAGAGTACTCACTCCAAACACATGAAGACATACTACATTATCTCCATTTAGTCCAATGAATAACTATAATTTTGTATTATTATTCCCACCATATTAATCTTTTTTTATCTGTCACCCGGTAGGTCTTATTGGATTACATCCAGGAGATCAGCTATATATTGTAAGTATAGTATTCGAAATAGCTCGATATGTGGGAACTCTGTTACATACCCATGCTTGTTATACTACATGTAGATGTAGCTTTCTTTCTTTTTTACCATATCCGCGCTACCTTGCTTTCACCCACGTCGTATATGATTTCAAGAAGCGAAAGATAGTAAATAGTAATAGTGACCGTCCAGTTTACTATTTGGATGTGTCGTTTGACTTTAAATTTAACATATAAGATAATATATTTTATAAATCTATGTTTTATAATAGAATTTTTATGTGAAAAACTATATATTATATAATTTAATTTTTAAAAATTATTTTATTTTATATATTTAATATTGAGATGAAAAAACGTATCAAAAATCAAACAGGACACTTATAACGGAACGGAGGTAGTATATGGATTTGAGTGTAGGCATAGCGTTGCATGCCCGAGTCCCATCGCAGCTTTTGGTAGACTAGCTAGCTGGGTTTCGAGGGAGAGTGAATTGAAATGTATTCAAAGGTCAGCAAAGTGGCTAAAGTGCAAAAGTTCGAGAAAGGAAATAAAGAAATACTATTCAATAAAGAGGGAACGGTGGAAAGGAAAGGGAAGGAGACAAGTATGGCAGCATTACTGTTTGCAACTGCACGTATATGTATGATATCACTCAAGTGTGTCTATACACACATGCACACTAGCTACTCTAAAGTCTTTAGTGATTACTTCAATGCTGATAGCAAGAAGATATAATAAGATATAAATCATCTTTGACACAACAACACTCCAACAAAAATAAAATAAAGGCCTAGTTTCTTCACTCTCAAGGCATTGGAATCACAGTTACTGAGTCTAGCTAAAAGCATATTGTCAATAAGTATAGAATTAAAGTACAAAAAGTTGATGTAGATGTATCTAATTTACATAGACAGGAAAACCAGTTTTCAATTGTTAAAATTTTGTAAAAATGGGACCAAAGTAGTGTACGGTTGATGTAAAGGTTGTTGATATTAGAACTAATAAACATAGATTTTGTGGAAAACCATCTATGTTTCTTAAGTATATATACTTCATTAGGTGTGTTTGTGGGTAAATGTTGCTTTTGCCAGTGTTTATGTCAGTTTCAATGTTAGTCCCATAATTTCTTCTTTATTTTATTATGCATTATTCTAAAAGTTGTTTCTAACAAACGTGAATTTCATCATCAATCTCACAATTTATCATCTACTTTATTTTAACAAATGCATTTAACAGCAAATCACAAACAGACCTAATTTTATACTATATGCCAACTTTCATTGCAGGTGTGCTTTTCTATAGATAAGAGATGAGATAAAGAGTAAAATAGACATATATATATATATATAAATCGTCAATTTGCAGTTTGAGTATATATCATCAGTCTAGACAGAATTAAAATTGTATCAATATAGAGATCGTCTAAAGATGAATCCACTTGAGCGTCTAAAGTTTTTAATCAATTATTTTAACCGAAAAGATTAATTTCTACATCTGTATATTTCACTTTGCTCTTAATCGCACTCATTTTTTGTTTTTTTTTGCGAATATATCTGAATCTCAATTTAATATCCTCAATAACAACTTACACTAGTTCATCAACTATGATATTTGTGTCATCTAATTACTAAAAAAGTATAAAATATATTCTAGAATAGAACAATATAATATAGAATACTATCGTATATTGTAATTCCAATATCTCTCATTTTCTTTCTCAAATGCGTGAGTATATATATATACTTCTTTTCTTTCTAAATGTGTCTGTGCAATTTTTTTAAAATCAAAGTGTATATACCTTACAAAACATTTGTTTCTGTGCATATGTATATTAATATAGAGTAGTTCAAATCATATATTATATATATATATATGAATAAGAGGTTTTTACAAAAGTGATATATAGAGGACTATATATCATATATTAAAAAATATAAAAAGAGCCTAGAGGAGCATATACAAAAATTTCCCTAGCATATACAAAAGTGGCAGAGAGCCAGCTAAATAGGCAATCAGGGGAGGATAAAAACCATGGGAATTCCACACTATCTATGACGCTATGAGCAGAGAACTTCGTCCAGCCACTGAAGGTCTTTGTTGGATCGGCCCATCTTTGTCCAGATGATAGCTTTAATGGCAGCTTTGATATCTGAGACGACAAATGCAGGGTCTCTGGCTTGGTTGGTGATCCCTCTCTTGCATCGTTCTATCTATATGTGGAAGAAACATTAGCAATGGCTACTTGTTTCACCAAGTCATCAATTGGGCGGTTCCTTTTGCAATAGCGGGATATCCAATGAGCACAGCTGTGGAGGCTAGTCCTGTTGGTAGGGATCCTCAGCCAAACACAAATAGACCACCAAATCCTGTTAGAGAACCTGCATTGAAAGAATATATGGTGGCTACATCTCTTGAGCATTCTCACAGAGCCAGCATTAGTTAGCAAGACATATGCCCCAAGATTGAAGCATATCATAAGTTTTTAATCTACTTCTAATAGTGATCCATAAAATGAATTTTGCTTTTGGGGTTGACCAGGGTTTCCAACAGATGTTGTGATATATAAAGGGCCGAGAGGGGTGAGAAACATCCTTATAGAGCATACTAACCCTAAGGTTGAAAGAGTGAGATAGGAGCGTATAAGTGGCATCCTCCGTGGATCCACATTGATTGATCCACCAATTTCAGCATGGATAATGGACTTTCAGGTCCAAGGATCATTCTCCTTGGCGACAATCGTTCAAAAATCTTGGGTAGTCAAGTATAGGCTGTGAATGCACTGGATCCACAGCCTCTCTGGGTCACTGGTAATAGCGGATATAGTTTTAACCATGAAGCACATGTTCCATTTTTGGATATCTTAAGCCCAAGGCCACCCTGCTGCTTGGTGCCCGTAATGGTTTCCCAAGCCACTGGGGGAGTAGTGTTGATGTCAGTATCACCAGACCAGGAGGAAGGAGCAGAATTGTCTAGTGATGTTTTTGATAGAATTTTTTGGGATGGAGATGCAGGAAGCCTAAAAGTTCACGATACTAAAGCGCGAGCTCTGAATCAAGGAGAGCCTTCCCGCAAAAGAGATGGATTTACCAGCCCAAGAGGAAATGAAGTTGCGGATGCTGTCCATAAGGGGATTGAAATCGGTGGTTTTAGGCTCCTTCTTGCGGTTATAGGAATACCTAGATAGCGGAAGGGGAATGTACCATGGTTAAAACCAGTTAATCGACAAATATCATCGACTAAAGGGGGGTAACTCCTCCAAGGATATGTCTGATTTAGAAGGGGTTAAGCGTGAGACCTGAAGCCTCCTAGAATAGTTTGATTTTGCTGAGAATGAGGGATATAGAGTTGAGGCCTCCTTTGTAGAATAGGAGTGCATCATCGGCAAAGAACAGGTGGGTGAGCCGGAGCGATTTCAGGACGGGTGGAGGTGAAAGCCTGAGGTTAAGGGGAGTCGATACATACTTAGCAAGACATTAATCATTCTTCTTCTACCACTCCTAAACCAACAATACCAAGAAGCAAACACAAGCAACTTCCAGCTCCCATCTTCATGTGACAAAACCCAATCTTCACGCCACAGACAAGCCACCTCCAGGCACTGTGTAAATTAGGAGACTAATCCCTTGATGGAACAAGATTTCAAACATCATAAGAACAACTGCATGATCACCATTGCCACATCTCAAAAACAACAGAACACTCCACCAACCTGACCCATACTTAGCATCCAAGAAAAATTACAGACATTCCCACCCTCACTTAGTAGCGGACCCATAAATTTGGTTGGGGGGGGGGGGGGGGGTAAAAAAATTTTGACACTATCATTCTTTAAATCATGATGTTATTTTGTATTTTTTTTCAAAAATTTATAAGAGAATTTTACAAATTTTCAAAAAGTTTCAGGGGTCCCCCTTTGGACCCGCGCCTGCCCTCACTATAATACAATTAAAGTTAACATAACTAACATAATTTGACAATTACATAAAATAAAACCAATCCGGTTAATATTGAACTAGGACACTTGTTCAAATTGAGAGAATGCTAAGGAAGTGTCCACACTATGCATTCGAAAGTGTTAAAATAATTACTCAATCTGTTACGTTTCTTATGGAGTTAATTGGAAAGTTTCATCTTCCAATTGTTAAGTTGCTCATAAGAATTAAAACGATGAGTTATGAATTCTTTTAAGTTTTTCATAAATAAAGGAGTTAATGAGAAGTTTTAAAAGAGTTTTTTAGCTGTTTCAATGTGGCTATTCATGGGGGTGTTAGTGGGCTATTATACCTAACTTTATGTAACCTTTATGAGTTGTTACGGGTTCGGCTATAAATAGGACTGTATTCCATGGTTCAAGATTGCATCTTAAAATACAAGGAAACACAATAGCGTGTGAACTTCAATCATTGGAAGACTCATGTTTACGCGGTTCTTATGAGAGAAAATCTTACGTATGGGCTAGATAGATATTACCTTAACCATTCGGATGTGATAGTTATTCGTGACATATATAAATACTACATGTATATATTGAATGTTTGATACTCTAAATATAATTGAAAATTTTTGCCGAGATATGATCGAACATTGGATATGTAACAATTAATAAAATAAATGTAGGTCTGACTAAGCCACATTGATATTTTAATTTACATAATATTACAACATTAATTTTGTATGGTCAAAATAATAAAAATAAAAGTTTATGTTGGCCTAAAATTGTATAAAATTAAAAGATAAACATAAATATATCATTTACAAACACTTTAAACATTTATAAATTATATATATAGTTTGTATTTATTTTGCAAATTTTAACCAACACGTCAATTAATTTAAATTATTTTTATTTATTATATTTTTATATTTATGAATTATGTCATTTTTGTAAATTAAAAGAATTATAGTAATATGTATAAAAATTGCACAAAATTTAAAATTTATATACATGTATATCATTTACTAATTTAAATTATTTTAACAACTAATTATATTAATTTTGTAAATTTTAACCTACATATGTACTAGTGTACATTATTATTACATCAACTCGATTTTATAATTTATTAATACTTGTGATACTGCGAATATTAAAAATATTATAAGTATCAAAAATATATTATGTTACGTATATCTTATATGATAAATAAATTCTAGTAGTGGTATTTAGTTTTAATTAATTTTCATGAATTAGACAATTTTTGTTTACTTAAAGTTCTTTTTCAAATTTCGATAGCTAAAAAGTAAGAAGTAAAATATACTAAAGGTACTATATTGAATAAGATAATATATCCACTATGCCCAGCAACAATACAAGTTACTATTCTAAAGTATGTAGTAATCACATATTTAAGTTATAAGACAATAATAATTTTATTAACGCTTACAAATATTAGCTATCATTTCTTATATTCTTTTATAATATCAACTAAAATTTCATCAGCATTATTAGTCGGTAGCAATTTGAAACTTAAGATAATAGCGATTTAGCTACTTGTTACAAATATTGCTATTGTAGCCAAAATAGTAGCACAATAGCAACCGTAATTAAGTGTTAGTAGCAATTTCATAATTTCGCTTATCTACATGGTCGTAGCAACTTTTAAGATAGTAGCTAGTTAGCTATTGAATAGAATCTTTTTGCTACCGTTTCTTAAATAGTAGCATAATAACTACCATGATTGAATTAGCATCAACCAAGTAGTAGCAATTCATTAATTTAGCTACCGATATTGGTAGTGAAATTACTTTTACAAAAACTATAGGAATGAAAGATAAAATAGCTACTATTGATGGTGGCAATCTTGTAAGGCGGTAGACATTTAGCTATTGACTAAACGTTTAGCTACCATTGTCGTTGTTGTGGTAGCACAAAAGCAAGCACTTTGTTAATAATATCAAAAATCAGTAGCAATTTTCCCAATTTAGATACCAATATATGTGCAGTAGCAATTCATCGGTAGTCATAACATGGTAGCACAATTGCAACCAAGAATTTATTAGCATACAAAATCAGTAGCCTTTTGATTAAATAACTACCAATTTAAGTATGGTAGCAATTTTTCTTATAGGTTGGTAGTAGCGCAATGACAACCACGTTTGGATTAGCATCAACTACCAGTAGCTGTTTCAGATTGTAGCTACCGATAAAATTATTTTTATACTGACAACAAAGATGGAGAAATGTATAACTACTATTGACGGTAGCAATTTCTATGTAACAGTAGCAATATAGCTACCATATGAAATTTTTTACAACCAGCCATAACATGGTAGCACAATTGCAACAACAAATTTATTAGCATACAAAATCAGTAGCCTTTAGAACAAACAACTACCGATTTAAGTACGATGCAATTTCGCGATAGTAAAATTCCCTTTTTCTTGTAGTGAAGATTGTCGAATGAAGTAAGAAGATAACCTAAGGGCACACATTGATGAGTTCATGACAATCGTTTCAAGGCTAAAGAAACATGATGTGTCGTTAGGAGATGATTTTAGGGTATGTGTCTGCTTTGTTCTTTACCACCCTCGTATGAACATTTTAGAGATACGCTTCTCTTTAATGGCAAGACCCCACTGATCTCTGAGATAGTTGATCACCTGATATCTAAGAAGGTGATGGATACTCGTCGTGGGCCAAAGGTGAGTCAACGTCAGGTGATGAAGATGCTTTTACTGCTCATAGTGGCAAGAAGAAGGGGAAGGGTAATATGAACAAGGTGAAGTGCTATAATTGCATGGGTGTGGACATTATAAGCTGATTTTCCATTGTCAAAAGAGAAGAGGAGAACCCCAAAAGTGTTAATGCTAGTGTGTTGAAGATTATGGAGTATAGGTTGTTGAAAGGGACCAAAATCTTACCGGCATGGATTTTGGACTCTGTTGCCGCATTTATCAATATTTTGCGATCGCGCATATTCTTTGACTACACACCTCCTATTAATGGGCGTGTGTGCACGTGGGGAACGATGAGCCTTGTGTGGTTGTTTGCCTAGGAAAGATCAAGCTGTGTACGTATGATGGAGAAATGCGATGCCTCAAAAATGTGAGACATAAGCCTGAGGTGTCATGAAATTTGTTGTCCATGGGTGTTTTGGATGCTGAAGGAATGAGTTTTTGGGAAGGGATGGAGTGATGGTAGTTTCCAATGGGAATACAGTATTTATGAACACGAGGTTGATGAACGGGTTGTATATGTTAGAAGTTGAAATTGAATACATCGGGGCCGCTTCATGTACTTCAAGTTTTTGAGCAAGTTTTGCTCGGTTGGAGGAGAGAGAGAACATTCATGGCGTCTTGGTGACATGGAAGGATTGATCATTAAGGGGGAAATTGTTAAGATAATGACTCAATCCATTACGTTTCTTATGGAAATTGAAAAGTTTTGTTTTTCAATTGTTAAGTTGCTCATAAGAATAAAAACGCGGTGAGTTATGAAGTCTTTTAAAGTTTTTCATAAATAAAGGATAAGTTAATGAGGAGTTTTAGAAGATTTCTTTAACCGTTTCAATGTGGCTATTTATGTAGTGGACCATTATACATAACTTTATGTAACTTAATGAGTTATGTTACGGGTTATTCAAGTGGGTAATGAAGGGAGTCATCCTCAGCTATAAATAGGATTGTATTCCATGGTTCAAGATTGCATCTCAAAATACAAGGGAAACATAATAGCATTAGTTGGAGTTCGGGGAAATTCTCTTATGATCCTCTTGTAATCCTCCTGAAAATTAGTGATCTCTGTGTTCTTCTTCTCCCGTGGATGAGGCGTCTCTGATATTCATGGGGCTCTGTGCTAGATTTTGAAAATAATATAAAATATAAAAATTTTATTTAGTTGTTTAACAATTTTAAAATTTATACTAGACTCTATAATAGGGTAAATTCTCAAAAATCACCATACAAATGACCTGGAGCTACAAACTAAAAAAGTATACATATTATCAAATGACATTAAAAAATAGTCTGTTTTCTAGCATTCTTTGTAACTAAAATCATCAACAAAGTCTTTATATGTTAACTGCCAACAAGGTGATTCACCACCACTAATGTTATCTACGCATTGAAGAAAGTAGGCGTTAATAAAATAAAGTAATCAAAGAGGTTTCAGCATGAAAAAAGAAGATGAATAGATTCAACATTATTTTGGTATTGAAAATTAGATAATAAAGTAAAGTAAATATTAATTTTCTAAAACAACTAATATTTCTAAAAGCTAATCTATAATTGCTTATACATATTTTTCTTAAAAAAATTAAAAACAAGAGTCGTGTTCCATTGAGCATGTTGAACATACTAATAGCCGCCCCGATGAATTAAGCTTCTGATCGAAGCATGTTACATTTTGTGTCACTCCTTTTAATCTTCATGTGAATATATTATCTCATAAAATCCTCACATACCCTCACGCAAAGGGTAAAAACCCAACCAACAACCACGATCCATACGCAAGGAACTTCATGTAAAAGGTGGACACCTTAATTTCCTTGGTGAGATTCATTTTCTGTCGAACGAACCATCAAAACCCTTTATAACAGCATTTAATTCCACCGATCTCCACATGCAAGCCCACCCGAACATTCCTTTGATTATGAGACTCCCCGAATCGCACACATGCAGCTAGCGACTCCGGGGGCTGGAAGCCTGGAACACAGACGTAGCCTCCGATAGTGAAGACAAGCTGTGGGAAATCAGTCTCAGCGGCATGCACGAGCCTAACCAAAAGATTAGAAAAAGTCACGGCAGAGGGCAGATAGCGCATCGAACACTCCTTTTGCTTCAGTTCTTGCGTAACCAGCCATATCTAACTTCTCAATTTGCAAGCTACGCATGTGTGAACCCATCGCAATAAGCAGAGTCAGAGGGGGAGCGGAAATTGAGAAGAGGTACCTCCTCTGTTTCCTCTTCTGCAGTAACTAGGGGTAGCAATTATTACCCTATCTGAAAATCCGACCCAAACCCAACTCGTAAATAACGGGTATAGGTTAAGATTATTGATCTATTTAATTTTTGGGTTGGATATGGATAACTTATTAAATATATGGGTTGGGTATGGGTTAGAAGTCATAACCCAAATTCAACCCAACCCGTTTACTTAATTGAATAAAATATAAATAAATTGATAATGTGTTACTTGCATATGTATTAATTCTATAATTATTAGTATAATAGTAAACAAAAATATTATCACTTCTTTAGGACACCACATTTTTTTTAAAATCCAAATACATTCTCTGCCATATATCTAAGATTCACTCTTATTTGAAAATCTAAATAATATGTCATTCATTCTTGCAGCCGCATAAACTACACAAACAACGAATATGGGTTAAGATTATTCACCCATTTACTAGAATGTTGACATTGGGACAAACACACACAATGATTCGAAATAGATGACAGTCATGTGCATGTTTGTAGGGACAACTGATCATTCTTCAGAAAAATAAGAGTATGTGATTTAAATGGCTTAAACGGGTTGGGTATGAGTTCAACGATTTTATATGGGTTGGGTATGGATTGACAATTTGTAACCCAATTATTTATGGGTCGGGTATGGATCAGCACAATTATAATCGGGGTGAGTATGGGTGAGCTTCAACCCGACCCATCAACCCAAATCACCACCCCTAGCAGTAACTTCTATAAAAAGAACAAAGCTAGAGAATGAAGTTGGTGAAAATGATGAGATTCGTGAGAGTTAATGGGAAAACCTCCAGAGGTGGAAGAAACAACAAACCCAGTAAATGGAGAACCTGTAAGATCTTACAATGACAGTTCTTCGTGAAATTGTTACTCACGATGTGTTTGACTGTGAGTAACAGACTGACAATGAACACGTGAATTATGAAAGCTGTAAACTAAGAGAGAATAGCAGATTCACGTGAACATTCACTTTATTAGCACATATTAAACTTAATACTCTAACACAAACAAGGAGAACAGACTATTCAAGTTTCAACACGTAAAACCTAGATCTTTCTACTATCTAGTGATTTTAAAGAAAACACTCTTGCTCTCACTTCCCGTTTCTCTCGTTTTCTCTCTCTGAAAACCTAAATTGCTTCTACCTCCAGCGTCATCTATATAGGCAGTTTTGCCTAAAATCTATCTAAGATATTCTTTACAAAATACAATGATTATCGACACGTTTAAAGAATAACAATATAAAATCTGTTTAGATTTTATACTTGTTATTATTAAAGATAAAATTTTCCTTAATTATCTGAACAGTAGCAAGATCTGTTGACTGTAGTCTTCATCCTTCATATCTCACAGTCTTCAGATTTGTGTGTCTAGAACTTAGCCACAGTATGTAACACAGAGTTCCTAAAAAAAAAACACCAACAGAATCCAACCACCGGTATTCAAAGGTGGAAAATGACTACTTCACAAGGATAGATTCATTTCGCAAGGAATAACCAATTCCACGCCAATATCTGAACAAAACAAGAGAGACTCCCTGTTGTTGATCGATAGTTAACGGAACCAAACAGAAAGGAAACACACAGATTTTGTGAAATTTGGGAGTTGTAAGCAAGGGAAAAGGTCGATGGCTGCAATATTAAGCTCGCTAGGCTTTGTATTTTGGGCGGAATCACGAGGAAGACGAGGAGAAACATGCGGACTTCAACTTCAGTTCATAGCCAAGTCTGGAAGCTTATTTCCATTTTGCTTGAAGATATCGGGGGAGAGGGGGAATTTGGCGTGAGAAAGGTGAATAAAAAAACAAGGACAGAGTGGGAGAAAGAGAGATGCGAGTAACCCCATGATGCTTTTCCTCCTGGCCAGTGGTAATGTTTATTATATACACTTGTTGTTTTTTTGAAAAAAATTTACTTAATGCCTAAGGGCATCCACAATAGGGGTTCTTGACACGGTTAATGTGAAAGTTTACAATGGTGTGGATTCCACCCATTTTCTCTCTCCAAGGTTCTTAAATAAGCCCCACTTTTTATGACACATTAGACCCACCTATGTGTATCTCTCTTTCATATTTTATCTTACATCTAAATAGTGATGTTTATTGGTTGTTCATCAGAGAGAGGAGATTAAGAAACTTTGTTATGTAGTGATATGTTTTTTAAAATATAATTTTTAGATGACATGGCACTAGGAATGTGTTAAGAAACTTAAAACCATTGTGGATGCCCTAAGGCTCTACTCGGTATGGTATTTTTGTGGTTGTTTGTAGTTGTTTTGGTCTGGTTGTTTGACTGGTTTCTTTAATAGCATTTGCTGGTTGTTTATGCTGACATATATGTGGCTCTTTTGAAAACTGCTATTTGACAGTGTGGTTGTTTCGTCCGACGTTTTTTTTAATAAGTTAGTTAAGTTAGTACGTGTAGTCTGTTACCGATTTTTGTGCTACGATTACAAATTATATTATATTTTGAAATAATTTATTGTTAAGTTGTAAATAAAGAAACTACTAAAAAATATATAGATTGATGTATACATAATTTATTAACTCGGAAGACAACAAATTTTTATTACAATCAATTTTTGTTAACATTTATATTAAGGTCTATACAAATAACTTCACCCACAATTCTATCAATAGATAACAACAATTATAACTATACATGGTTTTAACACACCACACTACTTGTTCACATTTGAATAAAAAGAAAATATAATAAATAATTAGTGAGCTTTATTAATATTTACATCATACAAAAAATAAACAATTTAGTTGTTAAAAAATATGGCCTGTATATTACTATATATAAATATAATTAAATATTAAGGTTTTTGTACCTTATTTTTAATAAAATAAAATACTACAATTACAATGTGTGTGTTTGTAAATAATTTATAAAAACTACTACTCAATGACGTCTTTATAAAAACAAATAATAAGTGAGTTTTTTTAAATTAGTTAATTTATTCACATCAATCACTACAATTTTGCAACCCTTACTTATAAACAATAATATGCACGGTATTCATTCTCTTTGCACTGTAAATTGCTGGTTGTTTTGCGGTTGTTTTGTGGTTGTTTGTGCTGGCATAACTGTGACTGTTTTAAAAATTGTTGTTTGGCAGTGAGGTTGTTTGGTATTTTTTTTACCAAAAATACAAACTCAGGACATGCCATTTATATACACACAAAAAACCATGTTCAAACGAAGCCATAAACTTATCCTAGGTTTTGGTCAATGGTTAATAGGGATTCTAATATTGACATATTCCTCGAACTTGAATAGCCTTATTTGGATCATATTTGACCGTGCTTTTATCCATCTTGTCCTCCTTCAGTCAATCAATATGATCACCTTTCAAGCAATTTTAGGGAGTGAGCTCCCTTTATCATGTTCCTTTACTGGGAGATTGTTAATCTTCCTTATAATATTAATGATTCATGGATTTTAGTGGAAGATTTTAACAATATTTTTCCCTCGTTTGGACACCAAAGACTTTACAAAATGTATTGAACAAGCTAGCTTATACGATTTATGCTAATATGGTGAAACAATCAATAAGGCATGATTGAGTTGTAGAGAAGATGGATTGTGTTTCTGTTAATGAGGATTGGATTCTGTTTTTCCCCAATAGCTTTAAACCTTTCTTCTCCCTGTAATTTATGAGCATAGCCTTATGCTAATCACCCTTTCTAGTCTATTCCGGAGTAAAGAAGTTTCAAGTTCCTCAATCTTTGGACGGATGACCCTTCATCCTCTCTTTGGTTAAAGAGAGGCATGAGACACCCCTGCTCTGAGTAGCCTAATGTTTAACTTCGTAAAAAACGCAAGCATAAAACATGGAGATTGTCCACTATGCATAGGCAATAATATGTCTTTCTATTCCTCAAGTTGCAAAGTATTAGAAAGGATATTTGTGCCACCTAGTCTCTTTGGGATCGAGATCCCTTTAACCCTACTCTTTATTTCAAAGGATAAAACCCTTATATCTGACCCATCAAACATGATAAGGCAAAATTTTCTTCCTTAAAACTATTCAAAATTTAATGGCTTAAGTTCTTGAGCTCTAACTTTACCTTATTTCACCGTGCATTTAACTTCGGGAGGAACAAAAAACTATGTTCCTACCCTAACTAATGATGATGACATTGTCAAATGTCTTGTTTGGTATGTTGAGAATACTATTGGGTTCAAAAAACATCTTCAAATCCTTTCATGGCTCATTCACTCTAATGATAAGAAGTTGAATGACACCACAAGGGCCCTCTTACCCTACAGGGTCATAATAAGGAAGCTAGATATGCACTCCTCCCCATTGGTAATGATAAAGCCCTAGGGCCGGAAGGATATTTGAATAAGTTCTTCAAGGTTGTCTAGCTCATTATTGAGGAAAATCTTTGCAATGCCATCAAAAGATTCCTTAGCCATGGTAGAATCCTTAAAGAGATTAGTTCCACTCTTATCTCTCTGATCCTTAAATGGGGCTATGCTAAATCTATAATGGGCAACAATACTATTTATAAGATTCTCAACAAAATTCTTGTTGATTAGCTAAAAGTAGTCCTCCTGTTCCATGTTAGCCACAACCAAACCCCCTTCGTTAAGAGGAGGTTCATATCAGGTAACATCTAACTTTGTTCAAGCCAAATGAAGAAATATTAGAGATCACACACCTTTCTTAATGCATGATAAAGGCGGATATCCTTAAAGCTTTTGATATAGTGGTTTAGCGCTTTCTCCAAGTGACTCTTCACTACCTTAACCCCTGATATATTTGTCCAGTGCATTACGAAATGTGTTTCTACCACTTCATTCTTCCTTTATATCAATGCCTCACCCTCAAGTTCATTTTAGGGAAAAGGGGGATTCGTCAAAGACTCTGTTTTGCCTTACCTCTTTTTTTCAAGACTCATTGATTAGCTCTGTACTACCTCAAACTTCTACTTCACCCCCCTTAAACCCGACCACATGTCTCCTATTTTCTTGACAGATGATGCCTTGCTCTAATGTCGTGGGGATTTGGAGTTCATTTCCTTCATCCTCGGAAAGGTTAATACTTTTTATAAGGCATCTGGGCTCAGACTCAACCTCTCTAAATCTAAGATCCTTCTTGGAGGTGTTCAACTCGAGCCGGTGGATCATAGTTGTCGGGTCTACTAGCCTTTTGGTAAGGGTTTTTCCCTTGAGATACCCTGGTAAACACTTCTTCTATATTGGTCGTCTCATGCTTTTATAAAGTGTCCTCTATGGGGTGCTGGATTTCTAGGCCTCTTCTACAATAATTTTAAAAAAATTATTAGGTCCATTAATAAATTTTTCCGCTCTTTCTTCTTGGATAGAAATATTGAGCCCCAAGACTTTCACACTGTTAACTAGAGCATTGTCTGTACTAAGAAGAAGCACGTCGATGGGTTTAAGGACATCCATAAGAAGAAGCACGTCTATGGGCGATTTTTTACCTGGTGAAATAATCAATACGATCATGACCGGGTTGTAAGAAAGATCGATCGGGTTCTAGTGAACGAAGATTGGATTGCGTCCTTCCCTCTTAGCTATTGCACCTTCCTAACCACTCTCATCTCGGACCACAGCCCAATGATTATCTCCTTGCCCCGCCCTTCCCCCCCAAGGAAATGCTTCAAATTTCTCAACATCTGGGCTAAAGACCCCTCCTTTCTTCCTCCGGTTAGCAAAGCTTGGAATACCCCTTTCACTGGAAGCAGGATGTTCTCCATTGTTAAAAGCTTCACTTCCTCAAACCAAAGCTCTCCACTCTTCATAAATCGGAATACTCCTTGCTCTTCCTTAAAGCCCAAACAATCCGGGACGAGCTCAGTGATACTCAACACAGACTTGATCTTGACCCCTGGAATACCCTGCTCATCTCTAAAGAGAAGTCTCTAAGAAACGCCCTCCGTATTCGCAACCATCAAGAGCTCCATTTCCTCCGCCAACTCTCCAAGATTCGCTGGCTGAAGATGGCTGATGCCAATACCTCTTTCTTCCAAAGAGCCATCAAAGGTAAGAGAAACAAAAACTCCATAGCTTCTATCACTAGCGATCTTGGGGAGGAGCTTACCGCCCCCAATGACATAGCTGATTGCCTCATCTCCCACTTTCAATCCATTCTAGGCTCTAGACCCCTTCCCACCCTCTCCCTCTCTGACCTCAACCTGGATAATGATAGGACATTAGACCGCTCCCGCTGGCAACCCATATTGAGGCAGGTGGATAGCGCAGAAATTATGGCCGCGCTCCTCTCCATTAGGGACACTAAAGCCCCGGTCCAGATGGTTACTCATCTGGTTTTTTCAAAAGGGCTTGGCCCATTATCAGTGAGAACTTCAGTCGAGCTATAAAAAGCTTCTTCCACAGTGGTTCGCTGCTCACGGAGATTAACTCGACCCTCATCACTCTAATCCCTAAATGAGACAATGCTTCCTCGCCCAATGACTATAGACCCATCTCTTGCTGTAACACGATTTACAAGATCATCAGCAAAATCTTAGCTGAACGGATTAAGGAGGTCCTCCCATACATAGTTAAGGACTCCTAGGGGGCTTTTGTCAAGGGGCGCCTTAGTTCGGATAATATCCAACTCTGCTCTTGTCTGATGAAGCACTATCAACGGACCCACATTCCCCCCCCCCGCGTTGTATGATGTAGATGGATATCAGGAAGGCCTTCGACACGGTGGTCTGGTCTTTTCTCTCTGACACTCTCATGTACCTCAACTTTCCTCCTACCTTCATCAACTGGATCATGCAATGAATTTCCACCACCTCGTACTCTATCAACCTGAATGGCTCCCCCAGGGGTCACTTCAAGGGCAAGAGAGGCCTTCGCCAAGGAGACCCCCTATCTTTTTGCCCTGGTCATGGACATCCCCTCTCCGGCTCCTCGACCACTCCCCCTTGACCTCAACTTCCACTTACATCCCTCCTATAAACCTCTTAATCTCTCTCACCTATTCTTTGTTGATGATGCCCTTCTTTTCTGCAAGGGGGACCTCAGCTCCATATCCATTATGCTAAGCAAGGTTAATCTATTTTCTAAGGCCTGTGGTCTCAAGCTTAATCCCTCTAAATCCGACATCTTTCTTGGGGGTCCGCCCCTCTCTGGCTTACGCTATCCTATCTACCACGGGCTTCAATAAGGGCACCTTCCCTTTCCGCTACTTGGGCATCCCTGTCTCTGCCAGAAAGTCCAAAACTGCCGACTTTACCCCTCGATTGACAACATTTGCATAGCTATCTCTACTTGGGGAGGCAAGCATCTTTCTTTTGTGGGACGCCTCCCTCTCATCCAAAGCACCCTGTTTGGCATTATTGGATTTTGGGCCACACTACAAGAAAAATCAGATTTAGCTACCACTGTATATCAGTAGCTAAGTCATCAGTTTTGGTAGCTAAACACAACGGGCTACTGCATTTATGAATTAGCTACTGATATACAGTGGTAGCAAAGGTCCTAGTGGCTAAATTAAAAATAGCTACCGTTTTGGAATGCGGTAGCTATTTCGCTTTGGCCTCGCTACTACTTTTCCTATAGCTAGATATTGCTACCGTTTTAGAATGTAGTAGCCAAATGGCTACTAGTGTAACAGTAGCAAAATGGCTTCGAGTATAACAGTTGCGAAATCATTACTAATACATCAGTAACAAAATCGATACTAGTGTAGCAGTAACAAAATCACTACTAAAATATTGGTAGCAAAATGGCTACTAGCAAACCAGTATCAAAGTTGCTACTAGTATAGTAATAACAAAATCGATACTAGAATGGTATATATGCTAGCTCTACACTACTACGGGCACCACCACCATTCAATCCCACAAGAAGTGGGAGTCATGTGCCCGCGTAACTTGACTATCCTTAGTATAAATAGACCTCTCATACCAATGACATATTTAATTCAAACTAGTGTGTTGAAATGTGCATAGAGCAAGAATCGATCCCTCGATGTTTGGGATGATATAGAATGTCTTAACCATTGTGTCATGATAGTTATTCACATCATATATAGAAACTACGTGTATATATTGAATGTTTGATACTGTAAATATAAATGGAAGTTTTTGCCGAGACATGATCAAACCAGGGATATATTAAAATTAATAAAATAGATATATGGCCGATTATATAATATAACAAATTAATTTAATGCGACCAAAATAGTAAAGCTAATAAAAATTTAAGTATATTATCGGCTTAAAATTATAAAAAATTAAAAAATATACATCTATATCTTTTAAAAATCCTTGAAATGTCAAAAATTATACAAAAAGATAATATATTATGTAAAGTTACTTATATAATTAAGTCTTATTATATAGCGTTTCAAAAACTAATATAATATACATCATTACATGAAAATTAAAACTTTTAAATAATATATTATGTTTTTGTAAATTTTATAATATAATATTTTTATAAATTTTAATAGATGTATAATACTGTATAATATTGACTAATTAAAATTGTTTTAACTTTACTATTTTTCAAAATTCTATTAATTTGTGTGTTGTTTTGTAAATTAAAAACATTAATATATCGTATATTTATGTACATTTTATTATAATTTTGTATACTTTTAATATTTTATAATTTATTTACACACTATATATATATAGATATATAGAACTACACTCAAC
The DNA here is from genome assembly GCA_023374045.1 of Limonium bicolor. Taxonomy (NCBI): domain Eukaryota; kingdom Viridiplantae; phylum Streptophyta; class Magnoliopsida; order Caryophyllales; family Plumbaginaceae; genus Limonium; species Limonium bicolor. The sequence continues at coordinate 399,540,077 of CM041778.1, read as the reverse complement.
TAATTTAAATTGTTATGTTTTATTATTAGTTTATGTGGCTTTTGTAAATAAAAGTATCATATAGTAATAAAAACTGTATTAAATATATATATATATAAACACACACACATATATATATACACTTAACTAATTTAAATTATTGTTTACTACTATTTTTATATTAATTTTGTAAATTTTAATCAACATATGTACTAATTTAAATAATTAATACTTTTACTCTATTTTATAATGTATTAATATGTGTGATACTTTGAGACTTAAAAATTATAATATCAAAAATATATTATGTTAGGTATATCATATATGATAAAATAAATTCTAGTAGTAGTATATAGTTTAATTATTTTTCACGAATTAGACAATTTTTATTTAATTATTATTCTTTTTCAAAATTTTGATAGCTAAAAGCTAACCAATATACTATATTGAAAAAATTAAAAAATTTATATAAAAAGATAATATGTCCACTATGGCAGTAGTAGTATAGGTTAGTATTTCAAACTATGTAGTAATCACAAGTTTAAGTTATAAGAATAATAATTTTTATACCGCATTCATTTGTTGTATTCTAGCATAATATCAACTAAAGTTTATTAGCATTATTAGTCAGTTGCAATTTCGTTATTGAATTATATACGTATCACACATTTAAATTATAAGAGAATTATTATTTTGCTATCACTTAAAAATATTAGCTATCATTTTTTTAATGTAGCACAATATTAGACATAATCTCATTAACATCATTAGTCGGTAGCAATTTCATAATTAAAGATACTAACAATTTTTATGCTTGCTAAAAATATTCGCTACTGACGCCAAACAGTAGCAGAACGGCAACCGTGATGAGTGTTAGTAGCAATTTTATTAACTTAGCTTATCTATTTGCTAGTAGCAACTTTTAATAGCAATTTAGCTACTAGTTATAATATTTTTCGTTACTGCTGCTTTAATAGCGGCACAATAGCTACCATGATTGGGTTAGCCACATCTTACAGTAGCTATTCCGTAATTTAGCTACCAACATTGGTAGCTAAATTGTTCTTACAAAAAGAACCAAGATGAAATAAAAAATAGCTACTACTAATGGTAGTAGTCTTGTCAGGCGATAGCGATTTGACTACTGTTTAAAAAATCTAGCTACCATTGTCGTTGTTGTAGCGAAATAGATACCACTATGTTAGTACCATTAAAAATCAGTAGCAATTTTTGAAAGTAACTACCAATATATGTGTGGTAGCAAATCATTGGTAGCTAAATCTGTTTTTTCTTGTAGTGCCACATCAGTCGCCATTCCAAAAACATTATCCAAAGTATTGTCAAAAAGCTTCGTTCCTTCCTCTGGTCGGGAGACCCAACTAGCAACACCACTCCCTCTATGGCTTGGAGCTCCATATGTCTTGAAAAGAAGAAAAGGGGACTTGGTCTTAAAGACATATTCAAATGGAACAAGTGTTTTCTTCTTAAAACCATCTCAGCTATTGTTAACAACTCGGAGAGACTTTGGAACGATCCACAGTGTGTTTCTAGGTGACTCCAGCATCTGGTCTGTCACCCCTAGAGGAGATGACCCGTGGATCTGGAAATCCATTCTTCAAGCAAGAGACTGGTGGATAAATCAATGCGGCTCTATCCAGGATGCCACATCTTTTTTCCTTACATATCCCCCCCTCTCCCCCCGACTCCGAGTTAACTCTGTGTACCAAGACATATCCTTCCCCCCCGGCCATTTATATGGTTTAACATTATTTTGAGAACCTGGGCGCTCCCAAAAGCTAAATTCATATTATGGTTGCTATTAGAGGTAGACTTAAGACATGCGATAAATTGCAATCTTGGGGCATTATGCTTGCTAACAGATGCTGGCTCTGTGAGCATGCTTCAGAGACAAGTGGCCACCTCTTTTTTCTTTACAAGGTTTCTCGCAGGATCTGGTGGACCATATGTGACTGGCGGGGGATTCCCACTAGCAGATCTGGGCTTCACAGCTGTGCGCTCTGGCTCTTTCATTACTTGAAATACCCCAACCTTAGTATGTTGTTTAAACATTTGATATGGTATATTAAGACTAAAAAGAGTCTTAGAAACATTAGTAAACAATTTAAACCATAGAGAACACAAATAAATGCCTTAAAGTCAATTAGGGCTAAAATGTGTTCTAAGCTTGGGATAAGCTTGGGTAAGACCTAATGATCTTACCAAGACCTTATTTATATACTAATGAACATATTAACCAATTACCAAAGAAAACCAAGCTTGAAAACAAGTTAAAACACAAAATGTGCTTTAAGGAGTCTTAAAGCACATTTTTGAAAAATTGTCTTGTAAATGAGTTTTGAATGGCTAGATGACCATCATTACTCTTTAATTAATATGTGTACTACTTAGTATCACATTTGGAGGTCTATATCAATGAGAAATCAAAAATTTCACATCTATGTGTCTTGTTTTTATGAATAGTAACTAAATAAGCTAGTTTGTAACATATGTTTGTACAAGTAATTAAATTGGCCAACAAAGACTAAAATACCCTTAGTAACATAAAGGGGGCGGTTTTTGTGGTAATGAGTCACCACATATGCTAGTTATTAAGTAAACAAATGATGACTAATAGTTACTATTTACTTTAATGTATAAATATCTTCTAAAAAGCAAAACCATCTTCATTCTCTCATTTCCCTTCATTTCACACGTCTTCAACCTCTCTTCTATCTTCTTCTTGCTCTCATTCACGGTTTGCTACACAGCCCACACCAAAACTCCATCTTTGACCATTTGTATCTCCTAGCTCATTTTGCCAAATCAAATTCTAAGACCACCATTCTCTTCCTCTCATCAAGATCTTCAATTCTATCCTTTCAAAGTCTCAAGAGCTCCATTTTGGTGCCGAGAAGAATCTCCATGGGAGGAGCTTGAGCTCATCTTTTCACATATTATTGTTCTCCTTTGCTTCAAGGTAAGGAAACTCAAAGAAAAATGATGTTTCCCTCATATTTTTGTGTTGTCCAAAATCACTCTTAATGGTGTCCTTATGTGGCTTTGTTCTAGCTTCATTCCAACCTTTCATGGACTAGGTGGAGTCCTCTCTTGATATATATTCAAACTCTCTTCAAGTTCTAAGGTAAAACAACTATCTTAATGTTTTTTAAAACAATGTATAATCTAGGGTTTACAATGAGTTGAAGCATAAGGCTTGTATACTCATTTTATCATTTGTATAATGTTTAGAAGTTGACAAGCAACTAAAAGCCTTGCCGATTTAGTCAAGGAAACAAGAAAGAAGTTGTGAGGAAAAGAGGTAAATGTGCTAACCTAATGTGGTTTAAAGTCTTAGGAGAAATGAGCTTATGTTGCTTATTAAAATGATCTAAGGAGCCAATGGTGAATGACTTAGTAAAAATGTTCTCAAGGGCTTAGTAAAAGGCATATGTATTGTTGGGTGTATTTGCAGGTCAAAGGCAATATATTGTGGAAATTCAGTGTTTATGATTTATGCATCTTAAGGGCCTAAGAGCCATGTTATTTAAGGGCCTAAGTGCCAAGCAATTTAAATTATGCACTATATTGTGATGTAGTGCTAAGTGAGTGAAGTTTTGTGTATAAGAATGTGTTTGATGAATTTTAGTGTTCTTGATTGTTTAATGGTGAAAACAATGTGTTTTGGTTTAGTAATGTTCTAGGAGAACCTATGTCGAAATTTAGATAATGTATAAGAAGTTCTAAGGGTTTAAAATGAGTTTTAGTAAGTTAGGAAATGTTTAGAATAGTTAAGTGCTTTTACTAGTGAAAGAAACATGCATTAAGGTGTTTTAAGATGTAAAAATGGCTTAGGCAATGTTCTAGAGGATTTAGAATGCAAAAGAATGTTTTGGGACTCAAGATCATGGTGAGATGGTGTTTAGGACTTGTGCAATGTTGATGTATAAGGAAGAAGTAATGTATTGCGTGAAGAAACTATAGACTTGTAGAGATGTTTAAGGAATTGGTTAGGAAGTAAAGATGCTTGGGAGATGATGGAGTAGTGGTGAGGAAACATTATTGGCATAGTGGTTTCATAGGTATGAAAACCACTTAGAAAACTAAGGAGAAAATATTATAAGTGTTAGGAATTTTGGTATGAGATGAGTAAGTGTTTAAGGAGATAGGAAATGAGTTTCATGGATGTTGTATGAGGGTGTAAGTGTATCAAATGATGTTAGAACACAATAGGAGGCTTTAGGAGAAGTTTGGTGAAGATTTAACAATTTTTGGACATGTTCTGGTGGCGTCCAACCCAGGGGTCCGACCCAAGTGTGGGTCGGACGGCCTCTGTTAGACGTCAGTAAGTGGTTCTGGAACGGTCCGACCCAGAGGACTTGGGTCGGACATGGGTCGGACGTGTGTGTTTTAAAGGACGGTAAATGTTCTGGAATGGTCCGACCCAGTCGGTTGAGTCGGACATGGGTCGGACAAGTAGAGTTTTTCAAACCCGGAAGTCACTGGAAGGGTCCGACCCAGTTGGTGGGTCGGACGGTGGGTCGGACAGACCAAAACTTAAAAAAAAACAGTAAAGAATGTGGCAAATGTAGTTAACCCTAGGGGGTATAATGGAGGTAACCAAGGTTAAGTTGGACATTACACATGTCATATAGTCATGTAGAATACTTAATAAATTTGAAGTTAAGTAAGTAATTAACCGACATTCTTAAACTTGTATAGGAGTGACCTACGGTGGAAATCAATCGAAGCAAGGACCAAGGTATGGTTTTCTTGCAGTCTGTTGCCTACCGGTTTACACCGGCTTGTGTGTTGTATGTTTTTTTGTGTGTTTTATGACGTTATAAGACCTAATCATGAAATGAGTTTACAGTTGTTCATATTATTTTGATGTTATAATGTGACTCATTTCCCTTGTGTGTGTCTAACATGACTTACCACTTGTTGTGAATTGTTTGTTAAGTTCCACTGTTGAACTTCTAACAAGTGCTAACTGGGAAGTGAGGAATCCGGTTGTCCGGTCATGCATGTAAGTTTAAGAGTAGATATTTGAATCAGATTCGACTCTTATGTTGTTAAGATTGTTCTCCTTGATTTGGCGTTCGATCTCCCGCTAGCTTCCTCCAAAGCTTACCTATTCTGACTTATGATCGGTTTAGTGGGAACGTGTGTTTGTGTGGTGTGTTCGGGTCACTATATCCGAACCATCTGTGACTTAAGTTACTCGTTCGAATAACAGAACGGTAATGAGTGTGTGTAACGAGCTTAACATGAGAGTGAACCATTCTCTAGGCTTCTTATGTTGTTTAACCTTCTTGGTTTGTTATTGTGGAAAGAGTATCCCTTGTGTATGTGATGCTGTGCTATGCAATGAGGTTGCTATGCCATATGTTATGTTATGTTTAAAATGAATGTCATGTCATCATGACAATTAGTTGTGCGTATCCCGGTAGCCGATGGGCTGCACGTTAACCATACCAGCCAAGGGTTGCTGACCCCCTCGGGGGCTCCATATTTTTACTGCAGGATGAGGATCGAGGAAGCAGAGTGACTGTAGATTCTAGGCTGCAGATGTACTTTTGGTTATTTTGGATGATGAGCCCGGGATGCGCCTGTGCTCCCGTGGCATTATATTTTGATTCCTGTTGATACTACTGTGGCGGTATATTGGCAGTTTACAGTGACAGAATGTAATTAAATACTCGGTATTGTATATGATTTTATGGTTTTAGTTCTATGCTCGGGAGTCTGATCATCAGACCGGTACACTTGTATTTATTCTGCCTTGTTAACCACGTGGGTGGTTGACGGCGTTGTAGCACCGAAGCGTTTAGTTAATGTTTAGTTGTTTATTTCCGCTGCGATTTCAATTAGTTGTGAAGTATGGTGTAGGGGTGTTACATTACTGCAAAAGGAAAAGACCGAGGGACTTCGTGAGACGGGTTGCCATCGCAAATGTCGTCTACTTCATATGGATCGAACTTTGCAAGCGGGCTATGACGGGTCAATCTAGAGATCCCTCCCTTATCATCGTAGATATTAATGGAGCTACGGAGGCGATCATCGAGACCAAACTGCCCCACAAACAAGATGCAACCTGGCTTGATCAGACTCTAGACTCCTAGCTATAGGCCAGTGTTTTTGTTTTAGTGTATTGGTGCCTTAAAGTGTATCAGGTTGGCCCATCGCCACCTTTTTGTATTTTGGTGCTCCCTTGTGAGTTATGTATATCCCTGGGCATCTGTTATATAGGGCTCCCTATGCTATCATTCTGATCTATAGGGCTCCCTATGTATCAGCTTTTGTATAAACTCTATATTTATTCTTTATACACATCACGATTAAGTTCAAATTTTTTTTAAAAAAAATCCAAACCAAATGAACTGGATAAACCATGAATGGTAATTTAGTATCTAATCAATGTATAAACGATTTTGTTGGCTACATGATATGGGAGGGAGCACGAGCAACCGATTTACTTTTTCAATTTTGTATTTTTTTTCTTTTTTAAAAGATTTTCTTTTTCTTTCTTTATCACAAAAACTTTAAGTTGTTGTAACTTTTAATATATAAGTCTAAAATGAAAAAAAATTATATCATTGTTCACCTAAATTCAAGCTCTTCAAAACAAGACCATTCATGGATATGTTTTGACAACTTTTAAAAAAAATTATTTTTTGATACACTAAAATGATAATATGATTCATTAATTTTGTATTATATATGATTCATTAAAATTTATATTATGATTCATTAAGTAATAAGTGCTGAATTCAACGTTTTATACTTTCCTAGGGTGGGTTTTGGAGTGTTTTGAGGGGTAGGGTAATCTATTTGGAATTTATTTTGTACTTTATATTGTAGTAACTAACTCGACAGGTTTTTTTGGGTTTGTGGTAGCGGGTTTAGAGTCTAACGACCCTAAACCAGCCTACTGTAAACCCTAAAAATGCATTCGACGTTTTAGCTTTCCTAGGGTGGGTTTTGGGGTGTTTTGGGGGTAGGGTAATCTATTTGGACTTTTTTCTGTACTTTATATTGTAGCAACTAACTCAACATGTTTTTAGGGTTTGTGTTAGACCTTAAACCCGCCACTGCAAACCCTAAAAATGCCTTCAACGTTTTTTAGCTTTACTAAGGTGGGTTTTGGGGTGTTATGGGGAGTAGGGTAATATATTTGGAAGCTGTTCTATACTTTACATTGTAGCAACTAACTCGACAGGTTTGTAAAGTTTGTGGTAGCGGGTTTAGGGTCGACGTTAGACCCTAATTCCGCCATTACAAACCCTAAAAATGCCTTTGACATTTTTTAGCTTTATAGGGTGGGTTTTAGGGTGTGTGGGTTAGGGTAATCTATTTGGAAGTCGCTCTATACTTTATTGTGATGATGTACATATTTTAATGTGAGACTGTACATGTTTTAATGTGAAGATGTACATGTTCAAATGTGAGAATGTACATGTTCAATTATTAGAATGTATGTTTTAATGAACATCTGTACATGTTTGTATGACCATCTGTACAAGTTTCCCCTTATATGTATAGTTTTTAATCTAAGGATGTACATATTTAATGATTCGTACAAGTTATGTGACCATCTGTATGTTTCTAATGCGAGGATGTACATTTTTACGTGAGGATGCACATGTTTTAATAAACATTTGTACAGGTTTGTATACCATCTGTATAAGTTTTCTTTTACATTCTATGCACTATAACTCTTAGCAGTGTCGGTTTTATTTTTTGTAAAAAAAATTAATATATTTTTTATTTTTACTTGTCAGATCAGCATACAGGGTCAACATATATAGCCAGGATGACTACATTCGGATGTAGCTCAGACTAGTTGATGTATAAATAGGTTGATGATCTAACACAATTAATTAATGTGTTATTTGCAGTTTGAATTTGCTCATGTTTAATTTTAACCTAATTACCAACTTAACCCGTTTTATTATTATACAAAAATAAAATCAAATTTACTTTATTACTAATATTTGAGCTAAAATTTTACATTTTAAAATCTACATTTATTCATTATAAATAACTTAAGTGGGTCACGGTCGTTAAATTGGTCAATGTAAACACACTCTATTATTTAATTGTTTCAAATTTAAACTTAAACCTATTAACTTTGTGTTGAACTCGTATTAATTAATGAGTCGTGTGTAAAATCATCATTCCTAAAAGTCGGCGGTGAAGTAGTAAGCGTCAAAGATTTTGATATCGCATACGGATTCTTTTCCTATTTTTGCTCACTAAATTACCACTAAACTTATGATTATATCTGAACTTTAAAAAAAATCATAGATTGCGAGATTCTTTGCCCAGAGTGTTGGTAGGTGGAAATGTTACTTTACATACATTTGTGTCGATCAAGACTATTTAGATAAACAACGATGACAAAATACACACTGATTAGTGGAAGATAATCATTTAAGCAAAAAGGTGCGAGTATAAGATTTATATATAGATTTTAATTGGCCCACCACTATACTGAAAGTAACACTCCTATTAGGGAAGTGATTACAAAGGATTTACTTAATATATGCAGCAAACTTGAACTTTCTAATCAACTAAAGCTTAGTTATACTAGTCTTGCATAAAAGTAAGTGTTCTTCTAAACCATTCATTTCATTAAGGAACTTATAAGATAGCTACAACCCTAACCAAAAGAAAAAATATCCACTCCAGAAACCTATACCACCTGAGTAGACATTGATCTTGACACAAAACCAAACCATGAGCTCAACTCGAAATAACCAAACAGACGTTCACAGTTAGTAACTCAAACGCTATGAAGATAGTGCCTAAGAAAGCTTCACTAATTCACAGATCAACAAAACCTAGATTTCATCCCAAACTAGTTCCCTTCATTCCAAATAATAACAACAAAACAAAAGCATATAAGACTAAAATGATCATCATAACACTAGCAAAGTAGAAACAATTAAAAGGTGTCCCCTCGTGTGATGTATCGGTATCGGTGGGTCAGGTGTAGGTGGTGAGAGTGACTACAGGGGGAGAGAAGTTGGCCCTTGTGGTACGAGGGCCATGGCAAGCATGGGGATAATGAAAGAAACAAAGGAAGATACAGAAGATCTAGAGGCTGGAGGGGAATACAATCTGATAGAGATACCAATGGAAGTAGCAGGAGACATCATGGAAGTAGAGAAAGACATGGGAAATGTACAATCTTCATAAAAAATATAGAGAAATCAGTATCAAAGGAAAGGTTAGAAGAGCTGATCAATGAGAGAAAATCAATCTCCAGAATATTCATATCTAGGAAACGAAGGAGGAATAACCCACATGGCTTCGCCTTCGTCGATTTTAACTGAATGGGTGTAGCAGTGATGAATGTCCAAATGAGCATGTTTTAGGGGTGTATTTCATATATGTTTTATCAACACTTTTCATGCTCATTCCTTCACTCTAGCTAGTTTTCCTCTAGTTTTGTGTTTTATTGGTGTTTTACACAATTATTGCTGAAACAAGAGGAATAACATAGCTAGAAACAAAGTAGACGAAGAGACAAATGCGTGGGCTTAAACGGATCCAAAATCGGAGCTATAACGAAGAAGATAGAAGATTTTAAAGTCCGACCTATCCAAGAGACCGCCCCAGTGGGTAGGTCGAAGCTGAATTCCACCTCTATCACGGACGTCCCCAGCCTGGGCGGTCGACGCGTATTTTTGCCCAGATATGCGTTTTAAAAACAGGAATTTTGGGGAATTTCTTTCCCATTCTACCACAGCTTGACCCCAGCTTTAAACCACAAGAGAAAGGGTGAAAATAGAGGGGAAAAGAAGAGGAGAAGAAGAAGGGAAGGAAAAGCTTGAAGATTCCACCTCCATTGAAGCTCCTAAGCTCCTTCCATGGCTATTTCTTACTCTATCTCCCTCATTTACTCTTTAATGGCTGAGTAGAATCTCTTGTAGTTTGGGATGGGGATTTTGCCCCAAAATCCTAAAACTCTATTGTTGAATCTTGAACTTGTGTTTATGCTTTATTTTAGTCTTTGTGCTTAATGAAGATGATTATTGGGTATTTATGACTCTTAAACTTGTTATTCATGATTTGAGTATTTGTTTATGGTTTTACTCAATTTGTTATCTATGGGTCGGAATTGGTTGGTTTGCTTTGCTTTGAATATGTCGATATTAGGCCTTAAGATAGATTCTAGGTTGCCACTTAGTCTAGCACTAATGTGGGATTCTATCAACGAGATTTCCGAGATAGAGACCTAAACTGTGAAGGCTAAATCAATGTAGTTTATCATCAGTGGTTCTGAGATAGATTTTATTGCAACTTGTGGGGAACTTGTGCTTAATGCTGCTTAGTCAGGTTAACCCTAACTGGTTGTGAAGGATGAAATTAGCTAAGTAAGATTTGGCTCATCTTAGGTTTAGAGGGTCATTATCTGTTTTTTTTTTCATATTTGGTTAGGACTAGTAGATCAAGGTTTGGTTGCTAGTTAAACAAGAGTTCCTGTTGTTCAGCTATGAGTTAAAGAGTCAACAATTGGTAGTGAAGGGGTCATGGGTGCAAAGATCCATCCCGTGCTACTCCTGTCCTAGTTTAGTTAGATTAATTTTATTGCTTTTCTTCATTTCTCTAATTATCCACACCAAAACTCAAAAACCCCCCAATTTATATCTATGCATTGTTGTTTATATTCTTGCACAAACACTAAAGTTATAATTGGCTAGATAGTTACGAAGTCCCTGTGGATACGACCTTGTTGGACTACAACGACTCGGTTCACTGCCCATTAGTTACCAAGATAGTTTAATCACTATTTTGCCCAACAAGCAGCTCGAATTATTGACAAGATAAATAGAAGATCCATTAGAGGCATCCGCCTGTTTGCGAGAATGGAATTTGAAGGGTCGAAGGACCGGTCCCAACTCTATACACGAAATAAACACTAAAAGACGCCCAAGGGAGGCCAAACAACTGAAGGAAATTATGGTGATCACCAAAGCCAACACACCCACACAAAGGGAACACACCATGGTGACGCAAGATTGCAGCTTATGTTGGAGGAGGATGACACGATGAGAGATAGCCTAAACAGATGTATGGTGGTGACCACAAAGGGAGCGTTGAATGCCAAAGAGGGCATGGGGTACTTAAAAAAATGGGAATCGATGGCTAGTTTACTTGCGGTCTCAAGGTGCAAGTTCTTAATCGTTTTTTATCAACTAGAGGACGTAGAGAATATAGTCTGCATATGTGAACAGGCGGCAGGGGATGAGACTATAGGGGATATAAGAAGATGGGTCCCAAGGGATCAGATAGAAAGGAGGAGAACTTGGATCAATATTAGGAGCATTCCACGCATGGAATACAAAAAACGTTATCAAGGTCGCTTCGATATTTGGAGAAGTCATAGAGGTGGATGAAGAGGACCAAAAGTCTTGACCAACATGGAGGCAAGAGTGCTGGTAGAAACCTCCATATTAACTTTCATCAACAAGGCTATAAGAATTCTGGTCAACAACTATGATTTTCCGGTCACGCTAATAGAGGACATGACTGGAATATCGAAAGAGGATAGTCCCTCATTGCCGGAAATCATCCAGGTCACCGACGTGGGGGGGGGGGGGGGGGACGACGGACTACCAGGCACTATAATAATGAAGGGGGAGGTAGGAGTAATGATAGGCGGCGGCTCTGTTCACCACTACCTGGAGAAAAGACGCTGAAGGGTCCCTCAATGCGAGCTATGAAAGCCAAAAGTTAGGAAGGAAAAAAAAACGTGGCTAGAAGTTGTAACGGAATCATCGGGGAAAGGAGATAGTATGAGGGAACAATGCATGCAATAAGATAGTAAGAACGATGGTCAGGGTGTGTGTTTTGAGGAGTAGCCTTCAGGAAGTGAAATTGGCACAATCATTAGCTCACAAGGGGAGTTAAAAGAGTGGAAACAGAAAACAGGTCAAGAGATAACGAAAATAATATTGCCACCCCACTAACGGACATTCAAACACAAGAAGTGGACAACCAACAATGGGTCGGCCCACAAGATGGGCTCACTCCGAGTCCAGGTATACAGACCGCACTAGAGATGCAGTCCATCAATCAGGAAGAACCGCAATTAAAATCTGGTCCAAACTAAAATCGTTGAATTTCGGGACAAGAACGACCGCATCATCAATGTGGAGTTGGAAATTGAGGAGTGTGTTGAGAATGCCGCAAATCTAGGGTGTGAAATTATAAACAGGGAAAGACTCGCTAATAATCTGCATAACATTATCTGCAAAACTTCCACCTTCGCAACAAACAACACTGTTGGGAGCCATTAAGGAAGATGGTAACCTTAGGGATGTAGAATATCAGATATTTGGGGCCCCAGGGAAAGAGAGAGTGATATGGCAAGACATAAGGGCTAACAAAGTCCAACTGGTGGGTATGGTAGAAACTCACCACATCTAAACGGTGGCCAAGAAAGTAAAGCTTCTAGGGTGGGAGTAGAAAATTTGGATGGGAAGAGGTGTTCGCACAGGGGAGGTCAAGTGGTTTGAACATAATTTGAGAGGAAGAGAGTTTTGAGATCCTTAATGTGTTAAAAGGGAGCAAGTGGATCTCATTGAATCTGAAAATTACAGAATGTAATTTTATGTGTGAAATCTTGTTGATCTATGCCCCGTGTCATGAGGAAGGCCGAAGAAATCTGCTGAAAGAAGTTCTGAACTTTAGAAGAACATGCTAAGACCCTATACTAGTCATGGGTGATTTCATTGAGGTTATAAAACAACAAGACAGGTCCAAAGGGGAGAAAAAATCGCTCACAAAGGGAACTTGATTTCTGAATGAATGGGTCAAGGAGATGGAACTCATGGAAATTCCACTTGTGAATAAAAATTATACGTGGAAAGGGAGACAAGCAACAACCTTTAGCAGAATTGACCGTGTAATGGTCAATGATGAATGGCTAGCTTTTTTCCAAGACATCAGGCTGTGATCTGGAGAATGGGTAGCTTGAGACCATAGAATGTTGTTTGTGCAGTTGGAAAACAGCAACTAGGGCCCAAGGCCATTCAGATCAATGGATGACTGGCTATCCCATCCTTAGTCTTTCTTCTACGGTGTATGGGCCATTTGGAATACTAGGAAAAACGTGGTATTTAATGAGGGGGTGTTCAACCCGATGATGATAGCTAGAATGTAAAACGTGAAGTCTGGCTATGGACAAAAGGGTGGTGGCAAGATTTGCCGATGGATAATGAGCTATTCATGGAATAGAGGGACTTGGTAGGTATAATACAGGGAGTATCATGACCATATTTATGTTACAGGGCAGTGGGTGTGGTAGCGGACACACCATGACATGATATCTTGATTGTACTTTGTATGGTTGTAGTCTTACGATAGTAGTGTTAGCAAAAGGATGAGAAATGGGTTGTAATATTCGAAGTCTATGTAAGGTGGGTATGGAAGTCTATGTAAGATGGGTGTGTTAATGTAAGTGATTTATGTGGAGTACTCTTTGTCCTTGTTGAGTTTTTTTCCCAATGGGTTTTGCCCAACGAGGTTTTAATGAGGCTCCTTTGATCCTGCCTCAAGAAGGCATATGTTTCTCATCATTTTTAATAAAGCCTCTCGGCACTAATTATAAAAAAAAGCACTAAGAAAGTAGAAACGTAGGCAACAAAATGATAGATAATCAAATATTGCCAAAGCATTAATCCCGACTTGGAAATCCCACCTCCAGATGATCATTCTGATTGGTGACCTTGATCCTCATCCAAGGACGCCATAATCACCTATGAGAAGCGTTGCTTCTCCTTTGGACCTTCATGATCTACAACAGTTGTCAGTGAAGACTTCTGTCGCTCACCCTCATTTTCCTTCTTCAAAAGGATTTTGTAACTGGTGATGAAACTAGGGAAGGATAGAGGCTACTTCCAACTTCTTTTTCCCAGCCTCTATTATCCTTACATCTTTCCTTTCACTCTCAGTTTGATTTTTGCTTTAAAAGGACATAACCAGGACTAATGTGCCCTACCCTCAGTAAAGGTCCATACTTTAAGTCATTCTCTCCCCCATCCCTCTCAGCCACACATTCTCTTGTGCCATAAGTAAAACGTTCGCAATGGAAACAAAATGCAAGGAGCTTTTCATAAGTTAGCCAAAATTTATACTCCTTATCGACCATGCTAGCAATATAACACATCACCTTAAAGGCTCCTGAACATTGATGAGAACCCTGATACAAAGGAAATCACTTGAATTATGAATGCTCTCCATGCCATATTTCATTAATTGACCGACATTTTCCCTGAACCTTCGCACAATCTTCATCCGGTAAAACATGAATGAAACTTTGTGAACACGGATCCAGAAAGTTACCCACTTAAATTCATGGTCATCTAGACCCTTTTCCTTTTGAACTTTTTGCATGGCTATTAGACAATTTTCAAAAGACCAATGGCCTTTCCTTTGAACCATTTCCACATCCCGAAGTCTGTGAAATTGAAACAAGAATAGTCCCCTACCCACTTTCTTAACCACCAGACTGTCTCCAAGGTTTGAAACCTTCCTTAAAGTGAATTGTATAAGCTCATGATTAACCAGTTTAGAAGTGTAACACCCCAACTACGAACTTAATAAATAACCGAAATCACAGCGGAAATAAACAACCTAAACGATAACTAAACGATTGGTGTTACACGCCGTTAGCCACCCACGTGGCTAACAAGGCAGAATACATACAACTGTATCGGTCTGATGATCAGACTCCCGAGCATAAGACTAATAACCATAAATACATCAACAAATACCGAGTATGAATATTTATAAACAGTCACTGTAATCTGTCACAAAAATGTAAACGTTATCCAAAATATAACGCCACGGGAGCACAGGCGCTTCCCGGGCCCAACATCCAAAAGTATTTCATAATTCCTAAGTATCTAGAGCCACTCCGCCTCCTCGATCCTCATCCTGCAAATAAATATGGAGCCCCCAAAGGGGGTCAGCAACCCTTGGCTGGTATGGTTAACGTGCAGCCCATCCACTACCGGGATATACGCAACCAATTGTCATGATAACATGGCATTGATTTTAACAAACAAATTACATAGCATAGCAAGAGATATTGCATAGCATCAACAACACATACATAGTGAGAACATTTCACTTTAGAAAACGAACCAAGTTGGTTAGTCAACATTGTAAGCCTAGAGAATGGTTTCACCATCATATTAAGCTTGTTACATAAACTCGTTAACGTTCTGTTGATCGAACGAGTAACTTAACACAAAGGCATGACGGATATAGTGATCCGAACACACCGAACACATAATTTCCCCCTAGCCCGATTGGAAGTCAGGTAGGTAAGCTTTGGCTAAGCTTGTGGGTGGTCGAAATCCAAAAAGGAAAACAACCTTAACATAAGGAGAGAGCCGAATCTGATTCAGATGTCGACCCCCGTACATACACGCGTGACCGGAACGACCGGATTCCTCACTCCCCGGTTAACACTTGTTAGAAGTCTCATTGATGGAACTTAACACAATCATCCACAAACAAGTGTTTAAGTCCAGTTAGACATATGAGAGAAGTGAGATATATTTCAATAACACATACCACAACCAACTCATACATAGTCGTGGTTAGAACGTTCCTAAGGTTGGAAACGTTATTACCGGATACCGTTCTCTTACGTTTTCCTAATATTGGTTAACTAACAATTTAGTACGCATTTGAGGTTACCGGTATCGGAACGCACACATCACATTAACAACAAAGACTGTAAACTCGTTTCATGATTTAATCTTACAAGGTCAAAACACACAGAAAAAAACAACACACAAGCAGGTGTAAACCGGTAGGCAACAGACTGCAAGAAAACCATACCTTGGTCCTTGCTGCGTACGAGTCCCGCCAAACGTAGTTCTTAAACATGATTAATAATGTCGGTTATAATAAACTTCTTTAACTTCCGGTTTACTAAGCATTTTACATGATTATATGACATGTTTTAATGCTTAATTTTACCCTTGATTACCTTCATTATACCCCTAGGGTTAACTACTTAAGCCACACTTTGTTTTTTTTTTTTTATAAGTTTTTGGGTCGACCGACCTTACCCAAGGTCGGTCCATTCCAGTGACCTCCGGGTTGGAAAATTTACACTACGACCAACCTTGCTAAGTCCGGTCCCAAGGTCGGTCCATTCCAGAACATATTACCATCAGAAAATTCTACCCGACCGACCCTGGACAAGATCGGTCCCAAGGTCGGTCCATTTCAGAACGTTTTTCCCTTTGTAATTTAGGGCCGACCGACCTTGCAAGTCCGGTCCCCAAGGTCGGTCTGCTCCAGACCCTTGTTTAAAAATGCATATTTGACTCCAAACTTCACCTTACATATCCTAGTATGTTCTAACCTCATTTGGGCACTTCAACCACACCTTAAGGCCTCCATAAAACTCCTTAAATCACTCACTAAAACTTCTTTAACCACTTCACAATTTCTTACAAAATCCTTTACACTATAATGTTTTTCCTTAGACTTCTAAGTGGTGTTTCATACCTATGATAGCAACTATCCCAAGATGTTTCCTCATCACCAACAACATCATCTCCCAAGCATCTTTCACCACCCAAAATTCCTTTATACAACTACTTGAACTTTCTCCACAAGTTTATACCTCCTCCTTACAAGACATTATTTTTTTTCTACTTGTTTACCAATGTTTGCATAAGTCCTAAATACACTCTCACCATGACTTTGGTGTATCCCAAAACACTCATTTGATTCCTAAATCCTCCAAGATAATTCCTAAGTCATTTTAACACTCAAGAACTCCTTAAATTATTTTCTTTCACTAATAGAACACCTAGTCATTCCTAGTTCACCAAATCTCATTTAAACACATAAATTCCTTGTACATTAACCATATTTTGACATGGGTTCTACTAGCACATTGTTACACCAAAGCACATAGTTCTCACCTTTAAACTATCAAGAACATTCTCACACACAAAACTTCACCCAATTACACTACATCACAATATAGTGCATAATTTAAATTGCTTGGCACTTAGGCCCTTAAATTGCATAAACCTTAAACACTGAATTTCCACATCATAATTGCCTTGACCTGCAATACACTCAACACAACATATGTTCCTTAATAACCTCCTTACGAGTATTTACTAACTCATTACCATTTACTCATTAGCTCTTTAGGTAGTTTTAATAAGCAATTCAAGCTCATTTTCCTTAAGGCGTTAAAACTACATTAGGTTAGTTTGTTTACCTCTTTTCTCCAAGGTTTCTTTCCTTGTATTCTTGGACCAAAAATTATCAAGGAAGCTTGATCACTTGTCAACCTTCTATCCAATACATAAGTAAGGGTAATGAGCATTCAAGCTTCATGCTTAAACTCACTTATAAACCCTAAGTTAAATAAGGAGTAGGAAGGAGTGTCTAGGTGTCCCGAGTTCGAACCCGGGTAGGGGCAAAAACTTGCTTCAATTTCCGTTTTGTGTTGGGTCCAAACATGGCCCATGTCTTGACCGGTCCAATCTTACTAGTTAGCCCACAAAAAATCAGATGACTCCTTCTTTACAAAAACCCTAAGATCAGTAGCTGCATCGATCTGCCTTCACCACTGTCGATTGTTTTCCTCCTCAAAAAACAAAATGAAGAACCAGACTGGTCTTCTTCCTCATCGAACATATAAACACCCCAAGAACGAGACAGACCCCATACTCCTCTGTCGGTCTTCTTCTCGAAACCACCGACCCCCATGTTCTTCCTCCTTCGATTTTCTTTCATTACCCACCTCCCCTCTGGACGACTGTTGGGGTAAAACCTAACGGTAAATTGTGCTGGGGGTTCAACCTAACGGCAAGTGTACCGGTCGATTATAGCAAGTTTTAAATCTCGGAGTATTCCCTGAGTATCGAATCCAAGGAGGCAGCGGCTAGTTTAATTTCTACTTACACACAAAACAAGAATAATATAAAAATAACAGGAAATTGGGGGTTTTTGTATGTGATGGTGAATATTGTAAAGAAGTTCAATGAGCAATAAATAAC
Organism: Limonium bicolor; assembly: GCA_023374045.1. Classification (NCBI taxonomy): domain Eukaryota; kingdom Viridiplantae; phylum Streptophyta; class Magnoliopsida; order Caryophyllales; family Plumbaginaceae; genus Limonium; species Limonium bicolor. The sequence continues at coordinate 399,522,042 of CM041778.1, read as the reverse complement.
AGGTAAATAATTATTTTGATTTTTGTTTAATAAAGGAAATTCCGGTTTACTACTTCTCTCTAGATTGCAATTTCTTCCCCTAAGTGATTTCTACAGTATTCTGAATAAAACCCTAGAATAAGGATAACTCGTATTCGGTCTCCCGCTCCACGAATTCTAATTAGCAAAGACCGAATCCTAACTCTCGTTATGAATCCACTGTTTACTAATTGCTTTAAGTGTAGTCTAGATTAATGGTCAGCTAGTGTTTTAGAGGAATTACCATCTCTATACTAACTGGTTCTTTCCCTGTAGTCAATTGATAGCCGCAGTTCTCACTTATAAGCTAACAAACTGATAAACTTATTTAATTGATCAGATTAACAAGTCTAGGAATTCATAAGGGAAAAGAACTTTATTCTATTGTACTGCAGAAAATCACAAAGGTTCAGAAATAATTATTCTAGAGATACATAGTAAACCGAAATTAAAAATGACTACTCAGCCATAGACAAAATAATAATGCTCAATATAAACAGCATAAGGATAGAGGGATTTAGCAGAAAAACTGGTTTTAGAAGCCGTCAAGACGCTTCTGCAAATTCCACTCTTGTCCGGCTATCTGGGGTCGGACGCTGATCCGGACAGCTTATCCTGGTCATGTCCGGATCCGGACGTCAATCCGGACGTGGGTAAATGAAGCCCGTGAGCAGTTCTCTTATCTGTGGGTGAGGGTGAAGAGTTACGGAGGAAATTTATGAATGGAGATGGATGGAGTTGTGGATGAGAGGATGGTGTGTAGAGAGGAGGAAGAGAGGATTGTGTAATGCTTAGACTCTGAGAGTCTGGGACGATTTGAAATGAAGGCTGAATGACTCCTTAAATAGGCTTAGGAAATAGACATAGGTTAGTGGGTTTGGTGTATCCGTCATTTATTGAGCATGGCTGTACATTAATAAACGTTGAGGTTATGGGCTTAACTTAGCTTTCGGCTGATAATTGCGCCGAAAGCCCGATTATCAGCGCGATTGCATTTTTATTTTTCATCTCTGTGTGACGTCCGGATCTGTGTCCGGATGCGGACGTGACACAGAACCCTTAGATCTGAAACTCGGAATATGTCTGGATCTATGTCCAGATCCGGACAAGACACAGAATTCTCGGATCTGGAATTTGGTCACGTCCGGCTTGCGTCCGGATCCGGACATATGATGTCCGGATTTGCGTCCGCTCTCTTGGTCCGACGTGACCAATCTTTGCCTCTTTTTCCGGATTTGTTCCCCGTTTGTTGTGTTGCAATCCTTATGAGGTAAAATCTTCATTTCTCTGGGTTTTTCCTATATTTAGCATGTAAAATGCATCAGTTCATATCAAAACATCAATCTTAGGAAAAACACAGAATAAGTGGGAAACATTGCTTTAATTGTAGCAGATTATAAGGTAATTAAGCTCTAAAAAGCCTATATGTTTCACACTTATCAACGACGTCCATCATCTTCCTCTCATTCAACCACTCTTCTTCTTCTCGATCTTCAAAGACAAATACCCTAATCTACCCACCAAAGCGACCGCCAGTGATCCTCTTCTTCCATCTGCTTTCTCTCCGATAATCTCTTCATCTTCAATTTTGTAACCGAATTGGTGAACCAAAAACACGCTGCCCTGCATCTCTTTCTTCCTAATCTCCACCCACCCCACCCTCAAGCCGCTGCCTACTGTTCTTCTTCCCTGAAAAGGGAACCGATGAGCATCAATCCCCACCATCTTCGACTTTCTTCACCAACCGTCCCTAATCGGCACCAGCTTCAATCTTTTTCTTCTTTTCCTCAGGCAAAAACGAAAAAATGCGAAGGCCTTCCGTTCGAAAAATACACTCCTAGAACCTTCAAACTCAATGTCTCTAGTTTCTGAAGGCCGACCACGATCGAAACAACACCGGAAGACTCGGGTGCCTACGAATCGACCATTGCCCCTCCCGTTTTAGTACAGGCCAGTTTCTGAAGAAATGAAAAACCGAAAAATGATGGTGCGCATATCCCTGAGAGCTTCTCCCACCGAAGGCTCATCTTCAACACCATTCCAATGCCAGAAACATCATGCCGTTTGACTTCCCGTTTGGAACAGCAAAAACTCGCACCACTCCGACTCCCGTATCTCCATTTTGACAGGGTAAATACCACTCCAAACCCTTCCTCTGTCAAAAATCGATTTCGAAACGTCTTCTCTTTCCTATCTCCCACCTCACTTTTCTACTTACTGAATTCAGTCTCAGAAATGAGCTCCAGAAAACGTGGATGTATTGCACTCTTTTTTTTTAAAAAAAAAACCCTCAACTGGAAATTCTCAACGTTGGAGTTGACCATCCCCTACTTCTACTCTATCTTTCGTTTCTCTTTTCTCTGAACGCCAGAAATTTTACCAATCAGAATATTTGTTCCTCCTTACTCGCGTGCCCATTTCTAGTGAATACCGAGACCATTATGGTCTTTGGGTTCGCAAAAGGCTCGCAGGGGCATGGCTTTCATTTTTGTATCGATGTGTTGTTTGAATACCAAACCCATGGTGGATTCCAAGGTTCAAAATGCTCATATTATGTTGAAGCATGGATTTCAGTCTCAGACTATGTGAAAATACTGCTTCCATCTTCCCCTTCTATCCCTCTCAGACTTCGACAACCACCCATACAACTGTGGGTTTTCGTATTTTGGAAATATGTTAAATTAGGGCGTGAGCTTGGATAAGAAACCGATCTCTACTTATACCGCTATTTCGACTATTTCATTGCTATCCTGTGTTTTTGACTATTTCTATTCACATGCTATCCTGTGTTTTCGACTGGTTAATGTTTCATTATGGTGGTAGTTGATGGATTTGGATGAACCGCGTTAGGAGACTTGAGTTATGAAACGATTAACCCCTTTACCCTGGTTCTGATCTCGGTGGTATTATCACTTGCCTGTCGATTTTGTTGGTGTAGTGCTTCTGGGTTTTTTTCCTTTACTGATGTTTAAGCAACCGTGAACTTGTTTTTCCCCTTTGCTTTATTTGTGTATTCTGCGTGGCCTCTCCTTCCTCAATTTTGTGTTCTTAACGAGGTACCTCATCCAAGCTTGCTGGTTATGGGCCGAGCATGTGTGTCGACCTGACTCACACCCACGAACTCAGGACGTACACAGGGGACATGTTTGCGGGGAGGATGACTTCGAATCAATCGTACTCGATCCTAACAAAAAACCTGATGATTACTGACTCACATGATCGATTCAACTATCAAGTTGTTGTTTACACACCCTTTTATACCGTTTATTCTATTACACTAACGTACTAATGTTTGCGTTTAGCTATTTTGTGTTTGTATTTCTAAATGTTTGCAGGAAATCTCAATGTTCTACTTCTGGTATTTTTTTCTCATCCCAAGTAGATCTTTGTTCTTTTGATCTGATGGCATGCTTCGGTGATTCGTTAAGACCTGTGCTCTTCTGAATGATTGTGGTTTCAATCTTTATGCTGCTACGTTGAAAATACCTGTTTGGAGCCTCTATGAAGCCATGTGTTTCTGATTTTCATCCTGTTTACTCATTTGGAGTTTCAAGACCATGTCAGGTCTCTGTTGAACATGATTCTTGCATTGCGAAATGTGTAGCAGTAGGGGTCTATCTTAAAATTGGTATTGATTGGGATTCATGGTTTTAATTTGTGCATAGTTATTGAACTCGTTGATCCTATCTTTTTTTTATATTATCGATTTGGTCGCATCCTACATGTTGTGCTTACAACCAGCTGATTAATAATCTCGTTAATGTGGTCACATGGTTCATGTTTGTTATGGCTTTTCGGGATGAATAATTTGACGCAAGGATTTGATCTTTTAAACCAATCAGAGTCAAGGAACAAGATTACTTTGTGTCTTTTGGCTTAGCTTAATCGGATGTCTTTTTATTTGAACGACTAGAAATTGTTTAGCACGTGGATTTTCTTTTAAAGAAGCAAAAAAGAGCAAAAAAAAAAGATAGAAAGCCGAGAATTGTACATATACTTTCATTGTTATGTCTCTATTTTCAATTTGTTAGATTAGTTTTATTAATTGTTAATATTCACTAAGCCCTAGTTATTAGACCTTAGGACCAAGCCTTAGGATAGAGGGTGAGCCTTGTCAATGGTGAGCCATGGTCCCACCTAGCACAGGGTGATCTCTAAACCCAACCACATCTTATTATAATAACAGTGATTGAAGAAAAACACTTTCTCAAAATTCACTCATTCATCATTCTTCCCAAAATTTTCAAAGCCCATCAGACCCAAAAATTAAAAGCTCAAAACAACTCAAACAAGGCCCAATTTCATAATCTCAAACAAGGCCCAATTTTCCCAATACAAAACAAGGCCAATTTTCCCATCTCAACAAAATAAGGTCCACAGGCCAATTCGGCCAAAAACTAAATCAAGCCCAAGGCATAAATCAAGCCCACAATAAAGTAAGGTCCCAATTGACTCAATATCTAAAAGCTTGGCCCAATCCAATTCGAGGCCCAAACTTGAGACTCAAACACATGACCCGACCCAAACCCAGTTCAGCCCAACAAGCCCAAATCCGAACAAGCCCAACAAAGGCCCAACAAGACCACAATTGGACCAAGCCCAACAGAGGCCCAATAAGCCAAAACTGGCCCAATAAGCTTAAAACTGGCCCAACAAGCCCGAATGCCACAACAAGCCCACAATCAGGTCCAAGTCCACAAATGTCAAACCAAGTCCACAAATGTCAAGATTTGACCAATCAAAACCTTGACCCAAAAATGTTGACTTTGACAGAAAATGTCGACCTTGACCCAAAAACTTTGACCTTGACCAAAACTTTGACCTTGACCAAACGTGACCTTGACCCAGCTTTGACCTGGCCGTTTTCCAAGCCCGATTCAATTCAATCCACATCAATTCATCTCATTCAAACCCAAATCGTAGATTCCATCCAAGCCCCAAAAATCCAAAAACATTCCTCTTTGTTTAACTTTAATCCAAAATCCTGAAAATCTCTTTCTCAAATTTTCAAACGATCATTTTTATTCAAACTAACCAAGTTTCAAAAGAAACCATTTTGTGGAATTTAAAGAAAAACTCTTCTCACATCACAGAAAACTCTCTCAACAAGCAGAAGTTCTTCTCACATATACAGAAAGTTTTCTCCTAAACATTTCTCAAAATCAGTGTTTCTTCACCGAGAATCCGAGCAACTCCAAAAGCTTTCAACTCGGTTTTTAACTCAAATAGACGTTTGCGGGGAGCGAGTAATGATAGCCCCTTCAAAACATTTCCTCCACGGTTAGATTACCACTTGGCTCCCTTCCCAAAATAAAATCCGAGGCGGGGCACTGGGTCATAACCTCCTTGTCGCAGTCTGGATCTCTTTAGGCAGGGCATTAGGGGACCAACCTCCCTAATTGCAGCCTAGATTTTTACAAGGCAGGGTGCTAGGGAAGTAATGACCTTCCTAGTTGCAGCCAGGATTTTAGAATCATCTAACTCCCTTCCGCTCGATTTTCAGTGTTTTCGGTTTTTAATGTTTTAAAACCTGGGAGTTAGAGACGTTATTAGGGTTCGACCGAGAACATCTCATTCATGGTGTTTCTCTCTGAATCCTATTTTTCGACATAAATTCATTGCCCCATCTTTCGAGCCTCGCACTTACCATTAATTAAGTGGTGTTCGAGGGGGTACATAGGGTAATCCCTCTGGATTATCCGCCCTTTTACAATAAAACAATTTTCCTCAATCGCTTTCAAACCTCAAATTAAAAAAAACTCGGGATCTCTATTCAAATACCAATTGCCTCACACACTCAAATAATCTTCAAAACTCCAAATCACTTCATACCCAAATCATCATCCAAATTCCAACTCGCATTAAACTCAAATCCTCTTACAAGTTCCAACTTCATTCAAACTTCCAAAGTCTCACAGGCCCGAGCGTCTCATAGACTCGAACATCTCACGAACTCGAATGTCTCACAGACCCGAGCGTCTCACAGACTCAATCATTCTGAGATTTCAATGTCTCACAGACCTTGGCGTCTCACAGACTCTAACCTCCCAAAACCCGAAACTTCTTGAAACTTCGAACCCTTCTAAAATCTCAAACACTACAAATATCTTCAAAGCTCCACAAATATCAAAACTTCCAAAACCCAAACACTCCTGAACTACGTAAGGTCTGATCTCAACATGGAGTTGAGTACGTAGGCAGCCCATCTAGGGTGCGACCCCATTCCAAACAAAAAACCCTTTTCCCCCTCTAAGGTGTTCTTTATATCTCTCAAAACACTCAAACCTTCTACGACACCCACAAACTTTAAACCGTCATACTCCAAGCCTTGTACATTCACTCAACCTCATACTTTTCCCAAACCTTCGTTCTATACTCATTCGAATTCATCAATTTTTCTTCTTGGCACTAGCTTGGCAGAAAAGCTCGCCGCACCCACTCATTTTCTCTCCTCCTGTCCTAATCCTATCCTTGGCTTTTAAATGAATCTCTTTAATAAGGTTTTGAAAGAAGGCAATCCTGACAATTGGAGACCGAGGTTTCCTCGAGCACCAATCCGAAGTCGTGGTCGTTGCCACTTCTGAGGGGTGTAACCCAGTACGAACCCACAATGGAATCTCTGACATGACCAGATAAGTCCTATCCATAGGCAACAATCTCAGAGTCAATTAACGGTTCTTAGAACCCTCCTTCCCTTCCTTCCTAGTTCTTAGGTCAAACTAGGTGGCGACTCTAGTCAATTCCGCCTTATAGAGGCATAAGTCCGCGTAGGGCCCATCGAGAGCGGGTGTAGTGCTCACTAGCATCCCCCTTATGCTTTCTGGGAAAGACGGACGATAGAGTAGGTATTTGAGGGATGCCATGATAACGGGTTTGCACCCTCCACAGAATGGCATTTTCTAGGATCTAGGCTTCTCAGTCAGACCATATTTAGATAGACCCCCCCATACCGAAAAAATCACCCTCCACACAAGGTGTATTTTCGGTCAACACAAAAATGCAGGGAAATGTTGTTTTTCTTGGTTTTTCCTTACCTTGAAGCCAAGGTGATCAACAAGGCATGAAAAGATGAGCTCAAGCTCCTTCCATGGAGATTCCTCTTGGCACCGAAATGGAGCTTTTGGAATATTGAGAAGACAAAGTTGAAGAGCTTGATGAGATTAAGAGAATGGTGGTCTTAGAATTTAATTTGGTACATGGAGCTAAGAGATAATGGCAATGGAAGATGGAGATGGTGTGTGAGCTGTAGCAAAACCGATGGAGAAGGGAAGAAGAGAGGTTGGACACGGTGGGAATGAGTGGGAAATGAAGAAGGTGAAGAAAGAGGTAATTTTCAAAAGATATTTATGTAAAAGTAAATAGTACCTTTACTTTATTAACTTTCCTTGCTTATTTAACTAGCTAAGTATGATGATTCATACTTGAAAACCGGCCCCCTTTAGTGAGTAGGCTGATTTATGGTCTTTGTTGACCATTTAATTGACTTACATTGACTAATGTCTTAAACTAGTACTATTTGGGTACTATTCACTAATCAATGCACATAACTGTGAAAATTTTGATTTCTCATTGATTTAGACTTCCTAATGTGATACTAAGTAGTACACATATTAATTAAAGAGTAATGATGGACATTTAGCCATTAAAAACCCAGTTACAAGACAATTTTTCAAAAATATGCTTTAAGACTCCTTAAAGCACATTTTGTGTTTTAACTTGTTTTCAAGCTTGGTTTTCTTTGGTAATTGATTTAACATGTTCATTAACATGTAAATAAGGTCTTGGTAAGCTCTTAGAGTCTCCACCAAGGTTATCCCAAGCTTAGAGCACATTTTTGCTCAAATTGCCTTTATGGTATTTTATAGTGGTTTCTTTGGTTTAATTTGTTCACTAACATTTATAAGGCACTTTTTAGCCTTAATATACCATGATTTAACATTTAAACCACATGTAAAGGTTTGGGGTATTTCAATCTACCCCCCTTAAAAGGACTTTGTCCCCGAAGTTCACACTTCCCTCGCATCTTTAATATTAAGACACGGGATACTTATAAAACAACACTTTCATAACAAACATATTTTACATAACATCGGACTCAAGGTCCCCATCACATAACATCACTACATAACATCACTTAGACTCGAAGGTCTATAACATAACACATAGACAATGTATTTCAATACATGTCGTACATAATCGAAATGGCTCTACCCCCCTTAAAATAGGGGTACGCCCCGTACCCTATACATACAAATACTAAGGAGTAAACAACGTACTTCACCTTCATCTTATCTTCCAGCTCCCAAGTGGCCTCCTCGACGTCCTGGTTAGACCAGAGGTCCTTCACTAGTCTTACAAACTTATGGCGAGTGTCTCGAGTCTAGTGTCCAGAATCTGTACGGGAGTCTCCACTGATCGCATGGTCAGCTCTAACGTTAGCCTTTCAGGCTGAAGTACATGAGACGGATAAGACATATATTTCTTCAACTGGGACACATGAAATACATCATGTACCTTGCCCAGCTCAGCAGGTAAATCAAGCATGTAAGCTACCAGGCCTATCCGCTCCGTCACAACATAAGGTCCCACATATTTTGGGCTCAACTTGCCATTCTGGCCAAAACGAAACACTCCCTTCAAGGGGGATACTCTATGAAATACCTGGTCGCCCACGGCGAACTCCAGGTCACGTCTGCGCACATCGGCGTATGATTTCTGCCTGTCTTGAGCTGCCTTCATGTTAGCCCGGATCTGGCGTACTTCTGCTTGCACTTACTCTAAATACTCAGGTCCTATAATGACCGTCTCACTCGACTCATCCCAGCATAATGGCGTGCGGCATGGTCTACCGTACAAAGCCTAGAAGGGAGACATCTTGATCGAAGCATGGTAACTGTTGTTGTAGCTAAACTTGATCAGATGTAACTTAATAATCCAGCTGGTCTGAAAGTCAAGTGCACATGTACGTAACATATCCTCAAGCGTCTGTATGGTGCGCTCACTCTGACCATCTGTCTGTGGGTGGAACGCCATACTCAACTTCAGTTCGGTACCTAGCGCTTCCCGTGTAGTTCTCCAGTACCTCGAGAGGAATTTGGTATCCCTATCAGACACGATAGTCTTCGGTACTCCATGATGTCGTAGTATTTCTCGGTCGAAGAGCTCCGCTAGCTTTGCCACTTTCCAGGTATCCTTCATCGGTATGAATCGGGCTACCTTGGTAAGTCGGTCAACAACGACCCAAATCATATTCAGACCTCCCCTCGTAGGCGGAAGCCCTACTACGAAGTCCATAGAAATGTCATGGAACATCCACTCCGGCACTGGCATTGGCTGTACCATACCACCAGGCCGTCGGTGCTCAAACTTAACCTTCTGGCAAGTGAGACACCTCAACACATAATCATTTACATCCTTTTTCATTCCCGTCCACCAGAAATATCATTTCATACTCTTGTACATCTTTGAAGCTCCGGGGTGAATCGAAGTAATGGAACAATGGGATTCACTCAATATGCGCTCCTTCAGCTCAGCGCTACTCCTCGGAATACACAGTCGGCCATTCAGTGTAATCAGGTCATCATCGTGGAGTCAGAAATCGTACTTCTGAGCCTCGAATGTGCCATCAATAAGCTTCTGCCTAATATCCAACATATACTGATCCGACATCTGAGCACTCCGCACCTCTTCAACCAAGCTAGAATGAGAGACTAGCGAATGGAGAGAGTGTGCTCGGCAACTCAGTGCGTCAGCTACCACGTTCTCCTTACCCTCTTTGTACTGTAGGTTGATGTCGTAGTCATTCAGAAACTCGACCCACCTTTTTTGCCTCATGTTCAACTCTTTCTGAGTGAACAAATACTTCAAACTTTTATGATCCGAATATATTGTCACGCTTACCCCATACAAATGATGTCACCATATCTTCAACGCGAAGACAATGGCACCCAGTTCTATGTCGTGGGTAGGGTAGTTCCCTTCATGCTTCTTCAGCTGTCGGGAGGCGTACGCCACGACCTTCCCGTGTTGCATCAACACACAACCCATACCTCTTCCTAATGCGTCGCAATAGACCTCGAACCCATCTGGACCGTCTGGTACAGTCAGGACTGGTGCAGATGTCAGAGCGTCCTTGAGACTCTGAAAAGAACTCTCGCGGTCGTCTGTCCACTCGAATGGTGCATCCTTCTTCATTAAGGAAGTCATCGGCTTTGAGACACTGGAGAAGTCCTTTACGAATCTCCTGTAATATCCTGCCAGACCGAGGAAGCTTCGGACATTGGTAACTGTCTTCGGTCTAGGCCAGGTGCGCACTGCATCTATCTTTGCCGGATCAACAGCGATCCCGGCCTCAGAAATCACATGACCAAGGAAGGAAACTTGGTTCAACCAGAACTCACACTTAGAAAATTTAGCATACAACTGATTCTTTCTCAATGTTTGCAACACACCTCTCAGGTGGCTTTCATGCTCACCCTTTGATTTTGAATACACAAGTATATCGTCGATGAAGACTACCACTGACTTGTCCAACTGATCTCGGAACAAGCGGTTCATTGAGTCCATGAACTTGGTTGGTGCATTGGATAAACCAAACGGCATAACCGTAAACTCATAGTGAGCGTATCTGGTTCTAAATGCGGTCTTCTCAATGTCACCCTCTCGAATAGCGATCTGATGGTAACCGGATCGTAGGTCGATCTTGGAGAATACTGATGCTCCTTTTAACTGGTCAAATAAGTCGTCAATGCGTGGTAAAGGATAACGGTTCTTCATCGTAACTGCATTCAGCTCTCTGTAGTTGATGTAGAGGCGGATACTACCGTCCTTCTTCTTTACGAAAAGGACCGGCGCTCCCCATGGTGAAACGCTCGGGCGTATAAATATTTTGTCGAGTAGGTCTCTCAGCTGCTCTTTGAGCTCTGTCATCTCGGTTGGAGCCATACGATAAGGCGCCTTCGCTATTGGTCCGGTTCCCGACACCAATTCAATCTCAAACTTCACTTCCCGTGCTGGCAGCATGCCCGGCAGTTCCTTAGGAAAGACATCGGAAAACTCCGACACTACCGGCATATCTGGGCTAAACTCTGGATCTCTCTCTATGTCCTGAACATAGCAGAGGTACACATCATTCTTCCGTCGTAACTCACGGTACATGGCCATGGCGGTGATGATTCGAAGGCTCCCTAGGCCTCTGGCGGTATGAGATGGTAACCCCAGACGAACTCCGAAGAAGCAGAAGATGCTCGGCACATAGGATTCTGCCCTTGTACCGCTCCAACCAGTTCATCCGACAATCACATCGAAACCAAGTCCCTCGAACTCTATCATGTCGATCGGGAACTCTTCATCTTTGATTCGTACAATAGCATCTTAGTGCCAGCGGGTACACTTGATCCGCTCTTTTGACGGGAGAGTGACTAGAAAGTCAGGCATCTCTTCACCGTCTAACCCCAGCCTCCTTGCAAATGAAAGTGAGACAAATGTATGTGAGGCTCCAGAGTCGAACAAGATTGATGCGTCCACGCCATTAACTGGAAAGGTACCGGTGAGGATAGCGCCGCATCTGCCGGCTTCTACCTCATTACAAACACCCAGTATACGTCCCGTTCCGAGTGCACAGCCTAATTCAGTTCACAAACTTCATAAGTATACAGTAACAACACGGTTGACATACTCCAAAACAACGTCTTGTATTCATTAACATACTCTTTAACATATATAACATTCTTACATACAACTGGCTTAACACATTACATGATTACAAGGCTTTAAAACTGCCTGAAGGTCAAATTCAAACATCCGGGTTTCATGTGTGTGGATTTGATCACTGTCGAAGGTGCGGTATTCAGTTTGATCTTCTTGATACCGTGAAATAGCATCCTTGACTGCCCACCCATGATTAACACATCTCCTGACTTCAACACTAATTTCTTTACGAGATCAGCACGCTTCTGCTCACCATACACAAACACTGCGGTATCACCAATGGACCAAGACACCACGGGTACTCCCTTACTCAAAGACTCGGGGTGTTTCGTACTTATCTTGGTGTAAACCCAACCGTCCACCTTTCTGGTAGAAGTTCACAATACACAAATCCGCTTTAACATTCGGGATTGGATCTGATTCAACTTGCTGAGCAATTCCCACGGCGTGGTTAACGACCGCAAGGAACTCCTCAGGTATCCTCGATACTGTTGTTCCGTCTTCCGCCCGCACATCTTGATATGTCTTGGTGTAAGGGTTCCAGTCCTTACCCATGCACATCATCTTCAACTTCATTTTTGATCCGCTCGGGTACTCTGGTGTGTAGAAACCTCCAGGTGCTGCTCCTAGATCGTTGCATCGCCTGATGATGTGGATTTGTGCTTCGGGTGTCAGGTATCCACTTAAGAGTATCATACCTGGCTGGATGGCCTGACATTGCTCCTTCGGGTATTCAGTGATGCTGATGGTTGTCTCTTCAGGGTTCGGTGTGGGTGGGATTGGATAACAAATATTGAAGGTTCCTAAGGTTTAGAATGACCTAATTTAGGTGAATTTCACATTATACTTTAACTCATTACTTATGTGGTTGTACATTTAGACTCACTAACACACATGCATGAAATGCGGTATGCAATCACTTAATTCACTAAACGGTTTAAGTGGCACCTGGTCTAGAAGAGGGTCCTGGTGCCTCAGACCGGTCCACCACATTCAGGGCGGCCTTGCCTGCTCCCGACCCTTTCCCTTCTGGGAGTCAGTGTTCCCCTGAGCTGAGGATGGCTGGTGAGTCGCCTTCGGGCCCTCAGTGGTCGCGGCAGCCTTACCCTTCCATTGCCCCTTAGGCCTGTAGTTTCTGCCGTTGGGGTTCTGGTAGCACTCGAAGTCACGGTGCCCCATCTTCTTGCAGTAGTGACACTATACATCTTCTCCATTGCAGTCCTTGCCGGGGTGGTCTCCGTTGCATCACTTGCAGTAGTAGTGGCGCTCCGGTCCAGAGCCCGTGCTGGTTGCTAACACATTACACATTCAGTACACACTTCACAATGTAACAATACACACTTGAATTCGGTATTCGGAATTAATTAGTTACCCTTGGGCTGGTGAGAGCGTAAGGGCTTAGCCGCATAGGCATAAGTGAGCTTCAGCGGCTCCTCAGCGGTGGTGGTCTGGGCTTGGCCTTTGCCACCCTGTTGCTGGCCTTTCTGGGCATGGGGATAAGGTTTCTTCTTCTTTCCTCCCCCGTACCCCTGCGTGTTTTGGCCCTCGCTCGAGGCCTTGCGCTTTGCGCATTCTCCTCGTCCCTCATACGGACGGTGATCTCAACCTTAGCAGCGACACGATAGCACTCCTGAATTTAGGATGTCAGTCATGCCCCGCAAAACAAACTCACATTCACATTCACTTATGGTATACACTTATTCACATCACACTGTATTCTAATTACCTGCAAGGTAGTATATTCAGCTGGCCCCATCGCATAGCGAAGACGGTGGCTGAGACCGTTGTAGAAACTGTTTACCAACACCCGGTTCGTGTACCCCAGGTCCGGTAACAGGTGAATAAGGCTGGTGAAAGCGGTGTAGTAGTCGTCAACCGACATCTTATCCCCCTGCCTCAGGCTATCCAGCTCTAGGCGCTTGGCCCCTTGCACATGTACAGGGTAGTACTTGGCTCGCAGCAGAGCCGTATACTCCCTCCAACCAAACTCAGGATCAGCCATCCTGTCCTCTCTCACAAGCTTCCACCAACTCCTTGCCGAACCCTTCAGATAGTAAGCGGCAAGACGGACCTTGGCCAGCAGGTACATCCAAGGTCTCGTAGGCGGTATCCAGTTCGGAGATGTACGCCTCCAACTTACTAGGGTCGGTCTCCCCGTGAAACGACGGTGGTCTCAAATCCGCCAACGCCTTGACCCAGTTGGTCTCGCGCGGCTGTGGTTGCGGTTGTGGCCCTTGTTGGTCCGCACTGCCTTGCTGCTGCTGCTGATACATCAGCCACTAACTAGGGAACCATCCGGGCTACGGCGGCTGCTACTGCCTTAGCCATAACCTGTGTCGTAGTGTTCTCGCCCTGGTCTCCCGTATCACTAACACCGCGCCCGCGGCCTCTTCCTCTTGGTCGACCTGACATTTGTATTCACATGGACATTCATTAGCATGATGCTTGCACACTTATCGGTTCCAACGGTTGTAACGTGTTCCCGACAATAAGGTATTCCCACACTTAGTTAGTGGTTAACCTTTTCACATCTGCTCCCTTAGGTAACTATGGTTAGATTTCTTAACTCGGTATGTTCCTAAGCTTGGTATTCTAGTCATCAGACCGATACTTCACTCTGATACCACTTTTTGTAACACCCCAACTACAAACTTAACAAATAACTGAAATCCCAGCGGAAATAAACAACCTAAACGATAACTAAACGATTGGTGTTACACGCCGTTAGCCACCCACGTGGCTAACAAGGCAGAATACATACAACTGTATCGGTCTGATGATCAGACTCCCGAGCATAAGACTAATAACCATAAATACATCAACAAATACCGAGTATGAATATTTATAAACAGTCACTGTAATCTGTCACAGAAATGTAAACGTTATCCAAAATATAACGCACGGGAGCACAGGCGCATCCTGGGCCCAACATCCAAAATATAACAAAAGTATTTCATAACTCCTAAGAATCTAGAGCCACTCCGCCTCCTCGATCCTCATCCTGCAAATAAATATGGAGCCCCCAAAGGGGGTCAGCAACCCTTGGCTGGTATGGTTAACGTGCAGCCCATCCACTACCGGGATACACGCAACCAATTGTCATTATAACATGGCATTGATTTTAACAAACAAATTACATAGCATAGCAAGAGATATTGCATAGCATCAACAACACATACATAGTGAGAACATTTCACTTTAGAATACGAACCAAGTTGGTTAGTCAACATTGTAAGCCTAGAGAATGGTTTCACCCTCATATTAAGCTTGTTACATAAACTCGTTACCGTTCTGTTGATCGAACGAGTAACTTAACACAAAGGCATGACGGATATAGTGATACGAACACACCGAACACATAATTTCCCCTAGCCCGATTGGAAGTCAGGTAGGTAAGCTTTGGCTAAGCTTGTGGGTGGTCGAAATCCAAAAAGGAAAACAACCTTAACATAAGGAGAGAGCCGAATCTGATTCAGATGTCGACCCCCGTACATACACGCGTGACCGGAACGACCGGATTCCTCACTCCCCGGTTAACACTTGTTAGAAGTCCCATTGATGGAACTTAACACAATCATCCACAAACAAGTGTTTAAGTCCAGTTAGACATACGAGAGAAGTGAGATATATTTCAATAACACATACCACAACCAACTCATACATAGTTGTGGTTAGAACGTTCCTTAGGTTGGAAACGTTATTACCAGACACCATTCTCTTATGTTTTCCTAATATTGGTTAACTAACAATTTACTACGCATTCGAGGTTACCGGTATCGGTACACACACATCACATTAACAACAAAGACTGTAAACTCGTTTCATGATTTAATCTTACAAGGTCATAAACACACAGAAAAACAAACAACACACAAGCCGATGTAAACCGGTAGGCAATAGACTGCAAGAAAACCATACCTTGGTCCTTGCTGCGTACGAGTCCCGCCAAACGTAGTTCCTAAACATGATTAATAATTTCGGTTAATTAACTTATTTAACTTCCGGTTTACTAAGCATTTTACATGATTATATGACATGTTTTAATGCTTAAACTTACCCTTGATTACCTTCATTATACCCCCTAGGTTTAACTACTTTAGCCACACTTTGTTTGTTTTTTTTATAAGTTTTGGGTCGACCGACCGTCCTTACCCAAGGTCGGTCCATTCCAGTGACCTCCGGGTTGGAAAATTTACACTACGACCGACCTTGCTAAGTCCGGTCCCAAGGTCGGTCCATTCCAGAACATATTACCGTCAAAAAATTCTACCCCAACCGACCTTGGACAAGATCGGTCCCAAGGTCGGTCCATTCCAGAATGTTTTTCCCTTTGTAATTTAGGGCCGACCGACCTTGCAAGTCCGGTCCCCAAGGTCGGTCTGCTCTAGACCCTTGTTTAAAAATGCATATTTGACTCCAAACTTCACCTTACATATCCTAGTATGTTCTAACCTCATTTGGGCACTTCAACCACTCCTTAAATCACTCACCAAAACTTCTTTAACCACTTCACAATTTCTTACAAATCCTTTACACTATAATGTTTTTCCTTAGTGTTTCATACCTATGATAGCAACTATCCCAAGATGTTTCCTCATCACCAACACATCATCTCCCAAGCATCTTTCACCACCCAAAATTCCTTTATACAACTACTTGAAGTTTCTCCACAAGTTATACCTCCTCTTACAAGTACATTATTTTTTTTTCTACTTGTTTACCAATGTTTGCATAAGTCCTAAATACACTCTCACCATGACTTTGGTGTATCCCAAAACACTCATTTGATTCCTAAATCCTCTAAGATAATTCCTAAGTCATTTTAACACTCAAGAACTCCTTAAATTATTTTCTTTCACTAATAGAACACTTAGTCATTCCTAGTTCACCAAATCTCATTTAAACACTTAAAATTCCTTGTACATTAACCATATTTGACATGGGTTCTACTAGCACATTGTTACACCAAAGCACATAGTTCTCACCTTTAAACTATCAAGAACATTCGCACACACAAAACTTACCCAATTACACTACATCACAATATAGGCATAATTTAAAATTGCTTGGCACTTACGCCCTTAATTGCATAAACTTAACAACACTGATTTCCACATCATAATTGCCTTTGACATGCAAATACACTCAACACAACATATGTTCCTAATAACCTCCTTACGAGTATTTACTAACTCATTTACCATTGGCTCTTTAGGTAGTGTTAGCAGAAATATGTTACTATCTCTACCTAGGCAGTGACCATCGTTTTGCGGAATAGTGAATTAAGTGGGGTTGTCGATCTCAGGGACCTCGTTCAATAACTGACAATTTATTAATCTAACTGAGAAACTAAACTAAGAAAACAGGAAATATCAATTTTTCAGGTTTACTTAATTTAATAAAAAGAATAACTAAACGAACTAAGATAATAATAAAACAGTAAAAAATAAATTAAATAAAGAAATAAAGATTAAAACTCTGAATCTAAAGAAGCACCCCGGATGTTCTGCAAACCTTCACTTTTAATCTATTTATAAACTCTTCCCTAATTCTGCAATAAACTCAAGAATCTTAATTAACCCGTTGACGGTCCTTGTACAACGAATCCTAACTGGTAGATTACAAGCGCAAACCATGCCCAAGTCAATTCTAACCAATCGCATTATTAACAATTCCTATTGGAGAAGATTAACCTATAGGCAAACCATGCTTCTAGTCGTTAATCCGGTTTAACTTCCTATGTCTTGTTAACTAATCTCAGCGCCGCATTTTGATTAGAAAAACTACAAATTACTTATAATTAGCTAGAGAATTAAAGCACATGAAGAACAGGAATTAAACTATTACAATAATGAATTCGAGAAAAGATTACAAAATAAATGTAAAGATCGGGTTTGCTACCCCAATCCGGGGAGCTAGTCTAACTACTCAAACATGACTCTAAAAATAACAAAAACACAAGGAATAACACATTGACAAATTAGATAAAAAGGGAAGAAGAAAACTCTGTTAAGAAGATCCCGCTCCGCTTTCTGTCGTCACATGTCTCTGCATAATCATCTGTCAAAAGTGTGAAGTGGTAACAATGGTGGAATTGTTGTGTGTGGAAAGAGGATGGCCGAAGCCTCTCTTCTGTTGTGTGCAGCGGCGTAGCGTGAATAATCCCAGCATAAACCCTCATCCTTTTCTTAAATACCTACAACGATTGAGGAGAATTTTTATCTCTTCTTTACTGGAACGCATCGTTCCATTCTGTTCATCATGTTTGTCCGGTGTTGGTCCACTTGAGTGCAAAAATCTGCCGTGAAAAGTGCATGGCTTTGAATACACCAGTACGTCTACAACATGATATGGCAAATCACATGCTAATGCACGTATTCTTGATGTTGATGTGAATATATGGTGCAGCCGTGATATATATATAATATTGTAATCCTTATGCCATGGTGAATGTAAATTCTAGACTTTTTCCTGTTTAACATATAAAATATATCAGCTCTATTTTAAATATAAATATTAGAAAACAGGGTATGATAAGTGAGAAATATAGCATAAATTGTTATAAAATATGCAGAAATTAAAGCCCTAAAAGTTATATATTTCGCACTTATCAAACTTCTCACACTTAGCTTTTGCTTGTCCTCAAGCAAATATTGAATATGACTATCTCTAAGGTCGTAGTACCGAACCTCAGGATCAAACAGATGTAAAACAGAAAGCAAGCAAAGTGACAATCAAAAGAATAGTTCTGCTCCGGTGTAGGTTTTCGCAATCAGTGAAAAGAATGATTTTAAAAGCATGGAGAAGTTAGATTACAAAATCTGAATATGATTATCTTGGGATCTTCCACCATTCATTTCCTCTAACCTTTGGATGACAAGGGGTGGTGAAAGTAACACCTTATTCCGTGATACCTTCAACACCACGTACTCATGATCAAAACAAAAATTAAACTGCAATTAACTTTTCTTTCGCATGCAAAACATTCTTCTTTAAGAAAATATACAAAACAAGCGAATAATTACGAATTGCGAGTATTCCGTAACCCAGACTTTCTCTCTATCCTTGTAACGGTGTTGGGTCAACTATCCCAAATCCCGAGACCTTAGGTAGATAGGTGTTAAGGCACCCCTAGGACTTAATAACCGGATAGACGAGGCCTGCTTTTGTTAGGAAAACTTTTGATCAGCGGAGTACCTTGCCTTATCCTTTCATTCCAAACTTTTACATCATTTCCAAAATCCCAAGATAAACTAATTCAGTTTCCACAATCAACTAATCCATCAAATTTCAGTGAAAACAGATTAATTTGAATAAAACTATATACAAACAACCTAAAGCAGAAAGATTCTTGAGGTGGTCACCATGCTCGATTTCAAAATTTGTGCAAAAAATTTTCACCCAGAATTACATTATAAGCACTCAGAAAAGTGGTTCTCTCAAAGCAAGAAGACAATAAAAAAACAAGTGTGGCATTTAAGTGCAACTGACATATTTCAGGGAAAGGTCTCTACTTCCTCACACTTAAGAGGAGCAATGTCCTCATTGTTCAAAATAAAAAATCAAGAAAAGACCTTTCAAAATATGCCAAACTCATGAAGAATTTCATTCAAGACAGCATGAAGTGATAAAATAGATAAGCATTAAAAGCATGATAGGCTGAACACTAACATTAAAAAATAAAGGAAACTGAAACTCCCCTGATATCATAGATTGAGGAAGGCTCCCTTCCTCACACTTAAGCTCGAACAAGGGGGCGTAGTGTTCCTCACACTTGTGTCCAAGCAAGTGTCCAGCCTTGGATAACATCAAGCACCATAAAAGTTTCACCTGCACACATTCAAACTACATACCACAAAGACGCTGAAAGCGTTGCATAAAAGTACAGGCACCATTGTCACTTCTAAATAAAAGAAAAACAAAAATAAACAAGAACAAAAATAAAAACAAAACATAAATTTAACCACTGGGTTGCCCCCAGTAAGCTGCCCGTCTTTATAGTCTTGGCTAGACTCTTGCTTCGTTATCCTGGATCAAAAATAAAAATAGACAACAACTTTGCCAGGAAAACGAAGTAGGCAGTAATCAAAAGCAAACCACCTGGATCAAAAACAAAACGTTACGTTAGCAAATAAAATAGGAAAATGAATACTCCACAAAACCTGATGTTTGAGGAGGTGTTGCTGGTAACAGTGTTCTATCAGAAGACCAGGTGCGAACGACTCTTCTTCCTCAAATGTGAGGACATAACGTCCTCTTCCTTTTGTTGAGGCTCTTGGAGGCAAGGTTGAAATGACAGAGCAATTGGTGGTGGCGCTTTCTCCTCGGATTCAAGGATCAAATATCCTCTTCCGGTTGGTGAAGCTCCATGGGAAAATCCTCTTCTAGCTCGCGACGGCCTCAGACAAAATATGCTCAATCATTGGATAGTCGAGTTGAGTCGAGGTTGGGGAGGGAGGAGGGGAATATAACTCTTCAGCATGTCGCTTAACCTCTTCATTAGACTTCTCTTCAGCTTCAAAAATTATAGGCTTGGAATGGTCTTCACCCATCAAAGTTCTACTTGAGATTGGTCCACTAGGTCCGAATACTTGGCTATGGGAGATTCCAATTGTTGATGTGCTACTGCTGCGAGATCTGATTAAAGTTGTCTTTCCCAACTCTGGTTATAGCTTCTTGCTCAGCAAATTTGGCATCTAAACTGTCCAACCTAGTATTAGTGATTTTCTTTGCTCTAGAAGCTGCTCTAGCATACTCTCTTCTGCTGTATCCTCCGTAGGGGGTTCCTGATAAGTGTGTAGAATTGTTGTTTCTCCATCTGCATTCTAGTATGCTCACTTCCCACCAATAGCTGTCGAAAAGATGATTGTTGTGGTTGGTAATAATCTGTCGCCTGAACTGGTTGTAACTTTGAGTACCGACTGATTATACCTGTTCAATTCTGCTCTATATTCATTATCGCAAACCGTCGTCTCCAACTGTGGAGCACTCTCCTCAATTCATCCAAGTTGCTCTCCATTGGTCAAAATTAGTTTACAAAAACAAAAACAAAAATAAAAAGTAAATAGAAGTAAAAAAGAAAAATAAATACAAAACAAAATTAATTAAATATGATAACAATGACAAAGAAAAACATAATAAATAAAACGAAAGCAAGCAATCCTGAGTAACCAAAATCAACTAAGGACAAAATAGACTAAACCAAAAATAAAATAAAATAACAAAGACAAAAACCAACAAAAACAAAAATGAAAAGGAAACGAAAAAACAAAAGGTAAATCGAAAAAGAAAGAAAAAAACAATAAAACTACGTACTAAAAATCGAATTCGAACGAAAAAAAAAAAGGAGATCGAAACAGAATTCAAAAATTAGAGAAGAGATATAATCTAAAGTTACGTAATCCTAAATTAGAATCAAAGAAGTACAAACAAAAATAATAAAAAAAATGAAAAGAAAACAATGAAAAATTCACGTAACAAAACTAACGTGCTACTAAATTAACAAAATTGAACTCGAACCGAAAGATGTGTATACGTAAGCAGTGAATTCAAAAGTAGAAATTAACCAAAATAAAATTAAATAGATATGAAATAAAATCTCAATCAAATTAAATAATATGTTAATTAACTGTGCCAGAGGTCCCCGGCAACGGCGCCAAAAACCTGTTAGCAGAAATATGTTACTATCTCTACCTAGGCAGTGTACCTATCGTTTTGCGGAATAGTGAATTAAGTGGGGTTGTCGATCTCAGGGACCTCGTTCAATTAACTGACAATTTATTAATCTAACTGAGAAACTAAACTAAGAAAACAGGAATATCAATTTTTCAGGTTTTACTTAATTTAATAAAAAGAAAACTCAACGAACTAAGATAAATAATAAAAACAGTAAAAAATAAATTAATAAAGAAATAAAGATTAAAACTCTGAAATCTAAAGAAGCACCCCGGATTGTTCTGCAAACCTTCACTTTATTAATCTATTTATAAACTCCCTAATTCTGCAATAAACTCAAGAATCTTAATTAACCCGTTGACCGGTCCTTGTACAACGAATCCTAACTGGTAGAAATTACAAGCCGCAAACCATGCCCAAGTCAATTCTAACCAATCGCATTATTAACAATTCCTATTGGAGACAGATTAACCTATAGGCAAACCATGCTTCTAGTCGTTAATCCGGTTTAACTTCCTATGTCTTGTTAACTATCTCAGCGCCGCATTTTGATTAGAAAACTACAAATATTACTTTATAATTAGCTAGAGAATTTAAAGCACATGAAGAACAGGAATTAAACTATTACAATAATGAATTCGAGAAAAGATTACAAAATAAATGTAAAGATCTGGTTTGCTACCCCAATCCGGGGAGCTAGTCTAACTACTCAAAACATGACTCTAAAAATAACAAAACAAAAAGGAATAACACATTGACAATTAGATAAAAAGGGAAGAAGAAACTCTGTTAAGAAGATCCCCGCTCCGCTTTCTGTCGTCACATGTCTCTGCATTAATCATCTGTCAAAAGTGTGAAGTGGTAACAATGGTGGAATTGTTGTGTGTGGGAAAGAGGAGGCCGAAGCCTCTTTCGTTGGTGCAGCGGCGTAGGCGTGAATAATCCCAGCATAAACCCTCATCCTTTCTTAAATACCTACAACGATTGAGGAGAATTTTTATCTCTTCTTACTGGAACGCATCGTTCCATCTGTTCATCATGTTGTCCGGTGTTGGTCCACTTGAGTGCAAAAATCTGCCGTGAAAAGTGCATGGCTTTGAATACACCAGTACGTACTACAACCATGATATGGCAAATCACATGACTAATGCACGTATTCTTGATGTGATGTGAATATATGGTGCAGCCGTGATATTATATATATATTGTAATCCTTATGCCATGGTGAATGTAAATTCTAGACTTTTTCTGTGTTTAACATATAAAATAATCAGCTCTTATTTTAAATATAAATATTAGAAACAGGGTATGATAAGTGAGAAATATAGCATAAATTGTTATAAAAAATATGAAGAATTAAAGCCCTAAAGTATATATATTTCGCACTTATCAGGTAGTTTAATAAGCAATTCAAGCTCATTTTCCTTAAGGCATTAAAACTACTTTAGGTTAGTTTGTTTACCTCTTTTCTCCAAGGTTTCTTTCCTTGTATCTTGGACCAAAAATTATCAAGGAAGCTTGATCACTTGTCAACCTTCTATCCAATACATAAGTAAGGGTAATGAGCATTCAAGCTTCATGCTTAAACTCACTTATAAACCCTACGTTAAATAATGTCATAAAACACTTAAATGCTTGTTTTACCTTGGAAATGAGAAGAAAGTTGGATTAACTAGCAAGAGAGGACTCCACCAAGCCCTTTGAAGATTATAATGAAGCTAAACAAAGGCAAAAGAAAACACCATCACAAGGTGTATTTTCGGTCAACCAAAAAATGAAGGGAAATGTTGTTTTCTTTGTTTTTTCCTTACCTTGAAGCCAAGGTGATCAACAAGGCATGAAAATATGAGCTCAAGCTCCTTCCATGGAGATTCCTCTTGGCACCAAAATGGAGCTTTTGGAATATTGAGAAGACAAGTTGAAGAGATTGATGAGATTAAGAATGGTGGTCTTAGAATTTAATTTGGTACATAGAGCTAAGAGATAATGGCAATGGAAGATGGAGATGGTGTGTGAGCTGTAGCAAACCGATGAAGAAGGGAGAAGAGAGGTTGGACACGGTGGGAATGAGTGGGAAATGAAGAAGGTGAAGAAAGAGGTAATTTTCAAAAGATATGTAGTAAAAGCAAATAATACTTTACTTTATTAACTTTCCTTGCTTATTTAACTAGCTAAGTATGATGAGTCATACTTGAAAACTAGCCCCCTTTAGTGAGTAGGCTGATTTATGGTCTTTGTTGACCATTTTAATTGACTTACATTGACTAATGTCTTAAACTAGTACTATTTGGGTACTATTCACTATCAATGCACATAACTGTGAAATTTTTTATTTATCATTGATTTAGACTTCCTAATGTGATATTAAGTAGTACACATATTATTAAAGAGTAATGATGGACATTTAGCCATTCAAAACCCAGTTACAAGACAATTTTTCAAAATGTGCTTTAAGACTCCTTAAAGCACATTTGAGTTTAACTTGTTTTCAAGCTTGGTTTTCTTTGGCAATGATTTAACATGTTCATTAACATGTAAATAAGGTCTTGGTAAGCTCTTAGAGTCTCCACCAAGGTATCCCAAGCTTAGAGCACATTTTTGCTCAAATTGCCTTTATGGTATTTTATAGTGGTTTCTATGGTTTAATTTGTTCACTAACATTTATAGGCACTTTTTAGCCTTAATATACCATGATTTAACATTTAAACCACATGTAAAGGTTTGGGGTATTTCAATCTACCCCCCCCCTTAAAAGGACTTTGTCCCCAAAATTCACACTTCCCTCGCATCTTTAATATTAAGACACGGGGATACTTAAAAACAACACTTTCATAACAAACATATTTTACATAACATCGGACTCAAGGTCCCCATCACATAAACATCACTTAGACTCGAAGGTCTATAACATAACACATAGACAATGTATTTCAATACACGTCGTACATAACTGAAACAGCTATACCCCCCTTAAAATAGGGGTACGCCCCATACCCTATACATACAAATACTAAGGAGTAAACAATGTACTTCACCTTCATCTTATCTTCCAGCTCCCAGTGGCCTCCTCGACGTCCTGGTTAGACCAGAGGTCCTTCACCAGTCTTACAAACTTATGGCGAGTGTCTCGAGTCTTAGTGTCCAGAATCCGTACGGGAGTTCCATTGATCGCATGGTCGGCTCTAACGTTAGCCTTTCGGGCTGAAGTACATGAGACGGATAAGACATATATTTCTTCAACTGGGACACATGAAATACATCATGTACTTTACCCAGCTCAGCAGGTAAATCAAGCCTATAAGCTACCGGGCCTATCCGCTCCGTCACAACATAAGGTCCCACATATTTCGGGCTCAACTTGCCATTCTGGCCAAAACAAAACACTCCCTTCATGGGGGACACTCTAAGAAATACCTGGTCGCCCACGGCGTACTCCAGGTCACGTCTGCGCACATCGGCGTATGATTTTTGCCTGTCTTGAGCTGCCTTCATGTTAGCCCGGATCTGGCGTACTTCTGCTTGCACTTACTCTAAATACTCAGGTCATATAATGACCGTCTCACTCGACTCATCCCAGCATATGGCGTGGCGTGCGGCATGGTCTACCGTAAAAAGCCTGGAAGGGAGACATCTTGATCGAAGCATGGTAACTATTGTTGTAGCTAAACTCGATCAGATGTAACTTATCAATCCAGCTGGTCTGAAAGTCAAGTGCACATGTACGTAACATATCCTCAAGCGTCTGTATGGTGCGCTCACTCTGACCATCTGTCTGTGGGTGGAAACCATACTCAACTTCAGTTCGGTACCTAGCACTTCCCGTGTAGTTCTCCAGTACCTCGAGAGGAATCTGGTATCCCTATTAGACACGATAGTCTTTGGTACTCCATGATGTCGTACTATTTCTCGGTCGAAGAGCTGCTAGCTTTGCCACTTTCCAGGTATCTACATCGGTATGAATCGGGCTACCTTGGTAAGTCGGTCAACAATGACCCAAATCATATTCAGACCTGCCTCGTAGGCGGAAGCCCTACTACGAAGTCCATGGAAATGTCATGGAACATCCACTCCGGCACTGCCATTGGCTGTACCGTACTACCAGGCCGTCGGTGCTCAAACTAACCTTCTGGTAGTGAGACACCTCAACACATAATCATTTACATCCTTTTTCATTCCGTCCACCAGAAATATCGTTTCATACTCTTGTACCTCATCTTGAGGCTCCGGGGTGAATCGAAGTAGTGGAATAATTGGATTCACTCAATATGCGCTCCTTCAGCTCACGCTACTCCTCGGAATACACGTCGGCCATTCAGTGTAATCAGGTCATCATCATGGAGTCGGAAATCATACTTCTGACCCTCGAATGTGCCATCAATAGCTTCTGCCTAATCTCCAACATATCTGATCCGATCTGAGCACTCTGCACCTCTTCAACCAAGCTAGAATGAGAGACTAGCGAATGGAGAGAGTGTGCTCGGCGACTCAGTGCGTCAGCTACCACGTTCGCCTTACCCTCTTTGTACTGTAGGTTGATGTCGTAGTCATTCAGAAACTCAGCCCACCTTCTTTGCCTCATGTTCAACTCTTTCTGAGGGTAGGGTAGTTCCCTTCATGCTTCTTCAGCTGTCGGGAGGCGTACGCCACGACCTTCCCGTGTTGCATCAACACACAACCCATACCTCAATCCTGATGCGTCGCAATAGACCTCAAACCCATCTGGACCGTATGGTACAATCAGGACTGGTGCAGATGTCAGAGCGTCCTTGAGACTTTGAAAAGAACTCTCGCAGTCGTCTGTCCACTCGAATGGTGCATCCTTCTTCATTAAGGAATCATCGGCTTCGAGACACTGGAGAAGTCCTTCAATCTCCTGTAATATCCTGCCAGACCGAGGAAGCTCCGGATATCGGTAACTGCCTTCGGTCTAGACCAAGTGTGCACTGCTCTATCTTTGCCGGATCAACAGCGATCCCGGCCTCAGAAATCACATGACGAAGGAAGGAAACTTGGTTCAACCAGAACTCACACTTAGAAAATTTAGCATACAACTGATTCTTTCTCAACGTTTGCAACACACCTCTCAGGTGGCTTTCATGCTCACCCTTTGATTTTGAATACACAATTATATCGTCGATGAAGACTACCACTGACTTGTCCAACTGATCTCGGAACAAGCGGTTCATTAAGTCCATGAACTTGGCTGGTGCATTGGATAAACCAAACGGCATAACCGTAAACTCATAGTGAGCGTATCTGGTTCTGAATGCGGTCTTCTCAATGTCACCCTCTCGAATTGGATCTGATGGTAACCGGATCGTAGGGCGATCTTGGAGAATACTGATGCTCCTTTTAACTGGTCAAATAAATCGTCAATGCGTGGTAAATAACGATTCTTCACCGTAACTGCATTCAGCTCTCTGTAGTCGATGCAGAGGCGGAGACTACCGTCCTTCTTCTTTACGAAAAGGACCGGCGCTCCCCATGGTGAAACGCTCGGGCGTATAAATCCCTTGTCGAGTAGGTCTCTCAGCTGCTCTTTGAGCTCTGTCATCTCGGCTGGAGCCATACGATAGGGCGCCTTCGCTATTGGTCCGGTTCCTGGCACCAATTCAATCTCAAACTCCACTTCCCATGCTGGCGGCTTACCCGGCAGTTCCTTAGGAAAGACATCGGGAAACTCCGACACTACCGGCACATCTAGGCTAAACTCTGGATCTCTCTCAATGTCCTGAACATAGCAGAGGTACATATCATTCTTCCGTCATAACTCACTGTACATGGCCATGGCGGTGATGATCTGAGTCGAAGGCTCCCTAGGCCTCTGGCGGTATGAGATGGTAACCCCAGACGGACTCCGAAGAAGCAGACGATGCTCGGCACATAGGATTCTGCCCTTGTACCGCTCCAACCAGTTCATCCCGACAATCACATCGAAACCAAGTCCCTCGAACTCTATCATGTCGATTGGGAACTCTTCATCTTTGATTCGTACAATAGCATCTCAGTGCCAGCGGGTACACTTGATCCGCTCTTTCGAGGGAGAGTGACTAGAAAGTCAGGCATCTCTTCACCGTCTAACCCCAGCCTCCTCGCAAATGAAAGCGAGACAAATGTATGTGAGGCTCCAGAGTCAAACAAGATTGATGCGTCCACGGCATTAATTGGAAAGGTACCAGTGAGGATAGTGTCGCTTCTGCCGGCTTCTGCCTCATTACAAACACCCAGTATACCTCCTTCCGAGTGCACAGCCTAATTAAGTTCACAAACTTCATAAGTATATAGTAACAACACGGTTGACATACTCCAAAACAACGTCTCTGTATTCATTAACATACTCTTTAACATATATAACATTCTTACATACAACTGGCTTAACACATTACATGATTACGTTAGGCTTTAAAACTGCCTGAAGGTCAAATTCAAACGTCCGGGTTTCATGTGTGTGGCATTGATCACTGTCAAAGGTGCGGTATTCAGTTTGATCTTCTTGATACTGTGATATAGCATCCTTGACTGCCCACCCATGATTAACACATCTCCTGACTTCAACACTAATTTCTTTGTGAGATTAGCACACTTCTGCTCGCCATACACAAACAATGCAGTATCACCAATCGACCAAGACACCACGGGTACTCCCTTACTCAGAGACTCGGGTGTTTCGTCCTTATCTTGGTGTAAACCCAACCGTCCACCTTTCTGGTAGAAGTTCACAATACACAAATCCGCTTTAACATTCGGGATTGGATCTGATTCAACTTGCTGAGCAATTCCCACGGCGTGGTTAACGACCGCAAGGAACTCCTCAGGTATCCTCGGTACGGTTGCTCCGTCTTCCACCCGCACATCTTGATATGTCTTGGTGTAAGGGTTCCAGTCCTTACCTATGCACATCATCTTCAACTTCATTTTTGATCCGCTCGGGTACTCTGGTGTGTAGAAACCTCCAGGTGCTGCTCCTAGTTCGTTGCATCGCCTGAAGATGTGGATTTGTGCTTCGGGTGTCAGGTATCCACTTAAGAGTATCATACCTGGCTAGATGACCTGACATTGCTCCTTCGGGTATTCGGTGATGCTGATGGTTATCTCTTCAGGGTTCGGTGTGGGTGGGATTGGATAACAAATAGTAAAGGTTCCTAAGGTTTAGAATTGCCTAATTTAGGTGACTTTCACATTATACTTTAACTCATTACTTATGTGGTAGTACATTTAGACTCACTAACACACATGCATGAAATGCGGTATGCAATCACTTAATTCACTAAACGGTTTAAGTGGCACCTGGTCTAGAAGAGGGTCCTGGTGCCTCAGACCGGTCCACCACATTCAGGGTGGCCTTGCCTGCTCCCGACCCTTTCCCTTCTGGGAGTCAGTGTTCCCCTGAGCTGTGGATGGCTGGTGAGTCGCCTTCGGGCCCTCAATGGTCGCGGCAGCCTTACCCTTCCATTGCCCCTTAGGCCTGTAGTTTCTGCCGTTGGGGTTCTGGTAGCACTCGAAGTCACGGTGCCCCATCTTCTTGCAGTAGTGACACTGTACATCTTCTCCCTTGCAGTCCTTGCCGGGGTGGTCTCCGTTGCATCACTTGCAGTAGTAGTGGCGCTCCGGTTCAGAGCCCGTGCTGGCTGCTAACACATTACACATTCAGTACACACTTCACAATATAACAATACACACTTGAATTCGGTATTCGGAATTAATTAGTTACCCTTGGGCTAGTGAGAGCGTAAAGGCTTAGCCGCATAGGCATAAGTGAGCTTCAGCGGCTCCTCAGCGGTGGTGGTCTGGGCTTGGCCTTTGCCACCCTGTTGCTGGCCTTTCTAGGCCTGGGATAAGGTTTCTTCTTCTTTCCTCCCCGTACCCGTGCGTGTTTTGGCCCTCGCTCGAGGCCTTGCGCTTGTGCGCATTCTCCTCGTCCCTCATACGGACGGTATCTCAACCTTAGCAGCGGCATGATAGGACTCTTGAATTTAGGATATCAGTCATGCCCCACAAAACAAACTCACATTCACATTAACTTATGGTATACACTTATTCACATCACACTGTATTCTAATTACCTGCAAGGTAGTATATTCAGCTGGCCCCATCCCATAGCGAAGACGGTGGCTGAGACCGTTGTAGAAACGATTTACCAACACCCAGTTCGTGTACCCCAGGTCCGGTAAGGTGTAAGGCCTGTGAAAGCGGTGTAGTCGTCAACCGACATCTTATCCCCCTACCTCAGGCTATCCAGCTCTAGGCGCTTGGCCCCTTGCACATGTACAGGGTAGTACTTGGCTCGCAGCAGAGCCGTATACTCCCTCCAACCAAACTCAGGATCAGCCATCCTGTCCTCTCTCTCAAGCTTCCACCAACTCCTTCCTGAACCCTTCAGATAGTAAGCGGCAAGACGGACCTTGGCTCCAACAGGTACATCCAAGGTCTCGTAGGCGGTATCTAGTTCGGAGATGTCGACCCCCGTACATACACGCGTGACCGGAACGACCAGATTCCTCACTCCCCGGTTAACACTTGTTAGAAGTTCCATTGATGGAACTAACACAATCATCCACAAACAAGTGTTTAAGTCCAGTTAGACATACGAGAGAAGTGAGATATATTTCAATAACACATACCACAACCAACTCATACATAGTTGTGGTTAGAACGTTCCTTAGGTTGGAAACGTTATTACCGGATACCGTTCTCTTACGTTTTCCTAATATTGGTTAACTAACAATTTAGTACGCCTTCGAGGTTACCGGTATCGGTATGCACACATCACATTAACAACAAAGACTGTAAACTCGTTTCATGATTTAATCTTACAAGGTCATAAACACACAGAAAAACAAACAACACACAAGCCAGTGTAAACCGGTAGGCAACAGACTGCAAACAAAACCTGGTCGCAGTAGTATAGTAAGACAGAAGCGGCCGGGGTCAAACCGTGGGACTATTAGCGAAATAATATAGTACCTAAGCTTGTCACAAAAAGGGGGGATTGTGTAACTTGTTTTTGTAAAGTAAAACAGCGGATAAAATTAACTGAGTAGAAGATAAATTAAACGGGACTCCGGGTTCAGGTTTATATAATCTGATTAATTATGCTAACTCTACCGGTTAATTATAATAGTTTGGCAAAATTCCTGTTATTATCTTAAAGACTAAATCATAGACTCGAAAGACTCGTTTACCAGAAAATGCTCGATCTAATCTAGATTTGAGAAAAACACATGTAAACGGATTAAGTGCGAGGAATTATATTTTGCATCTGAAATTACTAACTTATTTTATCAAAATAAGTTTTCCACGGATTTATCGATTAATTAACATGTCTATTTATCACTGCTCTGATCAAAATAGACTTTGTAAAGCATTTTAATAAATTCATGAAATTTATTAAAAAGGCGAGAGATAAGCTTTAATCGTAACAAACTGTATTTAATTAAACCGGTAAAAATATAGATTACATAATTAAACTAAATTAATTACACCTTCACCCGGAGTAAATCCTCTTAGCCCAACATAATTAAAAAGACAGAATAAGAAGTAAAAGAAATCATCTGGGAAAGATAATTAATTCAGCTCCTTTATGACTACTAATATTTGGATAGAGGTTGGACAGAACAACGGTATGGAAATGGAATGTTTTATGGAATGAGGTGATGTGTGGAATTTATGTAGACATTATGTAGGTGAGATGTATGATTTTTGGAGTGGAAATGGTGATTTTGTGGAGGAAAAATGGCATTAGTTTGGGGGTGGAATGAGATATGTATTAATGGAGGGTAATAGGTGTATTTATAGTGAAAATGGGGTAGAAATGAAGGGGGTGTCGGTGTGTGAAAAGATAAAATATATTTTATCTTTTCACACAATGTCGATCAGCCCTGTACGCTGTCCAGATTAACGCGTCCGAACCAGTGTTCGGACCAGCCTGGTTCGGACATGTCGATTTTATACGGAGCGCGTTCCACGTGTTGCGTCCGGACCAGCTCATCCGGACACTGGTCCGGACGAGAATTCAGTTGCCTCTAAAATATTCGTTTCAGCTCCGATTTAATCCCCGTTTGTTGCGTTAGAATCCTCATGAGTAAATCTAATTAATTACATGGATTTTTCCTATAAAATGCATTAGTTCATATCAAAACATAAATCTTAGGAAAAAACGCATAAAAGTGGGAAACATGTGCTTCAGATATTGCAATTCATAAGGTATTTAAACCCTAAAAGTCTATATGTTTTGCACTTATCAAACTTCCTCACACTTTGCTTTTGCTTGTCCTCAAGCAAAATACAGAATTATGCTCCTGAGGAACTCCATAGAATTAAATCTTTGGGTAAAAACAAACGTAGAAGGGAATTAAACATAATAACAATCCAAGATTAACCTTTGCTCATAACTGTATGTTCCTTTCTTTTTAGTGGAAACAAGCTCTTCAAACCAAAAATTTGGAGAAGTTAAATCATCAAGAATGAACACAGATTAACTCGGGATCTTTCCTTAAATACCCAGAAATGACAAGGGGTGTGAAGTATTGCCTTATTCCGCAGTACCTTTCAACACCACATACTCATGATCTAAATAACTTTAAGCTCTTTTTTTTCCTTAACAAACTTTAATAGCACTGTTTGCAAATTTATTTTAAACCCTACAGACTTTTCTCTCCATTCTTGTAGCAGTTTTGGGTCTTTTATCCCAGATCAAATGATCTTAGGTAAATGGGTGATGAAGCACCCCAAGGACTTAATAACCGAATGGAAGAGGCCCGTATCAGTTTAAATAAAATTTAGATCAGAGGAGTACCTTGCCTTATTCTTCCATTCCAAACTTTCCTTTCATTCCAAAGGTACCGAGTTAAACCAGTTCAGACTTTATAATTAGCTTGCACACAAAATAATTTTAATAATGAAACCATGAAAGCTAACAATTATGAGCAAAACTAATCTTAAAGTTGCTTACCATGCTAGATTTTTCTACAAAATATTTTCACCCGTAAATCTAATGTCTATATGTATTAGATCAGCTGACACATTTTCAGGGAAAGGTCTCTACTTCCTCACACTTAAGAGGAACAATGTCCTCAATTGTTCAGTTAAAAATTTTCAAGTAAGAACTTTTCAAAATGTGTCATACTCATGGAGGATAGCGGTTATGTATAGCAATAGAGATAAATCAAGTAAGAGGAGTAAAACGAACTTAACATAATTTAAATTTTGCAAAAATTAAAACAAACAACTCCCCTTATATCCTTAGATTTGAGAAAGTAGCCCTTCCTCACACTTAAGCTTTTGTCGGGGGAAACGTTCCTCACACTTGTGTTATGCAAGTGCTCAACTTTGCAGATGGAATGTCTTATTGAAACATTGAAAAGGAAAAGATGCTATTATATAATAAAGATAGTGCGTAAACTAAACAATCCAAATAAACAAAAAACTATCAAATGTTAGCAATACAGTAAATAAATAACAAAGCAGGAATGGAAAAAAACAAAAGAGAGAAAATAACTGTCATAGAATCACTCAGGTGGTGGGTAGTAAGCCTGCCACTGCTGGAATTCATGGAGCAGAGCCTCATAATTATCCTGCGATCGTTGTGCCTGCTCCCGAAGGAGAGTGATCTCAGCTTGGAATGACTGCTCCATCTGCTGCTGTCTGCGCTCGATCTCAGCTTGGAATGACTGCTCCATCTGCTGCTGTCTGCGCTCGTACTCATCCCAGGTTACATACCCGCTCCTGGGTGCTGGGAATGCCGCATACTGCTGCTCTCTGCTGTAGTGGAAGTAGGGACTGCTCTGACGGTCCCTCTCCAACATCTCTCTGCCGCTTCTGAGTACGCGGACCCGCCTGCTTGATCCACGTCCTTCCATCATATTCAAATCTCATCCTCTTCATGGTGCCCATGTCAATGGGTGTCCTAGAAGTGGAACGACCCTCCTCGGCTAAGATCACTCCCTGCTGCCTGAGGAAGTGGCAGATCATAACAGGGAATCCAAGCCTGTGACGGTCCTTGTGCTCGATGATGTAGCGCAGATGCTGCTGTAAAAGCTGGGGTAGATATAGGAGTGCAGAAGCTCCAGAAAAAGAAGAGTTCACGACCGCCTGGATAAGATAGCAGTCGGTCTGGTTGAGGTCAGAAGTGTGTCGTGGCGCGACATTGGCCACCAGAAGCGCGACAGGACTCGCTCCGAGGGTCCTGTAGAAGATCAGCTGGGATGACCTGCTTAGACTGGTCATCCCCTCTTCGTCTGCGCGGTGCCTGAAGTAATAGCGCATTGTAATGTCGGTCTGCATTCTGAAACTCATTATGAAGTTGCACCAGATCATCATCCTCATCCACAGGAGGAGCAGGGTAAGGGATCCCTAGGTAATTCGCAATATCCTCCACTCGAATAATGATGTCCTTCCCTTGGACCGTGGAGCGGACGGTGCCTTCTGGATACGGGAATTCGCATAGAAAACCCGTACCTCACGTGGGTAGAATACACCACCCATGTCTAGTAGTTTCACCCATCCATGCGCCCCCAGAAGCTCGGGTAACCCAAGCTGGCGCTGTAACTCCGGTGCGACCGATCGTTCAGGTTCAATTTCGCACTCCAGGTTGAACCAGTCTGCTGCCTGTTGAGATATAAAATCTGGTGGTGGTGCCTGACTGGAACTAGTAGCAGTGGTTTTACTCTTCTTTGAACGTCCAGTTAATTTTCTAAACATCCTGCTTAATACATATTAGCAACAAAGAAAGCAGGAAGAAAATAGTATGAAATTCAAACAGATAGATAAATATCACAAATTCTACCGAAATTTCGACAGAATCTCCCCTAAAAATATTCAATTCTCCACAACTAAATTCAATCAATATTCAAGGTAATGCAATACCGTTATCAAACAAATCCACTCACAACATCGTACAATCATAAAACCGATAGTTATAACCACAAGGCATTATAGAAACGAAAAATGCAAATATAATACCATTTTCGTAACTATTACTCCTCAATTTGGAATTCAATCAAAAACACCAAAATTGAGTGTAAAAAGTGAAGAATTTACCTTGTGGGAGTATAGGATGATTGTAGAAGAAGAAATCGATTCAAAAACGCAAAAGAGCTCAATTTTCGAAATCGTCCTCCTAGGGTTCGAACATTCAGATGCAGATTTCTCCTTGTGTGGTTGATGGTTTGTGGATTTCTTGCTATAGAAATGTAGAGAATTGAAAAACGAAGATTTCGGTACCAACCTTGCTTGATTTGGTGGAGAAATGAAGAATTTAGAGGCAAAGAAGGATTGGGGATTTTGTGTTCTGTTCGTCTCGTTTGAATTTGGGAGAATTGTGCAAACAGCCGATTCGGACGGTCTTTTAGTTCGGAAATCGTGGCGTCCGAACCAGAGTCTGAACCGCTGTTCGGACAGGCCAATTATTTTTTTATTATTTATTTATACACTAACTCATGAAATAAGATAGATTAATTTCTCAAAATTAAAAATAATAAAATTAAAATATTAATTTAAAATAATATTAAAATACCTGATAAATACTGGGTTGCCTCCCAGTTAGCTGCTCTTTTTTAACGTCCTTAGCTAGACGCCCATAATTTCATTCTGTTTGAGGAGTTGTGGGTTGGGGTCCCACAACTTCCTATAGTCAAGCTGCGTAGCTGCTTGAGTTTGTGTTGAACTCTCCATGGGAGAGATTTCTTCTTAGATAGTGCCGTTTCGAAACAGGAGTAAAAGTGTCATGTGTTCCTGACAAGAGAAATTCTAAACAAGTCAGTTGAAATATCAGTAGGACAAGTATACCTCTTTAGACGGGCTCCATTAACTTTGAAAGTTTCGCCCTTCTTGTTTTGTAGTTCAAAGGCACCATATGAGGTCAAATCAACAATCCGGAAAGGACCAGCCCAATGAGATTTGAGCTTCCCAGGGAAAAGCTTCAATCTTGAATTATAGAGGAGAACCAAGTCACCCACTTTGAAGTCTCTCTTGAGGATCAGCTTGTCATGGAACTTCTTGGTTCGTTCCTTATAAATTTTAGCATTGTCGTAAGATTGATCCCTCAGCTCTTCTAACTCAGAGAGTTGCAACTTTTTTTCTCACCCGCAGCAGTCATATCAAAATTTAAGGACTTGATAGCCCAATAAGCCTTGTGCTCAAGCTCCACAGGAAGATGGCATGCCTTTCTATAAACCAATTTAAAAGGTGACATACCAATGGGGGTTTTATATGCTGTGCGATAGGCCCAAGAGCATCATCCAGTTTTAACGCCCAATCTTTTCTGGAGGAGTGCACCGTCTTTTGGAGTATCCACTTTAACTCCCTATTGGACACTTCTGCTTGCCCATTCGTCTGGGGATGGTAAGCAAGGGCAACTTTGTGGTGTACCCCATACTTAGCCATCAATGCATCAATGCTTCGATTGCAGAAGTGTGTGCCTCCATCACTTATAATGGCTCTAGGGACTCCAAAGCGGGTAAAGACATGCTTCTTTAAGAATTTTACCACCGTCTTTGAATCAGCATGTTGGCAAGGAATTGCTTCAACCCACTTGGATACGTAGTCCACTGCCACCAGAATAATTGGAATCCTTGCGAAGAGGGGAATGGTCCCATGAAATCCATTCCCCAGCAGTCAAAAAGTTCGACCTCTAAAATGCCTTGCAGGGGCATCTCATGTCGCCTGGAAGTATTTCCCATGCGTTGACAACTATCGCAACTGGCCACAAAGGCTTGGCAATCTTTATGTAGTGTGGGCCAATAAAATCCGGATTCCAAAACTTTGGCTGCCGTCCTATGAGATCCATGATGGCCTCCAGCTTCCCTTGAATGACAAAACTCAGAACACTGGGTACTTCATCATCTGGGAGACACCTGCGAATTATACTATCTGCACAAACTCGAAAGAGAAAAGGGTCTTCCCAGATATAATGCTTAGCGTCAGATAAAAATTTCTTCTTTTGAGCATAGGAAAAATCACGAGTATAACCCCAGAAACAAGATAATTGGCTAGGTCAGCAAACCATGGCTCGTGCACCGTATTCAAAACAAAAACAGTCTCATCCGGAAAAAATTCATGAATTGGTACACCATCATCAGGAACTACCAACCGAGACAGATGGTCAGCCACAACATTTAATTTACCACTTTTATCCCTTACTTCAATGTCAAATTCCTGTAACAAGAGAATCCAACGAAGCAAGCGTGGTTTGGCCTCTTTCTTAGTAAACAAATATTTAAGAGCAGAATGGTCAGTGTGAATAATCACTTTACTTCCCCATAAATATGATCTGAATTTATCTAAGGAGAATACCACTGCTAGGAGCTCTTTCTCGGTGGTTGTGTAGTTCCTTTGGGCATTGTCCAGAGTTTTGCTCGCATAAGCAATAACTCGTAGAATCTTTCTTTTCTTTGGCACAGAGCCGCCCCTACTGCAAAATCACTGGCATCACACATAATCTCAAAGTGTAATGACCAGTCAGGTGAAACAACAATGGGAGCAGCTACCAATTTTTGTTTAATTAAATCAAAAGCAGATACGCAATCATCAGAAACAACAAATGGGGCCTTTCAGAAGCAAATCAGTTAATGGTTTTGCAATTTTAGAAAAATCCTGAATAAACCGTCTATAAAATCCTGCATGCCCTAAGAAGGCTCTTACTTCTTTCACACAAGTAGGTTTTGGCAATTTCTCAATTACCTCCACCTTGGCTTGATCTACCTCAATCCCCTTAGCAGATATTATGTGACCGAGCACAATTCCATTTGACCATGAAGTGGCACTTCTCCCAGTTGAGACCAGATTTGTCTCCTCACATCGGCCAAGAATTAGATCAAGCTGCGCCAAACAAACATCAAAACTAGATCCATAGACAGAAAAATCATCCATGAATACCTCAATGCTCTGCTCGATAAAGTCTGCGAAGATCTCCTGCATACAACACTGAAAGGTGGCAGGAGCATTGCACAGTCCAAAGGGCATTCTTCTATACGCAAAGGTGCCATAGGGACAAGTGAAAGTTGTCTTGTCTTGGTCCTCTGGCGCAATAGGAATCTGGAAGTACCCTGAAAAACCATCTAAGAAACAATAATACTCCTGTCCTGCCAATCTTTCTAGCATCTGATCGATAAAAAGAAGAGGGAAGTGATCCTTCCTGGTTGCAGAGTTCAAGCGCCTATAATCTATGCACATGCGCCAACCAGTAATTTTTCTTTGAGGAACAGCCTCTCCTTTGTCATTTACTACCGCTTCGATGCCTCCCTTCTTTGGGACAACCTGTACAGGACTTACCCACGGACTGTCGGAGATAGGATAAATGATGTCTGCGTCCAGGAGTTTCAGAACTTCCTTCATAACTACCTCCTTCAGATTCGGGTTGAGCCGACGCTGGGGCTGCCTGATAGACTTGTAGTTGTCCTCCATATAGATGTGGTGTGTGCAGTAGGAGGGGTCAATTCCTTTAATGTCAGCAATAGTCCACCCGATTGCTGTTTTGTGTTTTCTCAGAACCTCAAGTAGCTTGTCTTCTTGCCCTGTAGTTAAAGAAGATGATACAATAACTAGAAATTTTTATCTGCTAAGAAGGCATATTTAAGGTTCGGAGGTGTGAGCCTCGATTTAAACCTATCCTATGTGGATTAATATGATTGGGATCTCTCGGGTTTAGGTCCACTTATAGCCTAAGATTAATAACTATGTCATATAACAATAATTATTAAAACCTAAGCTAGCTCACTGGAACCTATTATGAGTCGCCACCTAATTTTAACCTAGATCAAATTAGGAAAGGAGAGTTCGGGTTCGGGGGCTTGATATTCGACTTAATTAGGGTTCAATTACTTTCATTACCCTTCCTAGGTCATTTTTCTTCTACTTGGTTTATTTACGGCTTATTACGAGTCGTTTTAACTTAAGTGCGTGAGCTTCTGTTTTTTTGTGTTTTTTAGCATTTTTTGATAGAAAATTAAAGTGGAAATTAAATTACCTAAACTAGGGTTTCGGAGGCAGAATTAGGTCAATTTTGTTTCCGTCCGTAGCCACGGACCTAATGTCCGAGACCACGGACCCCAGTTAACCTATATGAAAATAAAAGTCGAATTAAACAGAAAACAGAAAATTGTGAAGTCCGGGGCCACGGACAGGCTGTCCGTGGGCCCGGACATTATTAGAAAACCTAAGTTTTAAAAATTTTAAAAATCCCGCCGCCGTCCGTGGGCGTCCGGGCTTACGGACAAGGAGTCCGGGACCCCGGACATGACGTCCGTGGGTGCGGACCGCCCTCGGACGGCGGCGTTAAGCTGTTCCTGAAGGTGTTTTTGGCTCAATTTTATGGGTGTGTAGCCTGAAAGATGTACAAGATGTTAGTGATTGAAAGTTTTTCAATTTGAATTCGAATTAAGCACGAAACTTAGTAAACAAGTTATTGGACAGAAGCTTAAACAAATAGCAATACAGAAGCGTACGAAGGTTAGTTTGAGCCCAAAATTTGACAGAGGGTTAATAAAGTCGTGGGGAATTAGAAAAGTAGAGTTGTAACCTGTCTTACCTTCGAATTCAAGGTGATTCTTCACACCGGGATTCGTTGAGTGCTCGTTGATGGCAGACCCGAAAGGATTTTGAACCAAGCTTCTGGTTGTTGGTTGTTCTTGCTGTTCTTCATGTTTTGGTGGTGTTTTTGTGGGGTTTTGATGACTATTGGTGCTTTGGGGATTGGAAAAGTGTTTAGATGGTGATTTCGGGGATTTTCGGTATGATTTGGGTGGCC
This sequence comes from Limonium bicolor, assembly GCA_023374045.1. Classification (NCBI taxonomy): domain Eukaryota; kingdom Viridiplantae; phylum Streptophyta; class Magnoliopsida; order Caryophyllales; family Plumbaginaceae; genus Limonium; species Limonium bicolor. The sequence continues at coordinate 399,482,897 of CM041778.1, read as the reverse complement.
GGGTGTTGGAAAACGTGAGAGAGAGAGAGGAGGCTGTGTTTTCTGACTCTCTAGGGTTCTTGAGCATATGAGGTTCTGATTTTATCCAAAAACCTACCCCTTATATAGACTTTCTTAAAGATAAAGAAAATCTAGTAAAAGTAAGATTTTTCGATATTTTAGTTAAGTGACTTCCCAAAGGAATTTTGCTGTGAAATTTTAACCACGTGTCAAGGATGGAAATTATGAATTTTCTGAAGTGGAATCGGATTTTTTAAATGTTGGAATATTTTTAAATTGAATTTCTCGTCAGATTCAGTCAGAAATTGCTAGAAAATTATTGGAAACTCGAAAAAATCAAAATTCCAACGCCATTATGCTTAGAATGTCATCCTCTATCATGGGTTAAATATCAAAGCATTTCAAGCTGATTTGGGCATCCTTTGGAGGAGAGAGAAAGCTTATAGGAGGTCTCAGGAGCCTTTAAAGATTACCAAAACGCCCCTGAAAATGACGAAGCTGCTCCTCATGCCATGGAATGCGCCGATCGAGCTGGAATCCCTCACCATTTGATTAAATGCCTCTCACTACACCAGCACCCCGTAGACCCTAACTCAGGGGGTCAAAATTTTGGGTATAACAGATTGCCCCCCGTCAACTAGACTTTGTAGCGGATGTGAAAAGTCTGGTTGATGCTTGAGTGATGCCCCAAAATTTGGACCACATGAAATTCTCCATGTTGTGTGAAACCGCGTTGATCGCGTGCAGTTATTCGGAGGCGCTGACTACCTAGGCAACAAAAACGCTGTCGAGCTATTCTAAGTGCTGACTACCTATAAGTGAAATGTATCAAGCTATTCTAAGGCGCTGACTACCTAGGTGACGAAAACGGAATAATGTCAAGCGGTTCTAAGGCGTTGACTACCTATTATACATGAAATGATGTGATGTCAACGATTCTAAGGCGTTGACTACCTATAAGTAAAATGAAGTAATGTCAAGCAATTCTAAGGTGTTGACTACCTATAATGATGATATGATGTCAAACTATTCTAAGGTGTTGACTGCCTGCAGGTAAAGTGAAATGAAGCAATGTCGAGCGATTCTAAGGCGTTGACACCAAAATGTGGAAATGAGATAATGTCAAGCGATTTAAAGCGTCGACAACCTAAAATGTGGAAATGAGATAATGTCAAGCGATTCTAAGGCGTTGACAACCTAAAATGTGAAAATGAGATATGTCAAGCGATTCTAAGGCGTTGACAACCTAAAATGTGATAGCTGGGCGGTATGCAAATGCAAGAATGCTGAAATGTTGATGATGGCTAATGAGCTGATGATGCTGATGATAATGCTGATGATGCTGATGATGCTGATGATAACTGATGATGCTGATTATGCTGATGATGCTGATGATAATGCTGATGATGCTGATGATGCTCGAATGCTTCTGGGGACCGGAACCTGTGCCAATGCTCCTGGCTGGACCCAATGTGGACTTATTGCCATCGCCCCCCAAGCCGGTGTGCAGGGATAACTCCTGGTAAAAACCTTGGGACTTATTACCTTCGCCCACCATTCGTTGATCCCGAAAATAAGTTGACATCGCAAAAGGAGGATTTATTGCCATCACCTCGCCAACTTTCTGTCGCCAGGTCTTGTGACGCGCCTGGATAATGCAACTAGGTCTTATGACAAGCCTATATGAATGTGATGAATGCAATATGTTTTGATAAGAGCGGGTAAGCTAAAGGGTAACGCTAGGTCTTACTACGAGCCTAAGGGAATGCAACTAGGTCTTACGACGAGCCTAAAGGAAGGATCTAGGTCTTATGGAGCCTAAAAATGGTTCTAGGTCTTATGGCGAGCCTAAAGGACGGATCTAGGTCTTATGACGAGCCCTAAGGGAATGCAACTAGGTCTTATGACGAGCCTAAAGGAAGGATCTAGGTCTTATGGCGAGCCTAAAATGGTTTCTAAGTCTTATGGCGAGCCTAACGGAACGGATCTAGGTCTTATGACGAGCCTATGGATGGATCTAAGTGAAAGTGAGTCAAGTGTTGATGGGTCCACAAGAATGTAAAAGGATTAGGGCTCAAGACGGGCCTGTGGGTGTTTGAATGTGAGGTAGGGCTTAGGACGGGCCTGAGGAAATTTGATGTGGAGGTAGGGCTTAGGACGGGCCTGGGGAAATTTGATGTGGAGGTAGGGCTTAAGACGGGCCTGAGGAAATTTGATGTGGAGGTAGGCTTAAGACGGGGCCTGAGGTGTTTGATGTGGATGCAAGGGCTTATCCTGTGGTGGGATGGTGCTCAAGCTTTAGGTTTTCAATTGGTGTTGTCATGGCAATTGTTGAACCAACAACTGCCCCCAGTATTTCCCTTAGGACAACCTGAGCTAGAGTTCATGGCAATTGATCGGAACGATCAATTGCCCCCAGTATTTTTTTGTTAAACGTGCGAACAAGTCTCATCCTCACAGGGTCGAGGCTTATGCTTTGATGTGGTGCTTCCTACACTCGACGGTTTGGTGTTTGCACTCGTTTCTCACTTACGGTCACCACTTCTCAACCATTGAATTTGACACTTGTTAGATTTACGTGTTCAACCTGTTATTTTCACTCGATCGGATACACAACTACTAAGTCGGAAGTCTTTGAGCTTATACGTGGCCATGGGTGTGATGAATGACAATAGGGTTATGGAGGGATGTTTAGATATGTGGAGCTTTAAGGGTGACCAAAGCTGCAACTTGCACCGTCTCTCGGACTTGTCTTCTTTGCCTTGAAGTCATTTGGCTACTTCGTGATGACTTCGCTTGGGACTTGGAACTTTTGGTTGTTCCTTGCATCTTCTTTCTTTTTCTCCGATTTTGGATTTCTTTGAGGCTTTTCAAGTTTGCCTTCTGAATCTCCTTTCCCTCGGGGTTCTTGTGTTTCACGGTTTTGAACTTTTGAGAGCTGTTTTTGATGTCAAGCTCATTTGGGTCCTGTGTCACTTTGGGACCATTTGCGGATCGTTTCGTCATGCTGGTAGCGGTTTTGCTTCTTTGGACTTGTGAAGTTGCTGTTCAAAAGTCGGGCTCCTTGCTCCCTTTGGTCACCGGGTCGGTTATTCATCGCTGGCTGGCTTGTTCTGTGGAGCTTGCAACATCGAAAAGGGATATATGAAAGGCTCAGCGGGGGTGCCTAGGGTTTAATGTCAGGGTTTACAAGCTTTTGGCTGTGTGGTGCTATACCTAGGTGCTTCGTCTCCTAATAGTTGTGTATCTGTTCTTTGTTACTTTTCACAAGGTTTAAACGTAAATTTACAAACTATCTCCTTCGGTTCGAAATCATGTTGTTTACCTCACCTTTGAATGCGACCTCTCTGGAGTCGTGTAAAAATGACACGCTCTTTCGCTCTTGGTCTTACCGCTCAAGGTACTCTCGCGAAGTGTACGCTCAGAGACTTGCTTGCACAAAATAAACAAACGTTATCGTTCCTTAACTCAGATTGCCCCCAGTATTGTTGTGGGGTTTTTTTGACAAGCCTTTTGAATACCCAAGTTATTGTGGAGGGTGGTGGCTATATGTGTAATGGTGAGTGGTGATGGGGTACTCTTGTGAAGAGGTGACAGATGATTCTTTTCCTTTTTGTGGCCACAATTTTGTTTTTATGTGTCTGATGAAATGGCAAAAATGGTGCATGGATGGGTAGGTGGCTTTGTACAAGGGGCTTTGTGAAAGACAAAGGTTTTGCCTTTTGATGCCTACAGACATGCTTCATGAGTGAGAGATCTTCTTACTTTTCCAATTTTCAGCTCTTTTTTTTCAATTTTTTTTTGGCGCAAAACGAATGTACAAACATTATCCAAGCATATAGAATAACATGTGCAAAGAAGGAATTTTACTAATAACCGAAAGGGGAACATTGACATTAAGTACTAACCAAATGGAAAAGACAAATGAACTAACTAAAGAAAGAAAGGTACTGAAAAGGAAGAAAGAGGCTACGCAGAACAACTGAAGAGAAAGAAAAATAACTAAGATTCCTAGTGGTGTTCTGGCATAGGATTCCCGAAGATATTCCCGCGCTCTGAGAACTGAAGTCCCTGATCAATCAGGTCTTGGATCTTATGTTGTAGGGCCCTGCAATGGTCGGTGTCGTGACCTAGCAACTGATGATAGAGACAGAACTGATTTGGGCTCCTGCCCAAACGGGTGACTCCTGGTCGGGGCGGAAGAGGCTGCAAGATGTTCTGCTCCTGGAGCTTTTTCAGAGCATGACTCAAAGGCCGACCGATATCTGTGAATTCTCGCTGATTGAAATCCGGTCTTGGAGTGGTACCAGCTAGGATAGTTCCACACCCCTATTCCCTTGGCTGCTGGACTGCATTCACCTCGTACTGTCCCGTGTACCTCTGCGGTGCGCTCTGTGCGTAAGCTGCGGTCGGGTAAGAGGCTTTTGCTGGCTTTGAATTACTTCCGGATCCTCGGGGATATCCAAGCTTTTAGTCCCCCTTGTGGATCTTCTCCTCCAAAACTCCTACCTGGCCATGG